>CM065680.1:3862284-3919784 GCA_017654935.2 Phymorhynchus buccinoides | reverse complement strand
CCACTTGAAGTTGAACCGTCCCCACCAACCAGAGTTAGTCGACAAAACAGGCGTATCAAAAGGCCACTAAGATTTCTTAATATAAACTTTCAGTCGATGACCGGGAAGAAGCCTGAAATCCTAAACCTGGTCGTCAGCTTGAAGCCAGACGTGATTATCAGCACAGACTGACAGAGACATGGCTGAATCCGAATATAGGAAATCCAGAGATCCTCCCTGGTCAGTACACTGTCCATCGTAAGGACAGAAATAGGGAAGGAGGTGGTGTCCTGATAGCCATATGCCGAGAGTATGTTCATGTCCCTGAACTTGATGCGGAGTGTGAACTGTTAATGTTATGGGTAAGGCTCAAACTCCAAGGAAGAAGTTTGTGCTAGTGTACATCTGTGCTTACTACAGGCCAAATGTTGCGGATCAAGCAAGCCTAAATGTCTTTTGTTCATCCCTGTGCAAGGCCGTATCCATCACCAACACCCACGTCATTGTTGGAGGAGACTTCAACTTTCCAGGATCATGAGGATGGGATTGGGAGAATAAGGAATTAAAGCCCCACTGCATTTTTTTATCCTGCACTTCACAGAGAATTCCTCGAAATTCTAAATGACTGCGGAGTGGAGCAGATGGTTGAAGCTCCCACGTGGCAAAAAAATACCATAGACCTGCCTTAGGCCGTGCACACACATAAGCAGATATTCCATGCGGAAACCCGTGCACAATCAATAAATAAGTGAAACAAAGAAGGGAAAAGATTTGCCCATGTGTCCGAATTTCCCCTATATATGCGCAAACTTTTATCCTTCTTTCTTCGACTTATTTAGGGTTTTCTGTACGGAACTTAGACTTAGGCTTATCATCACCAATACTCCACAGCTGATCCCCTGCGTTGAGACATTCCCTCATTCCTGGCCTTTCGGACCATGACAGGGTGTACTGTGAGGTGCAAGTATATGGGCAGAGGAACAAGCAGACTTATTCCACTCTACAGTAGTAGTAGTAGTAGTAGTAGTAGTAGCAAGCCATTCTGATTATCTTTCAGATTGACAATGTTGCATAGTATGATAGATTTAGTTGGGCGCGGCAGAAAAGCAAAACGTAAACAAGGATGAATCATTGAATGACTCAGTAGGTCTAATTGATAAGCTATAATTCATTTTAGTGACAAGCAAAATATCGGATGCAATGCTACAATCGAATATCTGCAATCTGACAAACCACTAGTGTTTGGCAAGTAATTCCGCACTCTGTCACTTACCGATCAGCTGTCCAATTGGGGTGGCAAAGGGGTTTCCGTGTCCAAAAAGAGAAGCCATTTTCACGAGGCTCTTGTTTTGAAACTAGGTCAACACGTCATGTCCGGTTAGTGTATGAAACGACATTTTTTCAGTGTTTAAATATTTGGTTGTTCATATTGTTGAATTATCGCTTAGATATTTTGCAGTTATATAAAAAAAAACATACTTCTCAAAAATATAAAAGAAACTGCATACAACGGAAGTTGTCATGTTTCTTGGCAACATGCGCCAAATTTGAACGCTCCTCAACTTCGACAAAATGAGTGAATTAAGTCTTCATATCACAAAGAAAACTGAAAACTGAGACGTGATATCAAACAGTCTAGACCCCTAAGTAATCGAAATTGAAATTATAATATAAAAAGTGCACTTTCCATTAATAAAAGGTAAGAAAAACAAGCCGCTTCTTCCACGCTGAACTGGGGGGAATGATTCTTCTTCTTTCTTGGAACAACCACCATCATCTTTTTTATGGTTCTGTTGTTGTACAAAAGGAGGGGGGGGGGGGGAGAAGGGATGCAAGGAGGTGGGTCACGGGTTGGAAAGGGTAGGCGGGGTTGTGGAGGGAGGGATTGGGGGAATGGGTGTGATGATTGGGGGGGGGGGGGGGGGGGGGGGGGGGGGGGGGGGGGGGGGGGGGGGGGGGGGGGGGGGGGGGGGGGCGTTGGACTTGAAGCCTTCCACTGAGGCTGATGTCACTGCCCCAGGTGGAAGGGAGTTCCAATCTCCGATGGTCCGAGGAAAGAAAGAGAACTTTCTGTAGCTCGTTTTGCAGGTGATAACCAAGTTATTCTTGACTATCTTGGGATCATTTGTTTCTCCCCATATTACCTTATCATCTCACTTTGTACTCTTTTCTTTCTTTTTCACACTAACCCCTAAAGTGCAGCAGAATCTTCAACGTGATTAAGTTGCCGGCTGCCTAAGGAGAAGAAGAAGAGTTTGTGCAAGCTTTAGGTCTTTCTCTTTCTGTTTTCTGTAGGTACATGCGCCCTCCTAGTTCCGTCGCGACTATTGCCAGTATTGGCACCTGCGATCATGTACTGATCCTGATCCGTAGATTAGTAGATATACATTAGTATAGTATAGTCTAATAGTATAGTGTGGGACTGGCTCAAGCCTAAGCCTCATGGCTTATAAACGTCCCTTCATTGACACTGTTTTGTTTGCATAAGCATGCCTTTTAAAATTATGATTGTAATTCAATCATCATGTTAAAAAAATAGTTGACTAAAATTTTAATCTTTGTCAAGGAGATTTTTGAAGGTACATATAAGAGTGTTCTTCTTCTCCTTCTCCTGAGTCCTCCTTCTGACTTCTTCTTCTCCTTCTCTTCCTCCTCCTCTTGGTGGTGAGCAACAACCAACTTCTCTTCTTCTTTCAGTGTTTCATTCATCCCTTTTCCTTTCTGTCTTTTTTACAGATGAGTTACCTGTATGACACCGTGGAGCCCTCAGTGATCAGCGAAAATATGTTGGTCCAGGCAGTGATAGAACAAGGGCCCAGTGAACGGACATATTCCTCCCTTCCTTCCTTCCTTCAGTGTTTCGATTCATCGATTTGTGTCTTTTTTACAGATGAGTTACCTGTATGACACTGTGGAGCCCTCGGTGATCAGTGAAGAGATGTTGGTCCAGGCAGTGATAGAACAAGGGCCCATGGAGGAGGCAGGAAGAGTGGCCAGAGAGGAAGGCATTGAATTCAAAGATGTCACCGCTCTGCACCTCGACTTTAAAAGTAATGCAGGGCATACCCTGTCTGTCTGCATCTTATTGTCTCTGTCTCCCCCTTTCTCTGAATGCGTGTGAAAAGTGGCCCTAGTTGAAAGCATTCAGTTTATAGAAGGATTGATTTTGTTTTTTAAGGTGCTACATCTCTGCTGTCTGGGCTTTAAAAGTAGTGTTCTTTCCCTGTCTGTGTCTCTGCAGTATCTGTCTCACCCTTTCTCTGAACTTGATGCGTAAGAAAAGCAACAGAAGGCATTGAGTTCACAGAAGAAGGATTGAGTTCAAAGTGTCACATCTGAAGAAAATCTGTTTAACGTCCTCCGGTCTGGAACAGACACATATGGGACATTAGTAGATATAAAGATAGTGTGAACGATCATGGAGGCAATGCCCGGAGGCAGTGCAACACCAGGAAAGTCCCGAATTTTTAACAATACAGATGTGAACCCACTCGATAAGAGAGTTGATTGTGTCACATCTCTGCTGTCTGGACATTAAAAGTAGTGTTCTTTCCTTGTGTCTGTCTCCCCCTTTCTCTGAGTGCATATGAGAAGTGGCCATAGAGCCATATTCACCCCACCCCACCTTTTTTTCAGATCCTCTACCCTATTAGTCACAACAACACGCCCCCCCCCCCCCCCCCATACACACACACAGAGACCGCGACAGGGCGAGATGCAAAACAACCCCCCCCCCCCCCCCCCACCCCCCCCCCCCCCCCCCCCCCCCACACGCACACACACGGACCACGACAAGGCGAGTCACAACGCACAACACCCCCCACCCCACACACCCCCCCACACACACACACAGACCGCGACAAGGCGAGTCCCTACTTGTCACAACACAACAACCCCCCACCCCACCCCCGCTCTAGTTTTTCCCCCCAACATGATACACGACAATGCGCTTCTCGCCTCACATTCACACACCCTTTTTCCAGATCCTCTACCGGAGCACAGCTGGCCCTACTAGTCACAGCACACTCTCCCCACACAAACAATTCAGACGACATACACAGCAGTAATCTTTTTCCAGAAGAAAAGGACTACAAACAGACTTGCACAATTAATACAATCCAAAGGAGATGGACAAGATGCTCCACAAAACAGTCACTCGGTGGAATACATGAGTAAGAGTTCAACAGATGGATTGACCTTGGTATGAGAGTTTTGGGTGCAGTTTTCTGACGTATTTCTTCCATGTACTGTATTATGTCTGTTCAGACATTCTGAGAATTGACGGTTTGTGGGAATTCACCAGTGTAACCAAGCTACAGCTGGACAACAACATCATTGAGAGAATTGAGGGCATTGACAAACTAGTCAACCTCGTATGGCTGGGTACGTAGCAATCCATCCATCAATGAATCATCAAATAGGCCTACCATCCTCATTATCTGTTATCTTGACCATTGTTGTTTTCATTGTCATCATCATCATCGTCGTCGTCGTCTTCGCCATCATCATCATCATCATCAAAGCCATCGTCTTCGTTATCATTATCAGTATCATTCATTCATTCTGATTCGTATTCATCATCTTGTTCATCGTCCTCCTCCTCTTAACACCTCCTCGTCCTCCTCCTCCTACTCATTATCATAATCGTCTCTGTCATCTCTGCTTTCTTTTGTTCTCTACAAAACATGCCTTTTTCTGTTCGTTAGAGTTTAGAGGATACATCGTTATTATTGAATATCTGTTGAGAAGGTTAGAGATACATCGTTATTATTGAGAGAAAAAAAGATAAAAAAAAGATAAACATTTATTGCTTTTAAAGCTGCTTTTCTGTGTTGATAAAAATCCATTCTGTTCTTAATTTGGGGGTTCAATTTTCTTAATTTTCTTTTTCCTTCCTTCCTTCATTCATTCATTGTGTCCCTGTGCAGACCTGTCGTTCAACAACATCGAGGTGATCGAGGGTATGAGCATTCATTGTGTCCCTGTGCAGACCTGTCGTTCAACAACATCGAGGTGATCGAGGGTCTGAGCATTCATTGTGTCCCTGTGCAGACCTGTCGTTCAACAGCATCGAGGTGATCGAGGGTCTGAGCATTCATTGTGTCCCTGTGCAGACCTGTCGTTCAACAGCATCGAGGTGATCGAGGGTCTGAGCATTCATTGTGTCCCTGTGCAGACCTGTCGTTCAACAACATCGAGGGTCTGAGCATTCATTGTGTCCCTGTGCAGACCTGTCGTTCAACAACATCGAGGTGATCGAGGGTCTGAGCATTCATCGAGTGTCCCATGTGCAGACCTGTCGTTCAACAACATCGAGGTGATCGAGGGTCTGAGCATTCATTGTGTCCCTGTGCAGACCTGTCGTTCAACAACATCGAGGTGATCGAGGGTCTGAGCATTCATTGTGTCCCTGTGCAGACCTGTCGTTCAACAACATCGAGGGTCTGAGCATTCATTGTGTCCCTGTGCAGACCTGTCGTTCAACAACATCGAGGTGATCGAGGGTCTGAGCACGTTGACCAAGCTGGAGGACCTGTCCCTGTTCAACAATCACATCTCCAGGATTGAGAACCTGGACAGCTTGGTCAACCTCCAGATGCTCTCCATTGGCAACAACGACCTCAAGGAACTGGACAATGTGTGTTATTCTGTTTGTCCGTCTCTCTATCTATCCGTCTGTCTGTCATAGAGAACTTGGACAGCTTGGTCAACCTCCAGATGTTCTCCATTGGCAACAACGACCTCAAGGAACTGGACAATGTGTGTTATTCCGTCACCTCAAGTCCGTCTCTCTGTCTGTCTGTTTGTCTATCTATCTGTCATAGTGTGTTAATCTGTCTGTCCGTCTCTCTGTCTGTCTGTCTCCCATCTCTCTGTCTCTACGACTGTCATAGAGAACATAGACAACTTAGTCAACCTCCAGATGTTCTCCATTGGCAACAACGACCTCAAGGAACTGGACCATGTGTGTTAATCTGTTTGTCCGTCTCTCTGTCTGTCTGTCCGTCTCTCTGTCTGCCTGTCTGTTATAAGTATGATGGACAACTTAGTCAACCTCCAGATATTCTCCATCGGAAACAACGACCTCAAGGAACTGGACAATGTATGGTTCTGTCTGTCTGTCTGTCTTGTCTGTTTGTCTGTCTGTCTGTCTGTCTGTCCGTCTCTCTGTCTGCCTGTTTGTTTGTTATAGAGAACATGGACAACTTAGTCAACCTCCAGATATTCTCCATCGGAAACAACGACCTCAAGGAACTGGACAATGTATGGTTCTGTCTGTCTGTCTGTCTCTCTGTTTGTCTGTCTGTCTGTCTGTCTCTCTGTCTATCTGTCTGTCTGTCATAGAGAACGTGGACAACTTAGTCAACCTCCAGATATTGTCCATAGGAAACAACGACCTCAAGGAACTGGACAATGTGTGTTTGTCTATGTGTGTGTGCCTGCCTGTCTCTGTCTGTCTCTGTCTGTTTGTCTGTCTGTCAGAAGAACGTGTCTGGTCAACCTGTCTGTCCATAGTGAACAACGACCTCAAGGAACTGGACAATTGTGTTTGTCTATGTGTGTGTTGCCTGCCTGTCTCTGTCCTGTCTGTCTGTAACAGAGTGTCTGTCTGTCTATTGTCCATTATTGGCAACAACGACTCTGGACAATGTGGGTTATTTCTCTCGTCTGTCTTGTCTGTTTGTCGGCCTGTCTCTCTCTCTCTCTGTTTGTTTTTCCGTCTGGTCTGTCGATCTTTGTCCTGGATTAGAATCACATTGATTTGTTGTTTTGTTGTCCTTCCTGTTCATATTCTTTTCTGCCTTAGGCGTGCGTGTGTGTATGTGTTTGTGTGCGTGTCTGTGTCGGCAGTATCAGGGTATGAATGAATGAATATTTAATGTAATGTCTTTTCACATCAATTGTGATATTAGATGACATGCAGACATTGAACAAGCAAGTTATCAAACACAAAATAATATATGTATTATATGAAGCAAAATTAAACATGTACAGTACATTTCAAATAGGTGCGTGTGTGTGCGCACGCGTGTGTGTGTGCGTGTTCGAGGCGTGGTGTAGTGCGCGCCGTGCGTGCGCAGTGTGTGTGTGTGTGTTACAGCTGATTTATCTGCTGAGTTTCAAGCACCTGAGGTCTTTGAACCTGAGCAACAATCCTTTCTCTCAAGGGGGCGAACGAAATACAAATCTAAGGGGCCGCGCTTACTTCCTTTCCTCCAGCTTCCTGATTACTGCCTCTTGTATAAGAAAAATGGGTGTGTGTGGTGTGTGTGTGTGTGTGTGAGAGCGAGAGAGAGAGAGCGAGGGACGTGGTTTTTTTTTTTTTTTTTTTTTTTTTTTTTTTTTTTTTTTTTTTTTTTTTTTTTTTTTTTTTTTTTTTTTTTTTTTTTTTTTTTTTTTTTTTTTTTTTTTTTTTTTTTTTTTTTTTTTTTTTTTTTTTTTTTTTTTTTTTTTTTTTTTTTTTTTTTTTTTTTTTTTTTTTTTTTTTTTTTTTTTTTTTTTTTTTTTTTTTTTTTTTTTTTTTTTTTTTTTTTTTTTTTTTTTTTTTTTTTTTTTTTTTTTTTTTTTTTTTTTTTTTTTTTTTTTTTTTTTTTTTTTTTTTTTTTTTTTTTTTTTTTTTTTTTTTTTTTTTTTTTTTTTTTTTTTTTTTTTTTTTTTTTTTTTTTTTTTTTTTTTTTTTTTTTTTTTTTTTTTTTTTTTTTTTTTTTTTTTTTTTTTTTTTTTTTTTTTTTTTTTTTTTTTTTTTTTTTTTTTTTTTTTTTTTTTTTTTTTTTTTTTTTTTTTTTTTTTTTTTTTTTTTTTTTTTTTTTTTTTTTTTTTTTTTTTTTTTTTTTTTTTTTTTTTTTTTTTTTTTTTTTTTTTTTTTTTTTTTTTTTTTTTTTTTTTTTTTTTTTTTTTTTTTTTTTTTTTTTTTTTTTTTTTTTTTTTTTTTTTTTTTTTTTTTTTTTTTTTTTTTTTTTTTTTTTTTTTTTTTTTTTTTTTTTTTTTTTTTTTTTTTTTTTTTTTTTTTTTTTTTTTTTTTTTTTTTTTTTTTTTTTTTTTTTTTTTTTTTTTTTTTTTTTTTTTTTTTTTTTTTTTTTTTTTTTTTTTTTTTTTTTTTTTTTTTTTTTTTTTTTTTTTTTTTTTTTTTTTTTTTTTTTTTTTTTTTTTTTTTTTTTTTTTTTTTTTTTTTTTTTTTTTTTTTTTTTTTTTTTTTTTTTTTTTTTTTTTTTTTTTTTTTTTTTTTTTTTTTTTTTTTTTTTTTTTTTTTTTTTTTTTTTTTTTTTTTTTTTTTTTTTTTTTTTTTTTTTTTTTTTTTTTTTTTTTTTTTTTTTTTTTTTTTTTTTTTTTTTTTTTTTTTTTTTTTTTTTTTTTTTTTTTTTTTTTTTTTTTTTTTTTTTTTTTTTTTTTTTTTTTTTTTTTTTTTTTTTTTTTTTTTTTTTTTTTTTTTTTTTTTTTTTTTTTTTTTTTTTTTTTTTTTTTTTTTTTTTTTTTTTTTTTTTTTTTTTTTTTTTTTTTTTTTTTTTTTTTTTTTTTTTTTTTTTTTTTTTTTTTTTTTTTTTTTTTTTTTTTTTTTTTTTTTTTTTTTTTTTTTTTTTTTTTTTTTTTTTTTTTTTTTTTTTTTTTTTTTTTTTTTTTTTTTTTTTTTTTTTTTTTTTTTTTTTTTTTTTTTTTTTTTTTTTTTTTTTTTTTTTTTTTTTTTTTTTTTTTTTTTTTTTTTTTTTTTTTTTTTTTTTTTTTTTTTTTTTTTTTTTTTTTTTTTTTTTTTTTTTTTTTTTTTTTTTTTTTTTTTTTTTTTTTTTTTTTTTTTTTTTTTTTTTTTTTTTTTTTTTTTTTTTTTTTTTTTTTTTTTTTTTTTTTTTTTTTTTTTTTTTTTTTTTTTTTTTTTTTTTTTTTTTTTTTTTTTTTTTTTTTTTTTTTTTTTTTTTTTTTTTTTTTTTTTTTTTTTTTTTTTTTTTTTTTTTTTTTTTTTTTTTTTTTTTTTTTTTTTTTTTTTTTTTTTTTTTTTTTTTTTTTTTTTTTTTTTTTTTTTTTTTTTTTTTTTTTTTTTTTTTTTTTTTTTTTTTTTTTTTTTTTTTTTTTTTTTTTTTTTTTTTTTTTTTTTTTTTTTTTTTTTTTTTTTTTTTTTTTTTTTTTTTTTTTTTTTTTTTTTTTTTTTTTTTTTTTTTTTTTTTTTTTTTTTTTTTTTTTTTTTTTTTTTTTTTTTTTTTTTTTTTTTTTTTTTTTTTTTTTTTTTTTTTTTTTTTTTTTTTTTTTTTTTTTTTTTTTTTTTTTTTTTTTTTTTTTTTTTTTTTTTTTTTTTTTTTTTTTTTTTTTTTTTTTTTTTTTTTTTTTTTTTTTTTTTTTTTTTTTTTTT
The DNA here is from genome assembly GCA_017654935.2 of Phymorhynchus buccinoides. Classification (NCBI taxonomy): domain Eukaryota; kingdom Metazoa; phylum Mollusca; class Gastropoda; order Neogastropoda; family Raphitomidae; genus Phymorhynchus; species Phymorhynchus buccinoides. Next base: position 3,910,468 of record CM065680.1, on the reverse strand, counting down.
TTTTTTTTTTTTTTTTTTTTTTTTTTTTTTTTTTTTTTTTTTTTTTTTTTTTTTTTTTTTTTTTTTTTTTTTTTTTTTTTTTTTTTTTTTTTTTTTTTTTTTTTTTTTTTTTTTTTTTTTTTTTTTTTTTTTTTTTTTTTTTTTTTTTTTTTTTTTTTTTTTTTTTTTTTTTTTTTTTTTTTTTTTTTTTTTTTTTTTTTTTTTTTTTTTTTTTTTTTTTTTTTTTTTTTTTTTTTTTTTTTTTTTTTTTTTTTTTTTTTTTTTTTTTTTTTTTTTTTTTTTTTTTTTTTTTTTTTTTTTTTTTTTTTTTTTTTTTTTTTTTTTTTTTTTTTTTTTTTTTTTTTTTTTTTTTTTTTTTTTTTTTTTTTTTTTTTTTTTTTTTTTTTTTTTTTTTTTTTTTTTTTTTTTTTTTTTTTTTTTTTTTTTTTTTTTTTTTTTTTTTTTTTTTTTTTTTTTTTTTTTTTTTTTTTTTTTTTTTTTTTTTTTTTTTTTTTTTTTTTTTTTTTTTTTTTTTTTTTTTTTTTTTTTTTTTTTTTTTTTTTTTTTTTTTTTTTTTTTTTTTTTTTTTTTTTTTTTTTTTTTTTTTTTTTTTTTTTTTTTTTTTTTTTTTTTTTTTTTTTTTTTTTTTTTTTTTTTTTTTTTTTTTTTTTTTTTTTTTTTTTTTTTTTTTTTTTTTTTTTTTTTTTTTTTTTTTTTTTTTTTTTTTTTTTTTTTTTTTTTTTTTTTTTTTTTTTTTTTTTTTTTTTTTTTTTTTTTTTTTTTTTTTTTTTTTTTTTTTTTTTTTTTTTTTTTTTTTTTTTTTTTTTTTTTTTTTTTTTTTTTTTTTTTTTTTTTTTTTTTTTTTTTTTTTTTTTTTTTTTTTTTTTTTTTTTTTTTTTTTTTTTTTTTTTTTTTTTTTTTTTTTTTTTTTTTTTTTTTTTTTTTTTTTTTTTTTTTTTTTTTTTTTTTTTTTTTTTTTTTTTTTTTTTTTTTTTTTTTTTTTTTTTTTTTTTTTTTTTTTTTTTTTTTTTTTTTTTTTTTTTTTTTTTTTTTTTTTTTTTTTTTTTTTTTTTTTTTTTTTTTTTTTTTTTTTTTTTTTTTTTTTTTTTTTTTTTTTTTTTTTTTTTTTTTTTTTTTTTTTTTTTTTTTTTTTTTTTTTTTTTTTTTTTTTTTTTTTTTTTTTTTTTTTTTTTTTTTTTTTTTTTTTTTTTTTTTTTTTTTTTTTTTTTTTTTTTTTTTTTTTTTTTTTTTTTTTTTTTTTTTTTTTTTTTTTTTTTTTTTTTTTTTTTTTTTTTTTTTTTTTTTTTTTTTTTTTTTTTTTTTTTTTTTTTTTTTTTTTTTTTTTTTTTTTTTTTTTTTTTTTTTTTTTTTTTTTTTTTTTTTTTTTTTTTTTTTTTTTTTTTTTTTTTTTTTTTTTTTTTTTTTTTTTTTTTTTTTTTTTTTTTTTTTTTTTTTTTTTTTTTTTTTTTTTTTTTTTTTTTTTTTTTTTTTTTTTTTTTTTTTTTTTTTTTTTTTTTTTTTTTTTTTTTTTTTTTTTTTTTTTTTTTTTTTTTTTTTTTTTTTTTTTTTTTTTTTTTTTTTTTTTTTTTTTTTTTTTTTTTTTTTTTTTTTTTTTTTTTTTTTTTTTTTTTTTTTTTTTTTTTTTTTTTTTTTTTTTTTTTTTTTTTTTTTTTTTTTTTTTTTTTTTTTTTTTTTTTTTTTTTTTTTTTTTTTTTTTTTTTTTGTTCGTTAGAGTTTAGAGGATACATCGTTATTATTGAATATCTGTTGAGAAGGTTAGAAATATGGAGAGAAAAAAAGATAAACATTTATTGCTTTTAAAGCTGCTTTTCTGTGTTGATAAAAATCCATTCTGTTCTTAATTTGGGGGTTCAATTTTCTTAATTTTCTCTTTCCTTCCTTCCTTCATTCATTCATTGTGTCCCTGTGCAGACCTGTCGTTCAACAACATCGAGGTGATCGAGGGTATGAGCATTCATTGTGTCCCTGTGCAGACCTGTCGTTCAACAACATCGAGGTGATCGAGGGTCTGAGCATTCATTGTGTCCCTGTGCAGACCTGTCGTTCAACAGCATCGAGGTGATCGAGGGTCTGAGCATTCATTGTGTCCCTGTGCAGACCTGTCGTTCAACAGCATCGAGGTGATCGAGGGTCTGAGCATTCATTGTGTCCCTGTGCAGACCTGTCGTTCAACAACATCGAGGGTCTGAGCATTCATTGTGTCCCTGTGCAGACCTGTCGTTCAACAACATCGAGGTGATCGAGGGTCTGAGCATTCATTGTGTCCCTGTGCAGACCTGTCGTTCAACAACATCGAGGTGATCGAGGGTCTGAGCATTCATTGTGTCCCTGTGCAGACCTGTCGTTCAACAACATCGAGGTGATCGAGGGTCTGAGCATTCATTGTGTCCCTGTGCAGACCTGTCGTTCAACAACATCGAGGGTCTGAGCATTCATTGTGTCCCTGTGCAGACCTGTCGTTCAACAACATCGAGGTGATCGAGGGTCTGAGCACGTTGACCAAGCTGGAGGACCTGTCCCTGTTCAACAATCACATCTCCAGGATTGAGAACCTGGACAGCTTGGTCAACCTCCAGATGCTCTCCATTGGCAACAACGACCTCAAGGAACTGGACAATGTGTGTTATTCTGTTTGTCCGTCTCTCTATCTATCCGTCTGTCTGTCATAGAGAACTTGGACAGCTTGGTCAACCTCCAGATGTTCTCCATTGGCAACAACGACCTCAAGGAACTGGACAATGTGTGTTATTCTGTCCGTCTCTCTGTCTGTCTGTTTGTCTATCTATCTGTCATAGTGTGTTAATCTGTCTGTCCGTCTCTCTGTCTGTCTGTCTGCCCATCTCTCTGTCTCTATGTCTGTCATAGAGAACATAGACAACTTAGTCAACCTCCAGATGTTCTCCATTGGCAACAACGACCTCAAGGAACTGGACCATGTGTGTTAATCTGTTTGTCCGTCTCTCTGTCTGTCTGTCCGTCTCTCTGTCTGCCTGTCTGTTATAAGTATGATGGACAACTTAGTCAACCTCCAGATATTCTCCATCGGAAACAACGACCTCAAGGAACTGGACAATGTATGGTTCTGTCTGTCTGTCTGTCTCTCTGTTTGTTTGTCTGTCTGTCTGTCAGTCTCTCTGTCTATCTGTTTGTTTGTTATAGAGAACATGGACAACTTAGTTAACCTCCAGATATTGTCCATAGGAAACAACGACCTCAAGGAACTGGACAATGTGTGTTTGTCTATGTGTGTGTGCCTGCCTGTCTCTGTCTGTCTCTCTGTTTGTTTGTCTGTCTGTCATGAAGAACGTTGACAGCTTGGTCAACCTCCAGATAGTGTCCATAGGGAACAACGACCTCAAGGAACTGGACAATGTGTGTTTGTCTATGTGTGTGTGCCTGCCTGTCTCTGTCTCTGTCTGTCTGTAACAGAGTGTCTGTCTGTCTGTTTCGTGAATAATTGGACAGCTTGGTCAACCTCCAGATATTGTCCATTGGCAACAACGACTTCAAGGAACTGGACAACGTGTGTTTGTCTGTCTGTCTGTCTGTCTCTGTCTGTCTGTCTGTCTGTTTCATAAAGAACTTGGACAGGTTGGTCAACCTCCATCGGAAACTACGACCTCAAGGAACTGGACAATGTGTGGTTCTCTCTGTCTGTCTGTCCGTCTGTCTGCCTGTCTCTCTCTCTCTCTGTTTGTTTGTCCGTCTGTCTGTCGATCTTTGTCTGGATTAGAATCACATTGATTTGTTGTTTTGTTGTCCTTCCTGTTCATATTCTTTTCTGCCTTATGCGTGCGTGTGTGTATGTGTGTGTGTGCGTGTCTGTGTCGCATTATCAGTGTATGAATTAATGAATCTTTAATTTAACGTCTTTTCACATCAATTGTGATATTAGATGACATGCAGACATTGAACAAGCAAGTTATCAAACACAAAATAATATATGTATTATATGAAGCAAAATTAAACATGTACAGTACATTTCAAATAGGTGCGTGTGTGTGCGCACGCGTGTGTGTGTGCGTGTTCGCGCGCGTGTGTGTGCGCGCGTGCGTGTGCGCGCGTGTGTGTTGATTACAGCTGATTTATCTGCGGAGTTTCAAGCACCTGAGGTCTTTGAACCTGAGCAACAATCCTTTCTCTCAAGGGGACGAATACAAACTCTACGTGGCCGCTTACCTCCCTTTCCTCCACTTCCTTGATTACTGCCTCCTGGATGAACAATGGGTGTGTGTGTGTGTGTGTGTGAGAGAGAGAGAGAGAGAGAGAGAGAGAGAGAGGGAGTGGTTTATATATGTGTTTGTCTGAGTCCATCGTGATGAAATTCTGCTTAACGTCCTCCGGTCTGGAACTGACACATATGGGACATTAGTAGATATAAAGATGGTGGGAACGACCCTGGAGGCAATGCCCGGAGGCAGTGCAACACCAGGAATGTCCCGAATTTTTAACAATACAGATGTGAATACTGAGTGCATCATTTCGCGTGCTCACGCTTTTATGTGTATGTGATGCTAGGTCTAATTTTCAGCCAGGCTTATTAGACAAAGGTGCCATTCCATGCGCTGTACGTACTTCCAAGAGCTGTATACTTTTTTCAACATCAATGTAAGACCAGTCTACAGCTGAGACTCGTGTAGGAAGCAATGCAATGAGCTTAGAACTGCAGCCTTGAGAATTAGTACTTTGGAACCATCCCTTACGCCTACTGTCCTAAAATCGCCATGGCTGATAAAGTGAGAATGGTCCTTTGGGGTGAGGAGACTAAAGGCTTCTCCACAGCAAACAGACTCCAGCCATGGCTGAGAAAGAGGGAATGGTCCTTTGGGGTGAGGAGACTAAAGGCTTCGCCACAGCAAACAGACTCCAGCCATGGCTGAGAAAGAGGGAATGGTCCTTTGGGGTGAGGAGACTAAAGGCTTCTCCACAGCAAACAGACTCCAGCCATGGCTGAGAGAGAGGGAATGGTCCTTTGGGGTGAGGAGACTAAAGGCTTCTCCACAGCAAACAGACTCCAGCCATGGCTGAGAAAGAGGGAATGGTCCTTTGGGGTGAGGAGACTAAAGGCTTCTCCACAGCAAACAGACTCCAGCCATGGCTGATAAAGTGGGAATGGTCCTTTGGGGTGATGAGACTAAAGGCTTCTCCACAGCAAACAGACTCCAGCCATGGCTGAGAGAGAGGGAATGGTCCTTTGGGGTGAGGAGACTAAAGGCTTCTCCACAGCAAACAGACTCCAGCCATGGCTGAGAAAGAGGGAATGGTCCTTTGGGGTGATGAGACTAAAGGCTTCTACACAGCAAACAGACTCCAGCCATGGCTGAGAAAGTGGGAATGGTCCTTTGGGGTGAGGAGACTAAAGGCTTCTCCACAGCAAACAGACTCCAGCCATGGCTGAGAGAGAGGGAATGGTCCTTTGGGGTGATGAGACTAAAGGCTTCGCCACAGCAAACAGACTCCAGCCATGGCTGAGAAAGAGGGAATGGTCCTTTGGGGTGAGGAGACTAAAGGCTTCGCCACAGCAAACAGACTCCAGCCATGGCTGAGAAAGTGGGAATGGTCCTTTGGGGTGAGGAGACTAAAAGCTTATCCACAGCAAACAGACTCCAGTCATGGCTGAGAAAGAGGGAATGGTCCTTTGGGGTGAGGAGACTAAAGGCTTCTCCACAGCAAACAGACTTCAGCCATGGCTGAGAGAGTGACATGGCTGAGAGAGTGACATGGCTGAGAAAGTGGGAATGGCCCTTTGGGGTGAGGAGACTAAAGGCTTCTCCACAGCAAACAGACTTCAGCCATGGCTGAGAGAGTGACATGGCTGAGAGAGTGACATGGCTGAGAAAGAGGGAATGGCCCTTTGGGGTGAGGAGACTAAAGGCTTCTCCACAGCAAACAGACTCCAGCCATGGCTGAGAAAGAGGGAATGGTCCTTTGGGGTGATGAGACTAAAGGCTTCTACACAGCAGACTCCAGCCATGGCTGAGAAAGTGGGAATGGTCCTTTGGGGTGAGGAGACTAAAGGCTTCTCCACAGCAAACAGACTCCAGCCATGGCTGAGAGAGAGGGAATGGTCCTTTGGGGTGATGAGACTAAAGGCTTCTCCACAGCAAACAGACTCCAGCCATGGCTGAGAAAGTGGGAATGGTCCTTTGGGGTGAGGAGACTAAAAGCTTATCCACAGCAAACAGACTCCAGTCATGGCTGAGAAAGAGGGAATGGTCCTTTGGGGTGAGGAGACTAAAGGCTTCTCCACAGCAAACAGACTTCAGCCATGGCTGAGAGAGTGACATGGCTGAGAGAGTGACATGGCTGAGAGAGTGACATGGCTGAGAAAGAGGGAATGGCCCTTTTGGGTGAGGAGACTAAAGGCTTCTCCACAGCAAACAGACTCCAGCCATGGCTGAGAGAGTGACATGGCTTTCGCAGATTTTTTTGGGGGGTAAGAGAGATACGTGAGAGAGTGACATGGCTGAGAGAGTGACATGGCTGAGAAAGAGGGAATGGCCCTTTTGGGTGAGGAGACTAAAGGCTTCTCCACAGCAAACAGACTCCAGCCATGGCTGAGAGAGAGGGAATGGTCCTTTGGGGTGAGGAGACTAAAGGCTTCTCCACAGCAAACAGACTCCAGCCATGGCTGAGAAAGTGGGAATGGCCCTTTTGGGTGAGGAGACTAAAGGCTTCTCCACAGCAAACAGACTCCAGCCATGGCTGAGAGAGTGACATGGCTGAGAGAGTGACATGGCTGAGAGAGTGACATGGCTGAGAAAGTGGGAATGGCCCTTTGGGGTGAGGAGACTAAAGGCTTCGCCACAGCAAACAGACTCCAGCCATGGCTGAGAGAGAGGGAATGGTCCTTTGGGGTGAGGAGACTAAAGGCTTCGCCACAGCAAACAGACTCCAGCCATGGCTGTGAGAGAGGGAATGGTCCTTTGGGGTGAGGAGACTAAAGGCTTCTCCACAGCAAACAGACTCCAGCCATGGCTGAGAGAGAGGGAATGGTCCATTGGGGTGATGAGACTAAAGGCTTCTCCACAGCAAACAGACTCCAGCCCACCTATCCAGAATATCCCTAGTTTCCTTTTCTTTCGCAATTGGTTGTGTTATTTTTTTGGGGGGTATTACTTCTAGTAACAGAGATACGTGACACATCAGGGGCGGATCTGGGGGGGGGGGGGGCAGACTGGGAACCGCCTTCTGGAAAACCCCGTCTATGCCCCAGCTGTGTACCTTAACTCAAGGGTGAAAAGTAAGAAAATGACTCGATTTTTGCCTTAATAATCACTAAGTTGCAAACGTTTCTGAGGGATTGGTCCCTACAAGGGCATTGCCTCTTAACCTGGAACCTATGCAGCTCCCTGGAACCCCCCCCCCCTCCCTTCCGAACCACTTGGTCTGGCCCTGCCGACATGGAATTCGAGGAGCTTCTCCCGCCTGATGAGCGCGTCTGCAGTGTAGCGACACCTTTTTTGGGGGGGATCGCAAAGTGAGGAGCAACCACCCCCCTCCCAGGGTGGGGGGACTCGGGAAACCTACTTATCAATTTGATACATACCAGGCAGCTTGACGTCTCCCTGCTTTTACCGACTTTTCACTGCCATGGGACATCCTGACTGAAATGAAACCAGATCTGGCAGCTATTCCACCAGGTTGTCCCTGTTTGTTTGAGATGATGAATGTTGATGTATATGAAAACAAGAGTGTAAAGCTTAATCAGTTTTTGTTATTCTTCAATGTTGTATGTTCAGCTACATTTTCCTAGCTGAAGCTGTCATCAGCGATGCACTGATTGTGGGGTTTTGCCATCAGCTGTCTCGTTTGTTTGCACCAACTATGTCTGTATGGACAGGTACAGTTTGTATTTTTACATCCATTTATGCCCCTTGATGCTTTAAAGTTTCAGTTGCTTTGATAGTTTTACCATGTTTTTATCTTTCTTTCTAAATTTGATTTGCAGGCTTTAGAGTTACGGTAGTGTTTTATTACTTTAGAGTTACGGTAGTGTAGAGTGCCACAGTGGTTCGCTTCGTGTCAAGTAAACCCGAGTTCGAACCTGGGTACAGGGGATTTTTCCTCTCACTTTGCACTAGGCCTTGCGGTCTGAATATGGGGTCTTTCGGATGAGACAATAAACCGAGGTCCCGTGTGCCCATGCACTTAGCACACGTTAAACCCAGTGGCAACGAAAACGTTGTCATTTGGTCAAAGGTTACCCCCCTCCCTTCCTTCCTCATCAGTCACACAAAAATCGCATGCAAAGAAATAAAAGAACATAAAAAATAAATTGGGTGGCGCGCCTCTGGCTGCGACGCTCTCTCCAGGTGGGAGCAACCCGAATTTCACAGAGACGCCTCTGTGACTATACTGTACCTAACCTAACCTAACCTAACGCACAGGTCAGACTTTCAATTCGAGTTCCCCATCGAGCTGGACAGAAAGGGCTAGACTGGGTTTAGAACCCGAGATACTCGTGCAATGAAATGGCAGGCGAATGTCACTGTGGGACACACTTGGTTGCAGAAATCGGCTGGCTACGAAATCCACCAGCTGCAGATTGACACCCTGGTGGATGACGAGAGGAGGCAGAGGATGAGGGAGGAGGAGGAGGGACGCATATCTAGAGAATACGAACAGCACAAAGTGAGTGGGATAATCCAATACGAACAGCACAAAGTGAGTGGGATAATCCAATACGAACAGCACAAAGTGAGTGGGATAATCCAATACGAACAGCACAAAGTGAGTGGGATAATCCAATACGAACAGCACAAAGTGAGTGGGATAACCCAATACGAACAGCACAAAGTGAGTGGGATAATCCAATACGAACAGCACAAAGTGAGTGGGATAATCCAATACGAACATGTTTCATGGGGGTCAAGTTAAGTCAACGGTTAATGGATAAGCACAATCTTTTTTTTATACACTGTTCATTCAGGAAACTTTTACTACACAGGCAAAGTTGAAATGATTGATGTAGATTACAGTTCAGTGATACCACCGCAAGACCACGCTTGTATGATTATTGTATCATTCTAAAAGAAAGGGTAAATCAAAAGTATGCGTTTTGCAATTTCCCTCCATTGTTTTTTCTTACTCTTATACATATTCATCCCCATACCCACATACACACACCCACACCCGTGTACACGCGCGCGCACACACGCGCGCGCGCGCTCACGCACATGCACGTTCGCACACACACACACACACACGCACACGCACACGCACACACACACACACACACACACACGCACGCACGCACGCACGCACGCACGCACGCACGCACGCACGCACGCGCGCGAAGATGAAGATGAAGATGATCCTGATAACCGTGTTGATGACGAAGACAATGATGATCTTTCCTTGATTTACTGAAGGCCTTTGTTGACGACTTGGACAGCAAGCAGTCAGCTGTTTGAGGCCATGTATGCTGATGACCCTGATGATGATGATGATTGTTGAGGACGATGATGAGGACGACGATGATGATGATAACGATGACGATGATGATCTTTTCTTGATTTGCAGAAGGCCTTTGTTGACGACTTGGACAGCAGTCAGCTGTTTGAGGCCCTGTATGATGATGACCCTGACGGCAGACTGCTGAACCAAATGCCTGACCTTGGGGAAACCCTCGACGCATATCCTTGTCTATTAGCCCCATGCCTCCTTCAGAGCGGAGGGCTATTGCCATCAACTGTGCCTGTTTGTTTATTTCCTTGTTGTCATGAACCGATATGGGCAAATGTGTCAGTGTAGTCACGAAAGACAGAGAAGACAATATGTTAGCGAGTGTTAGTGCGTGTGCGTGTGTGTGTGTGTGTGTGTCTGTGTGTGTGTGTGTGTGTGTGTGTGTGTGTGTGTGTGTGTGTGTGTGTGTGTGTGTGTGTGTGTGTGTGTGTGCTTATGCACGGATGCGTGTGTGTAGCTTTATGCATCATCATCATTGCAACAGCAGTAGTAGGCCTAGGCCTAGTTGTAGTAGTAGTCGATTCATCGTTGTCGTAGAAGTACTGTGGAACCTCCCGTATAAGACCTTCAAACATGATCTAAAATGAGGTCTTAAATGGGAGGTAATGTTAATACTGACAAAGAAGGGCAATGTCTCAGAGAAGTAGGTCTTAAGTGGGAGTGGGTCCTATAAGGGAGGTAATGTTAATACTGACAAAGAAGGGCACTGTCTCAGAGAAGTAGGTCGTAAGTGGGAGTGGGTCCTATAAGGGAGGTAATGTTAATACCGACAAAGAGTGGCAATGTCTCAGAGAAGTAGGTCGTAAGTGGGAGTGGGTGTTATAAGGGAGGTAATGTTAATACTGACAGAGGGGCAATGTCTCAGAGAAGTAGGTCGTAAGTGGGAGTGGGTGTTATAAGGGAGGTAATGTTAATACTGACAAAGAGGGGCAATGTCTCAGAGAAGTAGGTCGTAAGTGGGAGTGGGTGTTATAAGGGAGGTAATGTTAATACTGACAAATCATCATCATCATCATCATCGTCATCGTCGTCGTCATCATCATCATCATCATCATCATCATCATCATCATCATCATCATCATCATCATCATCATCATCATCATCATCATCATCATCATCATCATCATCATCATCATCATCATCATCATCATCATCATCATCATCATCATCATCATCATAGGGCCTAATCATCATCACCATCATCATCATCATCATCATCATCATCATCACCATCATCATCATCATCATCATCATAGGGCCTAATCATCATCATCATCATCATCATCATCATCATCATCATCAGGCCTAATCATCATCATCATAGGGCCTAATCATCATCATCATCATCATCATCATCATCATGATAGGGCCTAATCATCATCACCATCATCATCATCATCATCATCATCATCATCATCATCATCGTCATCATCATCATCATCAAATTTAACAGCAGAAATACAGCAGTAGTAGTAGAGGCCTAATAGCAGCAGCAGGCACATTCCTTTAGTAGTAGTTATAGTAGACAATATTATAGGAGCAGTCTTCGTCTTTTTCCTTGTATCAGCAAGAAGCAGGTACCGTCATCACGAAAGCGTCTTTAACGGTTAACCCGGGTAGTAACAGGTCAATTAGAAGGAAAAAAACTACCGAACGATTAGGGGTTTCTTAAAATGTAAATTTTACATCCGATTGGCAGTTTCTGATAATGTGTGTATTAGTACCCGTGTTAAGCGTTTAGGACGCACTCATGGTTACAGTACCAGAGCATCAACATCATCATGGTCCCTTGACTGCTGTTCACGTTCCACAAGAAGTTCAACGAAACGTGCCACAAGATCTTCTTCTTTGGTCTCAAGGAATATCAGAAGAGAGAGGAGGAGGTCAGGGCGGCCTAGCATTGGGACCCCCTCTCTATGTGTCCCCTTCTCTATGTGTTCCCAGTTTCCTCTCTATGTGTCTACCTCTCTACGTGTCCCCAGTTTCCTCTATGTGTCCACAATTTCCTCTCTATGTGTCCCCCTCTCTATGTGTCCCCAGTTTCCTCTATGTGTCCACAGTTTCCTCTCTATGTGTCTACCTCTCTACGTGTCCCCAGTTTCCTCTATGTGTCCACAATTTCCTCTCTATGTGTCCCACTCTCTATGTGTCCCCAGTTTCCTCTATGTGTCTACCTCTCTATGTGTCCCCAGTTTCCTCTATGTGTCCCCAGTTTCCTCTATGTGTCCACAGTTTCCTCTATGTGTCCCCAGTTTCCTCTATGTGTCCCCAGTTTCCTCTATGTGTTCACAGTTTCCTCTATGTGTCCACAGTTTCCTCTATGTGTCCACAGTTTCCTCTATGTGTCCCCAGTTTCCTCTATGTGTCCACAGTTTCCTCTATGTGTCCACAGTTTCCTCTATGTGTCCACAGTTTCCTCTATGTGTCCCCAGTTTCCTCTATGTGTCCCCAGTTTCCTCTATGTGTCCCCAGTTTCCTCTATGTGTCCCCAGTTTCCTCTATTTCCCTCTAGTTTCCACAGTTTCTCTATGTGTCCCCCTCTCTATGTGTCCACAGTTTCCTCTATGTGTCCCCAGTTTCCTCTATATGTCCCCCTCTCTATGTGTCCCCAGTTTCCTCTATGTGTCCACAGTTTCCTCTCTATGTGTCCCCCTCTCTATGTGTCCCCAGTTTCCTCTATGTGTCCCCAGTTTCCTCTCTATGTGTCCCCAGTTTCCCCTATGTGTCCCCAGTTTCCTCTCTATGTGTCCCCAGTTTCCTCTATGTGTCCCCAGTTTCCTCTATGTGTCCCCCCTCTCTATGTGTCCCCAGTTTCCCTCTATGTGTCCCCAGTTTCCTCTCTATGTGTCCCCAGTTTCCTCTCTATGTGTCCCCAGTTTCCTCTCTATGTGTCCCCAGTTTCCCCTATGTGTCCCCAGTTTCCTCTCTATGTGTCCCCAGTTTCCTCTATGTGTCCCCCTCTCCATGTGTCCCCAGTGTCCTCTCTATGTGTCCCCCTCTCTATGTGTCCCCAGTTTCCTCTCTATGTGTCCCCAGTTTCCTCTCTATGTGTCCCTAGTTTTCTCTCTATGTGTCCCCCTCTCTATGTGTCCCCAGTCTCTATGTGTCCCCAGTTTCCTCTATATGTGTCCCAGTTTCCTCTCTATGTGTCCCCAGTTTCCTCTATGTGTCCACAGTTTCCTCTATGTGTCCCCAGTTTCCTCTATGTGTCCCCAGTTTCCTCTCTATGTGTCCCCAGTTTCCTCTATGTGTCCACAGTTTCCTCTATGTGTCCACAGTTTCCTCTATGTGTCCCCAGTTTCCTCTATGTGTCCCCAGTTTCCTTTCTGTGTGTCCCGTCTCTACATGTTTCCAGTTTCGTCTGTATGTGTCCCCGTCTCTGTGTCCCCAATTTGTCTGTGTGTGTCCCCGTCTCTCTGTCTCCCCAATTTCGTGTCTATGTGTCCCTGTCTCTATGTCTCTCCAATTTCGTCTGTATGCGTCCCTAATTTTGTCTCTATGTGTCCCCGTCTCTATGTGTTCTCAGTTTCGTCTCTATGTATACCTATCTCCATATGTCCCCGTCTCTATGTGTTCCGTCTTATATATCTATGTCTCTTTGTTTATTCTAACCCTAGCTCTATCTTCCTAACTCTATTCCTAACCCACATACTAACCTTAACCCCTATCCCTAACCCTGTCCCCTATTCTGAGGGGACACATAGAGATGGGGACACGAGGGGACACATGGAGATGGGGGCCCGAGGGTACACATAGAGATGGGGGCCCGAGGGTACACATAGAGATGGGGGCCCGAGGGAACACATGGAGATGGGGGCCCGAGGGAACACATAGAGATGGGGGCACGAGGGGACACATGGAGATGGGGGCCCGAGGGTACACATAGAGATGGGGGCCCGAGGGTACACATAGAGATGGGGGCCCGAGGGAACACATGGAGATGGGGGCCCGAGGGAACACATAGAGATGGGGGCACGAGGGGACACATGGAGATGGGGGCACGAGGGGACACATGGAGATGGGGGCACGAGGGGACACATAGAGATGGGGGCACGCAGGAGACACATAGAGGTGGGGGCACGGAGAGATGGGGCACGAGGGGACACATGGAGATGGGGGCACGAGGGGACACATAGAGATGGGGGCATGGAGAGATGGGGCCGGGGGCACGAGGGGACACATAGAGATGGGGGCACGAGGGGACACATAAAGATGGGGGCACGGAGAGATGGGGGCACGAGAGAGATGGGGGCACGAGGGGACACATAGAGGTGGGGGCACGGAGAGATGGGGGCACGAGTGGACACATGGAGATGGGGGCACGAGGGGACACATAGAGATGGGGACACGAGGGGACACATGGAGATGGGGGCACGAGGGGACACATGGAGATGGGGGCACGAGGGGACACATGGAGATGGGGGCACGAGGGGATACATGGAGATGGGGGCACATAGAGACGGGAGTACATCACATTAACCCCTGGGGTCCGAAGTCTTTTTATTGTAAATCCCAGCTCCCCCATGGGGTTACTGAAGCTCTTTCACTACAAATAGTTCCTCCGCCTTCTGTCAGTTTTGTCATAGCAATCAAGTTTTATCTGTAACTCTCTTTGACCCTGAATTTGCCTTTCTTTTCTTAATGTTGTTTATGCTTATCAGTTTTCTGTCTTATTGGCAAATCATTCTCTCTTTGTTTTCTTTTTTACTTTCTAGAACCCGTTTTAAACCATTTTCTCCGCTGAACAGCTACGAAATCTGAATGTGTTGGCTGAATGCAGCTAGGAGACCAGGAAATTGAAAGCTGGACACATATCATGGACTTTATGGCCCTCCTAGTATGGGAACGCAGAAGGAGAAATATACCCAGTTCTGCTGATTTCGCGAAACAAAGCCATTATTTTCGCTCAATGCATGACAAGCAAAATGCAAAAGGACAATTGAACTGCCAGGCTGTGTGGAAGTATGTCAAAGTCGGTCGTGTTCTGCTTTGAATACCAAATAGTGGACGGGGGCGACCGCTATTGTAGAGGGCTGGGCTGAAATTTGTTTATAGCAGAGAAGCCTGGTCCAGGGTACATTCCCACTCTCTCGGCCAAGAGCATTTGAGGACAGCTGGTGTTAAGAGAGGTCCCGAAAGGGCAGCCAGTCCTCTCGGTCAGTCTGCAATGTGGTGTTAATTCAGGGATTGGGCTGGTTTTTTGTTTTGTTTTTACCAGTGAACAACCCTTTTTTGTCACCAAGTTCTTTAACGTTGGGACTTAAAGCAAGTCTGACTCATCAAATTTTTTATTTTTTGACCACTTAACAATCCTTTTTTTGTCACCAAACTCTTTAACATGGGGACATAAAGCAAGTCTGACTCGTGCACTTTACGCACGTTGAAAAAACCCCGCACGGCAATGGAAAGTCAATAAGAGCTGGGAAAATCCCGCTGCCTGGTATGTTCCAAATTGATAGCTAGGTTTCCACAGTTCCTTCCTTCGCCCCCCCCCCCTCCCTCCCGAAAAAAGGGTGGCGCTGCACTGCGGCGACACGCTCTCCGGGTGGGAGCAGCCTGAATTCCACATGGACGAGTCTCTACGACTAGAAACTAATACAAACACTTGCACTTCCAATTTGTTTGCGTACTCAGGACATATGGCCATGATAGGTAGGTAAGGTACATAATATGTGACAGGTTTTCAGTTTGTACTGGTCTCCCCGCTGCACTCAGCCGACACATTCGGATTTCGGAGGAGAAATACATGTACAAAGCTGGGTGTGGGTCGTTTCTGCTGTTATTCTGTTGGTGTAGGTGACCACGTTCTGGTGAGTGTGTGGAGGAGGACCACGAAATACATGTACAAAGCTGGGTGTGGGTCGTTTCTGCTGTTATTCTGTTGGTGTAGGTGACCACGTTCTGGGAGTGTGTGGAGGAGGAGAAATACATGTACAAAGCTGGGTGTGGGTCGTTTCTGCTGTTATTCTGTTGGTGTAGGTGACCACGTTCTGGGAGTGTGGAGGAGGAGAAATACATGTACAAAGCTGGGTGTGGGTCGTTTCTGCTGTTATTCTGTTGGTGTAGGTGACCACGTTCTGGGAGTGTGTGGAGGAGGAGAAATACATGTACAAAGCTGGGTGTGGGTCGTTTCTGCTGTTATTCTGTTGGTGTAGGTGACCACGTTCTGGGAGTGTGTGGAGGAGGAGAAATACATGTACAAAGCTGGGTGTGGGTCGTTTCTGCTGTTATTCTGTTGGTGTAGGTGACCACGTTCTGGGAGTGTGTGGAGGAGGAGAAATACATGTACAAAGCTGGGTGTGGGTCGTTTCTGCTGTTATTCTGTTGGTGTAGGTGACCACGTTCTGGGAGTGTGTGGAGGAGGAGAAATACATGTACAAAGCTGGGTGTGGGTTGTTTCTGCTGTTATTCTGTTGGTGTAGGTGACCACGTTCTGTGAGTGTGTGGAGGAGGAGAAATACATGTACAAAGCTGGGTGTGGGTTGTTTCTGCTGTTATTCTGTTGGTGTAGGTGACCACGTTCTGGGAGTGTGTGGAGGAGGAGAAATACATGTACAAAGCTGGGTGTGGGTCGTTTCTGCTGTTATTCTGTTGGTGTAGGTGACCACGTTCTGGGAGTGTGTGGAGGAGGAGAAATACATGTACAAAGCTGGGTGTGGGTTGTTTCTGCTGTTATTCTGTTGGTGTAGGTGACCACGTTCTGGGAGTGTGTGGAGGAGGAGAAATACATGTACAAAGCTGGGTGTGGGTCGTTTCTGCTGTTATTCTGTTGGTGTAGGTGACCACGTTCTGGGAGTGTGTGGAGGAGGAGAAATACATGTACAAAGCTGGGTGTGGGTCGTTTCTGCTGTTATTCTGTTGGTGTAGGTGACCACGTTCTGGGAGTGTGTGGAGGAGGAGAAATACATGTACAAAGCTGGGTGTGGGTTGTTTCTGCTGTTATTCTGTTGGTGTAGGTGACCACGTTCTGTGAGTGTGTGGAGGAGGAGAAATACATGTACAAAGCTGGGTGTGGGTCGTTTCTGCTGTTATTCTGTTGGTGTAGGTGACCACGTTCTGGGGGTGGGGGGTGGAGGAGGCGAAATACATGTACAAAGCTGGGTGTGGGTTGTTTCTGCTGTTATTCTGTTGGTGTAGGTGACCACGTTCTGGGAGTGTGTGGAGGAGGAGAAATACATGTACAAAGCTGGGTGTGGGTCGTTTCTGCTGTTATTCTGTTGGTGTAGGTGACCACGTTCTGGGAGTGTGTGGAGGAGGAGAAATACATGTACAAAGCTGGGTGTGGGTCGTTTCTGCTGTTATTCTGTTGGTGTAGGTGACCACGTTCTGGGAGTGTGTGGAGGAGGAGAAATACATGTACAAAGCTGGGTGTGGGTTGTTTCTGCTGTTATTCTGTTGGTGTAGGTGACCACGTTCTATGAGTGTGTGGAGGAGGAGAAATACATGTACAAAGCTGGGTGTGGGTTGTTTCTGCTGTTATTCTGTTGGTGTAGGTGACCACGTTCTGGGAGTGTGTGGAGGAGGAGAAATACATGTACAAAGCTGGGTGTGGGTTGTTTCTGCTGTTATTCTGTTGGTGTAGGTGACCACGTTCTGGGAGTGTGTGGAGGAGGAGAAATACATGTACAAAGCTGGGTGTGGGTTGTTTCTGCTGTTATTCTGTTGGTGTAGGTGACCACGTTCTGGGGGTGGGGGGTGGAGGAGGAGAAATACATGTACAAAGCTGGGTGTGGGTCGTTTCTGCTGTTATTCTGTTGGTGTAGGTGACCACGTTCTGGGGGTGGGGGGTGGAGGAGGCGAAATACATGTACAAAGCTGGGTGTGGGTTGTTTCTGCTGTTATTCTGTTGGTGTAGGTGACCACGTTCTGGGAGTGTGTGGAGGAGGAGAAATACATGTACAAAGCTGGGTGTGGGTCGTTTCTGCTGTTATTCTGTTGGTGTAGGTGACCACGTTCTGGGAGTGTGTGGAGGAGGAGAAATACATGTACAAAGCTGGGTGTGGGTCGTTTCTGCTGTTATTCTGTTGGTGTAGGTGACCACGTTCTGGGGGTGGGGGGTGGAGGAGGAGAAATACATGTACAAAGCTGGGTGTGGGTTGTTTCTGCTGTTATTCTGTTGGTGTAGGTGACCACGTTCTGGGGGTGGGGGGTGGAGGAGGAGAAATACATGTACAAAGCTGGGTGTGGGTTGTTTCTGCTGTTATTCTGTTGGTGTAGGTGACCACGTTCTGGGGGTGGGGGGTGGAGGAGGAGAAATACATGTACAAAGCTGGGTGTGGGTTGTTTCTGCTGTTATTCTGTTGGTGTAGGTGACCACGTTCTGGGAGTGTGTGGAGGAGGAGAAATACATGTACAAAGCTGGGTGTGGGTCGTTTCTGCTGTTATTCTGTTGGTGTAGGTGACCACGTTCTGGGAGTGTGTGGAGGAGGAGAAATACATGTACAAAGCTGGGTGTGGGTTGTTTCTGCTGTTATTCTGTTGGTGTAGGTGACCACGTTCTGGGAGTGTGTGGAGGAGGAGAAATACATGTACAAAGCTGGGTTTGGGTTGTTTCTGCTGTTATTCTGTTGGTGTAGGTGACCACGTTCTGGGAGTGTGTGGAGGAGGAGAAATACATGTACAAAGCTGGGTTTGGGTTGTTTCTGCTGTTATTCTGTTGGTGTAGGTGACCACGTTCTGGGAGTGTGTGGAGGAGGCGAAATACATGTACAAAGCTGGGTGTGGGTTGTTTCTGCTGTTATTCTGTTGGTGTAGGTGACCACGTTCTGGGAGTGTGTGGAGGAGGAGAAATACATGTACAAAGCTGGGTTTGGGTTGTTTCTGCTGTTATTCTGTTGGTGTAGGTGACCACGTTCTGGGGGTGGGGGGTGGAGGAGGAGAAATACATGTACAAAGCTGGGTGTGGGTTGTTTCTGCTGTTATTCTGTTGGTGTAGGTGACCACGTTCTGGGAGTGTGTGGAGGAGGAGAAATACATGTACAAAGCTGGGTGTGGGTTGTTTCTGCTGTTATTCTGTTGGTGTAGGTGACCACGTTCTGGGAGTGTGTGGAGGAGGCGAAATACATGTACAAAGCTGGGTGTGGGTTGTTTCTGCTGTTATTCTGTTGGTGTAGGTGACCACGTTCTGGGAGTGTGTGGAGGAGGCGAAATACATGTACAAAGCTGGGTGTGGGTTGTTTCTGCTGTTATTCTGTTGGTGTAGGTGACCACGTTCTGGGAGTGTTTGGATGAGGCGAAAGAGGACAACAAAGCACAAGGCCAGAAAGCCATGGACGAGTTTCAGAGTATGAAGAAACAGGTAGTGCGGGGATTGCTGTGGATTGGGTAGTATTGGATAACGTGGGGTGGACTGGATTGGGTGTGGTCAAATGGTAGTGCACCATAGCATGTGAATAGGGTCAACGATGACAGGACCAGAGAGCCAGGGAAGAGTTCCACAACACAGGGTTCGTGATTTTCTCCGGACTTCAGAGGCGGATCAATTCATTTAGAGGTGGGGGGTGAAGTTTTTTAATAAAAAGTGAAAGGGGGGTGGGTTCGGGAGGGTGGCTTGCCCCCCCTCCCGAATAAAAGCGGGGGTCAGGGGGCGCAGCTCCCTGAAGCTGAAGCATTTTTCATATCTGAAGAACCAAAGTCGTCCTCTCCTGACATGATGACAAGAAAAGAGACCAAAGATACGAAAAGACATCTGAACACACCGAAAGATACCGAAAGACAGCGTATTTTGAGCGTGCCTTTATCAATTTTTTCCGATTTTTTTTTCAATTTTTTTTTTTAACCGAGGGGGGTCAAATGACCCCCCTTACCCCCCCCCTAGATCCGCCTCTGGACTTTAAAGGGTATGCACACCCCTTGTTTTTGAATTTTAACATGAAGAAACAGGTAGGCCCTACTGCAGGGATCGCAGTGGACTAGATAATTAACCCTTTCACCGCCAATGTCGTATTTTAGCACCACAATGGTTTAACACCCATGTCACATAAGGCATTAAATCAGGGCCTGTTATCCAAAGACCCTATTTTCTTAATTTTGGGAGGTAAGGATAGGCCTAATGTTATATATGTCACAGAGAAATTAGCAATATTGCAGATATTTTTTTCTTCCGTGCCCAGTTAAGTTTAATGGTATTTTTTGGCTGAAAAATGGCTGGCGGCGAAAGGGTTAAATCAAATTAGATTAAACGGAAGCGTGGCATTGTTTGCAGAGGAGGCTAAACGGGACAATTGAAGGGCCACCCTGACGGATGAGGTTTTGTAAGAAACACGTCGAGATCACCAGGAAAACACCCTTTACAGAGATTGCAACACTCACTTTGCTCTGGTTTCCAAGAAATCAAACCGTCAAATCGGCGATTCCTCCTTGGCGGAGGTGTTGGAAGTCAAATTCTTTCACCGAAAGAGAAGGTGTGTGACGTCTCTTTTCTAATGGCCGCCAAATCGTTTGCACGACATTTTCGCAATACAAGCCTTTTTTTCTTCTTTTTTATTTTTTTTATACAGTTTATAAAGGAGTTTCGCTCACAACAAAGGAAATAGCTCCCTTTTTTTTGGGGCCTGCACTACAAAAAAATAAAACGCTTCAACCACAATGAGTAACCTCCACCCACCCCATCCAAAAATGGCTACTCTATCCGGCATCTCCGCCAAGGAGGAATCGCCGTTTTGACGGTTTAATTTCTTGGAAACCAGAGCAAAGTGAGTGTTCGGATCCTTGAAAAGGCTGTCTTTCTGGTGATCTCGACGTGTTTCTTGCAAAATCTCATCCGTCAGGGCCCACCTTTAAGAACAGACACAAACCGCAGTGGAAGAGTTCCGGAACATCAAGAAAGCATTATGGGTAGCGAGATTTGGTGTGTCCAGGAAGCAACAATTTAAGGTCCAGGGACACAACATTCTTCTTCTTCTTCCGATTGGGGATGCTTATCCTGACCCACGCCCAAAGTCATCGTTTAGACTGCTATTGGCGCACAGGATGCATGCTTTGTGAGTTCGTGTCATCCATTCCACCGGCACGCACGCTACTCGTACCGAATAATGGAATGGGGTTTAACGTGCGCGCAAGATCTTGTGCGTGTGTTCGCACACGGGACCTCGGTTTTAGGTCTCATCCGAAAGACCATTAAATAGCCATCGAAAAGATCGAGAACATTGAAGAAATAGATCATGGATCGGAGTGGACTGGATAATATAGGATGGATTGTGTTGGATAAGATTAAATTGTTGTGTTGTATGGCTGGTACCCACGTGTCTTCATATCCGGCCACAAGGAGCGCCATATTATGGGAGACCGCCATCTTAGTCCTTACCTTTTTTTGAAAAATGCCAGATCGATGCTGCGCATTTGGCTGTTCCAATTCGAAACTTATCTAAACTGTATTTATAACATCTGGATGTTTTCTTTACACATTTAGATAACATTTTCACTTTGTTTACACACAAATAAGGACTAAGATGGCGACACTTCCGTTGGAATGGTCGAGATGCGCACGCAGGTGGGTTGGAGCCATAGTGCACAGAGGAAGCTAAACCAGACCACAAGGTCCAGGGGCAGACACAGCCATGAAGGACTTGGAGAACTTTGAACAAATAGGTACCAAATTGCAGTAATTTGTGAAGGACTTGATAACGTTGGATAGGCTGGGTTGGAGAGGCTTAGGCTTGAAGTATGTACCAGTTAAATGGTTGTGTGTTGCGTGTTGTGTGTTGTGGAGTGTGGAAGTTGCAGAAGACATAAAGGTCAATGAACACACACACACAGCCATGAAAAGTTTCGAGAACATGAAAAAACCCATTGCAGTGGATCGTGATAGATTGGCTACTGTTGGAGGGATACACATGCATTTATGAAAGCGCGCGTGCATGTGATTATGTGGTGTGTGTGTGTGTGTGTGTGTGTGTGTGTGTGTGTGTTCGTGTGAACAGTTGTTTCGGGATCTGATGGCGAGTACTGATCCGAAAAGCGTGGAGCGAATGGTGAAGGACTACAATGACCGAGTGACTGAACTGTGGGACAAAATGATGGGGCTGGAGATGACACTGCTAGAACAACTAGAGGTAGGCACGTATGTAATCACACACACACACACACACACACACACACACACACACACACACACACACACACACAGCACACACACACACTGCTACACACTGACTGTGGAACAAACTGATGGGACTGCTAGACAACTGTAGAACAAACTGATGGGACTGCTAGATGAGCTAGATGACTGAACTGTGGAACAAACTGAACTGTAGAACAAACTGATGGGACTGCTAGATCAGCTACATGAGTGACTGAACTGTAGAACAAACTGATGGGACTGCTAGATCAGCTAGATGAGTGACTGAACTGTGGAACAAACTGATGGCGCTGATCAGCTAGATGAACTGTAGAACAAACTGATGGGACTGCTAGATCAGCTAGATGAGTGACTGAACTGTAGAACAAACTGATGGGACTGCTAGATCAGCTAGATGAGTGACTGAACTGTAGAACAAACTGATGGGACTGCTAGATGAACTGTGGAACAAACTGATGGGACTGCTAGATCAGCTAGATGAGTGACTGAACTGTGGAACAAACTGATGGGACTGCTAGATCAGCTAGATGAGTGACTGAACTGTGGAACAAACTGATGGCGCTGTTAGATGAACTGTGGAACAAACTGATGGGACTGCTAGATCAGCTAGATGAGTGACTGAACTGTGGAACAAACTGATGGGACTGCTAGATCAGCTAGATGAGTGACTGAACTGTGGAACAAACTGATGGGACTGCTAGATCAGCTAGATGAGTGACTGAACTGTGGAACAAACTGATGGCACTGCTAGATCAGCTAGATGAGTGACTGAACTGTGGAACAAACTGATGGCACTGCTAGATCAACTGTGGAACAAACTGATGGCACAGCTAGATGCATGCACTTATGGACACACAGACACTCAGACAGAAACACACCCTCACACAACTACTAGGGCTTACACTTATACACATGTACACACACGCGCGTGCGCGCACACACAGACACACAGAGTCACACACACACACGCACACACACACACACACACACACACACACACACACACGCACACGCTTCCACCTTCCCACACACATGCGTGCTTGCAAGCGCATGTCAGTGTGCATGCATTTTGGTTCCCAGGAGGTGATCAGTATAATTTTGAGCGGAACATTGCAAGATATAGATTTTTTTCCTCATGATATTTCAAGGGAAGGCCTACATGTTCTTGCGTGCATGCATGCGAACGTTCGTATGTTTGCATTTTGGTTTCCAGAGGATGATTGATAACT
Source organism: Phymorhynchus buccinoides (assembly GCA_017654935.2). Lineage (NCBI taxonomy): Eukaryota > Metazoa > Mollusca > Gastropoda > Neogastropoda > Raphitomidae > Phymorhynchus > Phymorhynchus buccinoides. The sequence goes on along the minus strand of CM065680.1, from coordinate 3,887,692 downwards.
TTGAGTGCAACATTTGACGTGCAGGTTTTTCGTCGAAAAACTTCAAGGGTGCATAATATGCGTGTGTGCATGCGAATGACCGTGTGCTCGTATTTTGGTTCTCGGAAGTTGATTGATAACTTTGAGCGCAATATGCAGGGGTTTTTTCCCCATCGAAAACCTTTAAGGATGCATGTCCGTACGTGCATGCATGCGTACGTGTGTGTGCGTGCATTTTCGTTCTCTGGAGTGATTGGTCATTTTGAGCGGAACATGCAAGATATGATAGGTTTCTTCATCAGGGATTTATGTGTGTGCACGCGCGTAAGCTTACGTGTGTGCATGCGTATGCTCCAGTGCGTGCATTGTTGTGCTCTGGAGTTCGTTGATAACTTTAAGCGCAACACGCAGGCTTTTTATCCAGAAACTTCAAGGGTACATGTGTGTGCATGTCCGTGCATGCACGCATGCGTACGCACGTATGTGTACGTGCATTTTCGTTATCAGGAGTGAACGGTAATTTTGAGCGGAACATGCAAGATATGACAGGTTTTTTCATTAAGAATCTTCAGGGATTTATGTGTGTGAATGTGCGATCGTCCATGTGCATTTTCGTTTCCAGAAGGCCTAACTACTTTTGAGCCCAGCATGCAGCGTTTTTAATCGTGGAATTTCAAGGATACACACGCGCATGTGTGTGTGTGTGTGTGTGTGTGTGTGTGTGTGTGTGCGAGCGCGCGCACGCACGCACGTGCGTGTGTTTTGTGTTTGTGTGTGTTGTGCGTGTGCGCGCGTGTGTGTTTGTTTTGTGTGTGTGTGCGCGCGCATGTGTTTTGTGTGTCGCTGCTGTTTAGGGAGGGACGTTTAGTTTTTCTACATTTTCAGAAGTTTTTTTCAAGCGAACTGAAGTTCACCTTAAGTAACCCCCTTTAACAAATAGCAGTCAAGAATATGTTGTATGTTTGGAAATAAGTTATATTCGTTTGGCATTGCTAGATTTTCAGTTACGGGCAGTTTTATATTTATGTTTGCGATATTAAGTGTATTATTTAAGAACATTTTTCTACTAAATATGTTGCATGATACTGCTCAACATAAAATAGTTTTTACCATAAATCTGATGGAAGAAATATATCACGAATACTATAAAGAACATGCAGACAAAATATGTTTATTAAAAAAAATATGGACATGCTTGGTGCAGTTTGTATCTAAGATTTCTTGATTCAGTGTTTGAATATGTTTATATGGACATGCTTGGTGCAGTTTTTATCTAAGATTTCTTGTTCAGTGTTTAAACTAACCAGCTTGATTTTGTGTGTTTTGAACGGCTGTGGTGTGTGTGCGCGCATGTGTGTGTGTTTTGTGTTTGTTTTATGTGTGTGCGTGTGCGCGCGCGTGCATGTGTATGTCCATATGCGTGTCTTTTCGTTCCTAGGAGGTAATCGGGAACTTTGAGCGCAACATGCAGGACATCATCGGCTTCTTCATAGAGAACCTCCAGGGCTACATGGCCTACGCCAGGGAGGGGGAGAACCAACACATGGAGAGAATGATTGAGGTCGTGCAGGTGACCAGCGATAGGGTCAACAAGAGTGACCTGGATGACGATAGTGTGTCGGACGAACTCAGAATGGTCAGTGAGAGAGAATACGAATACGAATACGAACTTTTTTTAATGAGGGAAATTGGATAAGCTGAGACAGCTTTTTTACACCATGCCCTCAGGCAAAACATGAGAATGAAAAAAATAATAAATAACAAAATTCATAAACATGCACACCAAAAATGTAAAAATAAATGGCATCAAATACATTTCATTATTTACATTCAAAAATGAAAGAACAACTTAATAATCTCCCCCTCTCTCTCTCTCTCTCTCTCTCTCTCTCTCTCTCTCTCTCTCTCTCTCTCTCTCTCTCTCTCTCTCTCTCTCTCTCTCTCTCTCTCTCTCTCTCTCTCTCTCTCTCTCTCTCTCTCGCGCGCACGCACACACACACACACACACGCGCGCGCACACATACACAGACAGACACACACACACACGCACGCACACATGCACACACGTACACACACACACACACACACACACACACACACACACACACACACACACACGCACACACACACGCACACACACACACACACCATATTCATCACACACACCCTCATATGCGCACACATACACGCTTACACCCATATACACGAGCACACCCGTACACACATATCATGCATAGCATGTAGATTGCTGCATTACTTCAGAATTACAATAATCATGGATGCAAAATTAATAAGGAAATGCAAAATTGTATATATGAATATCTAGTATTAGTAAAAACATAAACACAAATATGCCTACAGGAATTATAGTTGATCAATCAAATATTTATGATATGCCCTTCTAAAGGATAATAAGCTGGGATTCGTTTTTAGATGGACAGGCTTGGCACCTGAATAAATAAGAGATGTCATGAATAAGTTTGTTCTTGGTTTTGGAATGTGGACAATTTTCTTGCCACGGATATTGTTGATGGGAAACATATTAAACAGATAAGCTGGTGTTAAATCATTCATTATTTTATACATAAGCACGGCTTTGTTATATTGACACTTAAGATGTATTGGGAGTATATCTAATTTCTTATAATCACTAGGAAGGAGGGACGATGGCTTAAGAAGAATGAGCTTCAGAGAGCGTCGATAAATGCTTTTAAGTGGTTTTAAGGTATTTTGACTGGCTAGATCCCAGCATGATGATACATAGTCGATGTCGGTTTGAATGTAAGCATGGAAAAACAGTTTTCGCGTATGTTGATCTAGAAAATGCTTCATTCGGTTTAGTTGAAACGTTTTCATAGATACTCTTTTGCACAGAAGGGAAATATGTTTGGACCATGAAAGATTGTTATCAATGGTAAGGCCAAGTAGCTTGTAGAAATGTACCTCTTCCAGTTGTTTATCAAAGACGCGTAGGTTACATGAATGGGACTTTATGTTTTGACGTTTTTGTCTAGTTGTCACTAACATAAATTTTGATTTTTGAGGATGGATAGCCATGTGGTTCTTATCTGTCCAAGTGACAAGTTTGTTTATATCCTCTTGTAAGGACGCGTATACATTTTCAATTTGTTTGTGTGCATGGTGAATAGTAGAGTCATCAGCGAAAAGTTCACATGAAGATGAGATATGAAGCGGAAGATCGTTTATGTACATTGAAAATAGTAATGGCCCTAAAACTGATCCCTGGGGAACACCGTATTTGATAGGAGAGAGAGTTTATAATGATGAATCTTGCAATACTGCCTGCCTTCTGTTATTTAGAAAAGACGAAATGAGTTTAACACAAGCGTTATTTAAGCCATATAATTGAAGTTTCCTTGTAAGAAGTGTATGGTCGATTGTATCAAAAGCCTTTGCGAAGTCGAGAAAAACAGCTCCAGTAAATACATCGTTATTAATATTTGAATGCCATGTATCTATAAGATTACTTAGCATAGTGTGACACGAATGTTTTTTCCTAAAGCCATTTTGATTTGGATGTAATAAGTCAAATGCTATAAAATGTGACTGCATGTTATTTTGTATGTGTTTTTCAATAGGCTTTGATAAGATGGACAGTAGAGAAATGGGTCGATAGTTGGAAGGATCAGAAGCATCTCCATATTTAAAAACGGACAAAACTTTAGATTCTTTTAAAGCCTGTGGAAAGTGAGATTTGTCAATACATAAGTTATAAATATATGTTAGTGATTCGGAAACTATAGGAGCAGATACTTTCAGGATTTTACTATCTAGCCCATCGAGGCCCCGACAACTAGACTGTTTTAATGTACATAGTTCTTTATAAACTTCATGGACACTCATGTACGGAATATCAAGATTTATATTTATTTGTTTTGATTCACAAAAGTCTTTAAGTATAACTAAGTCGTTGGAATTTGTATTGTTTGACTCTACTGTCCTTTGGGCAACAGGGTGAGTTAACTGATATATATTGGAAACATTTGTCATGCATAAGTCATTAAGAAAATCTTGTTCTACAAAGTTTTTATAGCTACGAAAGGTAACAATTTTATGAGAACATCTAGGTATTTTTACACCTTTCTTGGACCACGCTAAACAGATTGGAAAATGGTCGCTAAGGCCGTAACAAGGAACAGATGTTTCAATAGCATTATTGGGATTAGACATATAAATGTGATCGATTATTGTTTTAGAATGTAGTGACACCCTTGTTGGTGTGCTCATCAATTGGGTTAAATTGCAAAGTTCATACGTTTGTTTCCAGTTATTGTGTGGCTTCAGTAAGTCTATATTGAAGTCACCCAGAAGAACGACATCTAAAGAGTAATTATATACATCTTCCATCATAAGTTCGAAACGGTCGAACCATTCAATTCGCTCTTCTGGGTTCCTATATAAGAAACCTACAAGAATTGGTTTACTACCTTTAAACTGAATTTGTAGCCATATACATTCAATGTTATACTTGTCAGCTATATATAATTGCTTAAAATTCACGGTTTGGTGTACATACACAACTAGTCCTGTTTCTAGTTTCTCTGAAGAATCACGTCTAATGTGGTTATAACCTGGGATAGATAGAATGCTGTCTGATACTACATTAGTTAAACGCGATTCTGCAAAGCCAAATAAATGGAAACCATTATTCTGGTTCGATAAAATAGTTGGTACATCAGATAGTTTGTTTAGTATATGATTAACATTGAGGTATCCTAATTTAAACCCGTTTTTGCTAAGCCACTGCTGGGGACTATAGCTTGTATCCATGTAACTTCATATATATATATTAACAGTTATTTTGAAATACAACAAATATTAAGATTTACAATATTCATGTAACAAACAAATATATCTCACGCTCCGCACCTATAGATTGCCTTGCACACACAGACACAGACACAGACACACAAATTACAACCACAATCAAGCTAATAACAATGTATAAGTTACGGTAATACAGGGCAAAAGCAAATACGAATGATCAAGAACAAGCAAGTTTTCACTTCCTGAATTTGACTAGTCTCCATTCGTCAACAATATAGCATTGGCAAAAAAACACGAATCCCTGTCCAAGATTTAGCCAGGTAAAACAACACGGCAATCAATCATTCAATCATAGTGAGCACATCAATAACAGAGTAATGCATATAATTACAAAAAATACAATGTTATGAGAAAATCAGACATTAGAATCTCATATACACTTATGGGCATACCAGACAATTTCAGTAGGAAGCATACATCAGTGCTATCATTATGATGCTGTTTATTGTTGCCCTGGTTGGTAAGCCAGTTGTGCAGCTACGTTCATTAGCTGTTGGGCATACTGGCCAACAGCAGGGGTCCATCTAGCACTATGCACAGGGCCTATCAATGGCACTGCAGCTGATGGGCCTGGCCCCTGTAGTGACCCGTGGAAAAATGGTCCTCCTTGTGAGTTCCAAGGAGGGTAGGGAGCTGCCTCTTGGAACATTGGATAAGGGGCATAGGGATTTCTATGACCCAACATAGGGAAGGGGTTCTGGGCATTTGTAAGGGAGGGAAACGAATCAACAGGGGGGATATGACCTTGACCGTGACAAGTCCGGCTTGCCTGAGTGGTGGAGATAGTCTCCCCTGATCTGCCCCCTGATTGCTGTTGAGATGAGGAACCATGAAACATGCCTTGCTTGGATGATTGTGTCGAGTCAACCATACTCGGTCTGTCATTCTGTGAGGACAGTAGGGGAAAGTGGGATGTGGATGATACAGGGGGGACAAAGGAACCAACAGGGTGCTCAGAGCTATCAGCCACATGTCTGTGGTCTGAGGATCGGTTTGGAAGGCTATAGTTTGTGTTGGTCTGTTCATTAGAACGGCCAGAGGAGGCACCAGAGAAATCAGTTCTTTTACTCTGGGGGAGGACTTTCCTAAAATTAATTGCTAAACTAGCAGTGCCTGTAAAACTGGGGTGAATGTCATCTTTGTAAGACGCCTTACGAGGAAAACCTCTTGGGGTGACGAAGGCATTTTGATGATCCAACATGTCCACCTTCATGTCAGTACATGCATAATACAAATTCCTGTTAGAAGGCAAAATGGCATTATTTAAGGGGGGCCCCCTCAGATCTCTGTACAATGGGCACTTAAACAACACATGCTCTTCATTTTCAACTGAATCTTTATCACACATGCAGCATTTATCTTGGGGTGATTCACTGGATATAAATAGATTGCTTTTTATTGGTAGTACATTCAGTCTTAAGCGGAAAAGGCTACTCTAAAACAATATATGTCGATATTGGAAAGATATTTTTCTTTTTCAAAGATTGTTTTAAAGGAAACATAGCTTTCATATCTGTCACTAATTTCCACAGACCCATTCCACTCTTGTGTATACGTATCTATTAACCGTTGCTTAAATGCACTCAAAAACAGTTTCGTATTGCCCACACCTTGTAAAACCAGTTTTACAAAGGATTGTTCTAATCTGTGTTACCCAACAATTTTTCCCTCCCATGTCCATGTTCAACAACATTTAATATGATTGATAAGGCAACCGATGGGGTTCTAGCATAATTAACTTCAGCCAATATCTCACAGTGCTAGCAAAAGAGTGGACAAATATTGGGTATCTACCCAATTCGCCGTAAACCATCTTATTGGGTGTTTTAATGGGAACGCCCAAAAAACGTTTACATGCTAGTATGTGAACTTTTTCGATGTGATCTAGTCTGTGGAATCCCCATATTTCAGAAGAATACAAAAGTATTGGTAATATTTTAGTTTCAATTTTTTTAAAGAACACATCATATGTCATTTCTTTATATTTATTAAAAACTTTAAACACAAGAAATGCTGCTTTTTTGCCTTTGATTACTAAATGTTGTGTTCCTAATTTAGGACTAATTTTTGTTGTGAATGTGTAGCCAGGATAGCAATAGCTATTAACAACATCCAAACGATTTCCATCGAAATACCACTGCTCATGTTTAGCCAAGATAGCAATAGCTATTAACAACATCCAAACGATTTCCATCGAAATACCACTGCTCATGTTTAGCCAGGATAGCAATAGCTATTAACAACATCCAAACGATTTCCATCGAAATACCACTGCTCATGTTTAGCCAGGATAGCAATAGCTATTAACAACATCCAAACGATTTCCATCGAAATACCACTGCTCATGTTTAGCCAGGATAGCAATAGCTATTAACAACATCCAAACGATTTCCATCGAAATACCACTGCTCATGTTTAGCCAGGATAGCAATAGCTATTAACAACATCCAAACGATTTCCATCGAAATACCACTGCTCATGTTTAGCCAGGATAGCAATAGCTATTAACAACATCCAAACGATTTCCATCGAAATACCACTGCTCATGTTTAGCCAGGATAGCAATAGCTATTAACAACATCCAAACGATTTCCATCGAAATACCACTGCTCATGTTTAGCCAAGATAGCAATAGCTATTAACAACATCCAAACGATTTTCATCAAAATACCACTGCTCATGTTTAGCCAAAGGACCACCTTTACGAAACACCATTATCTTTGTTTTATCTATGTTGACATTAAGCTTGATCCTGTCACAACAACATTTTAAAAGATTAAGTTGATTGTGCAATCCGGAAGGTGTCGTTGACAGTAAGGCAATGTCATCCGCAAAAAGAAGAATAAACAATTCCACTATTCACGGTAGTAGTTGAACTCCATGCTTTCCTTTATCTGAAACATGGTTAGCTAGTTGATTTATGAAAACAGAAGAGAGAGCGACAGGGTAAACAAGAGTGACCTGGATGACGATGGTGTATCGGACGAACTCAGAATGATCAGTGAGAGATAGATGGGATGGGGGTGGGATGGGGGCTTTAGACTTCAGAAACTTACTAGGATGAACATTATTTTAGGATGAGCCTATTCTTCCATTCTGTCCTTGATACAGTCAAACATCCTTACAAGACCTTGAAAGGTCATCCAAAATGAGATCTTAAACGTGAAGGAGTTGTTTAAGGGAGGTAATGTTAATGCTTACAAAGAAGGGCAATGTCTCAGAGAAGTAGGTCTTAAAAGGGAGGGAGTCTTATAACGGGGGTCTTTTATCAACGATATTAAAGCAAACCGTAGTGCTGGACTCAATCAGAACCATAACCAATAAATCAAAGGAAATTGTGGTATTTGTGACGAGGTAATGGGTTAAAAGGCTAAGTCCCTAGGGAAGACTTTAGAAAATTTGCCTTTAGCCCACTTCTCTAGGGTATGGGAGATGAGCAACTTTCCCGGCCCCTTTTCATCTAATAAATTTATATTTGTGCCCGGGTTCTGGCTCGTATGGTTGTAAGAAATACAAGTGGTTGAATTGCTCTAAATGGCAGACAGAGAGAAGTAGGGTTTTACATGAAATTACAAGACTCCCACTCTCATCAGTCTGACCAAAGGGTTCAGGATTATTTGACACTTGTATTTTATTTACTCCCAAAATCTGCATGAGATTATGCAACAATAATAATAAAGCAGCTCAAGGGCGCCAAAACAAAATATGGATAAAAAAACAATGAAATCCGAAAGGATTCACAAGACTTTTGTCTTTCTATAAGGTTCGCCCCATGCCGGAAGGGTTACTAATTATCTTCAGTGTCCGTAGGAAAGTTCCAGTGATTGGCGCGGTTTTATAAACTTAGCTCTTGGCAAGTTCCTCCGTAATGATCGGCGAGTGCTGGTGTGGCTGGGCTGGCTCATCAGGTGAGAGTAGCTCCCAGTCGTTCCGGTTACGGCTTCGCGGGATGGCACGGTTCAGGCGTGGTCTCCTCACGGATTCTGGGTGCGGGGCGTCTTTCCCGTCTTGGTGCTTGTGAGGCAGGGGTAATCTTCCTGCCCACGATGCCCTGCTGATAATCACAGGAGAAGGTGGATGTAGATCTCTATGGCTTAGAGACAAGGGGCTTCAGTCGGCAGGGAATTAGTGAATCCCAACCGGCTAGAAGGCTTCCCTTGTACAATAGCACTAGTTAATCAATAAACTGAATTTCAGTTAACAAACTGAGATCAGTAAAACATAAAAGGTGATCAATCCATCATCACTCTCCATCCAACACCTGGAAAGGAATGGTATCATAAAGTGCAAGATTGCGGCCCATAGGTTTCCTACTAAAAATAGACAAATGGGTTAGTAGGCATAAACTCCGGTTCTGGTACCAAAAGTGTTCAAGTCAAAAACACACACACACAAATAATCAGTGCACATAAATAGAATAGAATGTTTACCACTTCTTTTCTATAACATATCTATCTACTCCTTATTCATCATTGAACATAGGATCTAGATCAAAACTAGGGTCAAACAAACCAGATCTCAATCACCTGCCATCAATAATACTTACTAGTGGGCTTATGATGACTGGTTGTGAGTGTTGCTCTAGCTACGTTTCAGCGTCTTGTGTGAAAACTTTTTCTCACCACTCCAATTATAGCCTTCACTTTCAAACAATGAAAGCCTGTCATTGGTTTATAGCAGTCGACACATCACAAGATGATGTTCAAAATGTACAGAACAATCACGCGCTGATTACAGCATTATCACATGCCGGACATTCCTAACCTTGCTCATGATAGGAAAGGCAAAACCGTCTTCAAAGGGAATTGACCGTGGTTGTCACTTTCTCATGGTGAGGAGGGTAGATAAGAGAGGGGGGGGGGGTGAAGGGAGATAACCTCGGTAGGGGTTACATGCCGACCGGGGAGACAAATCGAACTTCAAACAGACAACGGCCTTAATCGGCGTTCTCTTTGAAGCGGCCGGGCAATTAAAGTGGTGGCTGGTAAAGAAATGAAAAGGAGAGAGGGTGGGGGGTGGGGAGGGGAGAAGGGGGGGGGGGGTGTAGATAAGAAATAAAGAAAGCGGGTCGCGCGGGACACTTACGTCACAGTATTGTACCTCCTAAAACATTGTATGCCTCTTGTTAGAGCATGGACATCCTGTCTGATGTCCCAATAAAGACAGTGAACAACCACCTACAAACATCACACCATTGTACGCCTCTTGTTAGAGCATGGACATCCTGTCTGATGTCCTAATAACGACAATGAACAACCACCTACAAACATCACACCATTGTACGCCTCTTGTTAGAGCATGGACATCCTGTCTGATGTCCCAATAAAGACAGTGAACAACCACCTACAAACATCACACCATTGTACGCCTCTTGTTAGAGCATGGACATCCTGTCTGATGTCCTAATAACGACAATGAACAACCACCTACAAACATCACACCATTGTACGCCTCTTGTTAGAGCATGGACATCCTGTCTGATGTCCCAATAACGAAAATGAACAACCACCTACAAACATCACACCATTGTACGCCTCTTGTTAGAGCATGGACATCCTGTCTGATGTCCTAATAACGACAATGAACAACCACCTACAAACATCACACCATTGTACGCCTCTTGTTAGAGCATGGACATCCTGTCTGATGTCCTAATAACGACAATGAACAACCACCTACAAACATCACACCATTGTACGCCTCTTGTTAGAGCATGGACATCCTGTCTGATGTCCCAATAACGAAAATGAACAACCACCTACAAACATCACACCATTGTATGCCTCTTGTTAGAGCATGGACATCCTGTCTGATGTCCCAATAAAGACAGTGAACAACCACCTACAAACATCACACCTCCTTGGACTAACTTGATGATGATGATGATGACGACAACAACGATGATGATGATGATGACGACGATAAAGTGATGATGATGACAACGACGATGATTATGATAATGACGATGACGACTATGATGGTGATGATGACGACGATGATGATGACGTTGATGATGACGATCGTGATGATGATGATGACGGTGATGATGATGACGATGGTGATGATGACGACGACGACGACGATGGTGATGTGATGATGATAACGATGATAATGATGATGATAACGATGTTGATGACGATGATGATAACGATGATGATGATGATACTGATGTTGATGATGATAACGACGATGATGATGATGACGATGATGATAACGATGATAATGATGATGATAACCATGTTGATGATGACGATGATGGGGATGATGATAACGATGACGATGATGGTGGTGATGATGATGTTGTTTCAGCTGTTCATTGATAAAGACACAGTGAACAGCGCTTTGCAAGCCTCGCACGACGCTCACCTCCTGGCCATCGACAACAAAGAGGACTCGATTGTGACCCGGTCCAACGGCTGGATGAATACTATGATGAAGGAGATACATCATCGGCAGGAGGTGGTCAGGAACAGAGCCAGAGTGATTGAGATCAACCACTACATCGATCACCTCAGAGAGGAGATTGACACCCTGGAAATACCCAGCCAATGAATGAGAGGGAGAGAGAGAGAGGGAGGGAGAGAGAGAGAGAGAGAGAGAGACAGAGATTCTTCCAATCTGTCCTTGGAACGAAAACTAGACTAATACGAAACAATTAGGCAAACAGATATAAGCATGCATGATGAAGCAAGGCATCAAAGAAAAGAACAATGGAAAATGGAATACTCAAATAATTAACAAGTAGCCTAGATAAGGAAACAGGCAAGGGACTAAAATCAAGAAATTGTAAGCAGCATTAATATTTAAGCATGTGTAGGCTACTACTACTACTACTACTACTACTACTACTACTACTACTGCTACTACTGCTACTACTACTACTACTACTACTACTACTACTACTACTACTACTACTACTACTACTACTACTACTACTACTACTACTACTACTACTACTACTACTACTATTACAACTACTATAGCTACTACTACTACTACTACTACTACAACAACTACTACTACTACTACTACTACTACTACTACTACTACTACTACTACTACTACTACTACTACTACTACTACTACTTCTATTACAACTACTATAGCTACTACTACTGTCTTTTACAAACATTATTATCCAAATACACTGAACAACGAGCATTATTCCTAACTACAACACTATCAGCATGCACTAATGTCTGATAAAACATACTATCAAAAATTAATGTTCAAAAGTCATCAGAAAAAGGGAGAAAGAAAGAAGAAAATGAAAACAACGACAACAACGACAATAACAATAAAACAACAACGACAATAACAATAAAACAACGACAACGACAATAACAATAAAACAACAACAATAACAATAACAAATCGGAATACAATCAGCAAAAAGTATTATAAGCATCACTACAATTTGGTATATCGCACAGTCATGTGCCCTCCACCGCTGTCACCACTTTGCCCTTACTCAACTGCATGTCATCAGGGCTCATCCTTTGTCCCGTGCGGTACATAAAGATTTCATAAAGCATAGTACGTTTCAGGTTTGACATGAAATTAGCACAACATTCATAGCAAAAAAGACATGTACAAGAGAGTTGGTTTGCATTTCGGTTTTTTTAGTAAGCGAGCTCTATTTTCTTATAAGCGAATTACCATTGACAACATTTTCTTAAAGACCCACCAGATCACATGTCACAATCACGGGTTCCACATGTTTTCCCTCTTATAGCTGGTACGAAATCTTGTTTTGACCAGGTTTGACTCCCATGCAAATGTCCCCAAATTGATAACGAAACATTTTTAAGAGCAGCCTCTTGTTGGGGGAATTTGTATGTGGGTCACAGCTACCCAGAAAAAACAAAGGACTTAATCGTGTTTGGTCAGTGTGTCTTTAAAAGTGAGTTGGACCTGAACTGAAAGGATGTTCACAAAAAGGAAAGTTTACCTCATACCAGTTGCGTCACAGACAGTCTAAACAGTACAGGCACTTGATTGCAAGACTAATTGAGTTGTTTTTGTTCCTTTATTCTATACTTTCCTTCAGTATTCTGTACAAAATAAATGTTGAACAGAAGAAAAATATATGAGTGCCTGTACTTTTGTGTTGGTGGTAGAGAGACTGTCCATCCTTTTATTTTCAGCAGCAATGGCAGAGAGGAAAAGGCAATCCATTTCTTTAAGAAGATAAATACAAATAACTGAATATATGGACGAAAATCCACATAAACAAAAGCAAACGATTGATAAAAAGCTGCATGGGTGGACAGTAAATGGTAATAGTTCAGTACAAGAAAGGTGAAGGGGTACGCATTTGATAACAGTGAAAAGGGGAAAAAAGCTTGTTAGTTTGAGTGGTTGTAGGCACCTTTAAATCTTCTTCTTAGTAGACGATTTTGATTTTATGATGTAAGAAATGCATCAAATTAGGAAAAAGGATGTTCTCTTCATTTTGTTTCGGATATAAGAAAACTCGAATATGGTAAGAAGCAAAAAATGATCTCCCTTCGATTTTCTTATAACCGAGTTTTGCTGTATTTAGATTTTATGATGTAAAACATGAGTCATAGGTGCAAGTTTCCTTATACAGCTGGATACTTATAAGTCGACACATGCTTAAGTCGACTTTTGCGTAAGTCGACGGATTTATCATTTCCCGGCCAAAAGTGCTCTTTAAAAGACTTTAATAATAACGGATATCTCGACAACGTATAACTCGACGATCGTCTATGTCGACGAGATTTTTTCTAAACGTCAAACTGGATAAGTCGACTTCCTGACTTCATGACTTTTGTTTTTTCCCTCTGACTTCCTGAAATTATGTCACACCAGTCTTGTTCTATTTTGATCTGTCTCTTTTTTAATGTGTGCGCGCGCGTGCCGTGAATGTGTGTGTGTGTGTGTGTGTGTGTGTGTGCACGTGTGTGTATATATGTGTGTGTGTGCGTGTGTGTGACGTTTGCAATTATGCTTGACAGTTTTATTGTCGTGTGACGTCAACAATTTCCGATGGGAGAAAATAGGGACGTTCGCGTACCGTAAAATACCGAGTTTAAGCCCCCACCCCCACCATCCTTTGCACAGGTTGAGGCCCCAAAAGGGGGAGGGCTTATACACGGTATTTGCCCTTGTGCTCGAAACCTAATTGTAAAAGAAAAGATACACAACCTGTTACAGGGTGCTGCGGATTTTGTTTTTACCCTAAAGGGCCTGCTACACTACATGTTACATCCCCAATGCCCGGTGAATCCATTCACGCAGGCACGCGCGCGCGCACACACACACACGCACGCACGCACGCACGCACGCACGCACGCACGCACGCACGCACACACACACACATAAATAATTATGTCACAGTAGAAATGGGAATCCAGTAGGATTCGGAATCCTACTAGTACAAATCGGAATTCTGATTTCTACTAGTACAAATCGGAATTCCGATTTTGTACTGACAGCCAGTAGAAAATGGAATCCAGTACATTAGAATCAACATATTGTTTTAGTTGTAAGAGAAGAAAGACAAAACAAAGGGATTAGGTTGTACTGTCTTTTCTAGTGCTGCAGCCAAATGGATTAGGTTGTCTTTTCTAGTGATGCAGCCAAGGGATTAGGTTGCACTGTCTTTTCTAGTGCTGCAGCCAAAGGGATTAGGTTGCACTGTCTTTTCTAGTGCTGCAGCCAAAGGGATTAAGTTGTCTTTCTAGTGCTGCAGCCAAAGGGATTAGGTTGCTCTGTCTTTCCTTGTGCTGCAGCCAAAGGGATTATGTCGTCTTTTCTAGTGCTGCAGATAAAGGGATTAGGTTGTCTTTTCTAGTGCTGCAGCCCAAGGATTTCACCCTTTTACAAGGTATTTCACCCTTTGTATAGTGTTTGCCTCCAAATGGGGGGTAGGATTATACTACTAGATGGGCTAATACTCAGTAACGGTACATAGTTAAAATATCTTTTCTTTTAGACACTTTGAGTTTGCCATGGCTCAACTCAAAACTGATGGCCAGTCATATCATAACTTGCATTCTCGCTGTTTTGCCATGGAAAAGAGTGAGCATTTTTCATACGCCTGGCAAAATTTCATCCACCGGACCGGCCCTTTAAGAAACGTCTTTACTGTATATATTCTCTCTCTCTCTCTCTCTCTCTCTCTCTCTCTCTCTCTCTCTCTCTCTCTCTCTCTCTCTCTCTCTCTCTCTCTCTCTCTCTCTCTCTCTCTCTCTCTCTCTTCCTGGTATAAAAACACCTACCTACCTACCCCCTACACACACACGCGCACGCACGCACGAACACACACACAAAGAGTATAAGTCAACATTATCTTCTGAAAGTGTCTGTGAAGTCGAAATATCTGACTGACGGATAAGTCGACATTTTTTTCTGAAAACGTCTATAAAGTCGAGATATCCGACTGACGGATAAGTCGACATTTAAAATAAAAACCGTCTGTGAAGTCGAGATATCCGACTGACGGATAAGTCGACTGACGCATAACTCGACATAAAATCAATTGCCGCTGGCACGTCGACTTAAGCGTATTCGACTGTAGTCCATTGGCATTGTACAAACGCAAATACAAAATTGTCTTCCACTGTAAAATGAGTTATACATCCAAATTAGAATATTGATTAAAAACAAGAAACAGAAATTTACATTTAAACAAATATGTTACTCTCACACCACACCCACTCATTCATCTGCTCTCCACTATCTTGCTCGCTCATCATGCAACTCACACCACGTCTGCCTTCATTTTTGTTTTTAATTTTCTGTTCCGTTCTTTCTTTTTTTCCTCCTTAGTTTTGCATTTCCCCCCTTTTTTTCATGCACCAAATTAGGTAAAAGCATTTTCTCTTCGTTTTATGTTTCTGTTTGTCTTTTATTTTATTTTTTTCTCTTTTATTTTCCCCCCTTTTTCCCATTCAAATCGGTTACAAGAAAGCAAATTCAAAATGTTTTCTTATATCTGAGTATCGGATATAAGAAAACCCGGATATAAGAAAACAAAAAATGATCTCCCTTCGATTTTCCTATAACCGGGTTTGACTGTACACATTAAAGGAAGATGAAATAGTATTCCATAAGCAGCCACCTGAATATACAAGACTAGATTTAAAAAGGTCAACTCTTGGAAGAGGTATTTTTATTTTAAAAACATTACGGACAAGGCTAATTTCAAATTTATTTGTTAATGTTGGAGGAGCATTATCGGACATTAATCTAATGGAGAGAGAGAGAGGAAACACATGAAATAAGGTAAATACAAAACTTGTTAATAATTAATTTAACAACAAAGTAGATCATATGCATACATGTCAACATATCAAAAGTGGAAACATATTTGAAACTAAGAATGGGGTTAAACAACATTGCTTGTATGTTTCAACATAAGATACTTATGGTACTCTTTTTTTAAAAACAGTAATGCCCGAGTACACATTAAAGGAAGATGAAATAGTATTCCATAAGCAGCCACCTGAATATACAAGACTAGATTTTAAAAGGTCAACTCTTGGAAGAGGGTATTTTTTATTTTAAAAACATTACGGACAAGGTTAATTTCAAATTTATTTTTTCATGTTGGAGGAGCATTATCGGACATTAATCTAAACATAAAAATTGCTTTGTTGTACACAAGTTTCCATTTTAGAGGTAGAATTTCTAAACGCTGATAATCAGTAAGTGTAAGGGAAGAGGATTTTTATAAGGATCAATTTCAATGCACGTCTAGACAAACTGCATAATGGTTTTAAATTTTTCTCGCTTGCCAGATCCCAAATTGTAGAGGGATAGTTGATGTGTGACTGGATATAAGCATTGAAAAAAAGTTTACGACTCTCTAAATCAAGAAAATGCTTTATCCTGGAAAGTTGATAGACTTTTTGTTATACTTGCTTACAAACCATAGATATTTGATGGGACCATGAAAGGTTGTGATCAACAATAAGTCCTAAAATTGTATGATCAGGTATGGGAATTGTCAGTCTTTTGGCTGATTTCAGCTTTTTTGATGGTCCTCTTCAGTCTTTTTTTGTGCAAGTTTCAGCTTTTTTGATTGTCCAAGAGGACATTTATGAGATAAAAAAAAAGAAGCCCAATGAGTAAAACTTAAGTTATTTAGTGTTATAAATGAATGCAAAATGAACTAAATATATCAGTCTTACTGTTTTAAGGCTTAGATAACAGAAAAAGCTTCATTTTCTGGGGCCTGTATCCCAACACACACGGTTTTCAGTTGTTTTTTGTTCCTTGTTCCTATGCCTGCTTCCAGACCCCAATTTTCAGTCTTTTTTGTCTTCTCTAATTCCCATGCCTGATGATAGTCAACCTCTTCCATGATTTCACCATTGATATACAGGGATTGAGAACCATGGGTAAGATTTTGACGCTTTTGTCTGGTGGTGATAAGTAAATATTTACATTTCTTGGGGTGTAGCTGCATGTGATTAAATTTGGACCATTCTATTAGTCTGTTAATGTTATCTTGTAAAGAAATAAAAACGTTTTCCACTTTACTGTCACAGGAGTGTACTGTAGTATCGTCTGCAAACATTTCACATAAAGTCGTTAGATATAATGGTAAGTCGTTAATATATATTGAGAATAATATAGTACCAAGGATGGAGCCTTGGGGAATACCATAGTTGACAGGCATAGTAGAAGATTCGCATTCATTTAAAGAAACTCGCTGCTTTCGGTCTGATAAAAATGATGTTAGGAGTTCTATGGTATTGTTAGTAATGCCAAAAGTATTTGATTCTATACCTCTACCTTTTTGCTACAAGCATTCTCAATTTTTGGCTTTGGTCCAGACTTTCAAAAATGGGTCTCAATATTAATGAAAGACAGTGTTAGCTGTATAAACCATGGTGGTTGGATTTCGGAACCATTTCATATGCTATCTGGGATACGTCAAGGGTGTCCCCTTTCCCCATTAGCCTTCATTATTAGCTGTCGAGCTTCTTGCTGTGAAGATTAGGAACAGCCCAATTGTGTGTGTATGTATGTGTGTGTGTGATTACACGAGCACGCATGCGTATGTGTTGCTTGGATGCTTGGGTGCTTGAATGTGTGCATGAGTGTGCGTGTGTAGAAGGAGGGGGTGTATTTGTATGTGTGGTGGTATGTGAGTAAGTGAACAATCATTCCAGTTATACAGATATAGTTTTATTGGCTTGAAATGTCATTTCTTCTTACAAAAAGGCTTGCAAATAAAATGTTTTAATATATTAGAGCAGAATATGTTACAAAAAGCTGTTTAAAGCCACATGTGCCGCAGCTGGTCCTCGTCACTCTGGTGTGTTTGATGTATGATGAAGGAAACTATATGTGGTGTGCTGTATTAAAGTAATGTTTGATGTGTGATGAAGGAAACTATATGTGGTGTGTTGTATTAAAGTAATGTTTGATGTATGATGAAGGAAACTATATGTGGTGTGTTGTATTAAAGTATTGTTTGATGTATGATGAAGGAAACTATATGTGGTGTGTTGTATTAAAGTATTGTTTGATGAATGATGAAGGAAACTATATGTGGTGTGCTGTATTAAAGTATTGTTTGATGTATGATGAAGGAAACTATATGTGGTGTGTTGTATTAAAGTATTGTTTGATGAATGATGAAGGAAACTATATGTGGTGTGTTGTATTAAAGTAATGTTTGATGAATGATGAAGGAAACTATATGTGGTGTGTTGTATTAAAGTAATGTTTGATGAATGATGAAGGAAACTATATGTGGTGTGTTGTATTAAAGTAATGTTTGATGAATGATGAAGGAAACTATATGTGGTGTGTTGTATTAAAGTAATGTTTGATGAATGATGAAGGAAACTATATGTGGTGTGTTGTATTAAAGTATTGTTTGATGAATGATGAAGGAAACTATATGTGGTGTGTTGTATTAAAGTAATGTTTGATGAATGATGAAGGAAACTATATGTGGTGTGTTGTATTAAAGTATTGTTTGATGTATGATGAAGGAAACTATATGTGGTGTGTTGTATTAAAGTAATGTTTGATGTATGATGAAGGAAACTATATGTGGTGTGTTGTATTAAAGTAATGTTTGATGTATGATGAAGGAAACTATATGTGGTGTGTTGTATTAAAGTAATGTTTGATGAATGATGAAGGAAACTATATGTGGTGTGTTGTATTAAAGTAATGTTTGATGAATGATGAAGGAAACTATATGTGGTGTGTTGTATTAAAGTATTGTTTGATGAATGATGAAGGAAACTATATGTGGTGTGTTGTATTAAAGTAATGTTTGATGAATGATGGAAAAAAAAGAAGAAGAAAAAGTCAACAGCAAGAACACCCGTGATTTTGTCATCGTTTATGTTAATAAGCCATTGGTCTACTAGGTTAGTTAGGGCCGTATGACATGAATGGTTAGCTCTAAAGCCCGATTGATTTGGATGAAACAGACTAAAAGAGTTAAAGTGATTAAGAATATGTTTATTTATGTGGTGTTCCAACGGTTTAGACAGCACCGACAGAATAGAATAGGGCCTGTAATTAGAATGATCTTCATAGTCACCCGATTTGTGGATAGGTATAATTTTGGCTACTTTAAATGCTTTAGGAAAACGATTTTTAGCAATACATAAATTGTAAACATAGGTCAAAGTTTCAGTTATTGCAGGAGCTGACAATTTTAATATTTTAGAATCAATTCCATCAACGCCTCGAGTATTGGTCTGTTTTAAGTGATTAAGATAATTGAAAACTTCATGTACACTCAAAAACGGAATGTTAGGGCAATCATTAACATGCTTGGATTCACAAAAATTCTGCAGAATATCTAAATTGTTTTCGGACGATCTATCTGACGTTATAATTAAATTTGCAATGTTACAAAAGTGTACATTCATGTCTTCGGTAGATAGGTCTTTTGGGGATGAGATGCTGGCATTTACATTTTTTATTGGTTAATAGATTTATTGCTTTCCAAATGGATTTGCTATCTGATCTAGAAGAAATAAGATTTAAAGTGAGAGAGAGAGAGAGACAGAGACAGAAAGAAGCAAGGAGGAGGAAGCAGAGAGAGAGAGAGAGAGAGTTACAAAATTGATTGGCCTGTGTGTACCATTCATGCTTCTGTTTTGAATTAAAAAAATTAACATTATAGTCATATCTCTTTGCCTCCAAGTATGTAGCCCTATATGCGCTCGCACGTTCGTATATATGTGTGAGTATGTGTAGAATACGTACATCGAACCATCATATTTCATGGATCAATGTATGTAGTGACATTGATTTAGGGATGTCATTTATTTTGTTTACTATGTGTTTACAATGTTGAGAAACTAGCTCATACTCATTGTCAGTGTTTCATTGTATGAACATCATAAGCAATCATTGCTATCAAATCATCAATAGAGTCTTTAACAGGGAGGTCGTACGAGTCAGGGTCAGCGGCTTTGAATGAAAAATTGTGTTTTACGTCCTCTCGGTCTGGAACAGACACATATGGGACATTTGTAAATACAAAGATGGTGGGAACGATACTGGAGGCAATGCCCGGAGGCAGTGCAACACCAGTAAAGTCCCAATTTTTTTTTAACAATACAGATAAGTGTAGCAGTAACCACGGCTATTGGCTATGGTACCGCCACAAGCAGCTAAGTATATTAGTACTGGTTAGTTAGGGTCAGCGGCTTTGTTGCGCCTAGAGTGATTTAGTGACGTGGAAAAAAATAAAGATACCCTTTACTAAAAGCATCTCAACACACAAAATAAGAACAAAATTGCAACAAATCAGTGTGTTTAAGTTGATATGACTTATGCTTTATGAAACATTTCAGTTTGTCCTGAATCAACATCGATGGCGTAGTAATAGAGCAGTCTATGGTGCCAAGATAAACATTAGATAACAGACAGTTGAAAGCTTATACCTAGGGATCTGGGGAGAAAGAGGGTCAGAAACTGAACGTAAAGTGCGAGCTGGCGTATAAATGGAAATATTGTTGCACACACAGAGAGAGACCTACAAGCATAAATACACACGCATGCATGCAGGAATGCATGCCAGAACTCAAACACATAAGCTTACACGTATGCGCGTGCATACACACACACACACACACACACACACACACACACACGCAGTCTTTTTTCTTTGTGTCTATCCGAGTATGCCTCTGTCTGTCTCTAAGCGTGTCTCTCTCTAGCTGTCTCTCTCTCTCTCTCTCTCTCTCTCTCTCTCTCTCTCTCTCTCTCTCTCTCTCTCTGTCTCTGCTCTGCGCACGCGCGCACATGTGTGTGCTGTGTAGTAGAAACCAAAGAAATGAAGACCACCATCTCTCAGGCAAAACTACTAATTTATTAGACCGCTCTATTATAGAGTACTAGCTGTGGAACCCTTGGCACATGAGACATAGGTTTAAAGACTCAGCGCTTGCGAGTTTCGAGTCCTTGCGCTTCGCGCGTGGTTCGACTTATCGCGCTTTGCGCTCCGCTAAACTCTGCCCCCTTTCGCCCCCTTTGATCGACTCAGCGCTTGCACGCTTCGAGTCATTGCGCTTCGCGCGCGGTTCGACTTCTCGCGCTTAGCGCTTCATCCTTGGCGGAGGTTTCCGAAAAGTAAGGACGGCATGACCTTCAGAGGGTGCCAAGGATGCTTTATGCCAATTTTGGTGTTGATTGGTTGAGAACTGTGGCCGTGCATAAGGGACACACACACACACACACACACACACACACACAGACAGACACACATACAGATTTCGAAAATATATATAAGATTGTAGCTTGTTAGTCCGATGACCCCAGAGTGGGGCCATCAGACGTGGCGTCTGCAGCAGGAGGTTGTCCACTGAGGTGTTGCCAGACTGGTCACAAAGCTCTCTGGCCGGGGTTCTGGCCTCAACTGTTGCTGGTGGCAGGACGTTCCACTCCCTGATGGTACGTGGGGAAAAGGAACTTTGTACTGTGTGCGACACTGGGGAACAAGGAGTTGTTGTGAGTGTCCTCTTCTTTGTTGCTCTGGCTGTGGTTCAGGCTTGGTTTTGTTGATGCTCACCATGTCCTTCTGTATTTTATACATCATGGTGAGCCTTGCAACCTGCCGGCGTTGCTGCAGGGGACTCCAGCCAAGCCTCTGTACCATATCGGTGACGCTGGCTGTCCTCCGATATTGATTCGCAGAGACGAACCTCGCAGCTCTTCGTTGAATCTGCTCCACTCTGTCGATGTTTTTCTGAGTGGAGGGATCCCACACTAAGCAGGCGTAGTCAAGAAGCGGCCTTACAAAGGCCATATAGGCTTTTCCTCTCAGTTCAGTGGAGGCTATCTTGAGGTTTCGCCTGGCCTTTGCTGTGATGGCGCTCAGATGGGCGTCCCAGCTCCCGTTTGCCTGTAGAGTGACACCTAGGTACCTCACTGACTGCACAGTGTCCAGGGTGTGACCATGAAGTTTGTAAGGGTAGTGCGAGATCTTCCTGCTTCGTGTGACAGGCAACGTTTGACACTTCCTCGGGTGAAATTTCATGTCCCATTTCTTCTCCCATTCCTCAAGGCGCTGGAGGTCTTCTTGTAAATGGGCATGGTCCTCCTCCGAGAAAATGAGTCTGTAAACTGCGGTGTCGTCAGCGAACAGTCTTGCGTTCGATGAAAGCCTTTCTGGTAAGTCATTAACATAGACCAGAAATAAGCATGGGCCGAGCACTGATCCTTGCGGTACTCCCGACTGGACACTCACATAGCCTGACTGGGTGCCCTCAAGGACGACCGATTAGCGCCGGCCGCAGAGAAAGTCCGCCACCCATCTGTTCACATCGCCTCGTATGCCGTATGTGTGTAGCTTATATAGCAGAAGGCTGTGGTTGACTTTATCAAATGCCTTCTCAAAGTCCATGATGAGGATGTCTGTTTGCTGTCCTGCTTCAAGGCTCACTGTGATTTCTTCCGTGAGCTCGATGAGCTAAGTCTCGCAGCTGCGTTTCGCTCTGAAGCCATGCTGTTGGGAGGACAGGATCTTGTTCAACTCCAGGTGCTTCATTATGGAGTTGACCATGATCCAGGATCTTGCAGGCAATGCATGTCAGGGAGACCAGCCGCCAATTAGCAGGGTCATAGTGCTCTCCCTTCTTAAATATTGGAGAGACCAGGGCATCCTTCCAGTCTGATGGAACTTGACTGTTTCTGATGGAGGACTGGTAGATCCTTGTGAGGATGGGGGCAATCTCTGCAGATAGCTCCTTCAGTACCCGGGCGCTGATTTCGTCAGGACCATTGGCTTTGGAGGGGTCCAGTCCGGCTAGGAGGTGTCTGATTCCTTCTTCTGAGATGGTCACAGAGTCGAGCACTGGGTAGCATTTCTTATCCATGCTGCATTTTGCTATGAACTCATCTCGGGTGTAATTCTTGCCCTCACTAAATGCCGACTGGAACTGGCTGTTCAAGGCCTCTGCCTTTGCTCTGGGGTCTGCGATCAGCGTCCCGTTAACCTTGAGGGGAGCCACTCCAGTGTTGGATGTCCTCTGGGTTTTTTATGTAGGCCCAGAAGCGTTTGTATTTT
The DNA here is from genome assembly GCA_017654935.2 of Phymorhynchus buccinoides. Classification (NCBI taxonomy): domain Eukaryota; kingdom Metazoa; phylum Mollusca; class Gastropoda; order Neogastropoda; family Raphitomidae; genus Phymorhynchus; species Phymorhynchus buccinoides. The sequence continues at coordinate 3,864,342 of CM065680.1, read as the reverse complement.
GGGGTATGGTCTGTGGTCTCTGCTGTCAGGGTACTGTTGATATACTTCCAGTATGCCCGACGCAGTTGGCGCTGTACATAACTTCTGCACGTTCTGACTTCCTCTCTGAGTTCCTCAGTGCCGGCCTTCTTCCATTTCAGTTCTGTCAGCATGTTGCTTACGCATCCTGGATTTCTTTAATAGTCATAATTTCACGCAAATGGGTACTTAAAGTACAGGTTTGTTTAAGCGATGCATCACGCTCTCTTCGCTCCTCTTCTGATAGTCGTATCTTCTGACTTCATCATTCCCAAATGTAGAACAAAATGGGGAGAACGATCATTTTCTTTTCGTGGACCTGTTATCTGGAACAGTCTTCCACATCAGAGGTAAATATAGCAACTTAGCAAGTCTTGTAGAAGTGCAATCCATACCGAATATTGTTCTTAGCTAAAACTATAAAAGGCATGGATTTGCCTAAAGTAAAATATCATGGATTCCATCCCACTGCGGAATAAAGGGAAATGACCAGGCCGATCGAGCTGCCAAAGCTGCAGCGATCGGCCTGGCCGGTTCACCAGTTGATATATAGGACTCTTTGTGAGTGAAGTGAAAAATCTTTTAAAAACCGAAAGCCACAAAGAATGGAAAAAAGATTTGGAAACATATGCGGGAGCACGCGATCATGATAGCCAAATAGAACTTAAAGGATTATTCCTCCATGTTCCTTTCGCCATCCAAGCTCTAATTTTCAGATTGAGAACTAATTCTATTGTTTCTAAATTTAATCCAAGATCTTGTTTTTGTAAAACAACTACTGATTAATATAGATCACTTATTTGATTCTTGTGTTTACATCAACACAGAACTTAATAGTTTTATACTTAAAATTAAACAACATAAGATAGCATTTACTAAAAACCTTATTTTGAGGAAGAATAGTGAGGGGTGGGCCCCTCTGGTATGGCTAGCCGAGGAGTTATCTAAAACCTCGTTTGGATACCTCTTTTAGACTTTTTATTCAGTCTCTCAGTAGCAGGCTTGTGCCAGCTTGCCTCTGTTTAATAGTAACCTGTACAAAGCATTCTAACCAAGTAGCAACTTCAAAATTGTTATTCCCCACGGTTAGAGTAAAGTGTAAAGTTTTTATGTCGTAACTCCTCCGTAGTTGCCGCACTTCCCTTACGAGTAGGGATAGCTCAGAGTCCCCCCGCCTAGTGCTAGGACTTTGGTAACGGCTTTTCTCTGCCCGGCTCGGGGAGGAGGTGTCCCTCTCCCTCCCTCCCCCCGGCCCGGTCATAAAAGAATCACTGTTTAAAAAAAAAATACTCTCTTAAAATAATGCAACCAATAATAAATAAGCATTAAATCCCTGTCGGACTAATGGCTTTGAAATCGAGGTGGGAGGGAGGAGACTCTGGTCTCCTTTTCACTCTCCCCCCGGCCAATCAGCCTCTTCCCTTGTATAAACTTCCCCCCTTTTAATGTCTGTCCAAGACTCGGCCTCATTGGTTCAAGGCCTCAGGAGTTATTGGTTCAGTACTTTTTAACTTGTCCGACAGGGACCCATCTCAAGTTTTAAAAATACTTAATATTCAGTTGCATCGGTCTCCTATGAGATAAGATGCTTTTATACTTAAAAATTTTTTCCTTTTATAAATAAAGACAATTTGTTTGTAAATACTTTTATAGACCTTCTTTCGAATTTTAAACATTTTGTACAGCTTTTTAAAAAAGTGGTCCTGGAATTTTAACCCTAAATAGCTCTTGGAGCCTGTACTTGGGCCAATTTAAAAAATAAAGTATTTTATTCTAAACACAAGTTTTAAAGGTAGATCTAGACGAGCCATGGCATAAAAATTAAAAATTAAAAATTAAAAATATCTCAGTCTAAGGTAAATAAAATATCGAAAGTACTCAGAAATGTTTTCCCCTAATTTCTCCCAACTTTATTAAAAAAGAAAACTTAACTCTATTTAAAGAAATGTCCTACATGGCTTTGTGCCGGGAGGACGTAAAACAAACTTCAGCTAAAGTAAATAAAATCCAAGGTCATAAACTTCCTTTTTTTCTTTTAAA
>CM065680.1:3812284-3857284 GCA_017654935.2 Phymorhynchus buccinoides | reverse complement strand
TGGAATCCAAAGTGAAACCGTATTGGTTTCCACTCAAAAACATCCCCAGACTCAGTTGCCATGACCCAGAAGCAGAACGCTTGATAAAAGAAGAGGTAAAAACTGGAACTATCTATGTGAACTATTTTATTTATAGTGTTGTGCTGAAAGTTTACTTCAACTTCAGAACTTGAGACCGACCCTGGCGACAGTCACAGTGACAATGATGACTGATTTAACTTCAATTTAAATTTTCTTTGGCTATCTTTGAAGAAAGAGGTAATGTTGCCAGCAATGGGCATAAAATCTTTATTCTAATGCAAGTGATGACCGACTTATTACAAATGGTACAAAATCATAAAGCACTCTTTTTTCGGGCCCCGGATAAAAATGTAAACATTTAGCCTAGGGCCGCAAGAGTGAAGAGTGCACGCAGCCGTGTTGTTACTGCGGTGAGTGGAGTGCCTACGTGACAAAGCGCAGCTTCTCACAAGCGGGCTGTCTGCTGCTCTCTCGATCCCAGACCCATTGATTTTTCTCTGTTGGCAGTGTGATGTGGCAAAGAATTCAGGCTATTTTGCCTCATTCTCTTTGTCTCTTTTTAGAAGCTTTGATGAGTAGTTAATTAATCTTAGGAAAATTTGACCACAATAAACCTTGACCATTAATAACACTGATTAAAAAAAGACGGGACTCTAAAAAGCTTGACGGCTTATTTTGTCCCTATCTACTACTACTACTACTACTACTACTACTTTCTCTTTGTCTTGTTTTCTGTTTGTCTGTAGGTTTATGTCTCTCTCTCTGTCTCCCAATCTTTCTCTGTCCCCCTCTCTCTCTCTCTCAGTTTCAGCTTCAGTTTCTCTCTGTCTCATCTCTTTCTCACTCTGTGGATCTAATTATGTCTCTGTGTTTGTGAGTCTCTCTTTGGCGTTCTCTTTCTCTCTCTGTCTGTGTTTTTCTGTCTCTCTGTGTGGCAAAATAGAATTCAGGCTGTTTTGCCTCACTCTCTCTGTCAGATTTCTCTATAGTACTTTACAGTCTTTTTCTGCTTGTAGGTTTATCTCTCTTTCTCTCAGTCTGTCTCTCCCACTCCTCCTCCCCCCCCCTCTCTCTCTCTGTCTGTCTTTCCTCTCTGTGTTTCAGCTTCAGTTTCTCTCTGTGTCTTTCTCTCTGTGTCTTTCTCTCTCTGTGGGTCTATCACTGTCTCTCTCTGTGAGTCTCTTTGGCTTTCTTTTCCCCTCTCTCTCTGTGTCTCTTTCTCTCTCTGTGGGTCTATCACTGTCTCTCTTTGTGAGTCTCTTTGGCTTTCTTTTCCCCCCTCTCTCTGTGTCTCTTTCTCTCTCTGTGGGTCTATCACTGTCTCTCTTTGTGAGTCTCTTTGGCTTTCTTTTCCCCCCTCTCTCTGTGTCTCTTTCTCTCTCTGTGGGTCTATCACTGTCTCTCTTTGTGAGTCTCTTTGGCTTTCTTTTCCCCCCTCTCTCTGTGTCTCTTTCTCTCTCTGTGGGTCTATCACTGTCTCTCTTTGTGAGTCTCTTTGGCTTTCTTTTCCCCCCTCTCTCTGTGTCTCTTTCTCTCTCTGTGGGTCTATCACTGTCTCTCTTTGTGAGTCTCTTTGGCTTTCTTTTCCCCCCTCTCTCTGTGTCTCTTTCTCTCTCTGTGGGTCTATCACTGTCTCTCTCTGTGAGTCTCTTTGGCTTTCTTTTCCCCCCTCTCTCTGTGTCTCTTTCTCTCTGTGTGGGTCTATCACTGTCTCTCTTTGTGAGTCTCTTTGGCTTTCTTTTCCCCTCTCTCTGTGTCTCTTTCTCTCTCTGTGGGTCTATCACTGTCTCTCTCTGTGAGTCTCTTTGGCTTTCTTTTCCCCTCTCTCTGTGTCTCAATCTCTTTATCTCTTTGTGTCTGTCTCCCTTTCTTTCTGTGTGTGTCTCTCTGTCTCTGTCTCCATCTCTCTCTCTCTCTCTCTCTCTCTCTGTCTCTCTCTCTCTCTCTCTCTCTCTCTCTCAGAGAGAGAGACAGCTCTCTCTCTCTCTCTCTCTCTTTCTGAGAGAGACATAAAGAAATACAGAGAGGGAGACACAGAGAGACATACAGAGAGAGACACACACACAAAGAGATAAATGTAAAGAGACAGATTTAGACAGAGAGGGAAAGAGAAATAGAGAGAGACATGTACAGTGAGGCAGAGAAAGAGTCCGAAATGGAGGCAGAGATATAGACAGAGAGACAGCAACATATTATAGAGATAGGGACACACAGAGACATAAACACAGACAGAGAGACAGCAACAGAGAGAGAGAGAGAGAGATATTATAGAGATAGGGACACACAGAGACATAAACACAGACAGAGAGACAGCAACATATTATAGAGATAGGGACACACAGAGACATAAACACAGAGAGAGAGACAGAGACAAAGAAAGACAGAAACATGAGAAAGACAGAGAGCGACAGACAGAGACACAAAGAGAGAGTAAGATAGAGAGAGACTGAGAGAGAGAGAGAGGGGGCAGGGGGAGGGGGGGGGGGCAAAGAGATAGAACGGGATACAGTGACAGAGACAGAGTCACACAGTGAGAGAACAACAAAAGAAAACAAGCGCGAAATCGCAATAGTTTGTGGCACGCGGTCTATTTTTACCACTCCAATCATGAGTTACCTCCCCTGGCTTTTCAATAATTTTAATCTGTAAACCAGAATGTTATCTCTGCACCATTTCGTAACTTTTTATATCTTTTGGAAAACATTTAAAACTATGTATCCTACTTATACTCATCAAAAGAAGCACCGCATACTCGTCGTGTCTGTTGTAGTGTCTGTATTACATATGTTTATTATTTTGTACGCTTTTAAAATACATCATTTTAAAGAGCGGCCAGAAGTGTAGCCTCGATTTGAAGTGCGACAATTTTGTCAAAATGTGCGACAAATTTGGAACGACAGACCGACCGACCGACAAAGTGAGTTATAGGTTTGTGGCTTGAGCCACAAACAAAAACAGAGAGAGATAGAGAGACTATGCTTTATGATCATTTAAAACGGGGAGGGGGGTGTACAATGGACATGCAAGGAGTGGAAAATGAATCAGATTTTGGAATGATGATTGATAGGGCCTATTGATATTGTTTCAATGGATCAGAATAATTTTATTTATGTTTACACATTGTTGGATTTTATTTTGTTTATTTAAAAGTTTCACTCGCTCATCGTTTTCATATTCAGTGCAACCTAATGAGTTAAAACAGCAGCAACATGAAAACCCAAAGGTTTTACTGACTGTATTTTAATGAAAGTAAAACAAATCACCAGCTGAGGCCTGTCTTCCTTGCTTTCACTCTGTTTCATAGCCTGTTTTCCAGCAATTCGGCCAGCCTCTTATAAATGCAATAATTTTGTATTCAAACACTTGTTATGGCATTAAACGCACATGAGAAGATCATATCGTCGCTGTCTGACGCTAACCGTGTATCTAGAAAATTTGACAAAAATAGATTTTTTACTGAAACTCCTTCCAGTGACCTCACGCAGGTCTTCTATAAATATTTTGTGTCTGCGACCAATGAAAATGCTCAAATTTGTCACATGATACCACGGAAATAATCGTGTATGTGGCGGGTTGTTGCTGGTTTTGACGCGATAAGCGTGTAACTGGTCACGCTAATCGTGTTACTGCCGGCAGCTGTCGTATCTCCCATTGTGAGAACAATGCACTAACTTTGTGACTAACCGTGTAACTGAATTATCACGAACATTTTGGGTGTTAATGCAACTTTTATTGTGTCACATGTTTACTCATCGGTAAAGAAGAAGGGTCAAGCGTATATCAAATGGGGATTGACTTTGTAGCAGGCGACAATATGTTTTTTGATGCTCCTGTAAAATCACTGATTGTGTAAATACACGGTTAGCGTCGGACAGCGACGATATGTCACATTATGTGGTTTCATTATGTCATGCATTCAAGAAGTGTACAAATCTATGCGCGAAAAAGTGAATAAGAGAGCAAAATACTAGGCATCCTGGACACAACCTGTAGAACCCATGCTAGGCGTCAGGACGTGTAGCAAAGGAGAGGACGCGTGACGTAGATTGCAGATTTCTATGACGCTACAGGTTGCTGTAGCGGTAGCGGTCTTCAAAAAACGTCAATCTTTGCCTCTCTAAAGTGAGATACGGGCCCGTACCCCGAGCCTCTCTGCCTTATTTTAATGTTTTAAACTTTTGTGGCATGAAAAGAACCCTAAATTGGTTCTAACCCTATCCCTTACCCGATGAAGTACAAAAGTTGGGCGAAAAAGGCTCAAGGAATTTCCGATACTCTCATGTGATTCAGCTGACCCAATATCACTGCTGCCAGTTTGGGTGCTGATCATTTGTGCAAAATTCACATACTTTCTCTCCAATGAAGGGAAATGATGACAAATAAGAGCCCAACCAATGACTCAGCTGCACAAGGGCAATAATTGTATGTAGGTACTACACAATTTGGTACATGAGTCAGGGGCAGATAATTTTCAATTGCTTTATACTGCTGCTTAGCGATGCACAAGGGTGATCATTTTATTTAGGTGATATACACGGTTCAGTATGCAAGTAAAGGGAGATAATTTTCAATATAAAGTATTGCTGCTTTTTTATTTAACAAGTTATCTCCCTTTGGAATAAGAAATGTGAATGGTCTATAATTCATTAAACAGCCTCTGTGGTTTCCCCTAAAATTATTAATACATGTATAAAGTTCTTTGAACAAGATATCGGCATGCCCGTCTTTGTCTTTGTATTCCAGGCGCAATATTGTGAATATTCAATAGCCTTTCCTTTCACACTATCACAGAAAGTAGAGTGAAATTTGACATGTGAGGGGATGAAGTTGATGTTGTTATGCTGCTGAGTACAGTTCACACAAATGTGTGTGCATGCGCGCGGGCGTGTGTGTATGTGTGCGTGCGTTGAGTGTATGTGTGTGCACATGCGTTGTAGGTGTGAGCATGCATGCACAGAAGCTTATAAAGTTGTGCATGTGTTTGTTAGAGGGTTGTGTACAAGTACAATACCAGGCATGGGAATTGTCCGCGGATTTCAGCGAAAAAGCTTTTGAAATTGTTACTAAATACTTCGTTTTTGTTACTAAATTTATACTTCAATTGGGGGGCTTTTCAGAGTTTTTTGTCTCTGACAATTCCCATGCCTGAATACACATAGCACACATACAGTTAACAGGCATAAATGGCCACTTGCTACCTTACCCATCCCAGCCCAGCTCACAACCTACCCCATGCACTCTGTGTCCAGGAGCCGGTGATCCTGACGGACACTCATCTGGTGGACTCTGCCCTTCACTGGAGCCCGGAGCATTTAGCGGAGCAGATCGGCGATGGCCTGTTCACTGTGTACTCCTCTCACAGCAGCCGCTTCCTCTACTACGACGACAAGAAGGTGGGCGGGGTCACACAGTTTGCCCCGCCCACCACGCACCAAGACATGACCTTTCCACAGTTCCTCCGTGCTGTGAGGGGCTGGAAGGACGGAGAGCCTAGGTCAGTGTGATGACGATGATTGGGATGAGGATAAGGTTGGTGATGATTGTGACGATGATGATGATCTGTTACAGCCTAGAGCTATCTCCAACAATCTCAATGACTCGGTGTCACTGCACATTCTTCATGACTCCATTGATGATGATGATGTTGTTCATGATCAAGAGGAGGAAGAGGTTGATGACAAGGACAGCGATGACAACGACAACAAAGGATGATGATGACAGCGACAATGATGATGATGATGACGATGATGATGGCGCGTTGCGTCGTCAACCGTCACCGCCAGACGTCCAGCGTGGAATCCATGTACAAACAATTGAACTGGTCCCCTCTATCAGAACGGAGAAAGAAGGCTCGGTTCACCAATTTCTTCAAATTCCACTGTGGAGAATTGGTGATCAACTCCTTCAAGAAGCCAGCCCCGAGTCCTCCAACAAAATCAACTGGTCACCTGCATGCCGAGCATGCAGGACCCTGTACCGCCAGCAGTCCTTCTTCCCAGGGACCATTGCCGAGGGGAACCTGCTCCCGTCCGTGGTAGTGTCATCAGCCATGGTGGAAGCCTTCAAAAACCTGATCTGATTCCCCCTCCTCCCCTTCCCCAGACCCTTGTTCCTACATCCCCCTCCCCCTTTCCTCACCCCTTGTTCCTACATCCCCACTCTCCACTACGCCATGACGCCCTCCAAACCTTGCCTTGACCTTCATCTCCTGCTGCGTCCCTGTGACAATCCAAGTTCACCTTAGCCAAACCCTTCCCTTCATCTCCTGCTGCGTCCCTGTGACAATCCAAGTTCACCTTAGCCAACCCCTTCCCTTCATCTGCTGCGTCCCTGTGACAATCCAAGTTCACCTTAGCCAACCCCTTCCCTTCATCTGCTGCGTCCCTGTGACAATCCAAGTTCACCTTAGCCAAACCCTTCCCTTCATCTGCTGCGTCCCTATGACAATCCAAGTTCACCTTAGCCAAACCCTTCCCTTCATCTGCTGCGTCCCTATGACAATCCAAGTTCACCTTAGCCAACCCCTTCCCTTCATCTGCTGCGTCCCTGTGACAATCCAAGTTCACCTTAGCCAAACCCTTCCCTTCATCTGCTGCGTCCCTATGACAATCCAAGTTCACCTTAGCCAAACCCTTCCCTTCATCTGCTGCGTCCCTATGACAATCCAAGTTCACCTTAGCCAAGCCCTTCCCTTCATCTGCTGCGTCCCTATGCCAATCCAAGTTCACCTTAGCCAAACCCTTCCCTTCATCTGCTGCGTCCCTGTGACAATCCAAGTTCACCTTAGCCAAACCCTTCCCTTCATCTGCTGCGTCCCTGTGACAATCCAAGTTCACCTTAGCCAAACCCTTCCCTTCATCTGCTGCGTCCCTATGACAATCCAAGTTCACCTTAGCCAAACCCTTCCCTTCATCTGCTGCGTCCCTGTGACAATCCAAGTTCACCTTAGCCAAACCCTTCCCTTCATCTGCTGCGTCCCTGTGACAATCCAAGTTCACCTTAGCCAAGCCCTTCCCTTCATCTGCTGCGTCCCTATGACAATCCAAGTTCACCTTAGCCAAACCCTTCCCTTCATCTGCTGCGTCCCTATGACAATCCAAGTTCACCTTAGCCAAACCCTTCCCTTCATCTGCTGCGTCCCTATGACAATCCAAGTTCACCTTAGCCAAACCCTTCCCTTCATCTGCTGCGTCCCTATGCCAATCCAAGTTCACCTTAGCCAAACCCTTCCCTTCATCTGCTGCGTCCCTATGCCAATCCAAGTTCACCTTAGCCAAACCCTTCCCTTCATCTGCTGCGTCCCTATGCCAATCCAAGTTCACCTTAGCCAAACCCTTCCCTTCATCTGCTGCGTCCCTGTGACAATCCAAGTTCACCTTAGCCAAACCCTTCCCTTCATCTGCTGCGTCCCTATGACAATCCAAGTTCACCTTAGCCAAACCCTTCCCTTCATCTGCTGCGTCCCTATGACAATCCAAGTTCACCTTAGCCAAACCCTTCCCTTCATCTGCTGCGTCCCTATGACAATCCAAGTTCACCTTAGCCAAATCCGATCTAGCGCATAACCTCTTTTTAGTTAATCGTCAGAATCTTCAGTATGTTGAAGGCGAAGAAGAAAAAGAAGACAATGATTACGATGACAATGATGATGATGATGATGATGATAATGCATCCTCTACCTCCAACAATCTCTCAATCATTGAGTCAATGACTCGGTGTCACTGCGCATTGGAGGGTGTAGAGTGGCACAGAGGTAGCGCGTTCGCCTCATATGGAATAAACCCGAGTTCGAACCTGGGTACAGGAGATTTTTTTCCTCACTCTGCACTAGGCCTTACGGTCTGAACGTGGAGTCTTTCGGATGAGATGATAAACCAAAGTCCCATGTGCTTATGCACTTAGCACACGTTAAACCCAGTGGCATCGAAAAAGTTGTCATTTGGTCCAAAATTTACCCCCCCCCCCTTCCCCCCCCCCCCCCCCAAACCCCCCTTTCCTTCCTCATCAGTCACACAAAAATTCGCATGCAAAAAAAAAAATTGATAACGCCTCTGGCTGCGACGCGCTCTCCAGGTGGGAGCAACCCGAATTTCACAGAGACGCCTCTTTGGCTATAATTAATGTACCAAATACAACCCCCCAAAAATACTTCACTGATGATGATAATGATGATGAGGACGATGATGATGATCTGTTACAGCCTCTATCTCCAGCAATCTCTCAATGACTCGGTGTCATCGCGCATTGTTCACGACTTCACCCAGTTCAACTGGAAGTGGATCACTCAGCAACAGTTGAAGAACAAGTGGGGGGAGCTCACCTCCAATCTACTTCTAGTTGGCATGGATGGTAATTATTACTACCGTATTTTCCGGTCTACAAAGCGCACCCTTGTCTAAGCTGCACCCCCTGAATTTGATTAAAATTCTGGAAAGATCAACGAAAAAGCCTCATTCAGTGTCTAAGCCGCAAGAGACTGAAAAAACCCTGAGCCGACGAGCGGACGAAACTTGATAGCCACGGCAACTGTGTTGCACTTGCACACAAACTGCACTAAGTGGTGAAATGTAGTTGTCAGATCTTGTTATCGCTGATTAAATTCCTCAGTATCGGCCTGAGAACAGTTCATGTTTAACGAGATTGGCGATGTCAGCACACACAGGCTGGAGTTGACAACCAGCCTAAAATACGGAAGGGGACATATCCACAAATTAGCCACTATCGTTTTAGTTGCAGGGGTCAAAGTTGAAGAAAAAAGTAGGGGCCTGTAGCCCGGAGAATATGGTATATTAATTGTAATAAGGACACTAAAGTTAAAAAACAAATAGGGGGAACATATCTCTAATCTGTTGCTTGTCAGCGTGGACGGTACATTCACTCTAGTGGTAATAGTGTTAGTACTCTAACCGTGTTAGTACTCTAACCTCTTCACCGCTAAGTCGTTGACTCACAAAGTAGTGTGATTGATAATCATAATGTCAACTTTGGATGTCACAACTCTGAAATGCAGATTTAGTTTCTTTAGAAACGTCCAGATGGACATATATCTTCAGACCTTTTCTTTGCCAGGCTGACTCTAACATGTGTCTTTTCTATAAGTAAGCCAGATTATTTTTTCTTACATTTTTTTTCTGCCAGGGAGAAGTTAATTCTATTCTGAAATATGTTTCTGATGAAAATATCTGACAAAGCAGCAGTTTGTCCATCCATCACTCATGTAGAGCAGTGCAATGTTGCACAGGGCAATGATATGCAGTGCAGTGAATTGTACACGTTATAACCTCTGCAGTAATTCAAGTTCAAGTCCAAGTTCAAGTGTACTTTAATATCTCCAAAAGAGAATTTCAGGAAATTGTAATGTGTGGAGATATTATTATCATGTGTATTGATTGTTGATGACAAGATGTATTCCAATTTTTGTTATTTGATTGATTGCTATAAGTTAATAATGGTTATTGACTCTCTCTCTCTCTCTCTCTCTCTCTCTCTCTCTCTCTCTCTCTCTCTCTCTCTCTCTCTCTCTCTCTCTCTCTCTCTCTCTCTCTCTCTCTCTCTCTCTCTCTCTCTCTCTCTCTCTCTCTCTCTCTCTCTCTCTCCTCTCTCTCTCTCTCTCTCTCTCTCTCTCTCTCTCTCTCTCTCTCTCTCTCTCCCTCTCTCTCTCTCTCTCTCTCTCTCTCTCTCTCTCTCTCTCTCTCTCTCTCTCTCTCTCTCTCTCTCTCTCTCTCTCTCTCTCTCTCTCTCTCTCTCTCTCTCTCTCTCTCTCTCTCTAAATCCAAGTTCACTCTCTCTCTCTCTCTCTCTCTCTCTCTCTCTCCCTTCTCTCTCTCTCTCTCTCTCTCTCTCTCTCTCTTCTCTCTCTCTCTCTCTCTCTCTCTCTCTCTCTCTCTCTCTCTCTCTCTCTCTCTCTCTCTCTCTCTCTCTCTCTCTCTCTCTCTCTCTCTCTCTCTCTCTCTCTCTCTCTCTCTCTCTCTCTCTCTCTCTCTCTCTCTCTCTCTCTCTCTCTCTCTCTCTCTCTCTCTCTCTCTCTCTCTCTCTCTCTCTCTCTCTCTCTCTCTCTCTCTCTCTCTCTCTCTCTCTCTCTCTGTTTTAAATGTGCACATTTCTAAGTTGATGTAATGAATTTTAATGATAATTATTTGGTTGGTATAATTTTGTTTCACACGTTCGATTAATGTTCTTTCATTTATGTTGTATCTCTGTCATGTTGTTGTGCCTAACCTGAATTTCTCTTTTGGAGATATTAAAGTATACTTGAACTTGAACTTGAACCTTTATTGATACAAACAATCATTGAAAAGACGAAGATCCGTTGTGGTGCTTTTTCTGAAAGAGCTATTATGCGTTGTAATAAATAGCAGAACTAATTTGCTCAGATCTACAAAATAAAAAATAATTTGGCATGCGCAAACCCAGCTTGTTTGGTTGCTTATTCATTAATTCATTTTTGTATTTATTTGCAGGTGTAACCACTCCAGTTCACTACGATGAACAGCAGAACTTTTTCGCTCAGGTCCATGGCTACAAACGGTTCTTGTTGTTTGACCCATCCATGTTTGGCTGTTTGTACCCCTACCCTGTTTACCACCCACACGACAGGCAGAGTCAGGTGTGTGTTGCTGTGTGTGTGTGTGTGTCTCTCTCTCTCTGTACCCCTACCCTGTTTACCACCCACACGACAGGCAGAGTCAGGTGTGTGTTGCTGTGTGTGTGTGTGTCTCTCTCTCTCTGTACCCCTACCCTGTTTACCACCCACACGACAGGCAGAGTCAGGTGTGTGTTGCTGTGTGTGTGTGTGTCTCTCTCTCTCTGTACCCCTACCCTGTTTACCACCCACACGACAGGCAGAGTCAGGTGTGTGTGTGTGTCTCTCTCTGTACCCCTACCCTGTTTACCACCCACACGACAGGCAGAGTCAGGTGTGTGTTGCTGTGTGTGTGTGTGTCTCTCTCTCTCTGTACCCCTACCCTGTTTACCACCCACACGACAGGCAGAGTCAGGTGTGTGTGTGTGTCTCTCTCTGTACCCCTACCCTGTTTACCACCAGGCAGAGTCAGGTGTGTGTGTGTGTGTGTGTGTCTCTCTCTCTCTCTCTCTCTCTCTCTCTCTCTGTCTGTACCCCTACCATGTTTACCACCCACACGACAGTTAGAGTCAGGTGTGTGTGTGTGTGTGTGTGTGTGTGTGTGTATGTGAAAAAGAGAGGGTAGCTTCAGTTAAGAGACTGAGAGAGGAAGAGAATGAATGTGTGACTGACTGCACCTTGTGTGTGAGAGAGAGAAGGTTGGTTGTGGATGGGGTTATTGGATTTGGGAAATCTATCAATACCAGGCAGCGGAACTCTCCCTGTTCTTATTGAATTTTCACTGCCATGGTTTGTCTGACACGGGTCAGACTTGCTTTAAGTCCCCATTCGAAGGACTCATCTTTCAGTTTGATTTTTTTCTGTCAAACTGGAAGGAAAGGGCAAACCTTCTCTCACATTTTGAATAGGCAGGTGAACGGCTTAACAACCCTGCCACCTTCCTTTATTGATAGGGAAAGTGTGTGTGTGTCTTAAAGTTCCACAGTGACCTCTGACCCTGTGTTATCCTTTATTGATAGGGAAAGTGTGTGTGTGTCTTAAAGTTCCACAGTGACCTCTGACCCTGTGTTATCCTTTATTGATAGGGAAAGTGTGTGTGTGTCTTAAAGTTCCACAGTGACCTCTGACCCTGTGTTACCTTTATTGATAGGGAAAGTGTGTGTGTTAAAGTTCCACATGACCTTTATTGATAGGGAAAGTGTGTGTGTGTCTTAAAGTTCCACAGTGACCTCTGACCCTGTGTTATCCTTTATTGATAGGGAAAGTGTGTGTGTGTCTTAAAGTTCCACAGTGACCTCTGACCCTGTGTTATCCTTTATTGATAGGGAAAGTGTGTGTGTGTCTTAAAGTTCCACAGTGACCTCTGACCCTGTGTTATCCTTTATTGATAGGGAAAGTGTGTGTGTGTCTTAGTTCCACAGTGACCTCTGACCCTGTGTTATCCTTTATTGATAGGGAAAGTGTGTGTGTGTGTAAGTTCCACAGTGACCTCTGACCCTGTGTTATCCTTTATTGATAGGGAAAGTGTGTGTGTGTCTTAGTTCCACAGTGACCTCTGACCCTGTGTTATCCTTTATTGATAGGGAAAGTGTGTGTGTGTCTTAAAGTTCCACAGTGACCTCTGACCCTGTGTTATCCTTTATTGATAGGGAAAGTGTGTGTGTGTCTTAAAGTTCCACAGTGACCTCTGACCCTGTGTTATGCAGGTGGATTTTGACCAGCCCGACTTTGATCGCTTTCCCCGCCTCAGAGAGCTGAAAGGGAGACAAGCTATCCTGGGCCCGGGAGACGTCCTCTACCTGCCTGTGTACTGGTGAGACACGTACAGCAGGACATAACTTGCATGGCTTAAGCTGCTTCCTTCTCAGGAAGGAAATCCTTTTTTGAAAAATTAGTACAGACTGAAATCTGTTTTTTGAAAAATTTCAACAACAAAAATATTATAAAAACAGGAAAAAAACGGCTTTGCGGTAAGCAAAAACCCGATTGCTGCATAGAAGGGTTTCTGTTTTGCTTTAATGGAAACGGAAGTGCTTGCTGGTCCATGTCCTGCTAAGTGTAAACCCCGTAGCTAGCATGTTTTCCTGTTGACCAAGAGTTTGAAGAGGTGAAACGCCCCCCTGACAGCCCGTGGACCCCTGCCCCATTTCCTTTTTTTGAAAATCGTCAGGTTTAACCCTTGAACTTGTTTTGTGTGGTGTTGTGCTGTGTACTGGTGAGACACAACTTGTATTGTGTGGTGGTGTGCTGTGTACTGGTGAGACACAACTTGTATTGTGTGGTGGTGTGCTGTGTACTGGTGAGACACAACTTGTATTGTGTGGTGTTGTGCTGTGTACTGGTGAGACACAACTTGTATTGTGTGGTGTTGTGCTGTGTACTGGTGAGACACAACTTGTTTTGTGTGGTGTTGTGCTGTGTACTGGTGAGACACAACTTGTATTGTGTGGTGGTGTGCTGTGTACTGGTGAGACACAACTTGTATTGTGTGGTGGTGTGCTGCTGTGTACTGGTGAGACACAACTTGTATTGTGTGGTGGTGTGCTGCTGTGTACTGGTGAGACACAACTTGTTTTGTGTGGTGTACTGCTGTGTACTGGTGAGACACAACTTGTTTTGTGTGGTGTACTGCTGTGTACTGGTGAGACACAACTTGTTTTGTGTGGTGTACTGCTGTGTACTGGTGAGACACAACTTGTTTTGTGTGGTGTACTGCTGTGTACTGGTGAGACATAACTTGTTTTGTGTGGTGGTGTACTGCTGTGTACTGGTGAGACACAACTTGTTTTGTGTGGTGGTGTACTGCTGTGTACTGGTGAGACACAACTTGTTTTGTGTGGTGTACTGCTGTGTACTGGTGAGACACAACTTGTTTTGTGTGGTGTACTGCTGTGTACTGGTGAGACACAACTTGTTTTGTGTGGTGTGTGCTGTGTACTGGTGAGACACAACTTGTTTTGTGTGGTGTACTGCTGTGTACTGGTGAGACACAACTTGTTTTGTGTGGTGTACTGCTGTGTACTGGTGAGACATAACTTGTTTTGTGTGGTGGTGTACTGCTGTGTACTGGTGAGACACAACTTGTTTTGTGTGGTGTACTGCTGTGTACTGGTGAGACACAACTTGTTTTGTGTGGTGTACTGCTGTGTACTGTGAGGTGAGACACAACTTGTTTTGTGTGGTGTACTGCTGTGTACTGGTGAGACACAACTTGTTTTGTGTGGTGGTGTACTGCTGTGTACTGGTGAGACACAACTTGTTTTGTGTGGTGGTGTGCTGTGTACTGGTGAGACACAACTTGTTTTGTGTGGTGGTGCATTGTACTGTATGGTATGGAATGGTAATTGGTGATGCACTGAGGAAGAAATAAGTGACAATGCCCAATAGCCAGCATTGGGAAATGTGTGACCCCTCTAAACCATGTGGATTTTTTATGACCTCTTCTAAAAGGATTCCCTAAAGGAAAAGAAGAAATCAGTTTGGGGACAACAAAAATTGAAAATCAGGGTGAAAAATCAGTGGTTTTTTTTATATAAACAATTATAACAGAAGAAAAGACATGATGACAGTGATGAAGGAAAGAAGGGTTTAACGTCTGCTCGGCTACACAGAGCATGTGGGAGACGAACCATCAACCAACCACCACAACTCAGTGCTTATAGGAGCAGATCCTGGAGGTACTGCAATACCAGGTCTGATTCTAACGTAAAGATAATTAAGCTAGTGATGATGGAGGCGATGGTGATCATGATCATGATGGTGGTGGAAATGGTGGTGATGATGATGACGATGGAGTGATAGTCTTGATAATGATGATGATGGTGGTGGAAATGATGATGGTAATAATGAGGATTATGAATCGTTATAAGGCAATGATGATTGTGATGACAAGCATTTGTTCAATGTTGATGATGATAATGTTGCAGATGATGATGGTGATGATGATGTGCAGGTGGCATCAAGTGGAGTCCGTGTCTGGATGTGGAATGACTGTGTCTGTCAACTTCTGGTACAAAGTGAGTGATCAGTGGTGCATGCTGTTACGTTTTACAGAATGTGTTTTCTCTGTGTGTGTGTGTGTGTGTGTGCCCATTTGAAACCTTTTTTTGTTTTGCTTTTCTTGTAGTTCTTATTATTTTTATTTCAAAGTTAAAATTGTAAGCACTCTAAGCTCTTCAGAGAAAGAGCACAAGAAATGTCCATCAGTATCTTGTGCACGCTGTCTCTTTTCTAGGTTGCTTTGTTTATTGCTCTGATTCATACACATTAACGTAACTACCTATTGTGTAGGACTATCCAGAAAGTACAGACACAATGCAAAGCTCTGCCAGTGCAACTCACGTTCAGTTTGTCTAGCGGCCTAACAACTCCAGGGCCCACTGGAGACTGTCAGCATAGGGGAGACGACCTCAACTAGACTTGTCCTCTTAAGCCTTTTACTCCAGGGCCCACTGGAGACTGTCAGCATAGGGGAGACGACCTCAACTAGACTTGTCCTCTTAAGCCTTTTACTCCAGGGCCCACTGGAGACTGTCAGCATAGGGGAGATGACCTCAGGGCCCACTGGTGACTGTCAGCATAGGGGAGATGACCTCAACTAGACTTGTCTTAACTAGACTTGTCCTCTTAAGCCTTTTACTCCAGGGCCCACTGGAGACTGTCAGCATAGGGGAGATGACCTCAACTAGACTTGTCCTCTTAAGCCTTTTACTCCAGGGCCCACTGGAGACTGTCAGCATAGGGGAGATGACCTCAACTAGACTTGTCCTCTTAAGCCTTTGTTTTCCGGGAGCAAGTTTCTACGTGCTTAGTGGGTATAACCTTCTCAGTAGCCCAGATCTTAAAAGACTGAGTTACTTCCCTTCCTTCTAGTTGAGAAGGGTCTGAACTTGTTTCTCATGAACTTTTGGGTCGATTTTGATGCGTTTTTTGTTGTTGCATTTTGTAAAGCTAAAAATGGCCAAGGATATCAATGTGGCTCAGACTCAGATGCTCCTGCATCGTGCGACGCATGAGGTAGCCATAGCGCTCCAACGGCTCCTATCGGCAGTCAGTCTGGTGGCATCGCTCCAGCGTCTGTTCGCTAGTTGAAGGTCTCTCTCTACTGTCTGACGCCAGTTCATCTTTGGCCTCCCTCTTTTCCTCTGTCCCTTTGGGATCCACCTGAGAACCAGGGCCTGTATTCACGTTGAGATAGCATGAGACTTAGCATCATGCTAACTTAGAAGCTCTTCCAAAAGTCCTATTAAATCCTATAGGACATTGGAAGAGCTTCTAAGTTAGCATCATGCTAAGTCTCATGCTATCTCAACGTGAATACAGGCCCTGGTTTGCAGGTCTAGATGGTGGCAGTCTGGTGGTGTGGCCTCCCTCTTTTCCTCTGCCCCCTTGGGATCCACCTGAGAACCTGGTTTGCGGGTCTGGATGGTGGCAGTTTGGTGGCGTGGCCCAGCCAACTGAGACGGTGTCTGCAGATGATGCTGGCCGCTGGAACTTGTTTTGTGCGCTCTCTAACCTCTTCTTTTCCGATAAAAAAGTTGCTCCACTTGATGCCTAAGATTTCCCTGAGGCACTTGATGTCAAATGAATTCAGCTTCTTCTCCTGGCTAGAGGTGGGGGAACTATTTGTACGGAAGACCCCCCCCCTCCCAGTATCCCTAGGGGGGGAAGCTTGCTGCGTTCTTCCCCTTTTAGAGTCTTTGGCTATGTGTCAAGTGTTGGTTGAAATTAGCGTCCTGCAAAATAAATCGGGTTATAGCGCGTGTTTATGAACGGATGCTGTTGAAATTTTGCACGACGATAGTCACTATCCCTGGTCACGCATGTTCCAAATCTCGAGTCAATGTCGGTTCTGGTTACGCCGCGGTTTGTGAAAACGTGAAGCGGCCTGTCGGTGCCCGTATCTCCGGCATTTCTGAATCGATTCGCTTCCGGTTTGGCACACGGATAGTCCCCGACCCCGGTCATCTTCCTGCCAAATTCGAAGGCAATCGGCCCAGAAACGCCGGAGATACGGGCGCCGAGAGGCCGGCAGATGCCCGTTTCGCGCATTTGCGAAACCGCGCAAATGATACGGCTGCCTCGGTTGCGTTGCCATCGCACCGTTAGGGCTCACAGCAAATTTGAAGCGATTCGGTCGAAAAACGGTGGAGTTATAAGGCCCGTTTTGTGTTTCACACACACACACACACACACACACACACACGGACACTTGGCTTTTTACTATATGATTGTGTTCTCCATTCATTTTCCTTCAATAAAATATATACCATTACAGTCTTTACAGCATCATTTAATTTTTAGTGATTTTTTAAAAGTTCGGTAGCTCGTTCGCTAAAAGTACAAATAGTTCCGGGAGTGAAAGGGTGAACTGGGGGTTAGTCATTGAAATGTTCTGCTGGCTCTTACAGGCTGTGCACTTTATGTCATTATGAGAAAGAGGTGAAAGGCGATTCAGCTTGCACTCAAGACTACTCCTTACTGCTTAGCTTTAATGGATGTGTGTATATCTAACCACCGTTCACACAAGTTAACAATGTTAGACAAGTGAAGCATTTTTTAATATATATTCCATAATTAAAGTTCCCGAGAATTGACAAAGTCAATATTTGTGTGTGTGTGTTTCAGTCTGGTCCAACAGAGAAGATCATGTATCCCCTGAAACCTCAGCAGAAAGTGGCCATGATGAGGAACATCGAGAAAATGATCACTGAGGCCATGAACGACACGCAACAGGTGTGGGGGGGGGTGTTGCATGTGTGAGAGAGAGTGTGTGCGTGCATGTAACTGTATGTGTATCTAAGGAAACCTAGCTATCAATTTGGTCATACCAGACAGCAGGATTTCTCCCTGCTCTTACTGACTTTTAACTGCCGTGGGATTTTTACGTGCGTAAAGCGCACAGGTCAGACTAGCCTTAAGTCCCCATCCGAAGGACTCGACGTTCAGTTTGATTTTCCTGTCGAACTAGAAAGAAAGGGCGAGGCCGTGATTCGAACCCGGGTCACTCACGTTACAGTCATGCATCAAAATCAGCAGGCGAACATCTTAACAACTCTGCCATCTTTCTCTCTGTGTGACAATAATTGGAAACATGAAAAAAAATTACCACTAAAGTCTAGCAATTTTTGAAATTTGTGTGCATGAAGTTAAGGGTGGAAGAGGGTGGGGAGAGAAGAGAGGGGGGGCAGGGGAAAGGAAATGGGGAGGGGGTGATCTTGAAAATAAGGGTAGAGGGCTGTACTGGAGTGTTTGTGATGCAAGTTTGTGTTTTTCAATCACATGACTTTAGTCAGTGATTCACATTAGCCCTGAATTGAACCCATTAGAATACACACCTCATTTCTGTACAACTCTAGCTCTGTCTGTTGTTTCTGTGTAATATCCATATGTATTTCACTCTGTTTGTTCTATGCTTCACATGTGAAGTATGTTCAGATGGATAATCTTGGTACTGAAATTGATGCGAAATGCTTTAAGGTTAATCTGAAAGTGTGAATGCTGTGCAGGTGAATGTGTTGGGATGGATAATCTTATACCTGCCAACCCTCCCGGTAAATCCTGGAGCTTCACAGATTTTGTCACCTCTCCCGGTCTTCCCAGAATTCACGTGAAACTCCCGGATTTCGAAATTTCCAGCTTAGATGACCTCAGAAACGAGTGTTATGAAACCCGAAAACCAAAACTGGGTTTCTGGAAGCTTCGCGGAGCAGAGTTCGTACTGCGCATGTCGGAAGTGGGGCCTACTTCCTCCTGCAATCCTTTGTTTGGCAGTCTTTAGGCCTGTCTCACGCCGCCACTGCATTTTTGCTGCTGGTAAACTTTAACTTAGAATTACTTCAGTGAGCCTCCTGAGCCCCGCTCTGGGAGGGGGGATACTCCCCCCTCCCAAACCCACCCCCCTCCAGGATTTTGTTTGGGAAAAGTTGGCAGCTATGAAATCTTGATCCTGAAATTGATGCGAAATGTTTGAAGGTTGATCTGAAAGTGTGAATGCTGTGCAGGTGGCACCACTGATGCGGAACATGGTGTTGGGACGCTACACGTGACGCAAGACCTACCATCAACTTTACATTCTTGTTATGACCGTCACACACTTGTTATGACTAACGCATCGACTTAGCACGCCCATACTAGATAACACACTGCTATAATCATGAAAGGGACAAATATATATCAACGTTATACTCTGTCATTTATAACCATCCATGTGACTCATCTTGACATATATAACCATCAAAGCCACTCATCATTTTGACACATTGTCATCAGTGACGCGTCAACTAAGACAACTAGGGACACAGTCAACACAACATGCCCTGATGTGACATAGCACACCAAAAGGACACAGTCAACACAACATGCCCTTATGTGACATAGCACACCAAAGGGACACAGTCAACACAACATGCCCTTATGTGACATAGCACACCAAAGGGACACAATCAACACAACATGCCCTTAGCACACCAAAGGGACACAATCAACACAACATGCCCTTAGCACACCAAAGGGACACAATCAACACAACATGCCCTTATGTGACATAGCACACCAAAGGGACACAGTCAACACAACATGCCCTTATGTGACATAGCACACCAAAGGACACAGTCAACACAACATGCCCTTATGTGACATAGCACACCAAAGGGACACAGTCAACACAACATGCCCTTATGTGACATAGCACACCAAAGGGACACAATCAACACAACATGCCCTTATGTGACATAGCACACCAAAGGGACACAGTCAACACAACATGCCCTTATGTGACATAGCACACCAAAGGGACACAATCAACACAACATGCCCATAGCACACCAAAGGGACACAGTCAACACAACATGCCCTTATGTGACATAGCACACCAAAGGGACACAGTCAACACAACATGCCCTTATGTGACATAGCACACCAAAGGGACACAATCAACACAACATGCCCTTATGTGACATAGCACACCAAAGGGACACAGTCAACACAACATGCCCTTATGTGACATAGCACACCAAAGGGACACAGTCAACACAACATGCCCTTATGTGACATAGCACACCAAAGGGACACAGTCAACACAACATGCCCTTATGTGACATAGCACACCAAAGGGACACAGTCAACACAACATGCCCTTATGTGACATAGCACACCAAAGGGACACAGTCAACACAACATGCCCTTATGTGACATAGCACACCAAAGGGACACAGTCAACACAACATGCCCTTATGTGACATAGCACACCAAAGGGACACAGTCAACACAACATGCCCTTATGTGACATAGCACACCAAATGCCCTTATGTGGACACAGTCAACACAACATGCCCTTATGTGACATAGCACACCAAAGGGACACAGTCAACACAACATGCCCTTATGTGACATAGCACACCAAAGGGACACAGTCAACACAACATGCCCTTATGTGACATAGCACACCAAAGGGACACAGTCAACACAACATGCCCTTATGTGACATAGCACACCAAAGGGACACAGTCAACACAACATGCCCTTATGTGACATAGCACACCAAAGGGACACAGTCAACACAACATGCCCTTATGTGACATAGCACACCAAAGGGACACAGTCAACACAACATGCCCTTATGTGACATAGCACACCAAAGGGACACAGTCAACACAACATGCCCTTATGTGACATAGCACACCAAAGGGACACAGTCAACACAACATGCCCTTATGTGACATAGCACACCAAAGGGACACAGTCAACACAACATGCCCTTATGTGACATAGCACACCAAAGGGACACAGTCAACACAACATGCCCTTATGTGACATAGCACACCAAAGGGACACAGTCAACACAACATGCCCTTATGTGACATAGCACACCAAAGGGACACAGTCAACACAACATGCCCTTATGTGACATAGCACACCAAAGGGACACAGTCAACACAACATGCCCTTATGTGACATAGCACACCAAAGGGACACAGTCAACACAACATGCCCTTATGTGACATAGCACACCAAAGGGACACAGTCAACACAACATGCCCTTATGTGACATAGCACACCAAAGGGACACAGTCAACACAACATGCCCTTATGTGACATAGCACACCAAAGGGACACAGTCAACACAACATGCCCTTATGTGACATAGCACACCAAAGGGACACAGTCAACACAACATGCCCTTATGTGACATAGCACACCAAAGGGACACAATCAACACAACATGCCCTTATGTGACATAGCACACCAACACAGTCAACACAACATGCCCTTATGTGACATAGCACACCAAAGGGACACAGTCAACACAACATGCCCTTATGTGACATAGCACACCAAAGGGACACAGTCAACACAACATGCCCTTATGTGACATAGCACACCAAAGGGACACAGTCAACACAACATGCCCTTATGTGACATAGCACACCAAAGGGACACAGTCAACACAACATGCCCTTATGTGACATAGCACACCAAAGGGACACAGTCAACACAACATGCCCTTATGTGACACACACCAAAGGGACACAGTCAACACAACATGCCCTTATGTGACATAGCACACCAAAGGGACACAGTCAACACAACATGCCCTTATGTGACATAGCACACCAAAGGGACACAGTCAACACAACATGCCCTTATGTGACATAGCACACCAAAGGGACACAGTCAACACAACATGCCCTTATGTGACATCAACACAACATGCACACACAAAGGGACACAGTCAACACAACATGCCCTTATGTGACATAGCACACCAAAGGGACACAGTCAACACAACATGCCCTTATGTGACATAGCACACCAAAGGGACACAGTCAACACAACATGCCCTTATGTGACATAGCACACCAAAGGGACACAGTCAACACAACATGCCCTTATGTGACATAGCACACCAAAGGGACACAGTCAACACAACATGCCCTTATGTGACATAGCACACCAAAGGGACACAGTCAACACAACATGCCCTTATGTGACATAGCACACCAAAGGGACACAGTCAACACAACATGCCCTTATGTGACATAGCACACCAAATGGACACAGTCAACACAACATGCCCTTATGTGACATAGCACACCAAATGGACACAGTCAACACAACATGCCCTTATGTGACATAGCACACCAAAGGGACAGTCAACACAACATGCCCTTAGCACACCAAAGGGACACAGTCAACACAACATGCCCTTATGTGACATAGCACACCAAAGGGACACAGTCAACACAACATGCCCTTATGTGACATAGCACACCAAAGGGACACAGTCAACACAACATGCCCTTATGTGACAGCACACCAAAGGGACACAGTCAACACAACATGCCCTTTTGGGATTTTGTCCGTTTTTTGCGGTATTTAAAAAAAAAATCCGACATTGAAAAAAAAAAATTCAGGCAAAAAATAAATATATTTCTTTAACCCTAGTAGCGCTGTTCCCGGATTGAAGCCCATATGACATCACAAAGCACTTAATATAGCTGGCCAATCATTGAATACTTGTGTACCTACCACACTACCTCATCAAAAAAGGGGTTGCGCTTGACATCACATGCATTGAATGTGGTATTTTCATTGGTTAAAGGTGAAATAATATTTTTTATTTGGGTCGATCTATTTCGGGGTCAGACTGAAGAGAATACAAATGGCGACCAGATTTTTACTGTCCATTTGAAGAGCTTTCCAGGCAGATTTTTGATGGTAGAGATCGTAATTATGGCTTGAAATGAGTCAGTTTAGATTATATTATCACTGGCGAGTACGATGATGTGAGAATTTTGAACTTTTCAACGGAAAACGAAGTGAAAATTGATCGCGATGTTGCCGAGTTGCAACTTGGCGGCCGGCCGAGTGAATTTCTCTACAGGTGCGATCGCGAACATTTCCAGGTATTTTGCTTTTTTCTGCTTGTTTTATACTAAAATCGACAAAGAATTAATGACTGAAGGTACTAATAAAGCTGTTCTGACGAAACTGAGCAACAAAATCATCGCAATATCGAAAATCGACGCCGATGTTCGCGGAAACCGATCTTGCTACGGTTACGGCTAACAATCAAAGACTTGACTTCGATTAGGTCTACCTTTATTTTAAACAAATTACCCGATAATTCCAAAGATGCCAGTGTCTAAATGTCTTTGGATGATTATTCTTTTATTATTTGCACACCATTCATATTCATCCATCGATCCAAGTTAAAGGCACAAAAATAGCCCGGAGAGTGGTTGCATTTTTAAAAATTTCAACACGCCTGTCCGTTCATTATTTTTTTTAATTAATGAATGAAATCGCACACAGTCTTACAATCACATTCATGCCAACCCATTTTATAGGCTTTATTTTATTGTATTTGTTTATTATTAATCAAATTTTGTTCAGGGGGTGGGCCGCGGGTTGTTGAAAATCTAGTTTTCCTTTTTTTTTTTTTGGGGTCAAATCCCACCCCTGACTTATGTGACATAGCACACCAAAGGGACACAGTCAACACAACATGCCCTTAGCACACCAAAGGGACACAGTCAACACAACATGCCCTTAGCACACCAAAGGGACACAGTCAACACAACATGCCCTTAGCACACCAAAGGGACACAGTCAACACAACATGCCCTTAGCACACCAAAGGGACACAATCAACACAACATGCCCTTAGCACACCAAAGGGACACAGTCAACACAACATGCCCTTATGTGACATAGCACACCAAAGGGACACAGTCAACACAACATGCCCTTATGTGACATAGCACACCAAAGGGACACAGTCAACACAACATGCCCTTATGTGACATAGCACACCAAAGGGACACAGTCAACACAACATGCCCTTATGTGACATAGCACACCAAAGGGACACAGTCAACACAACATGCCCTTATGTGACATAGCACACCAAAGGGACACAATCAACACAACATGCCCTTATGTGACATAGCACACCAAAGGGACACAATCAACACAACATGCCCTTATGTGACATAGCACACCAAAGGGACACAGTCAACACAACATGCCCTTATGTGACATAGCACACCAAAGGGACACAATCAACACAACATGCCCTTAGCACACCAAAGGGACACAGTCAACACAACATGCCCTTAGCACACCAAAGGGACACAATCAACACAACATGCCCTTATGTGACATAGCACACCAAAGGGACACAGTCAACACAACATGCCCTTATGTGACATAGCACACCAAAGGGACACAGTCAACACAACATGCCCTTATGTGACATAGCACACCAAAGGGACACAGTCAACACAACATGCCCTTATGTGACATAGCACACCAAAGGGACACAGTCAACACAACATGCCCTTATGTGACATAGCACACCAAAGGACACAGTCAACACAACATGCCCTTATGTGACATAGCACACCAAAGGACACAATCAACACAACATGCCCTTATGTGACATAGCACACCAAAGGGACACAATCAACTAAGCCATGGATATAGCAAATTATGCCAAAACTCTTTATAAACTAACATTTGGAAGATCAGCAACTGACAGATTCATAACTGTGCTTGTTGTCCATTTTTCTTTTATTTGGAGAGTTGGGGTGCTTTTTTTTAAATTTTTGTTTTTAGTTAAGTCTTTTGTTGTTTGTCTTTTTGTTCGAGTCTGCAGTGAGAAAGTTTTGCAGAAAAACTGTCAGGAATCAGCAGTTGGTGATTATTCTTTTAAGAAACTTTTGACGATCTTTCATATTTTCTTGTGTGTATAATTTGGTCCCGTCTGCCTGCAATGTGTAAAAAATACAGACATTTTGGGGAGCAGAAATTTGCTGAAAAAGGTGAAGTGATGCTGAGTTCTGCCTTGTTCGCTTGTTGTTACTTTGCTATGATGTTGGAACATGCTTTTCTCTGTGTGTGTGTGTGTGTGTGAGAGAGAGATTTTGTTTGTGAGTTTGAAATATGAAGAAAGAAAGTCTTGTTGTTTGGTTGGTTGTTAGTTTTCCTTACAAGAAGTGTTCATGAAGTTGTCTCTATTCACCTCAACGTGTACAATACTGTTGCTTTTTCCATTGCAGAAGTTTATTATTTATCGTTTATAAATAACTTGTACCTTTACAAAATAATAATGGGCTTGATGAGAGATAAATGTATGAGCTAATGAAGCAACTGTTGAGAGAAGGGTTTGAAGTTGATGATGGAGACTGCTGCAGGAATATGCTGTAACTACTGCACATTATTATACTGACAACAGGGCACCCACCAAATATGACCTCTAATTCTCATGTTCTTATAACTTTCTTATTCCATTAATAGACATATGAGTGTGTGTGTTTATGTATATGTGTGTATGTATGTGTAGTGTGTTTGTTTGTGTGTGTGTGTTGTGCGTGCATATCAAAAGGGTTCATGTGTTATATATGCCATGTCAATATATAATTTTATTTCATGTTTCCATTTGTGTGTCGATGCATACTTGTCTTTGGCCTAGTAGTAGTAGTAGCAGTAGTTGTTGATTATCTGCACTTGCTATGTCATTGGATTTCTGCTTCATGTTTTTATTCTATTTTTCCAACATTGTTCTGTGTAACGCGCCCTGTAGCCTACTTAGTAGGATGGGCGCTATATAAATACTCCTCATTATTATTATTATATTATAGTCAGTAAAATAAGGTGTTAATATTATTATTAAAAAGGAAACAAATGACAACAGCTCGGCAATTATGTGTGACTTTTGTGTTTGATTACTGTTTGATGTGCATTACTTTGGGCGCATTAATATACAATGTATTGCTTTGTACTTTGGGAGTAAATACTATTTGACTAAATTATTATGATTGTTGATTCATGTCTATAGAATATCAATGCTTGCATGCTTTAATGAATGTTGATTTTGTTGTTTGGAAATATGTTGAAGTAATCATTGTGCATATCCTTGCAAATGTATGTACATTATTACAAGCTCTTGCATAAGCCCCCCGCTAAAAGGTTGTTGAATGATGCAAATTTGTGAATAGCTTTTATTGTTATTCTTTTTTTCATAAAAAAATGAATTGTAGAAAAAGAAAATGACTTATTTAAATAACCCATTTTCCCTAACCATTGTTTTTTCTTCATACTTTTGCTGTCCTATTATCTAATCCAAACAGTGAAACACTTGACTGAAGGAGGGTGTGTGTTCTCTGAATCCCCTTTGTTGTCCAGCTTGCCGTTGAGTTTCTTTGCACAGTGGCGTTACTCCCTCGCAACCTGTCCCTAGGCTTTCCTTTAGGCTGCAACCCGATTCCAGCAGTTTATCGGGAGCAATGACTAACGGCCGGCAAGAGGCAACCCATTGGATGAGGCCTGCGCTGCTGCAACTACTGCATATTGTTCTGGACAGACGGTTGAGAACATAGTTTTCAGACTATAAGGCGATACTTTTTTCCTCAGATTGAGACTCCTGCGCCTTATAATATGATCGGCAATATAGTAATAAAATATAATAACAAAATCCGAGTTGTGTCTAATATGTTGGGGGTGCGCCTTATAGTCCAAAACATAGCGGTAGTTTGCGTAATCAGACTTATGTGTGGATGATGCTTTATTTGCGTAATCAGACTTATGTGTGGATGATGCTTTATTTGCGTAATCAGACTTATGTGTGGATGATGCTTTATTTGCAAGACTGAAAAGTTTGAGTATTATTATTGAGGAGTGACCCAATAACAATTTTCTTTTCTTTTTTGTGATGTTATATTGGCTTTTGCTATTGCATATCGTTCAATAAAGTTCAGTTGTATGACATACTTGTGTGTGTGTGTGTGTGTTAAGTATGCATTTGGTGGCTTTCTTCTCTCTTTTGTTTAACTTTTTCTTCTGAGCCTCTCCAGATTTGTTCTTCTTTTTTTCTCGCCAAGAATGTGTTGAATAAATGTTGTCCCCCTCTTTTTGCTATTTCTTGGTTTCTGGGTGAGGGGGAGGGGTAGGCTATATTTGGGATTTGAAGCTTAATTTCCACTGAGGATGCCACCATGGGCTTGACGTGGCAGGGCTGTTCTCGACCAAGCTGTGCCCACCCCTTTTCCTTACCTTTCCTATTTTTCTGCCTACCATGTCTTTTACTACAGTACTCCCCGTTTATAGTAAACTCGGTTATAAGAAATTTCGGTTACAGTAAAGGAAAGCACTGGTTCCCGGCCAAAGGTCTACTGTTTTATTACTAAATAGACCTCGGATAGTAGCAACTCGGTTATAATAAAAAACCTGTTATAGTAAAGTTACTTTTGGTTCCCCACAGGACTGGCTCCTCGGTTACAATAAAAAAAAACTTGTCCTCTTGGTGACCTTTGTAAATACGTCACCAATGTATGCCTCACAGTCTGGGTTATAATTAATATTTTAAAAAACTCCTATAGTAAAGTCATTTGTGGTTCCTCCTCCTTACAATAAAAAAAAAAGTGTCCTCTTCCTGACCTTTGTGAATACGTCATCAATGCATCCCTACTCCCTCTACCCACCTTCATCAACGAAATTGAAAGGCACTCAAAAACATGTTTCATTAGTTAGTGGAAAAAAATGAATCAGAAAAAAAATATATATACAGCCGAATCCGCTTATAAGAAACTCGCTTATAAGAAAACTCGCTTACAATGAAGCAAAAAAAAATTCCCTGCCAACTTCTTCTTTCTTATCTATGATCAAAACTGGGATATAAGAAACTCGCTTATAAGAAAACTCAGTTATAAGCAAGCAATTTTTTTCTCCCATCCGCAATGGAAGCTTGGATATAAGAAAATTATGTCATACAAGCGAGTTGGTTTGCAGTTCATTTTCGTATAAGCGAGTTCTATTTACTTATAAGCGAATTACCATTGACAACATTTTCTTAAAGACCCACCAGATCACATGTCAAAATCACGGGTTCCACGTGTTTTCCTTCTTATAGCTGGTACAAAATCTTGTTTTGACCAGGTTTGACTCCCATATAAATGCCCCCAAATTGAAAACGAAACATTTTAAAGAGCAGCCTCAATTTGAAGTTGGGGGAATTTGTATGTGGGTCACACCTACCCAGAAAAAAACAAGGGATTTAATCGTGTTGGGTCAGTGTGTCTTTAAAAATGAGTTGGACCTGAACTGAAAGGATGTTCTGAGAAAATTGAAGTCGTTCCACAAAGGGAAAGTTTACCTCATACCAGTTGTGTCACAGACATTCTAAACAGTACAGGCACTTGATTACAAGACTAATTGAGTTGTTTTTGTTCCTTTATTCTATACTTTCCTTCAGTATTCTGTGCAAAATAAATGTTGAGCAGAAGAAAAAAAATATGATGAGTACTTTTGTGTTGGTGGTAGAGAGACTGTCCATCCTTACATTTTCAGCAGCAATGGCAGAGAGGAAAAGGCAATTCATTTCTTTAAGAAGATAAATACAAATAACTGAATATGTGGACGGACATCCACATAAACAAAAGCAAATGATCGATGAAAAGCTGTATGAGTGGACAGTAAATGGTAATAATTCAGTACAAGAAAGGTGAAGGGGTACGCATTTGATAACAGTAAAAAGACAAAATAAGGCTTCTTAGTTAAGTTGTTGTAGGCACCTTTAAATCTTCTTCTTAGTAGACTATTTTGATTTTATGATGTAAGACATGCATCAAATTAGGAAAAAGGATTTTCTCTTCATTTTGTTTTTCTGTCTTTCTTTTCTTTTCTTTTTTCCCTTTTCAATTTGTTTATAAGGGGAAAAACTTCAAAATGTTTTCTTATATCTGAGTTTCGGATATAAGAAAACTTGGATATGTTAATAAGCAAAACATCATCTCCCTTCGATTTTCTTATAACCGAGTTTTGCTGTATTTTGATTTTATGATGTAAAACATGAGTCATAGGTCGCAAGTTTCCTTATTGTTCATTGGCATTGTACAAACGCAAATACAAAATTGTCTTTGACTGTGTAAAGTAAGTTAGAATATTGATTAAAAACAAGAAACAGAAATGTACATTTAAACAAATATGTTACTCTCACACCACACCCACTCATTCATCTGCTCTCTGCTATCTTGCTCGCTCATCCTGCAACTCACACCACGTCTGCCTTCATTTTTGTTTTTAATTTTCTGTCTGTTCTTTTTTTTTTCCTCCTTTGTTTTGCATTTTTTCCTTTTTTTTCATGCACCAATTTATGTAAAAGCATTTTTTTCTTCGTTTTATGTTTCTGTTTGTGTTTTATTTTATTTTTTTGTCTTTTTCTCTTTTATTTTTTCCCTTTTCCCCCCATTCAACTCGGTTATAAGAAAAAAAATGTTTTCTTTTATCCGAGTTTCGGATATAAGAAAACACGGATATAAGAAAACAAAAAAATTATCTCCCTTCGATTTTCTTATAACTGGGTTTTGCTGTAGCATCATTAAAATGCGATATTTTATTGCAGGGATGATAATCTATTATCAGGCATAATGTCTGTAGGCATAATGTCCAGTAGGCAAAATGTCCGGTGAGCATGGTGACCATAGGCATAATGTCCGTAGGCAAAGTGTCCGTAGGCGAAATGTCCGCAGGCAAACTGTTCGGTCACGGTGCGCGTGTGTGTGTGTGCGTGCGCACGCACGTGCATGTGCATACATGAATAGATTCAATGGCCATTCTGGAAGTTAGAGGTTGTACACTATATGCTTTTACAGCAAGTTTTGTTTTGTACACAGGGAAATATACCATGTACAAACCCAATCACCTTTTTGGACCTCAAAGCATATGAGGAAGGGGTAGGATGGGTTTATATTTAGTATTTTAGGTTAGCTTTGACTTTGAAAAACAACATCGGATAAGATAACAAATATCATCAAAGCTTTACTATATCGGAACATCGTTTATAAGAAAAACCTGTTATAGTAAAGGAAAAGCCTTGCTCCCCTGTACTTTACTATAAGCGGGGTGTACTGTATCTCTTTTTCCCCCATAAAGTATCCCGACAAAATCTGCAGTTTTTTAATTTCGTCTGATTTCTGTCTCCCCGGATCTTCAATCTGTTCTTTCATCTTTCCTTACAAATCTATCTTTTGAATGTTCCTTTTTCTCTCTGATCTATCGGACTGTTTATGACATGCCAGTTTTTATATTTTTCACTGGCTTCCACATGCGAGACCTTGCGCACTTGAGTGGGCACCTGTTGTCCATTCTGCAGTGCATATTGTTTATATTTTTTTTTTGTTTTGTTATCCTTTTTTACTTTAAAAACAAACAAACCTGGATCGGATGAATAGAGCTGAATGGTTCAACGTTTCCAGCACTGTGTGGAATTATGTGCGATGATGGAGGTGTCATGTTATGAATTGTACTGTATGTTTTGTTGTTTTCAGGTTGTTGAACGTTGGTAAGATACATTGATGAGTGTTTTGTAATAAGTGTTCGAACTTTATGTGGTGACAGTCTTGAGATGACCATAGCTGTTGACGGAACTATAATAGAAAAATAAAATAAATCCCCAAAAATCCTAAGCTGCATGACCCAGCCAGCCAGGGCCCGTTCAGTGGACACCCAACATGATGCTGCATCTGGCAGGAATACCCTAAGCTTAAGAAAAAATTAAATTATTGAACACTAGCAGCTACACCTCGCTCACAACGCTTCGTGGTTATGAAACTGAGCAGCGGCTTGGGAGTGTGTTGCATTGCATGGCCACTTCAAAATGTCTCCTGGGGTGATACACCTCATAAAATGTGAAGTAATTCCTTCCAGTGGTTCTGTATAATTATGCAGCCAGTTTTCATATAGAGGCCTTCACTGCATCTACTGTATTACAAATTATTGTCAGCCCTCACATCCCCAATTGGCCAACCAACCCATGGGAAACCCCCCTTCTTGACTAACTGATCCGCCGTACAGTCTGTCTTTAAAACTAACCCCCCGCCCCCCTAATGTCTCTCCTGGCTTTTCTTTTTAAAGTTTTGGTTGACGAAGTTTTAGTTTTTAGTGAACATTCTCTCTCCGTTGGCCTTCTTACTTTCTTTCTTTCTCAGTGTGTGTGTGTTTGTGAACGTGTGTGTGCAGGCCTATGTGTGTTAGAGAGAGAGAGAGAGTATACGGTTATTTAGACAAGGTTGTTTTTTTAGCTACACCTACCCTTTGGACCTTGTAGGGCACTTCAAAATCACCAGCAACCCAGCCGGTATATACCGGTACGCCAAAAACATACCGGTACGGATTTCTGTACCGGTACCCAGCTCTACAACCGACCCATTGGAAACTTCCCTTCTTGACTAACTGATCCGCCCCAGCAGTGTCTCTCTGAAAACCACCGCTTACATCACTCAGCTTACGTAGCTCCTGCCCCTTTCTCTTCTAGTTATTAACCGGTGTGGGGTAGGGTTAAAGTCAAAAGGTACCAGCAACGGAACCATCTTTATTCCAGCCATGATATGATCTTACAGAAAAATGAGTCTTCCTTGGCGGAGATTTGCATTGGAGATTTAAAACCTATATGGGATCATCTGGGTACCATGGCAACCACACTCAACATTTGAAGCGATTCGCTCCACTGGTTCGTGAGTTACCAAAGGGACCAAACAAGCCGTGAAGCTTTTTTTTTTTTAAGCAGTCCCATCTTTTATATATTTTCTGGTAATTTTTCTTTTCGGTCAGTGTTGATGCCGCATACATTTTCCTAATAAAGCATTATTAGTCATGGCTTCTAAAAACTTCTAAAAATCCAGACGATTTTTAAACATGTTAGTATAAGGTGCACTTTTTATGTCAGTAGGCATGCAATTCGTTCAACATTATGTTAGTAACTCTTCTTCTTGATCTTGATCTTGATGAGGTTCGTCGGCCGGGCAGGATCCAATTCTGGATATAAACGCCAACGTGGGGAAAACTGGGGAGAGCACCTAAACCTATTGATCCCTAACTAAAAAACAACAACACACAAAGTGTGTGTGTGTGGTTATGATCGGCAGGCTACAACGTTCCACTTTTCATCCAGCTGAAAAACAGCTGGACCAGCCGACCCCCAGCACCATCTAGCATGGTAGCGGGGCCCCCTCCTATAGTTCATTATGGTTGTTGTTGGCTGTGTCTGAAACCAGACACAGCCGTCCTGAACTGGCTGGCCGACGACAGTGTGACTATATCGTCTGGCAGGCTGTTCCACTCAGGCGTTGTCCGTGGAAAGAATGTGTTCCGGAAGACTGTGGTATTAGATCTTTCGACCACGAAGCAAAAATTATTGGTGTTGTTTCTTGCCATTGTTGATACCACGTTGGTTGTAATGTGGTCCTTTACTTGGCGGGGCACAATTCTCCGTTTTGACCGGGCAACTGGTGTAAGGAACTTTTCTGATGGAAGGGCCGGTATCTCACCCCTGACAACTTTAAAGAACATAGTGAGGCGATGTTCGTTCCTCCTTGCTTGCAGTGGGGGCAAATGCTGCTGTTCAAGCATGGTTGTGACGCATCCAGGGTGCGGTCTTTGTAATTCTGGGTGATGAGGCAAGCCGCACGCCTCTGGATGCTTTCCAGCCTGCCAATATCTTTCTGGAGGTGCGGGTCTCAAACTGACGCACTGTACTCAAGGGTCGATCGTACCAGGGAGATGTACGCTGTGCGCCTACATTTAGCTGGACAGCAGCGTAGATTTCTGCGAAGGAACCCCAGAGTTGAGCTTGCTTTCTTGACGATATTGTCAATATGAGCTGACCATTTGAGGTCGTCAGTGAGGGTGACTCCGAGATAGGGGTTGCAGGGGACTTGTTGCAGGATCTCATTGTTCAGTGAGTAGAAGTGTGATGACCTGGGGCGTATGCTGAGAATGTAACACTTCTTTGCATTAAAGTTCATGCCCCACATATGAGCCCACTTCTCCAACTCCTTGAGCTCTGACTGCAGTATATATATGTGATGGTCTTCTTGGCAAGTGATAGGTCGGTAGAGCAGACAATCGTCGGCAAACAGACGTACCTGTGACTTGACGGAGGCTGTGAGGTCGTTGATATGGCATAGGAACAGAAGAGGTCCCAGTACTGTGCCTTGGGGCACTCCCGAGTCCACCGTCACTTCTTTCGACTCTTCGCCGTCCACCACTACCTTCATAAGCCTTCTGGTTAGGAAATGGTCCAACCAACTGTGCAGAGGCCCAGAGATGCCGTAACTTGTAAGTTTATAAAGAAGCTTGGAGTGGGGGACTGTATCGAAGGCTTTTGAACAGTCAAGTATGGCCATGTCCGTCTGTCTGCCAAGATC
The DNA here is from genome assembly GCA_017654935.2 of Phymorhynchus buccinoides. Taxonomy (NCBI): domain Eukaryota; kingdom Metazoa; phylum Mollusca; class Gastropoda; order Neogastropoda; family Raphitomidae; genus Phymorhynchus; species Phymorhynchus buccinoides. Next base: position 3,824,476 of record CM065680.1, on the reverse strand, counting down.
AAAATTTCTGCCGAGGTCGTTATAAGCTGAGTCTTGCAGGAGAAACCAGTTCTAAAGCCGTGGTTTAGGTTTGTCAGAATGTTTTATTTCTCCAGATGGTCTAGGAGATGCTTACAGATAATGTGTTCCAGTAGTTTGCATGGCACAGATGTTAAAGAAACTGGCTGATAGTTTTCTGGTTGATGCTTGTCTCCCTTTTTGAAGACTGGGGTGATGTTGGCTTTTCTCCAGTCGGCAGGGAGAGTTCCTGTATCCACGGACCTCTGAAACATCCTTGACAGGCCAGGTGCTAGTTCGGCTGCACACTCCTTCAGTACTCTGTTGGGAAGCTGATCCGGTCCAGGGGCCTTTGAAATTTGGATATTACGGAGTAATTTCTCAACTCCCTCTCTCCCAATTTTAAAATTGGCGATAGACCTATGTTGGGGTAGGTTGGGTAGTGTAGACTGGGATGTGTTGTGGGTAAAGACTGATGAGAACTGTTTGAGGAGAGTTTCTGCCTTGGACTTGGCATCGCTGTAGAGTGTACCTCTGGATTTCAATGGAGCAATGCCGATGTTGTCCTTCTTCTTTGACTTTATAGCTCCAGAAGGGCTTGGAATTGTTCTGTGACAGCCCTTCCTCGATGGTGTTCCTGAGAAAAGCCCACTCTGCCTGTCTGAACTGTTTTCGACATTCTTTTTTAATGAAGCGGTAGTTGGTCCAGTTCTTAGTTCTTCTGGCTTGCCTGTACAGTCGCTTCTTTTTCTTCAGCAGCTTTTGCAGACGTCGGTTTAGCCAGGGGAGTCGGTGTCGAGTTCTTGTGGTTGAAGATGGAATGTAGGTTTCTATGGCTGTGGTCAACTCTTTCTTGAAGGTGTTCCACAAGGTTTCTGTATCACTCGTGTTGTCCATCGATAAGATCTTGGCAGATATTTTCTCTGCATCTTGCTTGAGGGCCTCCCAGTTTGCTTTGCTGTAGTGATAAAGCTTCCTAGGTTTCTGTCTTGTTCGAAATGGTTCTAGGCAGATGTCTGTTACTACAGCTGAGTGGTCTGACAGTCCTGGGATTTTGCTGGAAGCCTTCACTAGCGATGGGTTGGTGGTAAAAACCAAGTCACGGTGACTCTCCATGCGGGTTGGCTGATCGTGTACTTGGGTCAGGTGGAACTTGTTGGCTATGTCCACAAGCCTTTCCTGCACTGCCCTGTCGCTGGCACCTGGGGGAACTGATCCTGATTCCCAATCGATATCTGGGCAGTTGAAGTCCCCGCACACAATTATTTCTTTGTCTTTGTCGCCAACTTTTTGCAGCGATGCCTCCAGTCCATCTAGGTGATGTTTTTCCCTGTGAGGCATGTAGTAGGAGGAATGTGTGTATCTCGTTTTCCTTTTATTTTGATTTTGGCCCAGTTGACTTCGCATTCCGTGACAAATTCGGGGTGCTCTGTCGAGACAAAGTCCTCGTGAATAAGTAGAAAGATTCATCCACCTAGGGTGCCTCAGTCATTTCTGTAGGCCTTGTAGTTGGGCGGAAAGACCTCAGAGTCCAAAATCGCATCCTTTGACGGGGGCTTGCCGGGTTGTACTCCTTTCAGCTACGACTCGGTGGCACACACCACATCCGGTTTCACGTAGTCCAGGATTGCGCTGAACTCGGAGGTTTTGTTTTTGAGACTTTCTAGGTTGATCGTTAGGATTCGCAGATTGTTTCTATCCTTCTTGAGGGGTGTGTCACTGGAGCTGGAACCTGACGTTTTGCTTTGCTATGTTGAATTTCTATTTGAACAGGACTTGGATAGCTTGTTTCTTTTTGATTTGGAGTAGTGGGAGTCTTTGGGTTTGAAATTGGGCTGCTAGCTTGAAGAGGATTGAATGGTCCATGATAGGATTGTGCTGAGAGATTTTCTTCTATACAGGGTCGTAATAACTCGGGCAGATTCCGTAACTTCTATATGAGAATGATGAAATATTCAAAGTTTCACACTTGCAGCAGTACCATTGCACATTAGAGCGGTTCAGGATACTAAAGTCTTTGGTGCACATTTCGATGCATGAACGATGATGCCAGATGTCACACTCATCGCAGCAAACCCCATCGTTTGACCAGGTCACTGGGCATTCGCACATTCCGCAAGGATAGACAGAAGGGCCCGGGTTTGGATGGATATCTCCCGAGGCCAGGAGCATTGTCAATATCACAATATAACTCTGTTACCAAAACATTTTTTTCTTATGTTAGTATTATATCTTTTAAGAAAAACTTTACCATAGGCGTTTCTAGTCATATTGTATTGAGGAGATGAAAAGACATTACTCCAGGACAAATCCATATGATTGTTGAATATTTTATAAGTTTCTATAAGATCTCCCCTTGTTCTCCTTCCTTTAAGTGAACATAAATTAAGGTACTGTAATCTGTGGTAATAACCCATGTTTTTACATGCTTTAACAAGTTTGGTAGCTCTACACTGAACCTTTTCAATTGCTACTGACTGGTAGGCCTACTTAAATTTTGGAGACCACAAATGTAATGTTACTTGATACTTGATTAGAATACCTAGTTTGGAATACAGACGTCTAAGAGGCGATTTGATTGAGGCGTATAAAATTCTTAATAAGTTTTATGATCCTGGAACACAACTAAAACTTTACTAACTTTAACTGACGAGGAGAGAACACGAGGGCATGATTTTAAATTAACAAAAAAACTAAATAACAGTCGTTCAGCTCAAAACTGTTTTACTAACAGAGTAATAACTGCATGGAACAATCTTTCTAATGAAACTGTAAATGCATCATCACTAAATAGGTTCAAAAATCTTATTGACCAAAAATTTAATACTATTATGTACTCCACAAATTTGGAGGAAAAACACACCAAAAAACCCCCACCCCAAAACAAATACACAATAGCCGTAGTAATTCACGGGCAAACAAAAAGAAAAAAGAAAATAAATATTTATATTTGAGAAAAATATCTAGAGGGCAAAAGGCTTCATAAGCCTACAGAGCCTAAACTGATATATGATATTGATAATTTCGATGTTGAGGCCTTGTGGCCAGTTCATCGTTCGTTAAAATTGATCACTAGCTACATGCGTGGTGGGATATAGCCTAGTGATAGCAGTTAGGATCATACACTCCTGGATGGTTTTCCCAGTGGGCGTCAAATCTTCAGGCTAGGAGCAGCTACAACAGACTCTGGGAGATCATTCCATGTTGCCATACTCTAAGCGAGGTCTAACTATTGCAAACAATTTTTACAGAAAAGTGAGTCTTCCTCGGCAGAGATTTGTACTGGAAAATCAAAATTTCTATGGGACCATCTTCGCACCATGATACATCACCACGGCGATTATGCGCACCAGTTCATGAATTACAGGGCGAACACACACACACACACACACACACACAAGACCCATTCTCCTGCGCTAGTGGGCGTGTGCGGGGTGTGCGTTGTTGACCAATGGCATACGTTTGTTTCCGCACACGCGCAGATTATGTTTCTCACCTCACCTCAACTTCCTTTCACTACGTATGACCTTTGACATCAAAGTCTGCCTCGTTTTCACTTTCGTTGTGGTTTTCCTTGATTAAATTTTTTTAATTTTTTTTGGACACATAAACGAATAACTAAAACATTGAACAAAACTGTAGAAAGCAAGAACAAATCTGTTATCAGTTATTGTTTGCAAGTCCTTGGAGAAATATTCTTTCCTAAAGTTCTTCATTGCAGACGGAAAAAAAAAAAAATCTACTCGAGTTACGTCCCTTCGTGTGTTTGGCATTGACCTCAAAACTAGAGTAAACGAAGGCTTGTTGTTGACAAACAAGTTGTTTCAAGACCTTGGCATTTATGTAGCACAGAAGGAAGAAAAGAATAGATTTTAGCCTGTCTTTCTTGTACAGTTGTTTGTAGTCTGCCTTTGGTTTGCAAGCTGATGTCGTAAACGCATGCAGGCAGTTGGCAGTTGGCAGGCAGTGGTTGACAGTGACACAGCAGCAGAAGACCACGAGGGGTGCTGACAACATGTCGGTCATGGCAGATAGTGCCAGTGAAATGGAGAGCGACACCAGCTCGATAGATGGCGCGCCCACCATGAAGATGACTTCGCCAGCCCAGATTGAGCAGCTGCAGAAGAGGCTGGAGTCCCTGCAGCAGGAGAACAGGGTGTTGAAGATGGAGCTGGAGTCTTTCAAGGCCAAATGCAAGTCGCTGCAGGAGGAGAACAGAGAGCTTCGCAAAGCCAGTGTTACCATTGTGAGCCAACTATCTCTCTCTCTACCTTTCTGTCTCTGTCTCTGGCTTTATGGCTGTCTCTCTCGTCTCTGTCTGTCTCTCCCCCCCCCCCCCCCCCTGCGTCTCTCTGCCTCTGTCTATGTCTTTCTGTCTATCTCTCTTCCTCACCCCTCTCTCTAGTCTCTATCTCTGTGTTGCATGTGTGTGCTGGTATGTTTGTGTTTCTTTGTGATCATAAATTATAATGTGTATGCTGCAATGCATGCATGAGTGAACACATGTGTGTGTCTGTGTGTTTATGCATGCATGTGTTGGTATGGTATGTGCGTGTCTGTACACACATGTGTGTGTCTGTGTGTTTATGCAAGCATGTGTTGGTATGGTATGTGCGTGTCTGTACACACGTGTGTGTCTGTGTGTTTATGCATGCATGTGTTGGTATGGTATGTGCGTGTCTGTACACACATGTGTGTGTCTGTGTGTTTATGCATGCATGTGTTGGTATGGTATGTGCGTGTCTGTACACACGTGTGTGTCTGTGTGTTTATGCATGCATGTGTTGGTATGGTATGTGCGTGTCTGTACACACATGTGTGTGTCTGTGTGTTTATGCATGCATGTGTTGGTATGGTATGTGCGTGTCTGTACATACATGTGTGTGTGAGAGAGAATGAATGCCTGTGAGACTTGAGAAAAATATGTGTTTGTGTTTGCGTGTGAAAGTCAAAAGTCAACATTGTCTCTCTCTGTGTACACACGCATACATGTACGTGTACGTTTGTGTGTGTGTGTACATGTGTGTCTTGTGTCCAGCCATGTCTACTAGATAGCAGAGGAGATCTGGGCTTGAAATTGTTTATACTTTATAGTGGAGTAGTCTTGACCAGGGCACATTCCCATTTTCTTGATCAAAGGGACTTTGGAGTAGCTAGCATTGTTGGGGAAGATCAGATTAGAAATGAAATATCCATGTTTGTGATGATGATGGTGAGGATGATGATGATGATGATGGTAGTGATGATGTTAGTGATGATGATTGATAATGATGATGGTGGTGAAGATGATAATAATGATGGTGATGATGATGTTGATGAAGACATCTGATAATAATGATGATGATAATGATGACAATGATGATAATGATGACAATGATGATGATGATGATGAAGATGATGGATGTGCAGCAAGCTAAGGCGGAACAGGAGGAGGAGTTCATCAGCAACACCCTGCTGAAGGAGATCCACGCCCTGAAGAAGGAGAAGGAGCGGCTGGCCATGAACTATGAACAGGAGGAGGAATACCTCACCAACGATCTGTCCAGAAAACTCTGCAAGGTACGGAATGAACGAAGGAACAGATATTGAGATAAATGAACAATTAATCAGGGTTATGAGATTTATTACAAGCCTTTTTACACTTAGCCCTGAGGCAAGCAACAAAGAAATAAAAACAGAAAAGCAAGCCAAGTAAACTGATCACAACCGAAGTAATAAGCAACCCATGAAAAACATACCAACACTGGTGCTGGAAAGAAAAGAAAGGCAGCCTCCTCAGTCAATCTCACCACCCCCCTTCTCTCTCCCCCCACCTCTTTTCCCCTAACATTTCTCTTTACTTCTCTCCTTTCTTTCTTTCACATATTCTTTTTTTTCTTTATTTTCCTCTCTCCTTTCTCTTCTCTCCCTCTCTCTCCTTCCCTCTCCCCTCTGTGTGTGTGCGTGCGTGCGTGTGTGTGTGTATGTGTGTGTGCATGCACATGCATTTTCAGATATTTTTGTTGTTGTTTTCTTCAGGCTAGTGAAAATGTGTTTGGGCGAGTAACATTTCCAGCTATTCGCCTGGAGGGCGAGTGAAATTATTGAAGTTCGGTCAGCCCTGGCTTTATTTGTTCTAAAGAAAAAACCCACTTGAATAAAAGTTTGAGGGTTGAAGGAAAAAATCAATAAACTTTAATTTTGTTGTTGTTGTGTTTTGTTGTAACACTTGATTTTGTGGCAATATTTGATGTAGTGATGTGTCAATATCTGTCCCAATGTCTACAGCTTCGTCAGGAGAAAATAGAGTTGGAAGAGACACTGGAGAAAGAGCAGGAAACCCAGATCAATAAACTGATGAAGAAGATTGAAAAACTGGAGGCTGACACCGTCAATAAGCAGCAGACACTGGAGCAGGTGACATGCTATTAGGATTAATTTTTATTATTTTTATTATTGTTATTGTTATTATTATTATTATTATTATTATTATTATTATTGTATGAAATTTTGTTACAATTAGTAATTACATGTAAATGTACAGATCAACAAACTGATGAAAAAGATTAAAAAACTTGAGACTGGTGCATCAGTAAACAAGAGACACTGGAAGAGGTGTGATATTGTATTACTTTGTTATTATTTGGAATTAATTAACAATTTTTATGGTGTTTGTTTATTGCGGTGATGTATATTGTTTGTAAGCCATGGCTGTATTAAGCATTATGATTATGAAATGTGTCTGTTGAAATGCTGTTTGTTGATGTGTGCTGTACTAAACATTATGAAATGTGTGTTGAAATGCTGTTTGTTGATGTGTGCTGTACTAAGCATTATGAAATGTGTCTGTTGAAGTGCTGTTTGTTGATGTGTGCTGTACTAAGCATTATGAAATGTGTCTGTTGCCAGTGTTGGATTGCTGTTTGTTGATGTATGCTGTACTAAGCATTATGAAATGTGTCTGTTGAAACGCTGTCTGTTGATGTGTGCTGTACTAAGCATTATGAAATGTGTCTGTTAAAATGCTGTTTGTTGATGTATGCTGTACTATTACTAAGCATTATGAAATGTGTCTGTTGAAACGCTGTCTGTTGATGTGTGCTGTACTGAACATTATGAAATGTGTCTGTTGAAATGCTGTTTGTTGATGTATGCTGTACTGAACATTATGAAATGTGTCTGTTGAAAATACTTGAGAATATAAGTGACCACTGGGACCAGTTAAGGCACAAAAAACACTCAATTCGAGGCTGGTAGATTGAGGTCCTTTTTTATTGGAAACAAGACAAACGTTGCTGGCCATAAGCCCGTCTTCAGTGTGGCGACGACAAGAAGGTAGCAAAATAGGAAAGAAAAACTGAGTAGAAAAGTCACACACAAAAAGGAGAGAGACTGAATACAATTCATAATAACCATGGAAAAAAGGCTACCCCCAACCCCCCAACCCCCCCCCCCCCCCCCCCCCCCCCCCCTTCCCTCACATAGTGCCTAGCAACTCGTAGACGAATAGTCATGTTTGGAAATGTACATATTGTTAATATATAAGTATTTGTGTGTATGAATGCGTGCACACCCGTGTGCATATGTGCACATGTGTGAGTGTATGTGCATGTGTGTGTGTGTGTGTGTGTGTACCTGTGTTTGCATATGTCTGTGTGCATAAGTATTTATGTCACTTTACTTTTCTAACTTAGATTTGTTTATAAATAGTATGCATATGCCATGCAACGTGATGTTCAAATCACGAACAAAATGTTTATTCACTGTGTGTACGTGTGTGTGATGTGTGTGTGTGTGTGTGTGTGTGTGTGTGTGTGTGTGTGTGTGTGTGTGTGTGTGTGTGTGTGTGTGTCACTGTGTGTGTGTGTGTGTGTGTGTGTGTGTGTGTGTGTGTGTTTGTGATTGTGTGTGTGTGTGTGTGTGTGTGTGTACGTGCGTGTGTGCGGTTGTGTGTGTTTGTGTTTATCCTATTCTACAGAGTTAGCACATACTCAGTGTTTTAACTTTGCCATTTGTAGGCTCTCCTTTTTTCCATGGTTATTATGAATTGTATTCAGTCTCTCTCCTTTTTGTGTGTGACTTTTCTACTCAGTTTTTCTTTCCTATTTTGCTACCTTCTTGTCGTCGCCACACTGAAGACGGGCTTATGGCCAGAAATGTTTGTCTTGTTTCCAATAAAAGGGACCTCAATCTACCAGCCTCGAATTGAGTGTTTTTTGTGTCTGTTGAAACACTGTCTGTTGATGTATGCTGTACTGAACATTATGACATGTGTCTGTTGAAATGCTGTTTGTTGATGTGTGCTGTACTGAACATTATGAAATGTGTCTGTTGAAACGCTGTGTGTTGATGTGTGCTGTACTAAGCATTATGACATGTGTCTGTTGAAATGCTGTTTGTTGATGTGTGCTGTACTAAGCATTATGAAATGTGTCTGTTGAAATGCTGTCTGTTGATGTGTGCTGTACTAAGCATTATGAAATGTGTGTTGAAATGCTGTTTGCTGATGTGTGCTGTACTGAACATTATGAAATGTGTCTGTTGAAATGCTGTTTGCTGATGTGTGCTGTACTAAGCATTATGAAATGTGTCTGTTGAAATGCTGTTTGTTGATGTGTGCTGTACTAAGCATTATGAAATGTGTGTTGAAATGCTGTTTGCTGATGTGTGCTGTACTGAACATTATGAAATGTGTGTTGAAATGCTGTCTGTTGATGTGTGCTGTACTGAACATTATGAAATGTGTGTTGAAATGCTGTTTGTTGATGTGTGCTGTACTAAGCATTATGAAATGTGTCTGTTGAAATGCTGTTTGCTGATGTGTGCTGTACTGAACATTATGAAATGTGTGTTGAAATGCTGTCTGTTGATGTGTGCTGTACTGAACATTATGAAATGTGTGTTGAAATGCTGTTTGTTGATTTGTGCTGTACTAAGCATTATGAAACGCTGTCTGTTGAAATGCTGTTTGCTGATGTGTGCTGTTAATAATCCATGTGTGCACATCTGCACAACATGCCAATGCTGTTTGTTCCATCACTTGTTATGATGGTTACCACATTTTTCAGGCTATAAGGCGCACCTGATTATAAGGCGCACCTCACAAATTGTACACAAAATTCAGATTCTGTTAGTATGTTTTCTTACTGTTTTAGTAGTCATATTATAAGGTGCATGGGTCTCGGTGTGGGAAAAAAGTATCACCTTATAGTAAAAGAAGATACAGTAATCTATGTTTCAGCTATGTCATTAACCCTTTCACCGCCAAAGTCGCATTTTAGCACCACAAGTGATTTAACACCTATGTCACTAAAAGGCATCAAATTGGAGTCTATTATCCAAACACCCTATTGTCTTAGTTTTTTGAAGTAAGGATAGACCTTATGTATGTCACAGAAGAATCCCCAATACTGCAGGTGGATTTTGTTCTTTATCCAGGTAAATTTAATGGACATTTTTGGTTGAAATATGCTTGGTGGTGAAAGGGTTAAAAAGTGAAGTTGGAGAATGTTTTGGAGCAGGAACAGGAATCTAGTGTGAGTCTAGTAATAAGCAAATGGGGCTGGTACACCCATGGGGGCAATGTTGCTAGGGTTCCTTTTGATGGTCACTGAGTCCAGAACTGTTATGCGGCTCTACATGCTTTAACGCCCTGACAGTGAATGTCCTGTGTCTCTACACTCTGGAAACACTACACAGGCTTTTAGGGTTGGTGTGAGGCTGCTCTACATGCTTCAACGCCATGACAGTGAATGTCCCGTGTCTGTCTACACTCTGGAAACACTACACAGGCTTTTAGGGTTGGTGTGAGGCTGCTCTACATGCTTCAATGCCCTGTCAATGAATGCCCTGTGTGTGCCTGCACTCTGGTAGCGCAACACAGGCTTTTAGGGTTGGTGTGAGGCTGCTCTCGTGTTGGTAGGGCAGGTGGGGCTCTGCATCTGTGGGTCCCATCAGCACCTGTGGGTGTCTGTTGTTCTGTGGTGTTTCAGCTGCGTCGTGAGAAAGTGGAGCTGGAGAACGCTCTGGAGCAGGAACAGGAGTCTCTGGTCAACAGGCTGTGGAAGCGCATGGACAGACTGGAGGCTGAGAAACGGTCAGTAACATACACACAGAGAAACAGATTGATAGACAGACACACAGACAGATTGATAGACACACACACACACACACAGACAGACACACACACACAGACACACACACATACACACACACACACACACATACACACACACTGAATTGAACACTGCATTGCTGTGTGACGATGTGTGCAATATCGACATCTGTTGTGCACTCAGTGGGTGAATCATTGTTTCAGGAGGATTTTGTCATGTACCTTTGGGGTTGTTTTTTTGGGCCTTTTTTTCAGCCTTCTGCAGGAGAAGTTGGATCAGCCGGTGTCAGCTCCCCCCTCCCCCCGCGACATCAGCACGGCCCGTAACGGGGACACCGCCCGGAACCTGGCCCAGCACATCGACAACCTCAGGGCTGAGGTGTCTGGGCTGAAGGGACAGCTCAGGGCCGGTCAGATAGAGCGTGAGTGTTGAGGTTATTTCATACAGCAATTGTTCTACAGTATGTGTTCTATATTCAATCAAACCTGGCCCAGCACATCGACAAAGTTGAGGTGTCTGGGCTGAAGGCACAACTCATGCTCAGTGTGGCTAAGATACATCGTGAGTGAGGAGGTTGTGTTATGCAGCACTTTTCAGTCTGTATGGCGCATAAGGTGCACCCCCAATATTTAAAAAAACATTGTATTTGGGTCGCAGATGTGGTGCGTGCAGCGGATGAGCAAGTAAATGGAGGAAAATATGACAGAATTTGATGGCCACATTGGATTTATAATGGAGGGTGAATAACTCAGTGAGCACGATAAAACCCCCATTTAAAATAGTAAAGGAATTGAACAAAAACGGTTTATGTAGGATAAAATAGTATTGTTTAGTAGCAATTGGTGTCACATTTTAAACAATTTATGATCACACCATTTGTGCTTGAAATCAAGAGAAATGACGCCTCTCTGAGAGTGTCAGCAAGCTATTCATTTACAGTGCTTGCCGTTCTGTAATTTGTTTTCATTTTGAATTTGAGTATAGATAAGGCGCTATCAGCAGATAAGGTGAAGGGCCAGGGTCAAAGTGCAGTTTAAAAACAATGCGTCTTACAGGCTGAAAGTTACGGTTGTATGAGTTCTACATTAAATCATTGCATTGCCAAGAACCTGGCGCAGCGCATCGAAAACCTCAGATGCAGCATGAGTTTTGTTTCTGTTTCCATAGCGTTGACTGATTCAGTAAAATAGACTGAAGCGTCTACATGACTTTTAGCCATAATCTGTGGCCTCAATGTCTGTTCATCAAGCTATCTCATCGTTGATTTGTGAGGTTCACACAGGTAGCAGCCCTTACTTTGTCTCACGGAGAATGGTCGTATTCTGTGGGTACTTCCCTTTAATTTCCAATTGGCTGAAGACATACAGACCTTACGTCCACATGTTGAAAAGTGTAACAGCCTACTTGTTTTGTTTACTTCCTTTTTTTCTCCGTAGTTTGTTCAAATGTTTGTTTGTTTTCCAATTCATTTGATTCCTTTGCGCAGATGCGGAGAAGATGGCGCAGTTTGCTCAAGAGGAGCGTCACATCCGCGAAGAAAACGTGCGACTGCAGCGCCGTCTACAGTTGGAAATGGAAAGGAGAGAGAACCTGTGTCGACACCTGTCTGAGAGTGAATCCTCATTGGAGATGGACGATGAAAGGTGATCCTGATGATGTTGATGAATGGTGATGATGATGATATGGATGCAAAGAAAAAAAGAACATGCATGTGTTGACACATGTTTGTCAGAGAATGATTTACGGTTGGAAATGGATGATAGAGGAGATGATAATGTTCTTTACTGAGAATGGATTAATTTTGTAGTTGGAAGGATTTTAGCTACTTCCCTCAAGAGTCAAGGTAAATGCTGTTTTTGTTGTCCCAGTTCTATAAGAACGGGAGTACATTGCGATGGGGACGAGGGCTGTGCGTTTCTCTGCTGTCTGTCTGTCTGTGTGTATGTATGTGTGTGTGTGCATCTGTGTGTGACCAAATTGTTTGCTAGTCCATAGCACCTAAACCACTACACTGATTGTAATAAAACGTGGTACAATGATTCTTTAGGCCATGCAGATGCTATTCATCATGTCAGATTCACAGAACGACAAGCCATATCAA
>CM065680.1:3777284-3802284 GCA_017654935.2 Phymorhynchus buccinoides | reverse complement strand
CCCATGTACTTAGCACATGTTAAACCCAGTGGCAACGAAAAAGTTGCCATTTAGTCAAAATTTACAACAGTCGCACAAATATCGCATGCAAAAAAAAATTGCATGCAAAAAACAACAACATTGGCCTCTGGCTGCTATGCGCTCTCCAGGTGGGAGCAACCCAAATTTCACAGAGATGTCGCTGTGACTATAAAGTACCTAATACCTTGTACCTGTAATCATGTTTATTCCTTCAAGATATGTTTTCCAGTGTACAGTGTGATTATAAAGAAGTCTACAAGGATATCTGACAACATTTGTTGTCAGTCTCTTTCTATTTGTTTCACTATATATATTATGTATGGCCGGTGAAAGGTGGAGCTTGGTAGACATTTGTTGTCAGTCTCTTTCTATTTGTTTCACTATATATATTATGTATGGCCTGTGAAAGGTGGAGCTTGGTAGACATTTGTTGTCAGTCTCTTTCTATTTGTTTCACTATATATATTATGTATGGCCTGTGAAAGGTGGAGCTTGGTAGACATTTGTTGTCAGTCTCTTTCTATTTGTTTCACTATATATATTATGTATGGCCTGTGAAAGGTGGAGCTTGGTAGACATTTGTTGTCAGTCTCTTTCTATTTGTTTCACTATATATATTATGTATGGCCGGTGAAAGGTGGAGCTTGGTAGACATTTGTTGTCAGTCTCTTTCTATTTGTTTCACTATATATATTATGTATGGCCTGTGAAAGGTGGAGCTTGGTAGACATTTGTTGTCAGTCTCTTTCTATTTGTTTCACTATATATATTATGTATGGCCGGTGAAAGGTGGAGCTTGGTAGACATTTGTTGTCAGTCTCTTTCTATTTGTTTCACTATATATATTATGTATGGCCGGTGAAAGGTGGAGCTTGGTAGACATTTGTTGTCAGTTTCTTTCTATTTGTTTCACTATATATATTATGTATGCCCCCCCCTCCTATCCCCTCTTTTCTTTGATGTTAACTATATGTTTTTTGTTGTTGTGCAATTCATATATGTTGAACCTTTTTTATGATTTGTAATGCCTTTATACTGTTGTAAAGCGCGATGAGCCCAATGTGGGGTATCGCGCTATATAAATTATAAGTATCTATTATTATTAATTTTTTCATTTCATTTTTGGGGTAAGTTGATTAAGAAACGTGTCATCCTTGGAGAAACGTGTCATCCTTGGAGAAACGTGTCATCCTTGGAGATAGTGTACACAGATACACACACATAGGCCCATGGCACAGAGAAGCTCTACGGAGAGCTGGACCAGAGAGGCTTTCTGTGCACCATGTGTCCATAGTATCTGCTATGTGTGCTTCTGTGCAGTATGTTATGGGATCATGTAACACAATACACACACATGGCACAGAGAAGCTCTACGGAGAGCTGGACCAGAGAGGCTTTCTGTGCACCATGTGTCCATAGTATCTGCTATGTGTGCTTCTGTGCAGTATGTTATGGGATCATGTAACACAATACACACACATGGCACAGAGAAGCTCTACGGAGAGCTGGACCAGAGAGGCTTTCTGTGCACCATGTGTCTATAGTATCTGCTATGTGTGCTTCTGTGTCCAGTATGTTATGGGATCATGTAACACAATACACACACATGGCACAGAGAAGCTCTACGGAGAGCTGGACCAGAGAGGCTTTCTGTGCACCATGTGTCTATAGTATCTGCTATGTGTGCTTCTGTGCAGTATGTTATGGGATCATGTAACACAATACACACACATGGCACAGAGAAGCTCTACGGAGAGCTGGACCAGAGAGGCTTTCTGTGCACCATGTGTCTATAGTATCTGCTATGTGTGCTTCTGTGCAGTATGTTATGGGATCATGTAACACAATACACACACACACACAACTATCACACACGCATGCATGCATGCATGCTCACTCACCACTCACTCACTCACTCACTAAGAGGGGGAAAATAAGGATTTTAAAGATTTCTTTTAGATCAGATAATGAAATTATTGTTATGTTATATCATTTGGTTTTGGTTTGTATTTGTCTTTTTCGAAATATAAAGTTTTGTCAAACAAAGCAAGTAAATTAATTGCTAGCAATTTGTTATAGTACCTAAGAATATGTAAAAAAAATGACAAGAACTGTTTTTGGGGAAATATGTTACTTATCAAAGAAAGTAGGATCCATTTTTGTGGACAGTTGGTAGGGTCAAACTGTTAGGCAGTGAATTGTCCCTGTTCTTGATCAGCTAGTCATTCTGACCATATGTATTCCTTGTCCAGTAGACTATTTATTTGTGGAATAATCCTCCCATATTGTCCCTTCATTGTTGAAATGGCCATGGTGTCATATCTTGCTGGGGTTGCACAAATTAAATTGTCCGTCCAGTCAACTATGTGTCCCTGAAATGTCCCGCGGCTGTATGTCCTGTCTCAGGCCTCATCTGTCCTGATTGGTCTGCACGGCCGAGGAATGGATCTATGCTGGTCACTTAAAGTTAATACCTGAAGCCCAATTTCAGTGTAAACAGGTCTGTGTGTCATGGGCACCGTGTAGAAACCCAAATCCTGAGAGAGCTGGTCAACAGAAAGTAACCACCCATCAATCTGTCTGTCCTTACACTCGGGGGGGCTGGGCTGCACCCAGACCATGACTCCTGGGTGCCTCTCTGCTGTCACCACTTACTGTCAGAGTGGCTGGTGGGATTTGAACACATAACCACTGGGGCCATCAGGCTGGCAAAGAACACCGGTAATGCTCTGCCTGCAATAGTGCGTACCAGGTAAGCATTGTAGGTATTTTTGGAGAACCCTAAGATTATATAGCTTGTGATAAGCATTCACTTGCTTTAGCATGTTCATTTTATTGTTCCAAAAGCTATCCACTTTAAATGAAAAGAAACTTTAAAGGCAATAGGGCATTTGCCACGAGTGTTCGTTCTCTGTACTAGACTACTAATTTGCCCGCACTCGTTCTGCCCGAGTTACGCTGACCTTTCTAATTCAACTCTCTAAATTCAACTCAGTGAATTTCAAGGTCGTCTTCACGTGGAAAATGCCCTATTAGAGAAGTGTATTGAAATGGTTTGAAGTAAGCTTTGAAGCAAAGCTGCCATTTTACCAAGAGATGGGTGTTTGTGTTTTTCATCTAATGAACTGAGGAAATATGACTGCTTTGCAATTTTTGTCAACACTTTTAATACATGTAGAATTAAAAAAAAGAAAGAAACTTGAGTGTATTAAGTGGGAAAAGTGATCTTTGGAAAATATTGACAGTTTGGTTGTTCTATTATGTCTCAATGATTTGATAGCGAAACTATATCAAAACTAAAAGAAAGACAAAGTGACCTTTGAACTTTTTGTGACTATAGTTTAGCTTCCGTGTTTTATGTATTGTGTGAATATATCAAATAGTATTGCTATGTTGCTGTCCGCACATATGGTGCCAATTATTCTCCTTCAGTTGAGGACTGACATGCCTGGTGCCACATTGGGTTTCTTTGGTTTATGTATTGTGTGAATATATCAAATAGTATTGCTATGTTGCTGTCCGCACATATGGTGCCAATTGTTCTCCTTCAGTTGAGGACTGACATGCCTGGTGAAATTCATATCCTGTCGGCCACATTGGGTTTCTTTGGTTTATGTACAAAAATGTATAAAAGATTTATTTTGAGTGAAGATTCTTTTTGTGTCATAGGCTAACAAATTATTTGTGAATACTTTGAATTCTAGTTGTTTTAGTTGTGTGTTTAATCATGTGTGTGTCTGTGTATGTCCGTGTATGTCTGTGTATGCATGTATCTGTATCATGTGTTTTAAGCGTTTCTGTGTGTTTATCAAATTTCAGTATTTGTGTATCAAGAATGATTTTTATAATTGTTCAAGTAAAGGCTTCTTGGAAGTATCCTTTGGAATGGAACTGCCATGTGCACGTTTTTGTGTCAATCTTTCAAGATGTCAATTTGGACATAGAAGACGAATAATTGTAAAGAAGCCATAGGGAAAAGCATTACCCAGTATTTGTATTCTTCAAACTGAAAATACAGTATCGTAATTTTCGGACTATAAGGCGATATTTTTTTCTCCAATTTCGACCTATGCACCTAATAAATGAGGGTGCCCTATTAGTGAACAAAATTGTGAGAAGAGAGGCAACGATTGCCGTACTCAGTACAGTCTACTGTGAGTCACAACATCGAAAGTGGTCACGAGTCGCCGATACGACGAATACTCACGTTAAAATGCTTCAAAATCCCTATTATCATCCGAGATACCATCCAACAGATGCCATAGCCCTTCATTGGATGTAAAAAGCATCGTTGTAGAACTTAAAAGGCCATAATTCTACCAGTTTTCGTGAAGAAAAGTCCAAACACAACAACGGGAAGTCGCAAAAACGGGTTTTGATTATTTGAGAAGGGAGCCAACTGTCGTTTATGACAGCAGTAATGGCGGTCGGTAAACATTTACTGGACGTGTACGGGCTTTAAACTTCGACTATCTTTTGCGAGGTGTGTATCGCCTTATAAACGAGGGCGCCTTTTACTTTAATTTTGTCAGATTTTTCTTGAAAATTGCCCTATTCGCCTTATGCACAGCAGCGCCTAATGATCCGAAAAATATGGTACTATAATTCTTTTGCATGGGAGCCATTAATCCATTTTTGTGTGAATTGTGTAAAGTGAATAAACTAGTCTTGAATAGAAAGAGCATACGTTATCATTGTAGCTACTGCCATCAGTTTTGGGGGATATATGTAACTTCCTGAATTTTGTCTGACATAAAAATGGCTTTTATGAACACCAGGCCCATTTCCTGTTCTCTGAACTGCCTTGACTACGGTATTTTAGGATTTTCATCACAGTGTATGTTGTATGAAGTCTGTTGTTATGGCTGATGATTCTGTTTTGAATTTGGGCTTTCCACACACACACACACACAGCTGGTAGTATAGCACTGACCATTTTTGTTCCTTCTTTGCTGTGACTTTAACCCCTTCGCTGCCGCCTACTACTTGCGCATGCGCCGCCGCTATAGAGGACGTATATATTCGTCGGTGGCAAGTACTGAAGCGCTATAGACGACGTGTATATACGTCGTGGGCAGCGAAGAGGTTAAAAAAAAAAGTCTGCTTTGCTTGTTTTCTTATTGGTTGCCTAAAATCATGTTGATTGCTGGAAAGAGCCACAGTCTATTTCTACGTGTTTTTGTGTGACTCATGTGAAGATTTTCCACATGTGTTTGTAGTTGGTCTTAGTGGTTCACGTGCCTCGTGTCGAGTAAGCCTGAGTTCGAACCTGGGTACAGGGGATTTTTCCTCTCACTTTGCACTAGGCCTTATGGTCTGAATGTGGAGTCTTTCGGATGAGACGATAAACCGAGGTCCTGTGTGCCCATGTACTTAGCACACGTTAAACCCAGTGGCAACGAAAAAGTTGTCATTTGCTCAAAGTTTACCCCCCCCCCCCCCTTCCTTCCTTATCTGATGTCACACAAAAAATCGCATGCAAAAAAGAAAAGAATAAAAGGGTGGCGTGCCTCTGGCTGCTATGCGCTCTCCAGGTGGGGGAGCAACCCGAATTTCACAGAGATGCCTCTGTGACTATAAAGTACCTAATAATAAAGTAATACATGTATGAACACAGTGTTTTGTAATAGATTCTATTGTGATCTTCCCAGTTATTCCTAGATCCACTGTGTAGTGTCCGGCACCGTTTGGTACATACAGTCAAACCTCTATTAAAGACCCACCCTTAACAGACCTCCTCTCATTCAAGACTGATTTGGTTTTAGCATGGATGTTGTTATTTCACTAAAAAAAATGACCTCTGTTTAAAGACCCCTTCAATTGAAAATAACCCGAATGTTGATGACTTTTGGGATGTCTTGAAATAGAGGTTTAACTCTATAACCTTCTGGTCTAATAGACGATTTTCAGAAAAAACTAGGGGGAGAGCACTTTGTGAAAATTAGAGTTGTTTACCTCCATTACTCGGTCAAATAACATAGCAACAATGCAACAATGGCGTCAAAGCTTGAAACCGCAGGATGCGGGCCAGCGACTTGCAAACATTTTTTTCGAAAAATTAGGGGTGGCCAGTGGCCACAAACTGATAAAACTTGCAAAATGTGACGTAAAAATATAAATGACATCAATGTTGGAATGACGCATGGTGTTCTAAGTGCTGTATGTCTGCTCAAACACACGTGGCGAGAGCTGGGGATCTACCTGATGGTAGAGTAACTTCCCCTGTTTGACCGATTGAATTAGGCAAGATCACTCCCACACACCATGAAATTACTCCCCTTAATCATTTCTGAACAATTCTTATTTACCAAGTGCTATGTTACATCATGTTTATATGATGCCGCTTACGCTTTATCCTTTAGTGTTTGACAGCATTTGCTGTGTTATGCATTTTATACTACATGGTAGGTGTCCTGTGCACAGTATCTATCGTTATGACAGCATTTGCTGTGTTATGCATTTTATACTACATGGTAGGTGTCCTGTGCACAGTATCTATCGTTATGACAGCATTTGCTGTGTTATGCATTTTATACTACATGGTAGGTGTCCTGTGCACAGTATCTATCGTTATGACAGCATTTGCTGTGTTATGCATTTTATACTACATGGTAGGTGTCCTGTGCACAGTATCTATCGTTATGACAGCATTTGCTGTGTTATGCATTTTATACTACATGGTAGGTGTCCTGTGCACAGTATCTATCGTTATGACAGCATTTGCTGTGTTATGCATTTTATACTACATGGTAGGTGTCCTGTGCACAGTATCTATCGTTATGACAGCATTTGCTGTGTTATGCATTTTATACTACATGGTAGGTGTCCTGTGCACAGTATCTATCGTTATGACAGCATTTGCTGTGTTATGCATTTTATACTACATGGTAGGTGTCCTGTGCACAGTATCTATCGTTATGACAGCATTGCGTATGTAGCGACAAACACCCTCCATTTCCACCCTTCTTTCTCGCCTGTCATCCCTATTTCCAAGTGTTCCTTGTTTTGCTAATTCCTCTTTTTCTTTTTTCTTTGCTCGTGGACTGGTTTGGGTACACATTGCGCTTGTACAGTTGGACCATAATGTTGCAGAATGTAAAAAAAAGTCTATAATTATACACTTGTTGCACTTATTTTCTTTTCTTTTAGAGTACAGGTCAAAATCCAAAGTGAATCGGTCGTAACTGATTTTGATTCTGAGGTTGGTAAAATCAATACATCTGGACAGAGTTTTCTTTGAGTTAATGCAGCCGCTAGTGGAACTGTGCTCAAAAATATGCTTGGCATTTGCTTGCAACTACACATGTGTATGTCTGATCGTTAATATATTGGGTTTTTTTCCCTGCTTGCTTTGTTTTAATGCTCAAAGCAATTGACTTGTTTCGATGTAGATTGTGTGCCAGAAATGACTCCTTGGTGAAACTGTTTACAGACAAGAATATGATACATTTAGGAGCAAACGTGACTGACATTGTAAATGAAACAAGCAAAAGCTTGATTAAACAGTGACATCATTTAATAAATGGGGGGAGCGGAGTGGTGGGGGTGATTGTTTTAGACTTTTCTAAAAGTAAGACGAGCAGACAGTATCTTTGTTCATTTTGTTCTCGTTCTTAGCCTTTCCCCGTGTGGGGCCTTCTTTCTTCCTGTTTCCCACTGTTTGGGTTTGTTGTTTGTACGCCTTCACTGAGTGTCAGTGCAAGTGATTTGTGTTGGGGTGTACGTGATCACTTGGCTGTGTGATTGAAGAACGAAGAGAAAACAGTGGAGTGAGTGTGCCACAACAGTTTATAGCATTTAATTGTTCAATATTCATTGTATTTTAAGCATATCAGTGATGGAGATGGGCTCAGAAATGGTTTTCCATTTTAAAGAAGTAAATTAATGCAATGTGTTTAGCATTGTTTGTGGGAAGGGAAAAAGCCCCTTTATTAGCACAATAAACACAGACATTACTATGCTTCCAGTGACAACCTCCACCAAGGAGTAAACAAATTGCAGAATATGTGATATATTTCTTTTAGAATTATCAATTATCAAGCGCTCTGCATGGAGGTAAAAAAACAAACGAGCCCCCAAAACCCCCCAGCAAAACTGCTCCTTTTCTTTTGAATGCACAGGGGATGTAGATTTGCCTTTTTTTCCTTATGGCAACCTCCACCAAGGAGTAAATGACAGGATGTGTGACAAATTTATTTTAGAAGTATCAGTTGTTAAGCAATGTGTGTGAGATGAGAAAAAAAACACCTGCCATTTTGACCAGTTTTTCAAAACAGTAGACTTATGATCATTCTTTCATTGATAACATCCACCACGAACGTAAAGCTAAACATACATTGCAGAATGTGTGACAATTTTGTTAAAAGTAAAACAATTTTGCTTTTGGGGTTTTAATGCACAGTAGATGAATGATTATTATTCCAATGACAACCTCCTCCAAGACAGCAAGGTAGGTGTGGTTAATTCTCAGGAAAAATAACACACATTGGCCTTATATGATAGTGGTACTTCTGCACTTAAGAAACATTGGCCTTATCTGACTCTAGTACTCCTGCACTGAACCACCTGGCCCTGTAGTCATGAGTGCATCTGACAGTCAAAACGGGGAGTAGTATGTCAATTAGTATGTCAATTAGCGCTAAACAGCCAATCGTTTGGGGAGTTGAGTCCAATGTACATACTATTCCTCGTGTTGTCTAATTCGCACTCATCACTACAGGGTCAGTACAACCTCAATGTTCGGATGTGTCATTTATGTCATCTACTGTGCCCTTATAAGACCCCCCCTTTATAAGACTCCCTCCCATTTAAGACCTACTTCTCTGATATATTGACATTCTTTTAGAAATACAGTGGAACCTCCCTTATAAGACCTTCAAAAATCCAAAATGAGGTCCTATAAGGGAGGGGTCTTATAAGGGAGGTAATTTTAATACTTACAAAGAAGGGCAATGTCTCAGAGAAGTAGGTCTTATGTGGGAGGGAGTCTTATAAGGGAGGTTCCACAGTATTATTGTCCATGGATTGAAGACGAAGGCATTGCCCTTCGAATATTAAAACCAGGCAGGTATGTATTGATTTAAAAGAGACATTTTGGTCGCTCATAGCGCCTTGGTTTGTGGATTTGTTTTAACATGTGTGAGTTGTTCTTTTAAAAACACTATGATGCCCCCACCCTCCTTAATGATGTTATTGATTATGAGTGAAGCTGTCTATCATACGATACCTGTTTCTGTCTTTTGTGTAGGTTTAATGATGATACATTGTTGAGCCATTGTTCATACATTGTTGAGCCATTGTTCATACATTGTTGAGCCATTGTTCATACATTGTGTGTTTGGCATACTCTGGCTTCTGCATAGCGAAAAGTGTTGATAGTGTTTTGTTCTACATAATATATCACACAGAAATATGAGAATGTACATGATGCTTTTTTCTCATGTACTTATAGTATTCAAAGATACAGAAGTGTACCACCGACTGGCTTAAAATCAAAAGAAAAATCATGATTGATGCCAAAAAGAGAGAAATTGGAGAACAGCTACATACCTGTCTATATTCAAGTAAAAAGCAAATCATATGTTTATTGATTAACATGTTTTGTCAGCCGAGGGAAATGACACAGACAGTAAATAAACTGGAAAATAAAATAAAGAAAACTGTATGCCTGTGTTTGTTTGCTCAGAGTGAATGGGGTAGGCCTGAAGTGTCTTTAA
Source organism: Phymorhynchus buccinoides (assembly GCA_017654935.2). Lineage (NCBI taxonomy): Eukaryota > Metazoa > Mollusca > Gastropoda > Neogastropoda > Raphitomidae > Phymorhynchus > Phymorhynchus buccinoides. Next base: position 3,792,547 of record CM065680.1, on the reverse strand, counting down.
GTGTGTGTGTGTGTGTGTGTGTGTGTGTGTGAAATGGCTACACATTTTCTGTGGACAAAAGGACAGGTTGAAAATGTTGCATGAGAGAATACAAGGGTGGTGAGCAGGCAGCCTGGTAGAAGCTTGCCATTTGAAATTGTCTGTTGTGAGACACATTTCACTACTTGTTTCCGCGGGGCAGGATGGGCTGGGACTTGTCACCACCCCTATATTATATTGAAACTAGTTTATGTCAAAATTAATATTGTTTCTGTATATTAACTTAGACATCTACACACCAAGTACACACAACATACACATTTTAAAGAATGAAATAGTGAGGCCAAGAGAGGAGATAACGAAATTGAACAAAGGGTGAATACTCTTTCTAATTAACTCCCCTCCACCAAAGTTGATTACGATACCAGTTATCTAGCAATGCGTGGGTCAGAACCAAAGTGAGACAAACAAAGCATCATTCTCAATCAAGAATGTGCCAAGTTCGCCTTTATGACCCTTAACCCACACAGTACACATCAACAATGGTGGAGAGGACAACATACAAGCATTTAAAACTGCTGTTTCTAATAATATTTATTAATAACCCTTTTGACATATTTAATAATGTAAGCTGTCAATGTGCAGGCAGCCTGGTGGTAGGCTTGCCATTTGGAATTGTCTGTTGCAAGATACATTTCACTAACTACCGGTACTTGTTTTCGCCGGGTGTGATGGGTTAGGGTTCATCACCGCTTTCAAAAATATTTTTTAACCATTTGTTGTCACAAACAGCTTTTACCTGTTCGACTAAGCATGAAAAAGCTTGTGTACATATGTAAATAGAAAGTGGAAAAGTGTCTTTCTACGAAATGTCACATTCGAGGTGTGTGTGTGTGTCTGTGCATGCGCGCGTGTGTGTATGTGTTTCATACCTGTTATGCATTTATTAAGCTCTTTTACATTCTCTATCTGTCTCCCCCTCTCTCTCTCTTTGTCTCACCCCCATCTCTCTCTTTGTCTCGGTCCCCCATCTCTCTCTTTGTCTCGGCCCCCCTCTCTCTCTGTCTTTGTCTCACCCCCATCTCTCTCTTTGTCTCACCCCCATCTCTCTCTTTGTCTCGGCCCCCCTCTCTCTCTTTGTCTCACCCCCCCCCCTCTCTCTTTGTCTCGGCCCCCCTCTCTCTCTTTGTCTCGGTCCACATCTCTCTCTTTGTCTCGCCCCCCCCCTCTCTCTCTCTCGTTGTCTCGCCCCCCCCTCTCTCTCTCTTTGTCTCCCCCCCCCTCTCTCTCTTTTGTCTCGCCCCCCACACTCTCTCTCTCTTTGTCTCGCCCCCCCCCCCTCTCTCTCTCTTTGTCTCTGTCCACATCTCTCTCTTTGTCTCGGTCCACATCTCTCTCTTTGTCTCGCCCCCCCCCCCCTCTCTCTCTCTTTGTCTCGCCCCCCCCCTCTCTCTCTCTTTGTCTCGGTCCCTCTCTCTCTCTTTGTCTCGGTCCCTCTCTCTCTCAATGGAAAAAGTGTCTTTCTACGAAGTGTTGCATTCGACGAGAGAGAGAACGAAATAAAGAAAAGAATAGGAAAAAGAAAGGAAAGAAAGAAAGATGGTAAAGGAAATAGACGAAGAAGGAAAGGAAACAAAGAGAAAGAAAGGACGGAAAGAAAGATGGTAAAGGAAATAGACGAAGAAGGAAAGGAAACAAAGAGAAAGAAAGGACGGAAAGAAAGATGGTAAAGGAAATAGACGAAGAAGGAAAGGAAACAAAGAGAAAGAAAGGACGGAAAGAAAGATGGTAAAGGAAATAGACGAAGAAGGAAGGGAAACAAAGAGAAAGAAAGGACGGAAAGAAAGATGGTAAAGGAAATAGACGAAGAAGGAAAGGAAACAAAGAGAAAGAAAGGACGGAAAGAAAGATGGTAAAGGAAATAGACGAAGAAGGAAAGGAAACAAAGAGAAAGAAAGGACGGAAAGAAAGATGGTAAAGGAAATAGACGAAGAAGGAAAGGAAACAAAGAGAAAGGACGGAAAGAAAGATGGTAAAGGAAATAGACGAAGAAGGAAAGGAAACAAAGAGAAAGAAAGGACGGAAAGAAAGATGGTAAAGGAAATAGACGAAGAAGGAAAGGAAACAAAGAGAAAGGACGGAAAGAAAGATGGTAAAGGAAATAGACGAAGAAGGAAAGGAAACAAAGAGAAAGGACGGAAAGAAAGATGGTAAAGGAAATAGACGAAGAAGGAAAGGAAACAAAGAGAAAGAAAGGACGGAAAGAAAGATGGTAAAGGAAATAGACGAAGAAGGAAAGGAAACAAAGAGAAAGGACGGAAAGAAAGATGGTAAAGGAAATAGACGAAGAAGGAAAGGAAACAAAGAGAAAGGACGGAAAGAAAGATGGTAAAGGAAATAGACGAAGAAGGAAAGGAAACAAAGAGAAAGAAAGGACGGAAAGAAAGATGGTAAAGGAAATAGACGAAGAAGGAAAGGAAACAAAGAGAAAAAAGGACGGAAAGAAAGATGGTAAAGGAAATAGACGAAGAAGGAAAGGAAACAAAGAGAAAGAAAGGACGGAAAGAAAGATGGTAAAGGAAATAGACGAAGAAGGAAAGGAAACAAAGAGAAAAAAGGACGGAAAGAAAGATGGTAAAGGAAATAGACGAAGAAGGAAAGGAAACAAAGAGAAAGAAAGGACGGAAAGAAAGATGGTAAAGGAAATAGACGAAGAAGGAAAGGAAACAAAGAGAAAAAAGGACGGAAAGAAAGATGGTAAAGGAAATAGACGAAGAAGGAAAGGAAACAAAGAGAAAGAAAGGACGGAAAGAAAGATGGTAAAGGAAATAGACGAAGAAGGAAAGGAAACAAAGAGAAAGAAAGGACGGAAAGAAAGATGGTAAAGGAAATAGACGAAGAAGGAAAGGAAACAAAGAGAAAGAAAGGACGGAAAGAAAGATGGTAAAGGAAATAGACGAAGAAGGAAAGGAAACAAAGAGAAAGAAAGGACGGAAAGAAAGATGGTAAAGGAAATAGACGAAGAAGGAAAGGAAACAAAGAGAAAGAAAGGACGGAAAGAAAGATGGTAAAGGAAATAGACGAAGAAGGAAAGGAAACAAAGAGAAAGGACGGAAAGAAAGATGGTAAAGGAAATAGACGAAGAAGGAAAGGAAACAAAGAGAAAGAAAGGACGGAAAGAAAGATGGTAAAGGAAATAGACGAAGAAGGAAAGGAAACAAAGAGAAAGAAAGGACGGAAAGAAAGATGGTAAAGGAAATAGACGAAGAAGGAAAGGAAACAAAGAGAAAGAAAGGACGGAAAGAAAGATGGTAAAGGAAATAGACGAAGAAGGAAGGGAAACAAAGAGAAAGAAAGGACGGAAAGAAAGATGGTAAAGGAAATAGACGAAGAAGGAAAGGAAACAAAGAGAAAGGACGGAAAGAAAGATGGTATAGGAAATAGACGAAGAAGGAAGGGAAACAAAGAGAAAGAAAGGACGGAAAGAAAGATGGTAAAGGAAATAGACGAAGAAGGAAAGGAAACAAAGAGAAAGAAAGGACGGAAAGAAAGATGGTAAAGGAAATAGACGAAGAAGGAAGGGAAACAAAGAGAAAGAAAGGACGGAAAGAAAGATGGTAAAGGAAATAGACGAAGAAGGAAAGGAAACAAAGAGAAAGGACGGAAAGAAAGATGGTAAAGGAAATAGACGAAGAAGGAAAGGAAACAAAGAGAAAGGACGGAAAGAAAGATGGTAAAGGAAATAGACGAAGAAGGAAAGGAAACAAAGAGAAAGGACGGAAAGAAAGATGGTAAAGGAAATAGACGAAGAAGGAAAGGAAACAAAGAGAAAGAAAGGACGGAAAGAAAGATGGTAAAGGAAATAGACGAAGAAGGAAAGGAAACAAAGAGAAAGAAAGGACGGAAAGAAAGATGGTAAAGGAAATAGACGAAGAAGGAAGGGAAACAAAGAGAAAGAAAGGACGGAAAGAAAGATGGTAAAGGAAATAGACGAAGAAGGAAGGGAAACAAAGAGAAAGAAAGGACGGAAAGAAAGATGGTAAAGGAAATAGACGAAGAAGGAAAGGAAACAAAGAGAAAAAAGGACGGAAAGAAAGATGGTAAAGGAAATAGACGAAGAAGGAAAGGAAACAAAGAGAAAGAAAGGACGGAAAGAAAGATGGTAAAGGAAATAGACGAAGAAGGAAGGGAAACAAAGAGAAAAAAGGACGGAAAGAAAGATGGTAAAGGAAATAGACGAAGAAGGAAAGGAAACAAAGAGAAAGAAAGGACGGAAAGAAAGAAAGGTAAAGGAAATAGACGAAGAAGGAAAGGAAACAAAGAGAAAGAAAGGACGGAAAGAAAGATGGTAAAGGAAATAGACGAAGAAGGAAGGGAAACAAAGAGAAAAAAGGACGGAAAGAAAGATGGTAAAGGAAATAGACGAAGAAGGAAGGGAAACAAAGAGAAAGAAAGGACGGAAAGAAAGATGGTAAAGGAAATAGACGAAGAAGGAAGGGAAACAAAGAGAAAGAAAGGACGGAAAGAAAGATGGTAAAGGAAATAGACGAAGAAGGAAAGGAAACAAAGAGAAAGAAAGGACGGAAAGAAAGATGGTAAAGGAAATAGACGAAGAAGGAAAGGAAACAAAGAGAAAGAAAGGACGGAAAGAAAGATGGTAAAGGAAATAGACGAAGAAGGAAAGGAAACAAAGAGAAAAAAGGACGGAAAGAAAGATGGTAAAGGAAATAGACGAAGAAGGAAGGGAAACAAAGAGAAAGAAAGGACGGAAAGAAAGATGGTAAAGGAAATAGACGAAGAAGGAAGGGAAACAAAGAGAAAGAAAGGACGGAAAGAAAGATGGTAAAGGAAATAGACGAAGAAGGAAAGGAAACAAAGAGAAAGAAAGGACGGAAAGAAAGATGGTAAAGGAAATAGACGAAGAAGGAAAGGAAACAAAGAGAAAGAAAGGACGGAAAGAAAGATGGTAAAGGAAATAGACGAAGAAGGAAAGGAAACAAAGAGAAAGAAAGGACGGAAAGAAAGATGGTATAGGAAATAGACGAAGAAGGAAAGGAAACAAAGAGAAAAAACGGAAAGAAAGATGGTAAAGGAAATAGAAAGGACGGAAAGAAAGATGGTAAAGGAAATAGACGAAGAAGGAAAGGAAACAAAGAGAAAGAAAGGACGGAAAGAAAGATGGTAAAGGAAATAGACGAAGAAGGAAAGGAAACAAAGAGAAAGAAAGGACGGAAAGAAAGATGGTAAAGGAAATAGACGAAGAAGGAAGGGAAACAAAGAGAAAGAAAGGACGGAAAGAAAGATGGTAAAGGAAATAGACGAAGAAGGAAAGGAAACAAAGAGAAAGAAAGGACGGAAAGAAAGATGGTAAAGGAAATAGACGAAGAAGGAAAGGAAACAAAGAGAAAGAAAGGACGGAAAGAAAGATGGTAAAGGAAATAGACGAAGAAGGAAAGGAAACAAAGAGAAAGAAAGGACGGAAAGAAAGATGGTAAAGGAAATAGACGAAGAAGGAAGGGAAACAAAGAGAAAGAAAGGACGGAAAGAAAGATGGTAAAGGAAATAGACGAAGAAGGAAAGGAAACAAAGAGAAAGAAAGGACGGAAAGAAAGATGGTAAAGGAAATAGACGAAGAAGGAAGGGAAACAAAGAGAAAGAAAGGACGGAAAGAAAGATGGTAAAGGAAATAGACGAAGAAGGAAAGGGAAACAAAGAGAAAGAAAGGACGGAAAGAAAGATGGTAAAGGAAATAGACGAAGAAGGAAAGGAAACAAAGAGAAAGAAAGGACGGAAAGAAAGATGGTAAAGGAAATAGACGAAGAAGGAAAGGAAACAAAGAGAAAGAAAGGACGGAAAGAAAGATGGTAAAGGAAATAGACGAAGAAGGAAGGGAAACAAAGAGAAAGAAAGGACGGAAAGAAAGAAAGATGGTAAAGGAAATAGACGAAGAAGGAAGGGAAACAAAGAGAAAGAAAGGACGGAAAGAAAGATGGTAAAGGAAATAGACGAAGAAGGAAAGGAAACAAAGAGAAAGAAAGGACGGAAAGAAAGATGGTAAAGGAAATAGACGAAGAAGGAAAGGAAACAAAGAGAAAGGACGGAAAGAAAGATGGTTAAGGAAATAGACGAAGAAGGAAAGGAAACAAAGAGAAAGAAAGGACGGAAAGAAAGATGGTAAAGGAAATAGACGAAGAAGGAAGGGAAACAAAGAGAAAGAAAGGACGGAAAGAAAGATGGTAAAGGAAATAGACGAAGAAGGAAAGGAAACAAAGAGAAAGAAAGGACGGAAAGAAAGATGGTAAAGGAAATAGACGAAGAAGGAAAGGAAACAAAGAGAAAGGACGGAAAGAAAGATGGTAAAGGAAATAGACGAAGAAGGAAAGGAAACAAAGAGAAAGAAAGGACGGAAAGAAAGATGGTAAAGGAAATAGACGAAGAAGGAAAGGAAACAAAGAGAAAGAAAGGACGGAAAGAAAGATGGTATAGGAAATAGACGAAGAAGGAAGGGAAACAAAGAGAAAGAAAGGACGGAAAGAAAGATGGTAAAGGAAATAGACGAAGAAGGAAAGGAAACAAAGAGAAAGAAAGGACGGAAAGAAAGATGGTAAAGGAAATAGACGAAGAAGGAAAGGAAACAAAGAGAAAGGAAGGACGGAAAGAAAGATGGTAAAGGAAATAGACGAAGAAGGAAAGGAAACAAAGAGAAAGAAAGGACGGAAAGAAAGATGGTAAAGGAAATAGACGAAGAAGGAAAGGAAACAAAGAGAAAGGACGGAAAGAAAGATGGTAAAGGAAATAGACGAAGAAGGAAAGGAAACAAAGAGAAAGAAAGGACGGAAAGAAAGATGGTAAAGGAAATAGACGAAGAAGGAAAGGAAACAAAGAGAAAGAAAGGACGGAAAGAAAGATGGTAAAGGAAATAGACGAAGAAGGAAAGGAAACAAAGAGAAAGAAAGGACGGAAAGAAAGATGGTAAAGGAAATAGACGAAGAAGGAAAGGAAACAAAGAGAAAGAAAGGACGGAAAGAAAGATGGTATAGGAAATAGACGAAGAAGGAAGGGAAACAAAGAGAAAGAAAGGACGGAAAGAAAGATGGTAAAGGAAATAGACGAAGAAGGAAAGGAAACAAAGAGAAAGAAAGGACGGAAAGAAAGATGGTAAAGGAAATAGACGAAGAAGGAAGGGAAACAAAGAGAAAGAAAGGACGGAAAGAAAGAACGATGGTAAAGGAAATAGACGAAGAAGGAAAGGAAACAAAGAGAAAGAAAGGACGGAAAGAAAGAAAGAAAACAAAATAAACTAAACTGCCCAAGATAACATTTTAGGCAGAAGAGGAAAAACCAATAACGAGAAAGAAAGCGGAAATATATACTGCTTAGTGAAGTTATTTTATTCTGCGTGTGTTCCTGCGTGACTGTCCGAGGGCTATGGGCTGACCGCTTCACGCCAAAGCGAAGCAGACTAGCACAGCTCTAGTAAATCGACACAGCAAAGCGCACCTTTAGTGAAGCCAGCATTAACTTAACGGACGCAGAATGCTCTAGAATCGAGAAAGCCCCAAACCATTGCCATCAACTAAGGTCCGTGTGACGGCCAGTCTTCCACAGTCACAGTTGTCTGTCACATCGTTGCCTTTCTACCTGTGCGGTGACTTAGGGTTAGCGTTTTGCAGCGCTCGCCTCAAGACTGCTGGGCAACCTTTAGTTCTGTTCATTTTCATTATCAACGTCCAAGCGTTTTAATGTAACAATCTGAAAGCTTATTGATATTGCATGAAATCGCTCACACTTCGCGTTTTTGACTGAAGTTAATATGCAAGCTATTTGTTTTCTTCTAAATGTTCGATGATATAGGCCTATGCTGTCAAAACTGTTGAATGAACATAGTGGAGGCGATCCAAAGATAGTGGGGGCGATCCTGGAGGTACTGCAATACCAGGAAAGCCCTGAGTTTTTAAACAATAAAAATACTAATGAAGTTAAGAGTCCATCGGACGTGTTTTTTTGTATTCTATTGTAGCATCAATTCTATCTTTAATATAATAAGAATATTTATTTATTTGATTTTTACATTGCTTATAGTCCCGTCAAATAATAAGAATAGAAAAGGCTGGATGCTAATTATGTAAAGAAAGGTGCTGTGTAAATGCCATGTTTAAAAAAACACCTCAAAAGCAATCAGAGTTAGGCCTACGATTATTTCAATGGTCAAGTTTACATCCCGCTGTTGTTTCTGTAGAAGCGCTTCAACAGAGCTGTTCACTCCAACAGACATCACCGACAACAACGTTGCTTAAATCGCCAGCGCAAGCGGTTATCTTCTCTTGGCCTGTCCGTCACGTTCCGTGTGATGCCGCAGTTATGGGCCCTGTGTGTGGCAGTGCCCGGATGCTGCGGTCTGCCGCAGGCTTTGTTTGATCTGTGATATTACTGGGGGAGAGACAGTGGGACAGTTGATATTACTGGGGGAGAGCCAGCGAGAGGGGCGACATGTGACTGCCAGATAGAGAAATACATCAAGCTCTGATTTCCTTGAAAACCCCCACCAGTTTTGTTAGTTAAAGACGTTTTATTGATTGAGCATTGATTACTTTCGTGTTACATTATTTGTTTTATACTCATATTGGAAAACATTCTAAAACATAAATTCAACCTTCAGTCCATTGTTGCTTTAGTTTGATGGAGGAATTATGCTCCAAAATATCACAGCTTTACGTGGGTCATTGAAGTGGTTCTCTTCTACAATGTAAAACAATATAGTATTATAGCTTTACGTGGGTCATTGAAGTGGTTCTCTTCTACAATGTAAAACAATATAGTATTATAGTTTTATGTGGGTCATTGAAGTGGTTCTCTTCTACAATGTAAAACAATATAGTATTATATTGTTCGTTGAATCTTAAAACTGAACTGTAAATCAAGTTGGGTTTGGTGTTTCTTCAGAAAAAATAATATATGATTACTATTGGTGATGACTCATTTTCAAATATTTATTGACTTTTTTTCTGTGTTTCTAACAATTTGATTAAATGCTGCGGTGCACGTAGAAAGCAGATAGAAAGATGGCTTTAGTTTAAATTTATCATGAAGTAAAACGAAGAAGAAAAAGATCAGTGATAGACAAAATAAGGTAAGTGGATCCGGCACATGTCTAAAAGTCTTTGAATAGAAAACAGCGGCAACGAAACAAACAGTAATACATATATAAATAAATAAATAAAAAGACATAAAAAAACACGAGAATAAAGAAGGAAAACAAGAGCATAAAAACACGAGAATAAAGAAGGAAAACAAGAGCAGAGCATAAAAACACGAGAATAAAGAAGGAAAACAAGAGCAGAGCATAAAAACACGAGAATAAAGAAGGAAAACAAGAGCATAAAAACACGAGAATAAAGAAGGAAAACAAGAGCAGAGCATAAAAACAAACAACAACAAAAACCGAAAAAAGGAATTAAATTTAAAAAAGAAAATATTTTCAACGACAGGTTAAAATTACAATATCGTAAACAATATTTTTGACAAAATATGATAAAAACAAAAGCACTAAATGAATAAATAAACAATAAAAAAGACTAAGAAAAAAAAGAAAGAAGTAGTGTTTCTTTATTTTTTTTAATAGCAATTTGAAAAAGTGGCTAAAGTGGAACTTTTAGTTATGTAAATTAGATAAAATACAAACAAAAACAAAACACTAAAAACTCCACCACCACCACCACTACCACCACCACCACCTCAATCTTAAAAACATAACTAGGGCCTATTTTAGAAGACTATGACATCACAAGACATTTCAACTAAATGACCACACATTGTTTGGTTTACTCTTAATAACGTGATATCGGAACAGACGTCTGTACTTATCTGCACGAGTGACCCAGGTTCGAAGTCGGATCGGGGCCTCGTCCTTTCTTTCTGTTTCCACGGGAAAATCGGACTGAACGTCGAGTCCTTCGGATGGGGCCTTAAAGCAAGTCTGATCCGTGCGCTTTGCACACGTTAAACTTCCACAACAGTTACAAGCCGGTAAGAGCAGGGAGACATCCCGCTGCCTGGTATGTAACAAATTGATAGTTAGGTTTCCCGAGTCCATCTCCCCCCCCCCCCCCCCCACACAAAAAAAAAGAAAAAAAGCGGCGAAGCGCTCTCCAGATGGGAGCAGCCCGAATTCCACAGAGACGTGTCCCGGTAATCAGAAATAGTACAAAGTACAAATACAAACAAATAGATGCAAACTACAGCACTTCACGGTTGTTGCCCAGACACTGGTGACCTGGAACCGGACGACGACGTGGAGCACGTGAGTCTCCGCAGGGCGCAGGTCAGCGCCATCAGCCAGGGTAGTGTCTAAACCGCTGGAGGACATAGTTTAGGCCCGACTAATTAAAGTCCATATCCAGACTTTCAAGGAACCCACAAACAATTAAGTAGGACTGATTGAATATCGCTCAATATCCAGACTTTCAAGGAACCCACAAACAATTAAGTAGGACTGATTGGAATATCGCCCAACAAGAAAAAAACACGAATTGCAACCAACATCAAAACATGGCGCAGAATCGAAACTGCAGCCTTCGGTCTCCACTAACGGGCGCCATGTTGCTCTTTGTGTCCTTCACCTACGTTTGTGCATCAGATCGCTACAACGCCACCATCCTGACCATCGAAATGGAGGACACCACCTTCAACTTTGGTCTGCCCAAGAGCGGCCCCGCCATCAGACTGGCCATGGAGAGGGCTGAGCAGAAGTACGACAATCTGCGCTTCACCTGGATCTACAAACCCGGGGCATGTGGACCGGAAATGGTGGCTGCGCAGGCGGCGGAAGCCTACTACACTTCCGGTTTCGACGTCTTCATTGGCCCGGGTGAGTTGGAGAAAGAGTCAGTGTTGTGACGTCATTTCTGTCTGTATTTTGTGGGGTTCTGTCTGTCTGTGTCTCTTTGTGTTTTTTTATGTGTGTCTTTCACACACACACACACACACACACACACACACACACAGACACACCATCCCTTTCCTCCAACACATTCACTAATGCCTCACGCTTTTCTAATACCTAGGAAGGACCAAAATAAATACAAATGTGACCCAAACAATCGTCATTTGATGTACCTTGGCTGATCAAAGACGTTTAGAATGAACATAATCTTCAAATACTATAGTGTGGGCAGGCACAGCCTGATTAGCACACGAAAGAGTTGCCATAGTAACTAACGCACACAGACTAAAGTAGGCTTTCTTCTTCTGCTTCTTTTAAAGAACCACCTCCATCACGTTGCTGATGTTTCTTGATCGTGACAGAAACATCTCCAAAATGAATGCTTGCCCATTAAGACCGAAACCTCCTGTTCACGGGGACGATTTGCTCGATAAACACATGGGAATTTGAGCTATTTACCATTACCAGATGCAGCGAACGTCGGATTTTGTCGCGGATTTTGAGTCGACCTAAATTGTCATTGCTTTGTCTCGCCCTCAGGGTCAGAACCTTGCTATTCGTTCTCTATTGCTGTTGTGAGTTATTGCGGTAAAGTTTACCGTCTCTACCTGTTAACATGTCATTGTGGCATATTATCGAACTCAGAACTTTGACCTTTGACCAATGACCTTCATTTTCGAACTTGGCCTAGATATCCTAAGTACTTATCCGCATGTAAATCCTGAACCTTCCGGATCCATCCGTTCAACCGTTATCGTGGTAACATAGATAGTCACATAGTCACATAGACAGCCAAGAACAAACAGACTGCGCTGAAAACATTAACCAGCTTTCGCCCAGCGGCTGGTTAAATACGAACATCTATATATGCAAAGCAACGTTACTGATGAGCTCATGCAGTGTGTGTGTGTGTGTGTGTGTGTGTGTGTGTGTGTGTGTGTGTGTGTGTGTGTGTGCGTGCGTGCGTGCGTGCGTGTGCGTGCGTGTGCGTGCGTGTGCGTGTGCGTGCGTGCGCGTGTGTGCGTGCGTGTGCGTGCGTGCGTGCGTGTATGTGTATGTGTATTTATGTATACGTGTGTGTTCATGTAAGTGTTTGTGTGTCTGTCAGTCTGCCTGTGTTGCTTGTGCTGACTGATTGGGCTTGGGTCCAACGCCAGTGGTATTGATAGTGGAGGGAAACCCTGCCGCTCAGTTGATTGGGATTCTTCTGGGATGGACACATTGAATAAGAGATTCCCAACGAACGAAGAAGAGTCGCTGATTGTTGCAGTAGGGGGTGGTGGGGGTGGGTGGGGGTGAGATAAGCAAGTATTGTGTATGGCGCAATAAGCAAAGGGACAATGAGCGAGTTGATGATGGTTGCGGTGGTGATAGTGATGATGATGCGGAAGATAGAAATAAAATAAGAGAGAGAGAGAGAGAGAGAGAGAGAGAGAGAGAGAGAGAGAGAGAGAGAGAGAGAGAGAGAGAGAGAGAGAGATTATTTATTATCTTTTTTATTCCAGGTTTCAAGACCAACTTGACTATAAAATAAGATTGATCATTCGCCACATTCTGATGTAGTCCTACATTGTAACCGACAAGCATGTACTCCAAAGCTATATGGACTGAGGGCGTTTTGAACGCTACAGCTGTAAAGGATCATACAGGTAACTTCAGCACCGGAAGACCCTACAGCATCACTCATGCTTTTAGCATGGGTTGACCCTAGTCTATTGTAATTTGAGAGCTGCACAACGAATGAAATACAGAAACAATAATATGTCATGGTACACCTGAGTCCTTTGTGGAAGACTATGACTCGGACTATGGGGCGTGGCACTGGCTGTATCATGGTACACCTGAGTCCTTTGTGGAAGACTATGACTCGGACTATGGGGCGTGGCACTGGTTGTATCATGGTACACCTGAGTCCTTTGTGGAAGACTATGACTCGGACTATGGGGCGTGGCACTGGTTGTATCATGGTACACCTGAGTCCTTGTGGAAGACTATGACTCGGACTATGGGGCGTGGCACTGGTTGTATCATGGTACACCTGAGTCCTTTGTGGAAGACTATGACTCGGACTATGGGGCGTGGCACTGGCTGTTAGTGCTACAGCCGGTGGGATTAGGAGGTCTTGTGGGACCGTCCCCAGCACCAGCTGTCCCCAAACTCTTTTTACCGAAAGAGTGGGATGTATCCCGGGCAAGGCATCTGATCCAGAGTAGCAACGTCGTCCTCTGCTATCTGGAAGTCATGACCAGAAACTGCCAACTGGTTTAGGCCTGCACACTCTCATTCAAACTGTCACTCAAGTGTGTGCTCACACAAACATACTTTCTTCCTTCGTTCGCCTCGTATGCAATAAACCCGAGTTCGAACCTGGGTACAGGGGATTTTTCCTCCCATTCTGCACTAGGCCTTACGATCTACTGTAGCAGAATCTGTGCCATTTTCTCCGTCTATTAACAGGATCTAAAGCAGTGCATGTATCTGTCTGATCGACACAGGTCGATGCTAGGACACTGGATCCATGTTCAAAGTTCTGTTCATGACTCAAGACTACTAGTTGACGCAGCATTGTACACAAATGACAGTAATGACGGTGCTAAAGGTCTTCCAGAGTTCCAGAAAATGACTCTTGAGATGGGAATGTTGATCATCTGTTCTTGTAGAGTGAGAGTTCTCTCTCTCTCTCTCTCTCTCTCTCTCTCTCTCTCTCTCTCTCTCTCTCTCTCTCTCTCTCTCTCTCTCTCTCTCTCTCTCTCTCTCTCTCTCTCTCTCTCTCTCTCTCTCTCTCTCTCTCTCTCTCTCTCTTACAATGTTGCGTTGGACAGTGTCCCTCTGTGTACAATGTTACGTTGGACAGTGTCCCTCTGTGTACAATGTTACGTTGGACAGTGTCCCTCTGTGTACAATGTTACGTTGGACAGTGTCCCTCTGTGTACAATGTTATGTTGGACAGTGTCCCTCTGTGTACAATGTTACGTTGGACAGTGTCCCTCTGTGTACAATGTTACGTTGGACAGTGTCCCTCTGTGTACAATGTTACGTTGGACAGTGTCCCTCCGTGTACAATGTTACGTTGGACAGTGTCCCTTTGTGTACAATGTTACGTTGGACAGTGTCCCTTTGTGTACAATGTTACGTTGGACAGTGTCCCTCTGTGTACAATGTTACGTTGGACAGTGTCCCTCTGTGTACAATGTTACGTTGGACAGTGTCCCTCTGTGTACTATGTTACGTTGGACAGTGTCCCTCTGTGTACAATGTTACGTTGGACAGTGTCCCTCTGTGTACAATGTTATGTTGGACAGTGTCCCTCTGTGTACAATGTTACGTTGGACAGTGTCCCTCTGTGTACAATGTTACGTTGGACAGTGTCCCTCTGTGTACAATGTTACGTTGGACAGTGTCCCTCTGTGTACAATGTTACGTTGGACAGTGTCCCTTTGTGTACAATGTTACGTTGGACAGTGTCCCTCTGTGTACTATGTTACGTTGGACAGTGTCCCTCTGTGTACAATGTTACGTTGGACAGTGTCCCTTTGTGTTGTTACGTTGGACAGTGTCCCTCTGTGTACTATGTTACGTTGGACAGTGTCCCTCTGTGTACAATGTTACGTTGGACAGTGTCCCTCTGTGTACAATGTTACGTTGGACAGTGTCCCTCTGTGTACTATGTTACGTTGGACAGTGTCCCTCTGTGTACAATGTTACGTTGGACAGTGTCCCTTTGTGTACAATGTTACGTTGGACAGTGTCCCTTTGTGTACAATGTTACGTTGGACAGTGTCCCTCTGTGTACAATGTTACGTTGGACAGTGTCCCTTTGTGTACTTATGTTACGTTGGACAGTGTCCCTTTGTGTACTATGTTACGTTGGACAGTGTCCCTTTGTGTACAATGTTACGTTGGACAGTGTCCCTTTGTGTACTATGTTACGTTGGACAGTGTCCCTCTGTGTACTATGTTACGTTGGACAGTGTCCCTCTGTGTACTATGTTACGTTGGACAGTGTCCCTCTGTGTACAATGTTACGTTGGACAGTGTCCATTTGTGTTCTTATGTTACGTTGGACAGTGTCCCTTTGTGTACTATGTTACGTTGGACAGTGTCCCTTTGTGTACTATGTTACGTTGGACAGTGTCCCTTTGTGTACAATGTTACGTTGGACAGTGTCCCTCTGTGTACTATGTTACGTTGGACAGTGTCCCTCTGTGTACTATGTTACGTTGGACAGTGTCCCTTTGTGTACAATGTTACGTTGGACAGTGTCCCTTTGTGTACTATGTTACGTTGGACAGTGTCCCTCTGTGTACTATGTTACGTTGGACAGTGTCCCTCTGTGTACTAT
>CM065680.1:3767284-3769784 GCA_017654935.2 Phymorhynchus buccinoides | reverse complement strand
GGTGGCGCCCTCGGTGGAGAACCTCACTCAAGCTGGCTCCGCAACTAAGACGTTATTGCCACCAGCAGGGGGCTTAGTATGGGTGTCCTGCGTACAGGCTCCACTGAACTCCAACGAAGTGACTCAGTAGCAGTGCAGTGCCTCCTCGGTTGGTTGCCTCCTTACGGCCTAACATAGATTCGCTCCCTTGGACTGCTGGTTTCGGATTCTGCGACTCGATCAAGCCGGGGTGTGGCTGCGAGTTGGCACTCGGAATGAGCGGCGTGGGAGTACCGCCACTGTACGGCCCAGAAGATGGGATAAAAAAAAATCAATACAGTCATTAATGGTAACATCAAAACTAGCTAATGTTCAATATATAACACAGTTCATTAGAAATACCCATACGTTGACAATACCGAAATGTACCACATCAATTCATTGTCGTGCTAACATATTGCATGATCCTTCCAAAAATGAAGGAATGTCTAAAGACCCACCACATCACATGTCAAAATCTCGGGTTTCACGTGTTTTCCCTCTTATAGTTGGTAAGAAATCTTATTTTGACCAGTAGTGACTCCCATACAAATGCCCCCAAATTCAAAACGAAACATCACTTTAAAGAGCAGCCTCAATGTGAAGTTGGGGGAATTTGTATGTGGGTCACAGTTACCCAGAAAAAACCCAAGAGACTTAATCGTGGTGGGTCAATGTGTCTTTAAGTGTCGGCGAGTACAAACTTGAGACTTGAGAACCATTTGAATGAATTATTGATGAACGCTCAAAATAGCCAACAACACAGGGCAAAGAAGACAATTCATGGGCGATGGTCAAACCACACTACTGATTAAAGTATGTGTGGGGAGGAGAGGGGAGGAGGAGGGAGGAATATAATTTGAGAGAGATAGAGAGAGAGAGAGAGAGAGAGAGAGAGAGAGAGAGAGAGAGAGAGAGAGAGAGAGAGAGAGAGAGAGAGAGAGAGAGAGAGAGAGAGAGAGAGAGAGAGAGAGAGAGAGAGAGCATCCTTCATTTTAATTCTCCTTCTTTTTCTGCAGTCATTGTACTGTTGGCCCCTAACGACGTCATCCGGGAGTTTATGCTGGAGGCGCATGCGCTGGGCTACACTTCCGGCGACTTCGCCTTCATCGGTGTGTCCAGTATGTTCAGAGTCAGTGACGTCACCAACGACATCTGGCAGCGGGGCGACTCACAGGACACGGTCAGTCACCCCTGAAGTCCAGGGCATGGAACGTTGTGCTGTGAACGATTGTCCCGTTGAAAGATAACACCGGTTGACTTTGTTCTATTGATTTCTTAAACCCCCCACAAAACCAGGCCATATTGTCTTGTTGATGCGGTTTTGCTTCAGGAAAGTTAGGAATATCACGGTTCTATCCTTGGTGCATCACTGAGTGCAGCGCCAGTCTGTGCACTTTGAAGGAGACAATCCCGACATTGGCTTAAATGATTTGTATTGACCAACACGCACATTACACACATAAATCCCCACATCTTCGTCTTCTTTTTCGGTGTTCCCGGGTCATGTCTAATTCCTGACAGCAGTCCTGAGGCCAAGTCCGCTGTCTTCCTCAGCGCCTCAGTGGGTCCCCACAGCTTCTCTTGAAGCACCCCTCCCCCCCTCCGGCCAGATTTGACATCTGACGTCACGGTAAAACACCCCGATAAAACAAGTCCTCGACGACTTCGGCTATGCGCCCCGGGGGAAAGAGTTCCGTCTTTGCTTACTGATCTTTAAAAAAAAAATCAAAGTCTTCAAAGAGATTCTCTCCATCTAGTGAATGAAGAAGAAATACCCGAAGGTGCTGATGGGACCCAGAGATGCACCAGCCATGCTCGCCCTATCAACACGAGAGCGGCCCTGCTCCAGCTCTGGAAGTCAGTGTTCTGTTACTGGGGAGCAGGAATGATCTTCTTATTCTGTGGGCATGGCCTGTCTTTGGCAACTGATGATGATAACTTCTTGTTGTCAAGCGGGGGGTGGGGGTTGAGATGAAATTGGTACTGGTGAAGGCAGAGAAATGTCTGATCTTTGGGGAACGAGTGGACAAACGGAGCAGGTTGGACAGAGGGTATACAGGACAAGGAATGGGGACAGAGACCAATTGGAGGATAGTGAAGATAATGATGATGATGGTATTAACAATAGGCCTATAATGATTATGATGGTGATGATGATGATGATGATCATCATGACAGTTAAGACGATAGACATGATGACATCGATGGTATTAATGATAATAATGAGTAAGAGGATGGTAATGGCGATGATTATGATAGCAGTCATGATGAAAGACATTATGTTGATGACGACGACGACGATGATGATGATGATGATGATGATGGTGATGATGATGATGATGATGACGACGACGATGATGATGACGATGATGATGATGATGATGACGATGACGACGACATTGATGATGATGATAATGATGCTAACGATGGTTTCAGGCAGCCAGGCAGGCATTTGAGAGCCTGATTCTGCTGGTGCTGG
>CM065680.1:3759784-3762284 GCA_017654935.2 Phymorhynchus buccinoides | reverse complement strand
AAGTTCGATCATGTTAGCCCTCTTCTCCGTTCTGTGCACTGACTTCCTGTCGCAGACAGAACTGACTATAAATTAAACACACTTTGCAATAAATCTATCCATAAAGCTGCTCCAACCTACCTCTGCGACAAAATTTCCATCTATACGCCGGCTCGCATTTTACGTTCAGTTTCTGACCCTCTTTCTCTCCAGATCCCTAGGTATAAGCTTTCAACTGTTGGTCGGCGCTCTTTTGCTGTCTCAGGACCGACCTCCTGGAACAAACTTCCTCTCTCCCTCCGTCAGCGACCGACCCTCTCTGCTTCAAAGCTAACCTCAAAACCCACCTGTTCCCCCGTCATTAAAGCTCCGCTCTGTTTCTCTTCTCTCTCTTGCCATTAGGTCTGTTTCTGCTATATTCCATTTATGTTATCCATGTGTTCGCTTTGTATTGCGTTTTTGTTTGAATGCGCTATGAATGCTAACGTGTGTGTACGCTTCGATTTGATTTCTATCAAGATTCAGCGCCGTATGTTGTTGCTGTTGTTATGTGAGTGTTTATGGATGCATGTGTAGCATATGTGCATGTTTTCGGTTCAAACATTTGCGTGTTGTGTATGCGTGTGTGTACTTGGTTTATTGACACATTTGCGTGCATGTGTTCGCGCGCGTGTGTGTGTACGTATGTGTGTGTGTGCGTACGTGTACATGTGTGCATGTGTGTGCACAGGGCACAGCGGCTCCTTAGTGATCAGCGAGAGAGGAGACAGGTCCTCAGACATGGGCATTGTGGATTTGAACCCAGACACAGCACACCTGGAGGTAGGGATGTCCAGACACTGCACACCTGGAGGTAGGGATGGCCAGACACTGCACACCTGGAGGTAGGGATGTCCAGACACTGCACACCTGGAGGTAGGGATGTCCAGACACTGCACACCTGGAGGTAGGGATGGCTGAATGGCCAGACACTGCACACCTGGAGGTAGGGATGGCCAGACACTGCACACCTGGAGGTAGGGATGTCCAGACACTGCACACCTGGAGGTAGGGATGACCAGACACTGCACACCTGGAGGTAGGGATGGCTGAATGGCCAGACACTGCACACCTGGAGGTAGGGATGTCCAGACACTGCACACCTGGAGGTAGGGATGTCCAGACACTGCACACCTGGAGGTAGGGATGTCCAGACACTGCACACCTGGAGGTAGGGATGGCTGAATGGCCAGACACTGCACACCTGGAGGTAGGGATGGCTGAATGGCCAGACACTGCACACCTGGAGGTAGGGATGGCCAGACACTGCACACCTGGAGGTAGGGATGGCTGAATGGCCAGACACTGCACACCTGGAGGTAGGGATGGCTGAATGGCCAGACACTGCACACCTGGAGGTAGGGATGGCCAGACACTGCACACCTGGAGGTAGGGATGGCTGAATGGCCAGACACTGCACACCTGGAGGTAGGGATGGCCAGACACTGCACACCTGGAGGTAGGGATGTCCAGACACTGCACACCTGGAGGTAGGGATGGCTGAATGGCCAGACACTGCACACCTGGAGGTAGGGATGGCCAGACACTGCACACCTGGAGGTAGGGATGGCCAGACACTGCACACCTGGAGGTAGGGATGGCCAGACACTGCACACCTGGAGGTAGGGATGGCTGAATGGCCAGACACTGCACACCTGGAGGTAGGGATGGCCAGACACTGCACACCTGGAGGTAGGGATGGCTGAATGGCCAGGCTATTGCACACCTTCTGATCCAATTTATTCCATTCGATTTCTCTTCTCCCTAGGTGGTGTCTATTTATAGAAGCGTGACACGTGACTTCGAGCTGCTGCTGTCACGTGGTATCTCCTGGCCCAATGGGAGAGGCCCGCCACTTGATGAGCCAGTGTGTGGCTATGTGGATGAGAAATGCGACTTTGCAGGTGAGTTTATAGAAAACAAGTAAATTTTGCTATTAAGTACGCCCAAGTCATGATAAAAATATTACTTTCTAAGTGAAAGATTTTGCACTAAAACATACCTTTTTTCACAAAGTCGGAGAAACGT
This sequence comes from Phymorhynchus buccinoides, assembly GCA_017654935.2. Lineage (NCBI taxonomy): Eukaryota > Metazoa > Mollusca > Gastropoda > Neogastropoda > Raphitomidae > Phymorhynchus > Phymorhynchus buccinoides. The sequence continues at coordinate 3,760,238 of CM065680.1, read as the reverse complement.
TTATTTCTATGTATTTCGTTTTGGTTGGATGTTATATGGGTTATTTGTGTCAACTTAGTAATTGACGCGTTTATAACTCTGATGAAAAATAAGGTTGACTGCAGGGTCCTTGGAAATAGAGGAACCGACCTTGTTAAAGGTGGTAGAGGGGTCCTTAGTGAAGAGAGGACATTGCTGTGACCAGAGTCGGGCATAGCCCTGCGTCAGACAATGAAGGTGAAGTCAAGTTGACAGCAGGTTGCAGTGCGACACTGCAGTATTTGCAAACTCTGTTTCTATTCGGGTGTAGAGCTGAACTCTCACCTCTATTGAACTATCATGATTTTGTTACAACTGGGCATATATACATGGTCATAAATGTTTCCTTGGTTCAGTACGTGAGGGAAGTATCATTTCTGGTCAGGTGTTCATGGACATGGAATTGTACGACAGGGAAAACAGAATTGCACATACA
>CM065680.1:3732284-3734784 GCA_017654935.2 Phymorhynchus buccinoides | reverse complement strand
AACATGCTATGATTCATCTGGGGCCACAGGCAGGTCATAGGTAGTGTACACATACTATGGAAGTGATACACCAGAACATGCTATGATTCATCTGGGGCCACAGGCAGGTCATAGGTAGTGTACACATACTATGGAAGTGATACACCAGAACATGCTATGATTCATCTGGGGCCACAGGCAGGTCATAGGTAGTGTACACATACTATGGAAGTGATACACCAGAACATGCTATGATTCATCTGGGGCCACAGGCAGGTCATAGGTAGTGTACACATACTATGGAAGTGATACACCAGAACATGCTATGATTCATCTGGGGCCACAGGCAGGTCATAGGTAGTGTACACATACTATGGAAGTGATACACCAGAACATGCTATGATTCATCTGGGGCCACAGGCAGGTCATAGGTAGTGTACACATACTATGGAAGTGATACACCAGAACATGCTATGATTCATCTGGGGCCACAGGCAGGTCATAGGTAGTGTACACATACTATGGAAGTGATACACCAGAACATACTATGATTCATCTGGGGCCACAGGCAGGTCATAGGTAGTGTACACATACTATGGAAGTGATACACCAGAACATGCTATGATTCATCTGGGGCCACAGGCAGGTCATAGGTAGTGTACACATACTATGGAAGTGATACACCAGAACATGCTATGATTCATCTGGGGCCACAGGCAGGTCATAGGTAGTGTACACATACTATGGAAGTGATATACCAGAACATACTATGATTCATCTGGGGCCACAGGCAGGTCATAGGTAGTGTACACATACTATGGAAGTGATACACCAGAACATGCTATGATTCATCTGGGGCCACAGGCAGGTCATAGGTAGTGTACACATACTATGGAAGTGATACACCAGAACATGCTATGATTCATCTGGGGCCACAGGTAGAAGGTCAAAGGTAGAAGGTACTATCACCGCTATGCAGTCCTCTTTTCACATAGTACCTTCAGGCTTTCACCTGAGAAACATGATAGTACTTTCTGGCTTATGACTTTCAATTTGTTTTTTTACACACATGTGCCACAAAGCGAAAGCTGGTGAATGTTTTCACTACCGTTTATTTGTTCCTGGCTGGTTGACTGTACTATGCACGTGTGTTAACACGATAACGTTTGAACGGAGGGTCATGGGAGGCTCACAGTTTGCATGCGGTTAGGTAGTTAGGATATCTAGGCCAAGTTCTAATATGAAAGTCCTTGGTGAAAGGTCGCTTGTTGATTTTGTTGTTCAGGTGGTGGATCTCCTCAACGATCTCTACTCCGCCTTTGATGAGACCCTGGTGGCCTTTGACGTCTACAAGGTAGAGATCCTTTGAGACACGTCATCACACCGTGCGTTGTCTTAGCATATTAGGCATTAGGTATTAGGTACCTTATAGTTACGGAGGCGTCTCTGTGAAATTCGGGTTGCTCCCACCTGAGAGGGCGTCGCAGCCAGAGGCGCGCCACCCAATTTTTATTTTGCATGCGATTTTCGTGTGACTGATGAGGAAGGAAAGGGTGGGGGTGGGGGGTTAAATTTTAACCAAATGACAGATTTTTGGTTGCCACTGTGTTTAACGTGTGCTAAGTGCATGGGCTCACGGGACCTCGGTTTATCGTCTCATCCGAAAGATTCCACGTTCAGACCGTAAGGCCTAGTGCAGAGTGAGAGGAAAAAATCCCCTGTACCCAGGTTCGAACTCGGGTTTACTTGACACAAGGCGAACGCTTTACCTCTGTGCCTCTCTACACCACTGACTATACACTATGCACATCACTTTATGATGTCATCAAGTCAAGTCAAGTCAAGTATACTTTATTATCTGAGAGAGGAGACATTAATTCCTGGCTCAACATTAAATCATGTAATAATATATCACAATTCAATCACAGAAAGCATGATGGTAATATTCAAGACACATGGGAATAAAATAGGAACATATTTGTAAACAACAAGATCATCAGAAGCATAATAACACAGGCCTAATTAAATATTAACGTCAATATGCACATGATTAGATTAAGACATACCACGTGATGATATGATATAGAATATGTTATGACAATGATAAATGATGGGATGATATGATAGACATATAATGATATGATATGATATGGTATGGTATGGTACGCGAAATGACATGAAAGTGAAATGAATTGTCATGGTGTGATATGATATGGCATGACACGATATGATATAGCATGACATGATGTGCTATAACACGCTATATTACAATCCAATATATCTTGACTCTATCTTAGCATAGCTTCCAGTGTTAAACACTGACTGAGATTAGCCAACAGTATAATGAGCTGGTCAACAAAGGCTTTGGTTCATTCATGGAAAATCCCGTCTCATCTTAGTCTTTTGTGAAAGACAACGACCGTCAGACTACGAATGATTTGTCATAGACCTACCTATGCACATACACTGCCTGGGAATGAACAGCCCACTGAGCCTGGCTGGAAAACACCCATCCCTCATT
>CM065680.1:3722284-3727284 GCA_017654935.2 Phymorhynchus buccinoides | reverse complement strand
AGCATCCCGCTCATGATATCTGGAAACCAGGGACACGCATTATCCACTATTATTCCTCTCAACGGGTTTGGTTTTGGCACGAATCGGGCATGGAACAAAGGAAGCATGTTATGGAGCACTGTGTTATTGCAGTAGTCCTCTAGAATGACGTTCAGCTTTGGATATTGTCTGGACTCTATTTCATTGTTGGACTGTTCGACTATTCACGTGAAACAGGAGCTTCAATATTGTTGTGGTATATTTTTGTGAAGGATGGTATGATATTAGGGGAGACCTTTAACGTTTTTGGTCACTTGTCCATTTCTATTTTGCGTATTAAACGCGCGTGACTGCAAATATGTTAGTGTGTTAGTAGTTTTGTGTCGTTTGGTCCTTATTGCTTGACAATGGTTGGTCAAAATCAGTGTTGTGCGTTTGATGACGAGGGTTCATGACTTCCCCTTGTTGATATGTCAGTGGGTTTCCGTAACCGAGTGTCATCTGGTATAGTGTAGGTCGTTGGGGTACTGGTGGGAATGAATGACATCAACATAGTGTAGGCCCTACTACACAAACAACACAGCAAACACCATCAGAGAGAGAGAGAGAACAAAGAAAGAAGAAAAAAAGAGAGAGAGAGAGAGAGAGAGAGAGAGAGAGAGAGAGAGAGAGAGAGAGAGAGAGAGAGAGAGAGAGAGAGAGAGGATTCGAATTTGGATTCAGATTTTTAATCAAACAAGGCCACAGCCCCTCATGATGGGGTGATGCAAATAAACATAATCAGACATAGGCAGAGAGACAGAGACAGAGAGAAAGAGAGAGAGAGAGAGAGAGAGAGAGAGAGAGAGAGAGAGAGAGAGAGAGAGAGAGAGAGAGAGAGAGAGAGAGAGAGAGAGAGAGAGAGAGAGGACGAAGGAACGAAATTTTATTTACTTATTTATTTATTGATTTAGTTGTTTAGAGAGAGTGTGGCTTGTCAGTTGATTATACAGCGCTATACTATAGTGTATTATAGTTCATGGCATGTCCATGTGATCCTTGTTCAACGTATCATCCTACTACAGAATATTTGAATACAGTGCATTGACACACGGCCTGAACGACTGACCAGCGCTGCCACTGTATATTGCTGGCTTTTGTTCAGTCCACAATATCAACAGCTTGCGCTACGTCGTTCATAATCGTACTGAACCAGTCCACAATATCAACAGCTTGCGCTACGTCGTTCATAATCGTACTGAACCAGTCCACAATATCAACAGCTTGCGCTACGTCGTTCATAATCGTACTGAACCAGTCCACGATTATGACGTGCGATAAAGTAAAATATTTGAACACAGTATTCGGTATTTAGGCAAACTGGTTTCTCAGATTGTGTTGGACTAAGTGAATGTCTGGGCCAGCATTCAATCCATAAAGGCCACGTGGGGGAAGTGAAGGGTTTGGGTAAATGGAGTGGGTCAGACCAAGTGGCGATGTCTGGCGCTCAATCAAAGTAGCTAGCAAAACCAACGGTTGGACTAAATCAGTAAATGGTTCATTTTGAGTCGAGTGGTTACTTCAAGGAAACACTACAGCGAAAGAGTACATTTAGCTTAAACAAAAACTTTGAGGGAGATCGAAAGTCAAATAATATTTTCGTTGCTTTTAAGATTGTACAAGGAGCATTACGTGAGCATTTATGTTGGTACTTTCGTTTTTATGAGGGATGTACCATGATTACTATATTAGTATTATATATAGTAAACATATAGTATATATTATATTGTTTTTTCATTGAACATTTTGTTCCATTATTTCTCCATTTTCACACATTTCAGGGCTTAGTACATTTTAGTAGGCACTACTGTTTTGGTCCCCGTCCTTTGTTGTTTTGTTGCTGTTGTTGTTGTTGTTGTTGTTGTTGTTGTTGTTGTTGTTGTTGTTGTTGTTGTTGTTGCTGTCGTTGTTTGTGAGTGGCGGTGAGTCTATTACGCGGTTGGTAGGTTTGTTATTCTAAGACAACTAAGTAGGTTTGAAGCGAAGCTGGCGAAAGAGTGTCACCCAAGGCCTTTTCGTTTTGGCCATATACCAAAATACCAAATACCAAAATATGATACAGGGTGTGGCCATTTCTGTACAGGGACTTTGTCATGAACTTTGAAACCTACTTACTACGGCTATTACCTCCTTCCTAAGTAAGAACTAAGCACAGTAAATAGCTAACATTACTAATTACATCTGGTTCTGGTTGGTGTACGTTGAATGGACCCTATAAAGCCTGTAACTCAACGGACTCGGGACAGCGCAGGCTCTTATTGACAGTTGTTCCTTTCCAGTGAAGTAGTGTGGTAGGGGAAACGTTGGCTGAGGCCATGCCTGCCGCTCAGTGACACCTGGTATACGACAGCTTATGCTGTCATTTGGAGCTTGGTCTGAGACTTCAATCATTCCCTACAGTGCATACGACAGCTTATGCTGTCATTTGGAGCTTGGTCTGAGACTTCAATCAGTCCCTACAGTGCATACGACAGCTTATGTTGTCATTTGGAGCTTGGTCTGAGACTTCAATCAGTCCCTACAGTGCATACGACAGCTTATGCTGTCATTTGGAGCTTGGTCTGAGACTTCAATCAGTCCATACAGTGCATACGACAGCTTATGCTGTCATTTGGAGCTTGCTCTGAGACTTCAATCAGTCCCTACAGTGCATACGACAGCTTATGTTGTCATTTGGAGCTTGCTCTGAGACTTCAATCAGTCCCTACAGTGCATACGACAGCTTATGTTGTCATTTGGAGCTTGGTCTGAGACTTCAATCAGTCCCTACAGTGCATACGACAGCTTATGTTGTCATTTGGAGCTTGCTCTGAGACTTCAATCAGTCCCTACAGTGCATACGACAGCTTATGTTGTCATTTGGAGCTTGGTCTGAGACTTCAACCAGTCCCTACAGTGCATACGACAGCTTATGCTGTCATTTGGAGCTTGGTCTGAGACTTCAACCAGTCCCTACAGTGCATACGACAGCTTATGCTGTCATTTGGAGCTTGGTCTGAGACTTCAACCAGTCCCTACAGTGCATACGACAGCTTATGCTGTCATTTGGAGCTTGCTCTGAGACTTCAATCAGTCCCTACAGTGCATACGACAGCTTATGCTGTCATTTGGAGCTTGGTCTGAGACTTCAATCAGTCCCTACAGTGCATACGACAGCTTATGTTGTCATTTGGAGCTTGGTCTGAGACTTCAATCAGTCCCTACAGTGCATACGACAGCTTATGCTGTCATTTGGAGCTTGGTCTGAGACTTCAATCAGTCCATACAGTGCATACGACAGCTTATGCTGTCATTTGGAGCTTGCTCTGAGACTTCAATCAGTCCCTACAGTGCATACGACAGCTTATGTTGTCATTTGGAGCTTGGTCTGAGACTTCAATCAGTCCCTACAGTGCATACGACAGCTTATGTTGTCATTTGGAGCTTGGTCTGAGACTTCAATCATTCCATACAGTGCATACGACAGCTTATGTTGTCATTTGGAGCTTGGTCTGAGACTTCAATCATTCCATACAGTGCATACGACAGCTTATGTTGTCATTTGGAGCTTGGTCTGAGACTTCAATCATTCCATACAGTGCATACGACAGCTTATGTTGTCATTTGGAGCTTGGTCTGAGACTTCAATCAGTCCCTACAGTGCATACGACAGCTTATGTTGTCATTTGGAGCTTGCTCTGAGACTTCAATCAGTCCCTACAGTGCATACGACAGCTTATGTTGTCATTTGGAGCTTGGTCTGAGACTTCAACCAGTCCCTACAGTGCATACGACAGCTTATGCTGTCATTTGGAGCTTGGTCTGAGACTTCAATCAGTCCCTACAGTGCATACGACAGCTTATGTTGTCATTTGGAGCTTGGTCTGAGACTTCAATCAGTCCATACAGTGCATACGACAGCTTATGTTGTCATTTGGAGCTTGGTCTGAGACTTCAATCATTCCATACAGTGCATACGACAGCTTATGCTGTCATTTGGAGCTTGGTCTGAGACTTCAATCATTCCATACAGTGCATACGACAGCTTATGCTGTCATTTGGAGCTTGGTCTGAGAATTCAATCATTCCATACAGTGCATACGACAGCTTATGCTGTCATTTGGAGCTTGGTCTGAGACTTCAATCATTCCATACAGTGCATACGACAGCTTATGTTGTCATTTGGAGCTTGGTCTGAGACTTCAATCATTCCCTACAGTGCATACGACAGCTTATGCTGTCATTTGGAGCTTGCTCTGAGACTTCAATCAGTCCCTACAGTGCATACGACAGCTTATGTTGTCATTTGGAGCTTGCTCTCAGACTTCAGTCAGTCCCTACAGTGCATGCGACAGCTTATGCTGGCATTTGGAGCTTGGTCTGAGACTTCAACCAGTCCCTACAGTGTATGCGACAGCTTATGCTGTCATTTGGAGCTTGCTCGGAGACTTCAATCATTCCCTACAGTGCATACGACAGCTTATGTTGTCATTTGGAGCTTGCTCTGAGACTTCAACCAGTCCCTACAGTGCATACGACAGCTTATGCTGTCATTTGGAGCTTGCTCGGAGACTTCAATCATTCCCTACAGTGCATACGACAGCTTATGTTGTCATTTGGAGCTTGCTCTGAGACTTCAATCAGTCCCTACAGTGCATACGTGAGGAAGTCCTCATTATAAGCGACATAGCATCACATCACCTTGCAGGGTTTCTTTCTGGAGTTGTATTTGTTCCAATCGTCCTTCAAAAAGGGATAGTTTGAATTTTCCTTTTAGAAAATAAGCTGCCCACAAAAAGTTAAGGAACACTTTCAAAGTACATATGTTTTGGTAATTTGCTTGTAGCGTCACAACGCTTCGCGTCTGGACCTTAACACTTGGCAGTGACATACACAAGAGACATGGCCTTAGAGTGAAAGCAAACATATTTCGTGATGGTCGTTGGTTTTTATGGTAACGTGAAATTAAAAACGCCCTAAAATTTGAAAAGAACTGCAATAAA
>CM065680.1:3712284-3717284 GCA_017654935.2 Phymorhynchus buccinoides | reverse complement strand
GGTCTTCCACGAAAGACTAAGCTATGCTATGACATTCCAATACTGTAGAAAATCATATGTAGTACAGCTCTCATTTACTATTGGCCCTTTCTACAGGCTATTGCTAACCAGTGATAAAAAAACAGAATGAGTAAAATGTTTATATATCGAGGGGTGCCTGCCAGAACGGTCTATCTCAAAAGGAATAAAGAGCACAGATGGGCAGTTCTGGCATTCACCCCTCGATATATAGCATGAGCCCCCCCCCCCACCAAAAAAAAAAGAAAAAAAAAAGTGTCATATTTAAAAAAAATAAAAAATATAGTGTAAGCCCCAAACACAAGACAGCACTAAAATAAACTAACAGAGCTTTGCATGCAACAGTCAGAAATTCGTTTGATTATGACACATCTACGAGCAGCGCAACTCACAAGCTGCTCGAAACATTAAGATAAAGAAAAAAGAAAAAGAAAAATGAACTTGCCCAAAGAATCAAATAAGTCCTAAATAAATAATGAATAACATCGATTTATCCCAACCACCCCTACAAGAAGCCTACAAATAACACAAATCACAAGTTGATAGCATCAAGTCTTTCCCACCATGAAACTAGAAATGGTCAAGGGAGATGATTATAGAGAGCAGAGTTGGGAAGAGATTACCTCCCTTGCCTTGTTGATTGCGCCATTTGGTGGAGAGATGGCTCTGGGAGATTGATGATTAAGCAAAGAGATTGTCTCCCTTCTTGACACGTTTCCTCCCTCATCCCTATCCCCTGTCGTATTTATGAATGAAAAAGAAGAAGGAGAAAGAAGAAGAGGAAGAGGAGGAAGAGGAGGAGGAGGAGGAGGAAGAGGAGGAACAGAAGAAGTGTGTGATGTTTGTTCTTATATATTGAGCAATGTTACAAAATATTACATCGATAACCTTTGATGAGCCTAAAATCTCTCAAAAACCTCAGAAATAATCGATGTCTAATCTGATCCCTAGTGATCTTTAGCATAGTTATTGGAGGCCTACCAACAACACAAACCACAAACTAATAACATCAATGGTCGACCTATGGCGATATTTGTCACGCCAGAGGGCAGTCAATGCACTAGGGGCTTATCACGCGATTTTCTTACTTGGGCGTAGTAAGAGAGAGAGAGATGGTAGGACTACTCACTCTCTCTCTCATTTTCTTTATCCCCAACTAAGAATATAGAGAGGATTAGCCCCACACGAGCGTCATGCCCTCTGGCGTGAAAAAAATCGCACTAAGTCTCTCATTCACAGCAAGCAGTCTTACAAGAAACCCACAAAATGCACACAGTACAACATTGATAACATCGAGCCTCCCCACAGTAAAACTAGCAGTGGTCAAGGGAAGTAATTTGAGGGTGGGGTGGTGGGAAGAGATTACCTCCCGTGCCGTGTTGATGCGACTTTTTGGGCAGAGATGGCTCTGTGAGATTGACGCTGGAGACACCCAGAGATGCAGAGATTGTCCCTTCTTCAGCTGGTTCCTCGCGGCTTTCTATCTCCATCATATCTATAAGAAAATAGGGAGAGGCTTAGAAAGAAGAAGTAGAAGACTAATTGTTTATATCATGGGAAAAATTTGAATCCGGGAAAATTCCGAGTATTACAAGGAACATTCGGAATCTTCCTGAGATTGGGAAAATTCGGAACCATACAAAGAACTCTTGTAATGTCAAGAGAGAGAGAGAGAGAGAGAGAGAGAGAGAGAGAGAGAGAGAGAGAGAGAGAGAGAGAGAGAGAGAGAGAGAGAGAGAGAGAGAGAGAGAGAGAGAGAGAGAGAGAGAGAGAGAGAGAGAGAGAGAGAGAGAGAGAGAGAGAGAGAGAGAGAGAGAAACCACACTCAGTCTAAACACAGTTTCGTTTTTCAATCTTAGCATTAAAGAAGGAGTAAGGAAGCAAGAGCAGAGATCTGGGTTATTACTAGGATTTACATACAGTCAACTGGAGTCAACTCTGCACACAGGGCGACAATCGATGGCCTTCTGGGCATGAAATGGAATTACAGTCCATCACACACCAAAGCCACCTCTAACCCCGGAGAGCCAAAAATGGACAGATAACTCTCATCTTGGCAAAAGGCCGAGGCACCAGGACCTTGATGCAATGGGGCAGGAAGAGGAACTGTGGCCATTTTGTTGGCATCTCTGAAACGAGGTTGCCATGGTTTAGCAAAGTATAAGACCTATAATGTTTTTGGGCGTAATTGTTAAAACAAGCTGATGCAAAATTTCAACAATTAGGCCTAAGACAAGCTGATACACTTTTTGCTGATGATTATAAAAATAATAATTTGGCGTCCGATTTGGCTACACTGATATAAAAAACACAATCGACCTGGTATCGGGACAATTCCGCCAATCTTCATTACGATTGGTTGAATAGCTTAGGCTTTAAAAGTTGAAATAGAATATTGATTAAACAAGGGCATCGCCGAGCGGCAGATATGTCCTTTGCCGGTTACGCCCTGTACATGCCCCGCCCTGTACCTCCCTTCCCCCTTCACATCTTCGATCCCCGTCCTCCTTGTGACCTTTGGGTGATGCACTTACAAACCCTTGACTGGGTGCAACTCGTTTTCGGGGATGCACACCCTTAATTGGTGGGGTGCACACCCTTAACACTGAGACATGTCTGCCACTCGGCGACATTTAAGCCCCATGTAGCACATTTTGTGCTAGGATGTCTTTTACTTTTAGTATTAGACCCCCTCCTTTACCGGGATGTACACCCTTAATGAGTGGGGTGTACACCCTTAACTCGGAGACATGTCTGCCGCTCGGCGACATTAAAATCCCACGTGGCATAATTTGTACTGCAATGTCTTCTACTCTTCTTTTTACACCCACACACAAATTTGGAGTGATTCTATACAGTATTTCACGAGATATAGGAGGGTGAAGAAAACGGAAACATGTCTGCCGCTCAGCGACATTGTATTTCCGTATTTATGTACGAATGTGTTATACTCTTAGTGTCACATCCTGACACAAAATTTGAAGGGATTCTGTCTTCTAGTTCACGAGATATAGCTTGGACAAGAAATATATAGCGCAAAGAAGGACATTTCGGTTTTCAAGGTCACACTTCAGGGTCAAGGTCAGCATAGCGATAATTTATGCTCGGGTGTTTTCTACTCTTGGTTATACAGTACCACACACCATCTGAAGCGCTTCTGTCAAGTACAAATGTGGAAAATATGGTTGAAAACCCAATTTTTAGACCTCTACCACTTTCAAGGCCTACCGATCTCCCCGACCTTGACTTTGACCTTGATCGGTATGCCATCATCAGAAAGGCCATACGTCAAAGTACCTACTTGCCACATTTGAAGACTCTAAGACCAACGGTGTGGAAGTTATGGCCCCTTAAAGATGTTTTGGTTTTCAAGGTTATACGCCAAGGTCAAGGTCAGGACGGCGAAAATGTATGCGCGGATGCCTTCCTCTCATGGTGATACACCACCACACAAACTGTGAAGCGATTCGGTCAAGCGGTTCGGGAGATATCCTTGGGACAGACAGAAAAACAAACAAACAAACAAAACAAGGGCGTCGCCGAGGGGCAGACATGTCCGTCACCAGCAACGCCACGCACTTGCGACACCCCGTAGAGTGTCACATCCTGACACAAAATTGGAAGGGATTCTGTCTTCTAGTTCACGGGATACAGCTTGAAGAAGAAACATATAGCGCAAAGAAGGAAATTTCGGTTTTCAAGGTCACACGTCATGTCAAGGTCAAGGTCAGCATGGTGATAATTTATGCTCGGATGTTTTCTTCTCTAGGGTATACAGTACCACACACAATCTGAAGCGCTTCTGTACAAATGTGGAAAATAAGGCTTAAAACCCAATTTGTAGACCCCTACCACTTTCAAGGCCTACCGATCTCCCGGACCGTGACCTTGACCTTGATCGGTATGCCACCATCAGAACGGGCATAAGCCAAAGTACCTCCATGCCAAATTTGAAGACTCTAACACCAACGGTGTGGGAGTTATGGCCCCTTAAAGATTTTCGGTTTTCAAGGTCGTACACCAAGGTCAAGGTCACGACGGCCAAATTTTTTGCGCGGATGCCTTCCTCTCGTGGTGACACACCAGCACACACAATTTGACGCGATTCGGTCAACCCGTTCGGGAGATATCCTTGGGACAGACAGAAAAACAAACAAACAAACAAACAAACCAAAAAAATACAAACCAGCCGACTGCAAAGTCCTTCACCTTTGGTGACGGACAAAAACAAGGGCATCGCCGGGCGGCAGATATGTCCTTTGCCGGTTACGCCCTGTACATGCCCCGTCCTGTACCTCCCTTCCCCCTCACATCTTAGGTCCCTGTCCTCCTTGTGACATTTGGGTGATGCACCTACACACCCTTGACTGGGTGCAAATCGTTTTCCAGGATGCACACCCATAATTGGTGGGGTGCACACCCTTAACACTGAGACATGTCTGCCACTCGGCGACATTTAAGCTCCACGTGGCACATTTTGTGCTACAATGTCTTTTACTTTTAGTATTAGACCCTCTCCTTTACCGGGATGTACACCCTTCATTAGTGGGGTGTACACCCTTAACTCGGAGACATGTTTGCCGCTCAGCGACACTAAAATCACACGTGGCATAATTTGTACTGCAATGTCTTCTACTCCACTTGTTTCACCCAAACACAAAATTTGGAGTGATTCTATACAGTATGTTACGAGATATAGGAGGGTGAAGAAAAACGGAAACATGTGTGCCGAAGTTATGGCCCCTTAAAGATTGTCGGTTTTCAGGGTCGTACGCCAAGGTCAAGGTCACGACAGCGATAATTTATGCTCGGATGCCTTCCTCTCATGGTGACACACCACCACACAAAATGTGAAGCGATTCGGTCAAGCGGTTCGGGAGATATCCTTGGGACAGACAGAAAAACAAACAAAAACAACAACAAAAAAAGAAACATACACGAACGAAAATAGACTCTTTTGCGATCGTAGATCGGCAAAGGAC
>CM065680.1:3689784-3707284 GCA_017654935.2 Phymorhynchus buccinoides | reverse complement strand
TGGTAGTCTCTCTTTATATCTCTATTCCCTTTCTTTCTCTTCCTGGTAGTCTCTCTTTATATCTCTATTCCCTTTCTTTCTTTCCTGGTAGTCTCTCTTTATATCTCTATTCCCTTTCTTTCTTTCCTGGTAGTCTCTCTTTATATCTCTATTCCCTTTCTTTCCTTCCTGGTAGTCTCTCTTTATATCTCTATTCCCTTTCTTTCCTTCCTGGTAGTCCTGGTAGTCTCTCTTTATATCTCTATTCCCTTTCTTTCCTTCCTGGTAGTCTCTCTTTATATCTCTATATCTCCCTTTCTTTCCTTCCTGGTAGTCTCTCTTTATATCTCTATTCCCTTTCTTTCTTTCCTTCCTGGTAGTCTCTCTTTATATCTTTATATCTCTATTCCCTTTCTTTCCTTCCTGGTAGTCTCTCTTTATATCTCTATTCCCTTTCTTTCTTTCTTTCCTGGTAGTCTCTCTTTATATCTCTATTCCCTTTCTTTCTTTCCTGGTAGTCTCTCTTTATATCTCTATTCCCTTTCTTTCCTTCCTGGTAGTCTCTCTTTATATCTCTATTCCCTTTCTTTCTTTCCTGGTAGTCTCTCTTTATATCTCTATTCCCTTTCTTTCCTTCCTGGTAGTCTCTCTTTATATCTCTATTCCCTTTCTTTCTTTCCTGGTAGTCTCTCTTTATATCTCTATTCCCTTTCTTTCTTTCCTGGTAGTCTCTCTTTATATCTCTATTCCCTTTCTTTCCTTCCTGGTAGTCTCTCTTTATATCTCTATTCCCTTTCTTTCCTTCCTGGTAGTCTCTCTTTATATCTCTATTCCCTTTCTTTCTTTCTTAGTCTCCTGGTAGTCTCTCTTTATATCTCTATTTTCCCTTTCTTTCTCTTCCTGGTAGTCTCTCTTTATATCTCTATTCCCTTTCTTTCCTTCCTGGTAGTCTCTCTTTATATCTCTATTCCCTTTCTTTCTTCCTCCTTCTCTGGTAGTCTCTCTTTATATCTCTATTCCCTTTCTTTCCTTCCTGGTAGTCTCTCTTTATATCTCTATTCCCTTTCTTTCCTTCCTGGTAGTCTCTCTTTATATCTCTATTCCCTTTCTTTCCTTCCTGGTAGTCTCTCTTTATATCTCTATTCCCTTTCTTTCTTTCCTGGTAGTCTCTCTTTATATCTCTATTCCCTTTCTTTCCTTCCTGGTAGTCTCTCTTTATATCTCTATTCCCTTTCTTTCTTTCCTGGTAGTCTCTCTTTATATCTCTATTCCCTTTCTTTCCTTCCTGGTAGTCTCTCTTTATATCTCTATTCCCTTTCTTTCTTTCCTGGTAGTCTCTCTTTATATCTCTATTCCCTTTCTTTCCTTAGTCCTGGTAGTCTCTCTTTATATCTCTATTCCCTTTCTTTCTTTCCTGGTAGTCTCTCTTTATATCTCTATTCCCTTTCTTTCTTTCCTGGTAGTCTCTCTTTATATCTCTATTCCCTTTCTTTCCTTCCTGGTAGTCTCTCTTTATATCTCTATTCCCTTTCTTTCTTTCCTGGTAGTCTCTCTTTATATCTCTATTCCCTTTCTTTCCTTCCTGGTAGTCTCTCTTTATATCTCTATTCCCTTTCTTTCCTTCCTGGTAGTCTCTCTTTATATCTCTATTCCCTTTCTTTCTTTCCTGGTAGTCTCTCTTTATATCTCTATTCCCTTTCTTTCCTTCCTGGTAGTCTCTCTTTATATCTCTATTCCCTTTCTTTCCTTCCTGGTAGTCTCTCTTTATATCTCTATTCCCTTTCTTTCTTTCCTGGTAGTCTCTCTTTATATCTCTATTCCCTTTCTTTCTTTCCTGGTAGTCTCTCTTTATATCTCTATTCCCTTTCTTTCCTTCCTGGTAGTCTCTCTTTATATCTCTATTCCCTTTCTTTCTTTCCTGGTAGTCTCTCTTTATATCTCTATTCTTCCTGGTAGTCTCTCTTATTCTTTTCTTTCCCCTTTATATCTCTATTCCCTTTCTTTCTTTCCTGGTAGTCTCTCTTTATATCTCTATTCCCTTTCTTTCTTTCCTGGTAGTCTCTCTTTATATCTCTATTCCCTTTCTTTCCTTCCTGGTAGTCTCTCTTTATATCTCTATTCCCTTTCTTTCTTTCCTGGTAGTCTCTCTTTATATCTCTATTCCCTTTCTTTCCTTTCCTGGTAGTCTCTCTTTATATCTCTATTCCCTTTCTTTCCTTCCTGGTAGTCTCTCTTTATATCTCTATTCCCTTTCTTTCCTTCCTGGTAGTCTCTCTTTATATCTCTATTCCCTTTCTTTCCTTCCTGGTAGTCTCTCTTTATATCTCTATTCCCTTTCTTTCCTTCCTGGTAGTCTCTCTTTATATCTCTATTCCCTTTCTTTCCTTCCTGGTAGTCTCTCTTTATATCTCTATTCCCTTTCTTTCCTTCCTGGTAGTCTCTCTTTATATCTCTATTCCCTTTCTTTCCTTCCTGGTAGTCTCTCTTTATATCTCTATTCCCTTTCTTTCCTTCCTGGTAGTCTCTCTTTATATCTCTATTCCCTTTCTTTCCTTCCTGGTAGTCTCTCTTTATATCTCTATTCCCTTTCTTTCCTTCCTGGTAGTCTCTCTTTATATCTCTATTCCCTTTCTTTCCTTCCTGGTAGTCTCTCTTTATATCTCTATTCCCTTTCTTTCTTTCCTGGTAGTCTCTCTTTATATCTCTATTCCCTTTCTTTCTTTCCTGGTAGTCTCTCTTTATATCTCTATTCCCTTTCTTTCTTTCCTGGTAGTCTCTCTTTATATCTCTATTCCCTTTCTTTCCTTCCTGGTAGTCTCTCTTTATATCTCTATTCCCTTTCTTTCTTTCCTGGTAGTCTCTCTTTATATCTCTATTCCCTTTCTTTCCTTCCTGGTAGTCTCTCTTTATATCTCTATTCCCTTTCTTTCCTTCCTGGTAGTCTCTCTTTATATCTCTATTCCCTTTCTTTCCTTCCTGGTAGTCTCTCTTTATATCTCTATTCCCTTTCTTTCCTTCCTGGTAGTCTCTCTTTATATCTCTATCTTTCTTTCTTTCCTGGTAGTCTCTCTTTATATCTCTTTCCCTTTCTTTCCTTCCTGGTAGTCTCTCTTTATATCTCTATTCCCTTTCTTTCCTTCCTGGTAGTCTCTCTTTATATCTCTATTCCCTTTCTTTCCTTCCTGGTAGTCTCTCTTTATATCTCTATTCCCTTTCTTTCTTTCCTGGTAGTCTCTCTTTATATCTCTATTCCCTTTCTTTCCTTCCTGGTAGTCTCTCTTTATATCTCTATTCCCTTTCTTTCCTTCCTGGTAGTCTCTCTTTATATCTCTATTCCCTTTCTTTCTTTCCTGGTAGTCTCTCTTTATATCTCTATTCCCTTTCTTTCCTTCCTGGTAGTCTCTCTTTATATCTCTATTCCCTTTCTTTCTTTCCTGGTAGTCTCTCTTTATATCTCTATTCCCTTTCTTTCCTTCCTGGTAGTCTCTCTTTATATCTCTATTCCCTTTCTTTCTTTCCTGGTAGTCTCTCTTTATATCTCTATTCCCTTTCTTTCTTTCCTGGTAGTCTCTCTTTATATCTCTTTCTTTCCTTCCTGGTATTCCCTTTCTTTCTTTCCTGGTAGTCTCTCTTTATATCTCTATTCCCTTTCTTTCCTTCCTGGTAGTCTCTCTTTATATCTCTATTCCCTTTCTTTCTTTCCTGGTAGTCTCTCTTTATATCTCTATTCCCTTTCTTTCCTTCCTGGTAGTCTCTCTTTATATCTCTATTCCCTTTCTTTCTTTCCTGGTAGTCTCTCTTTATATCTCTATTCCCTTTCTTTCCTTCCTGGTAGTCTCTCTTTATATCTCTATTCCCTTTCTTTCCTTCCTGGTAGTCTCTCTTTATATCTCTATTCCCTTTCTTTCCTTCCTGGTAGTCTCTCTTTATATCTCTATTCCCTTTCTTTCCTTCCTGGTAGTCTCTCTTTATATCTCTATTCCCTTTCTTTCTTTCCTGGTAGTCTCTCTTTATATCTCTATTCCCTTTCTTTCCTTCCTGGTAGTCTCTCTTTATATCTCTATTCCCTTTCTTTCCTGGTAGTCTCTCTTTATATCTCTATTCCCTTTCTTTCCTTCCTGGTAGTCTCTCTTTATATCTCTATTCCCTTTCTTTCCTTCCTGGTAGTCTCTCTTTATATCTCTATTCCCTTTCTTTCCTTCCTGGTAGTCTCTATTTATATCTCTATTCCCTTTCTTTCCTTCCTGGTAGTCTCTCTTTATATCTCTATTCCCTTTCTTTCCTTCCTGGTAGTCTCTCTTTATATCTCTATTCCCTTTCTTTCTTTCTTTAGTCTCTGGTAGTCTCTCTTTATATCTCTATTCCCTTTCTTTCCTTCCTGGTAGTCTCTCTTTATATCTCTATTCCCTTTCTTTCTTTCCTGGTAGTCTCTCTTTATATCTCTATTCCCTTTCTTTCTTTCCTGGTAGTCTCTCTTTATATCTCTATTCCCTTTCTTTCTTTCCTGGTAGTCTCTCTTTATATCTCTATTCCCTTTCTTTCCTTCCTGGTAGTCTCTCTTTATATCTCTATTCCCTTTCTTTCTTTCCTGGTAGTCTCTCTTTATATCTCTATTCCCTTTCTTTCCTTCCTGGTAGTCTCTCTTTATATCTCTATTCCCTTTCTTTCTTTCCTGGTAGTCTCTCTTTATATCTCTATTCCCTTTCTTTCCTTCCTGGTAGTCTCTCTTTATATCTCTATTCCCTTTCTTTCCTTCCTGGTAGTCTCTCTTTATATCTCTATTCCCTTTCTTTCCTTCCTGGTAGTCTCTCTTTATATCTCTATTCCCTTTCTTTCCTTCCTGGTAGTCTCTCTTTATATCTCTATTCCCTTTCTTTCCTTC
Organism: Phymorhynchus buccinoides; assembly: GCA_017654935.2. NCBI lineage: Eukaryota > Metazoa > Mollusca > Gastropoda > Neogastropoda > Raphitomidae > Phymorhynchus > Phymorhynchus buccinoides. The sequence goes on along the minus strand of CM065680.1, from coordinate 3,702,423 downwards.
CTGGTAGTCTCTCTTTATATCTCTATTCCCTTTCTTTCCTTCCTGGTAGTCTCTCTTTATATCTCTATTCCCTTTCTTTCTTTCCTGGTAGTCTCTCTTTATATCTCTATTCCCTTTCTTTCTTTCCTGGTAGTCTCTCTTTATATCTCTATTCCCTTTCTTTCCTTCCTGGTAGTCTCTCTTTATATCTCTATTCCCTTTCTTTCCTTCCTGGTAGTCTCTCTTTATATCTCTATTCCCTTTCTTTCTTTCCTGGTAGTCTCTCTTTATATCTCTATTCCCTTTCTTTCCTTCCTGGTAGTCTCTCTTTATATCTCTATTCCCTTTCTTTCTTTCCTGGTAGTCTCTCTTTATATCTCTATTCCCTTTCTTTCCTTCCTGGTAGTCTCTCTTTATATCTCTATTCCCTTTCTTTCCTTCCTGGTAGTCTCTCTTTATGGTAGTCTCTTTCTTTATATCTCTTTATTCTCCCCTTTCTTTCTTTCCTCTTTATATCTCTATTCCCTTTCTTTCCTTCCTGGTAGTCTCTCTTTATATCTCTATTCCCTTTCTTTCTTTCCTGGTAGTCTCTCTTTATATCTCTATTCCCTTTCTTTCCTTCCTGGTAGTCTCTCTTTATATCTCTATTCCCTTTCTTTCTTTCCTGGTAGTCTCTCTTTATATCTCTATTCCCTTTCTTTCTTTCCTGGTAGTCTCTCTTTATATCTCTATTCCCTTTCTTTCTTTCCTGGTAGTCTCTCTTTATATCTCTATTCCCTTTCTTTCTTTCCTGGTAGTCTCTCTTTATATCTCTATTCCCTTTCTTTCCTTCCTGGTAGTCTCTCTTTATATCTCTATTCCCTTTCTTTCTTGGTAGTCTCTCTTTATATCCTGGTAGTCTCTCTTTATATCTCTATTCCTATTCTTTCTTTCCTTCCTGGTAGTCTCTCTTTATATCTCTATTCCCTTTCTTTCTTTCCTGGTAGTCTCTCTTTATATCTCTATTCCCTTTCTTTCTCTTCCTGGTAGTCTCTCTTTATATCTCTATTCCCTTTCCTTTCTCTTCCTGGTAGTCTCTCTTTATATCTCTATTCCCTTTCTTTCCTTCCTGGTAGTCTCTCTTTATATCTCTATTCCCTTTCTTTCCTTCCTGGTAGTCTCTCTTTATATCTCTATTCCCTTTCTTTCCCCTTAGTCTCTCTTTATATCTCTATTCCCTTTCTTTCTTTCCTTAGTCTCTGGTAGTCTCTCTTTATATCTCTATTCCCTTTCTTTCTTTCCTGGTAGTCTCTCTTTATATCTCTATTCCCTTTCCTTTCTTTCCTGGTAGTCTCTCTTTATATCTCTATTCCCTTTCTTTCTTTCCTGGTAGTCTCTCTTTATATCTCTATTCCCTTTCTTTCCTTCCTGGTAGTCTCTCTTTATATCTCTATTCCCTTTCTTTCCTTCCTGGTAGTCTCTCTTTATATCTCTATTCCCTTTCTTTCCTTAGTCCTGGTAGTCTCTCTTTATATCTCTATTCCCTTTCTTTCCTTCCTGGTAGTCTCTCTTTATATCTCTATTCCCTTTCTTTCCTTCCTGGTAGTCTCTCTTTATATCTCTATTCCCTTTCTTTCCTTTCCTGGTAGTCTCTCTTTATATCTCTATTCCCTTTCTTTCCTTCCTGGTAGTCTCTCTTTATATCTCTATTCCCTTTCTTTCCTTCCTGGTAGTCTCTCTTTATATCTCTATTCCCTTTCTTTCCTTCCTGGTAGTCTCTCTTTATATCTCTATTCCCTTTCTTTCCTTCCTGGTAGTCTCTCTTTATATCTCTATTCCCTTTCTTTCCTTCCTGGTAGTCTATATCTCTATCTATTTCCTGGTAGTCCTCTTTATATCTTTCTTTCCTTCCTAGGTAGTCTCTCTTTATATCTCTATTCCCTATCTCTATTCCCTTTCTTTCCTTCCTGGTAGTCTCTCTTTATATCTCTATTCCCTTTCTTTCCTCTTTATATCTCTATTCCCTTTCTTTCCTTCCTGGTAGTCTCTCTTTATATCTCTATTCCCTTTCTTTCCTTCCTGGTAGTCTCTCTTTATATCTCTATTCCCTTTCTTTCTTTCCTGGTAGTCTCTCTTTATATCTCTATTCCCTTTCTTTCCTTCCTGGTAGTCTCTCTTTATATCTCTATTCCCTTTCTTTCCTTCCTGGTAGTCTCTCTTTATATCTCTATTCCCTTTCTTTCCTTCCTGGTAGTCTCTCTTTATATCTCTATTCCCTTTCCTTCCTTCCTGGTAGTCTCTCTTTATATCTCTATTCCCTTTCTTTCCTTCCTGGTAGTCTCTCTTTATATCTCTATTCCCTTTCTTTCCTTCCTGGTAGTCTCTCTTTATATCTCTATTCCCTTTCTTTCTTCCTGGTAGTCTCTCTTTATATCTCTATTCCCTTTCTTTCTCTTTATATATCTATTCCCTTTCTTTCCTTCCTGGTAGTCTCTCTTTATATCTCTATTCCCTTTCTTTCCTTCCTGGTAGTCTCTCTTTATATCTCTATTCCCTTTCTTTCCTTCCTGGTAGTCTCTCTTTGAATTCCTCCACACTTTCTCTTACGCCAAAAAGTCGATATTTTCTAATCTCAGTTCACTGGAAAAATCGAGCAAAGTTCTCCAAGTCAGCCGCAAATCACGGAGTGCTAGAGGACAGTTTTGACGGACGCGCTTGATTGATGTCTGCTGGCGGACTGTGCCGAACTTTGCCGAACTATTCCGAGTTTTACCGAGCTGATCCGAAGACGTTTCCGTGACTGGCAGCCAGCCAGCGAATGAAGGGAGGTTGTCATAGAGTGTGCCAATGTCAGTTACACCAAATGGACATTTTATCAGCGCGAGAGATCAGCGAGTTTTTGATGTATTGGCAATGTCAGTTTCAGCAAATTGAAATTTTATCACCAAGACAGATCAGGGAATTTCTGATGTTTGGGCATTTTCGGTTTAGTGCGGATGAGTGCGTAAACACGGCAGTGGAGGGAAATGAAAGAGCAGAAATGACTCGGAAAGAATAACCTTTGACACCCTCCCCTACAACCCCCCTAATCCCCATCACCACCACCTCCTCTCTACATTTGAGCTACTCTGGGCTATAACAGAAAAGACAGAGAGACAGACAACAACTCAGGAATGAGAGAGAGAACAATGAACAACGATGAACAATGGCTGAATGAGCCGGGCCACCTGCCCAGGGGAAAGGGAACAGTGGGACAGGAGCAGCATCACATGCGAAAATAATCAACTCAAATCAACAAGTAAATAGATTCAAACTTTCAAAACTATGCGCACGCAGAAGGAAACAACCAACATAATTAGGCCTACGCAGAAGCTGCAAAGTCAGTGCACGATACTCATTTCACCAATACTGACTGAACCAACATAATTAGGCCTACGCAGAAGGTCATCAGTGCACGATACACCAAAAACACCCACTGAACCATACTGAAGCTGCAAAGTCTGAACCAACATGTGCATCATCTGTACCCATTCACATCAAGCCATGCACAGGAGCCTACAAAAACACCCACTGACGATACTCATTTCACCAATACTGACTGAACGTCCTTTCACACACACACACGAGCGCGAGTACATACGCACGCACACACACATGCCCCCCCCCCCCCTCTCTCTCTCTCTCTCTCTCTCTCTCTCTCTCTCTCTCTCTCTCTCTCTCTCTCTCTCTGAACCACACACACACAGACACAGACACACACACACACACACAAACACGCACGCACACACACACGACTCATTTCACACACACACACACACACACACACACACAACACAACACACACACACACACGCACGCGCACATAATTAGGCACGCACGCACACACACAGAAGCGCACAGCACGCACACACACACACACGCAGAAGCTGCAAAGTCACACACACACACACACACACACACACACACACCACACACCACACACACACACACACGCACACACAATCTACCAGAACAATATAAATCTTATGTATGTTAAAACATACAAACAGGCACTGTTTTTCTAAATATCTTTACAAAGAGAAAACGAAAAAAGAGTCACATCAAGCACACACACACACACTCGTCCTTTCACACACACACACAGCGCGAGTACATCGCACACACAACACATACTCTCTCCTCTCCTCTCTCTCTCTCTCTCTCTCTCTCTCTCTCTCTCACACACACAGACACAGACACACACACACACACACAAACACGCATAACGCATCATTGTCAACACGTATTTATACACAACACAGACAGAGAGAGAGAGAGAGAGAGAGAGAGAGAGAGAGAGAGAGAGAGAGAGAGAGAGAGAGAGAGAGAGAGAGAGAGAGAGAGAGAGAGAGAGAGAGAGAGAGAGAGAGAGCATGCAGACTTCAGACAATTTATTTTACAAGGATAAGAATTTAGGCTGGACCTAGTCTTCCATTCTGTCCTTGGTTCTAAGCATGCAACATGTAACTGATGCTATACATGAACATTGGGACACAGACAAATCATCACAGAAAGAACAACAGTAGTAGAAATATAACAACGACATGGTAGCAGAGCATCAACATCAGCATTAAAAACAAAGCAAAACAGAAAACCAGCCAGCCAGCCAACCAACCAATCAAACAATCAACCAACCAACCAAATAAATAAAAAACACTACTTCCACCACAAATTACTTCTTCTACTACCATTGCCGCTCCTATTACTATTACTACTACCACAATCACCATCACTACTACTAGGGGAAGACGGGGTAAAAAGCGCATGGGCGGGTAAGAAGCCCACCCCAATTATCTCATGAAATAAAGAAAATTTCAGTCAAATTTGCCCATGAAACGAATGCTAGACATTAACGCTCGTCTCATGGGCAAAATGAGACTGAAATTTGCTTCATTTCATGAGATAATTGGGGTGGGCTTCTTACCCGCCCATGCGCTTTTTACCCCGTCTTCCCCTACTACTACTACTACTACTACTACTACTACTACTACTACTACTACTACTACTACTACTACTACTACTACTACTACTACTACTACTACAGAGAAAGAGAGAGAAGGCAGCTAAATAAAGAAAGATAGAGGGGTAGAGAGAGTTGGCCTATAGGTCGAGAATGAAGTTAAATAATAAAAACAAAACAACAACAACAAATAAGACAGAGAGAAAAGAGAAGATACAAGACAGAGAAGAGAGAACAGAGAGAGAGAGAGAGAGAGAGGAGAGAGAGAGAGAGAGAGAGAGAGAGAGAGAGAGAGAGAGAGAGAGAGAGAGAGAGAGAGAGAGAGAGAGAGAGAGAGAGAGAGAGAGAGAGAGAGAGAGAGAGAGAGAGAGAGAGAGAGAGAGAGAGAAAAGAGAGAGAGAGGAGAGAGAGAGAGAGAGAGAGAGAGAGAGAGAGAGAGAGAGAGAGAGAGAGAGAGAGAGAGAGAGAGACACTGGACACTGGACACTGGAAAACTTTATTTGACAAGGATAAAGATTTTAGGCGATGCCTATTCTTACAATCTGTCCTTGGATAAAAGGAAAAACAAATTTAAGAAACAAAAAACATTTGTATACTCTCTCTCTCTCTCTCTCTCTCTCTCTCTCTCTCTCTCTCTCTCTCTCTCTCTCTCTCTCTCTCTCTCTCTCTCTCTCTCTCTCTCTCTCTCTCTGACTCTCTCTCATACACATATACATTGTTTATACATACATACAAAAAAAATAAAAACAAAAACAAAAAACCCACATAGTGAAACAAATAATTGATGACAAGTAGGAGGTGAAAGCAACATCAATCCAAACACATTTAACAAGCAGTTTAAAGGCAAACAAATAAACAAAGCATAAAACTGAGATGTAAACAATCAATTGACATATACCATGCATATCACATGTAGGTGTACACAAGGCAATACAGTTATACAGTGTGCGTTCAAAATGACACAGGATTTAAGCAGGGCTGTAAATTATGTTTGCCCGCACCATCTTTTTGTATCGTGAGATGGAAGGGCATAACTGAATGGCAGAGGGAAGGGAATTCCAAATTGAAGAACCTGAGAAGGCAAAACTTGATTTGTATTTGTCAATTCTAGTGTTTGGCAAAATGTAGTTGCTGGAACCATAACGATGTGATGCCGGCGTAACTAATAATTTTAGGTATTGTGGGACCAAGTCATTATGCACTTTGTACATGATGATTGCTTTGTTGTACTTTAATTGTGAATCTAACGGAAGGATGTTTAATTTTGCTTGTTTTTCTGATGTGGTGAGGTTTGCGTCAGGAAGAATAATTTTAGCTGCTCTTTTGTAGATAGAATTGAGTTTTAATAGGTGACATTTGGCGGTAGAATCCCAAACTACAGATGCATAGTTGACATGAGAGAGACAGTGGGCATGAAAGAATAATTTGCGTTCCTCTGTATCTAAGAAAGGTCTAAGTTTTTTTTAGTAGGAATAGGCTACGTGCAAGCTTGTGTGCTACCTTCTCAATATGGGTCTGCCACTTCAGTTCTTCATCTATGATCACACCCAGGACGCGGTGCTCTTTTACTTGGTTAATGATGTTATCCTTTAAATAAACTTTGAGATTTAGAGGTTCGTTCTGATGTTTTTGTCTTGAAGTAATTACCATGCTTTTGGTTTTTGTAGGGTGGATGACCATCAGGTTTTGGTCACACCAGGCAGAAACATCAGTTAAAGCTGTTTGTAATGAGGTTTGAATGGAGGATAAACAAGCTGCACTGTTGCACTAGAGTGGAGGGAGGAGTCGTCAGCAAACAGATCGCATGAGACACTTTCATCTGATATTGAAAGGGGTAGGTCATTAATAAATAAACAGAACAGGAGGGGTCCTAAAACAGATCCTTGCGGCACACCAGTCTTAATTATCTTATTATATGAAACTGCACCATTACTTAGGACAAACTGTGTTCTGTTAGTAAGATAGGATGTAAAAAAAGAAACTGTATTTTCGTCTTGCAGGTATAGTGCTAGCTTTTTTAATAATATTTTATGATTCACAAGATCAAATGCCTTCTTAAAGTCAAGAAATACAGCACCTGTCATTTTGTTTCGGTTAATTGCTGAAAGCCATGTATCACAGAGACGAACTACGGCAGTTTGACAAGAATGGTGATGCCGAAAGCCAGATTGTAAAGGATGGAAAAGATTGTTGTCCTCAAGATACTGCATTAGATGTTTATGAACATGTTTTTCAAGAGGTTTAGATAGAACTGTAAGAATAGAAATGGGTCTAAAGTTGTTTAGGTCAGAAATATCTTTGGATTTAGGCAGTGGTATAACTTTTGCTGATTCTAAACCAGGTGGTACTATGTTTTGTTCCAGGCATGTGTTATATATGAAGGTAAGAGGTTCTACTACGTAGGGAAGTGCAAGTTTTAAGAGAGAGCTACTGATTTTGTCTGGTCCCATAGATTTTTTATTTTTCAATTTTGCGATAAGGGAGCCAACTTCGTGAACAGCAAGTGAAGGTATTTTAAATGCATTTCCAGGTTTTATGTTACTATTACAAAAGGTTTGAAGAGAGGACGAAGGACAGTATTCGTTTTCGGGGTCTGTTGGGTCAGGTACCCCTATAGAATCTGCTATGTGTATAAAGTGATTATTGAATGAGTCTGGCGACCAATTGAAGCTATTTAGTGAATTGTGCTTGGACTTATTTGTGATGTTGTTGATGGCTCGCCATAATGTAGATGTGTCACGATTTGTTGATATCATTTTATTGAAGTGCTGTTTTCTAGAGTCCCGAATGAGATCATTGACTTTATTTCTTAGCTTTTTATATTCTAATTCTTTGTTTTCAAGTTCCAGTTGAGAGAGAGAGAGAGAGAGAGAGAGAGAGAGAGAGAGAGAGAGAGAGAGAGAGAGAGAGAGAGAGAGAGAGAGAGAGAGAGAGAGAGAGAGAGAGAGAGAGAGAGAGAGAAGAATACGAATACGAATACGAATACGATTTTTTTTTTATTGAAGGTAAAACAGATAAGCTGGGTAGCTTTTTTACACTATTGCCCTCAAGCAAATAAACAATTAATGAAGAAAATGATTAACAGAAACGTAAAAACAACAACAACAAAACTGGCAACAATAGTGACACAAATATACATGTAATATAATACAACAAGGCAAAAATGGCCACACAACAGCAATTCAAAATTAAAGACCCCCACCCCACCCCACAAAAAACACACAAAGAAACAACAGCAAAAAACACCTCCCAGTCTCTACCCCCTCCCCCCCGCACTCACTCCCACAAGCACCCCCCACATACCCCACCCCCACAAACCTATGCACACATACATACATGCATACAAATTCTTATGTTATGTACATGTACATGTATATCAGTTCACATAAAATCTTAAATGTTCTCTACACCTTGTAATATCATTTGAATGTATATATAAACATAATTAAACGTGTATTGTGAACATATGTATTGTAATTCGTAAGGTACAATAAGACTAAACAGATTTATAATTGGTCCATCAAGTATTTATGGACCAAGAGGGAGACGAAGTGTACATACAGCGGCAGAGGTAGAGAGGAAGAGAGAACATATTATAGAAAGACAGAGAGACATAGCGATCAAGCGAACATTTATAAAATGAGTTATGTTTCCTCTTTCAAGTTCAAGTTCAAGTTCTCTCTCTCTCTCTCTCTCTCTCTCTCTCTCTCTCTCTCTCTCTCTCTCTCTCTCTCTCTCTCTCTCTCTCTCTCTCTCTCTCTCTCTCTTCTCTCTCTACGGACATCTCATGCGCCCCCCCACATGGCCCCCCTCTCCTCTCGTCTCCTCTCCTGCTCTCCACAAGGTCCTTCCCTCAATCAACACTATCGCTCATCGCTCCTCCTCTCGCCTTCCCAACCTCTCTCTCACACACACACACACACACACACACACACACACACACACACACACACACACACACACACACCTCAAGATGGTTTTTTTACATTAGAACAACGCATAAAAATTGCTCGTATCCACGATCAAAGGGAGGGAAGTCCCTGGCGGCACGCCCCCTGGTGGCTGGCTGTTACGTCTGATCGTGGAGAGGCCCGCTGTGACACAGGCTGGACACAGGGAGTGATGGTGGAGAGGCCCGCTGTGGCACAGGCTGGACACAGGGGGTGATGGTGGAGAGGCCCGCTGTGACACAGGCTGGACGCATTGGTGATGGTGGAGAGGCCCGCTGTGACACAGGCTGGACACAGGGGGTGATGGTGGATAGGCCCGCTGTGACACAGGCTGGACACAGGGGGTGATGGTGGAGAGGCCCGCTGTGACACAGGCCGGACACAAGGGGTGATGGTGGAGAGGCCCGCTGTGACACAGGCTGGACCCAAACATCCCCGACAGGAAGCCTCAAGGTGCCAGAGGGCTTTCCTTTGCCGGTACTACCAAAGACGCTTAGCTTCATTGTGCCCCGCGCCCATCATGTCCGTGTGTGGTTATGTATGCAGCGAACATGAACGAGTGTTTGTTTAGCAACGGGTGAAAGGATGAAAGTGGAAGAGAATCAACAGATACAGAGGCTGATGGGGGTGGGGGTGGGGTGGCTGTAGAGAGAATAACTATTACGAGGGCCGGGGGGGGGGGGGGGGGGAGGGCGGGAGGGAGGGAGTAGATACTTCTAAAACAGCAGCAAAATGAAAAGTATTTTTGTTCTTAACCTTAGAATGTCAGCTTCATGTGGTTGTTCATGAACTCGCAGTTCCCAGAGCTAAGCACACAAGGCAAAGTGCAGCTGAGGACCAAAGTCTGTGTGTACAAAGCAGTCGTACTCACCACACTCCTGCACGATTGAGAGTCGTGGGTCACCTATCGTCACCATCTGAAACGCCTCGAGAAATTCCTTCAGCATTGTCTCCGCACTCTTGAAAGCTGCAGGAAGAAGAAGATGTCTCTGCACTATCTTTAAGGTCCACTGGAGCGACTTCGTCACGAACACTGAAGTCCTCGAACAGGCGGAGCTGACCAGCATCGAGGCCATGCTCCTAAAGGCTCAACTGCGATGGGCAGGGCACGTCTCCAGGATGGAAGATCACCGCCTGCCCAAGGTCGCCCTGTATGGGGAGCTGACCACAGGGCATCAGGACAGAGGAGCAACAAAGACAAGATACAAAGATACTCTGAAGAAAGCCTTCGCATATCGATACCCGCCAGTGGTCCTCCCTAGTCATGGATCGCAGCGCCTGGCGTTGCAAAATCAACAATGCAGTCGCCTCCTTTGACAATATCCGCAGAGCCGCCCTGGAAGACACAAGGCACAGGAGGAAGAACCCTGCAGCTGCTACCTACCGCAGCAAACCCCAGCCAGATGTTAACGTGCAGTCACTGTGGCCGCTCCTGCCTTTCCCGCATTGTGCTGGTCAGCCACTCGCGTGCCTGCAGTCCACGTGGACAACACTGCCTGCCATGATCTTCGTCAGCGAAGCCAAGCCATCATCATGAACACACTAAAGATCAAAGGAAACCAGGACCCTCCCTTTAGGGGAAATGAACCGGGAGATCCAAGGACGAACAACACTACTATTATAACAGTTATGTATTTCAGAGAGAACGTATTACAGTGCGGTCAACACCTTCGTTTGTATGGCCTTGTCAGAATCGTTTGTAATCTGTTTTAGATCTGTGTTGATCCATAGCGCATGCTCAAGCATTTCACTTCAACCAACACCGGGAAGTTGACTAAATATTGATAAATTTTCACGAATATCCCTTTGAAGTTCTTTTGGAATGATAATAAAGTCTGCAGAATTATTTCAATCGTGTTTTTGCTTTGGATATATCTTGTTGCCCAACACAAAGAAAACTTGAGAGCATAGTTTTGTTGAATTCGCTTGCTGATGGTGTATTAACTGTTAAGCTCCATTTTGCCACAATGTGTTATGCTGTTTTGTCTTTGAACTTACCAACTCATTCATTTGAACTCAAAATGTGTGTTATTATTTGTTAAAATATACTGCTCAAAATGTGCTAAGGATATTATCTTAAGCATTACAGCCATTGTCAAAGCCATTACGTTTTTTTCTTGTTCAGTTTAATTAGCACTAGCGCAACGCTGAGTACCGGTAACGCCTAGTAACGGTAACGCCAAGTACTGGTAACGCTGAGTACAGCAAATTTGAAGCGATTCGGTTAAGAAACGGCGGAGTTATAAGGCCCCATTAACCGTTGGCGCTGCTCTGAGAGTGACGGTCTCTCCCGATTCTCTTAAATGTTGCTGGCAGGCCTTGCCCCGGCCACAGAAAGCCTGACAGCAAATTTGAAGCGATTCGGTTAAGAAACGGTGGAGTTATAATAACAATAACAATAACAACAACAACAACATACAGTATTTATACGGCGCTGAATCTTGATATAAATCAAATCAAAGCGCGCACACACGTTAGCATTCATAACGCATTCAAACAAAAATGCAATACAAAGCGAGCACACACGTTTGGCATAAATGGTATGCAGCAGAAACAGACCTAAAGGCAAGAGAGAGAGAAGAGAAAGAGAGTGGAGCCTCAATCACGGGGGAACAGGTGAGTTTTGAGGTTAGATTTGAAGGCTGAGAGGGTCGGTCGCTGACGGAGGGAAAGAGGATGTTTGTTCCAAGATGTCGGTCCTGAGACAGCAAAAGAGCACCAACCAACAATTGAAAGCTTATACCTAGGGATCTGGAGAGAAAGCGGGTCAGAAACTGAACGTAAAGTGCGAACTGGCGCATAGATGGAAATATTGTCGCAGAGGTAAGATGGAGCAGCTTTATGGATAGATTTATAGCAAAGGTGTTTAATTTATACTCAATTCTGTCTGCGACAGGAAGCCAGTGCAAAGAACGGAGAAGAGGGCTAACGTTATCGAACTTTTTCTTCCTAAGGACAAGACGAGCAGCTGTGTTTTGAATACGCTGGAGACAAGATAGAGAAGAGACTGATAGGCCAGAAAGGAGAGCATTACAGTAGTCAAGACGAGATAGGATGAGGGAAGTAACAAGTTTTGCTGTGGCTTCATCTGAGAGATATTTACGAATATAGCCAATGCGACGAATTTGATAGTAGCAGGACTGACAGGTCTGAGTCAGGAAACTCTGCATGGAAAGAGTATTGTCCAAAGTGACACCTAAGTTTTTGACAGAGTCTGAGAGGGGAATGATATTGTTACCCAGTTGGATTGACTCTATGGAAACAGAGGCTAGTTTGTTTTTTGTTCCAACAAGCATTGCTTCGGTTTTTTTCACCATTTAATTGAAGTTTATTTTGAACCATCCAATTTTGAATATCAATATAACAGTTGTTACTTTCTGAAAGAATAGAATCAAGATCTTCAGTTGTTGTACTATTTTGGAGTTGTGAGTCATCTGCATAGAAGTGATGTTTCATGTTGTGTTGGTCGATGACATTGGCAAGAGGTGACGTATACAACGTAAACAAGACAGGACCAAGCACAGACCCCTGGGGCACTCCACAAGAAAGCCTAACCTGTTCAGACTGACGACCATTGACCAGAAATGATTGAAAACGATCAGAGAGGTAAGAGGAGAACCAAGAAAGAGCGGGCCCATTAATCCCAAAAGTATGTTCAAGACGAGACAGAAGAATGGAGTGGTCTATGGTATTGAATGCAGCAGAGAGATCAAGAAGTGTCAAAAGAGAGAT
>CM065680.1:3664784-3679784 GCA_017654935.2 Phymorhynchus buccinoides | reverse complement strand
CTGCACTACCCTCCTTCACACAGAGCATTGTCAGCTGCAGCAGTGGTCTGTCCTGCACTACCCTCCTTCACACAGAGCATTGTGCCATTGTCAGCTGCAGCAGTGGTCTGTCCTGCACTTCACAGAGCATTGTGCCTGCAGCAGTGGTCTGTCCTGCACTACCCTCCTTCACACAGAGCATTGTCAGCTGCAGCAGTGGTCTGTCCTGCACTACCCTCCTTCACACAGATTGGTGTGCATTGTCAGCTGCAGTCTGTCCTGCACTACCAGCACACAGAGTGCCATTGTCAGCTGCAGCAGTGGTCTGTCCTGCACTCCCTCCTTCACACAGAGCATTGTGCCATTGTCAGCTGCAGCAGTGGTCTGTCCTGCACTACCCTCCTTCACACAGAGCATTGGTGCCATTGTCCTGCACTGCCCTCCTTCACACAGAGCATTGTCAGCTGCAGCAGTGGTCTGTCCTGCACTACCCTCCTTCACACAGAGCATTGGTGCCATTGTCAGCTGCAGCAGTGGTCTGTCCTGCACTACCCTGCAGAGCATTGTCAGCTGCAGCAGTGGTCTGTCCTGCACTACCCTCCTTCACACAGAGCATTGTCAGCTGCAGCAGTGGTGTCCTGCAGCTTGTCAGCTGCAGCAGTGGTCTGTCCTGCACTATTGTCCTGCAGCAGTGGTCTGTCCTGCACACCCTCCTTCAGAGCATTGTCAGCTGCAGCAGTGGTCTGTCCTGCACTACCCTCCTTCACACAGAGCATTGGTGCCATTGTCAGCTGCAGCAGTGGTCTGTCCTGCACTACCCTCCTTCACACAGAGATTGTCAGCTGCAGCAGTGGTCTGTCCTGCACTTGTTGTCAGCTGCAGCAGTGGTCTGTCCTGCACTTCCCTCCTTCACACAGAGCATTGTCAGCTGCAGCAGTGGTCTGTCCTGCACTACCCTCCTTCACACAGAGCATTGTCAGCTGCAGCAGTGGTCTGTCCTGCACTCTCTATTCCAAAGTCTAAGCTCCAGACCCACTACATACGATTCGAGCCCAAAGCAATCCGATTGTGCCGATGTCTGTGAGTCAGCTGAGCAGTGGTCACGTGAAATACTATCTGTCCAGAACCAATCAGCTACTGTTGTCGCTCACACAGAGCATGCTCAAGTGGACCCTAATACACGAATTCAAACAAAATGGCGCTCACCCTTTCTCCAAAAGTCAGATATTTCATGAGAGTCGTGTACGGGGGACTACAAATACAGTGAACAGAACTAGTAGGATTTCATCAGCTTCACATAGACAGTAGAATTTCATGAGAACCATGCCACCTGACAAATGTACCAGCCGGATCACACTGGGATCGAATCGTATGTAGGCAGAAACAGCTAGAGGTTCTATGTATGTAGGCAGAAACAGCTAGAGGTTCTATGTATGTAGGCAGAAACAGCTAGAGGTTCTATGTATGTAGGCAGAAACAGCTAGAGGTTCTATGTATGTAGGCAGAAACAGCTAGAGGTTCTATGTATGTAGGCAGAAACAGCTAGAGGTTCTATGTATGTAGGCAGAAACAGCTAGAGGTTCTATGTATGTAGGCAGAAACAGCTAGAGGTTCTATGTATGTAGGCAGAAACAGCTAGAGGTTCTATGTATGTAGGCAGAAACAGCTAGAGGTTCTATGTGTGTAGGCAGAAACAGCTAGAGGTTCTATGTGTGTAGGCAGAAACAGCTAGAGGTTCTATGTATGTAGGCAGAAACAGCTAGAGGTTCTATGTGTGTAGGCAGAAACAGCTAGAGGTTCTATGTGTGTAGGCAGAAACAGCTAGAGGTTCTATGTGTGTAGGCAGAAACAGCTAGAGGTTCTATGTGTGTAGGCAGAAACAGCTAGAGGTTCTATGTATGTAGGCAGAAACAGCTAGAGGTTCTATGTATGTAGGCAGAAACAGCTAGAGGTTCTATGTATGTAGGCAGAAACAGCTAGAGGTTCTATGTATGTAGGCAGAAACAGCTAGAGGTTCTATGTATGTAGGCAGAAACAGCTAGAGGTTCTATGTATGTAGGCAGAAACAGCTAGAGGTTCTATGTATGTAGGCAGAAACAGCTAGAGGTTCTATGTATGTAGGCAGAAACAGCTAGAGGTTCTATGTGTGTAGGCAGAAACAGCTAGAGGTTCTATGTATGTAGGCAGAAACAGCTAGAGGTTCTATGTGTGTAGGCAGAAACAGCTAGAGGTTCTATGTGTGTAGGCAGAAACAGCTAGAGGTTCTATGTGTGTAGGCAGAAACAGCTAGAGGTTCTATGTATGTAGGCAGAAACAGCTAGAGGTTCTATGTATGTAGGCAGAAACAGCTAGAGGTTCTATGTATGTAGGCAGAAACAGCTAGAGGTTCTATGTATGTAGGCAGAAACAGCTAGAGGTTCTATGTATGTAGGCAGAAACAGCTAGAGGTTCTATGTGTGTAGGCAGAAACAGCTAGAGGTTCTATGTGTGTAGGCAGAAACAGCTAGAGGTTCTATGTATGTAGGCAGAAACAGCTAGAGGTTCTATGTATGTAGGCAGAAACAGCTAGAGGTTCTATGTATGTAGGCAGAAACAGCTAGAGGTTCTATGTGTGTAGGCAGAAACAGCTAGAGGTTCTATGTGTGTAGGCAGAAACAGCTAGAGGTTCTATGTGTGTAGGCAGAAACAGCTAGAGGTTCTATGTATGTAGGCAGAAACAGCTAGAGGTTCTATGTATGTAGGCAGAAACAGCTAGAGGTTCTATGTATGTAGGCAGAAACAGCTAGAGGTTCTATGTGTGTAGGCAGAAACAGCTAGAGGTTCTATGTATGTAGGCAGAAACAGCTAGAGGTTCTATGTATGTAGGCAGAAACAGCTAGAGGTTCTATGTATGTAGGCAGAAACAGCTAGAGGTTCTATGTATGTAGGCAGAAACAGCTAGAGGTTCTATGTATGTAGGCAGAAACAGCTAGAGGTTCTATGTATGTAGGCAGAAACAGCTAGAGGTTCTATGTATGTAGGCAGAAACAGCTAGAGGTTCTATGTATGTAGGCAGAAACAGCTAGAGGTTCTATGTATGTAGGCAGAAACAGCTAGAGGTTCTATGTATGTAGGCAGAAACAGCTAGAGGTTCTATGTATGTAGGCAGAAACAGCTAGAGGTTCTATGTATGTAGGCAGAAACAGCTAGAGGTTCTATGTATGTAGGCAGAAACAGCTAGAGGTTCTATGTGCTCACGCATTTTGCGTACGTTAAAGAACCCAGTATCAGCCACGAGTTTTATCAAAATAATCCTAGGCTGATCCTAACCCTATCCCTTTCCCCAGAATGGCAGAATGTGAACTTTTCTGCCCACCTTCTGGAAGTTCTGTGCTTGTAACTTCCTCTAATCTGCCACTCTCGTTTACTCTGCCTTTTCCCTTTGCTTTCTATCATCTACTATATTTCTGACTTATTGGCCCATTCTCCTGCCTTTTTTTTTCTAAAACAAACAACCCTTCTAAATAATTTTCTCCTTTGAGCTCCTCCGAAATCGGAATGTGTCGGCTGAACGTAGCGGGCAAACCAGTGAAAACTGAAAACCGGACACAAACATACCTTACCCATTATGGCCATATGGCATGGGAACGCAGAAGAAAAAGAAGAAGAAGATCTGCCCTCCCCCACTTCGATCCTGTTTTTCATACTGTTGAGAATAAACATCCCAAAAACAATTTGTTTCCCTTTTGGTTCTTTTTCTTTCCTTTTTCCTCACCAGTATCCTAGTTGTGCCAGCCATTTTGCGGCATTGGCCTCATCTTTGGGTGCGCGTGCCTCTGTAAAATTTGATTGGCTAGTTTTGTTCTCAGGAAGAAATGGGAGGTGTGTGTGTGTGTGTGTGTGTGTGTGTGCTTGTGAGCACTTATTTAAAGCTCTCTCTCTGTGTCTCTTGTCTTTCTGTCTCTGTCTGTCTGTCTCTCTCTCTCTCTCTCTCTCTCTCTCTCTCTCTCTCTCTCTCTCTCTCTCTCTCTCTCTGTGTCTCTCTCTTTCTCTCTCTCTGTGATGTTGATGCCCTGGTTACCATGTCGTTGCTATATTACTGTTGTTGTTTCTTTAGGCGATGTTCTTGTGTCTCAATCTTCATTTATAGTATAAGTTGTGCATTGCATGCTTAGAACCAAGGACAGAATTGAAGACTAGGCCCAGCCTAACTTCTTATCCTTGTTAGAAAATAAAGTATTTGAAGTATTTGAAGCTGAAGTTCTCTCTCTCTCTCTCTCTCTCTCTCTCTCTCTCTCTCTCTCTCTCTCTCTCTCTCTCTCTCTCTCTCTCTCTCTATCTTAACCTTCCTTAGCATGACCCCCCCCCCCCCCCCCCCACTTCCCCCAACCCTCTTTCACATCGAAGTTACCTTTCGTTCTCTGACACAGAAGTGAGGTCAACTTGAACCCCAGAACAAAGTTGGCATCCTGGCGACAAACTGGGAACAGCAGTTCATCCCATTTCCAGGAACTATTTCTCCCCTCTCTCCACTCTCCACTCCCCTCTCTCCACTCCCCTCTCTCCACTCTCCACACACCTCTCTCCACTCTCCTCGTTTTTTTGTAACGAGTTCTGACAAGAACCCTCATCCTTCTTCCTCTCTGGTACTGTTGTCCTAACCCCCCTCCCCCATACATCCCCCATGCTGTACTGTATCCAGTGTGATGTGGTATTTGTCAAACACCATGTTGTATACCCCTCCCCCATACATCCCCCATGCTGTACTGTATCCAGTGTGATGTGGTATTTGTCAAACACCATGTTGTATGCTCCTCCCCCATACATCCCCCATGCTGTACTGTATCCAGTGTGATGTGGTATTTGTCAAACACCATGTTGTATGCTCCTCCCCCATACATCCCCCATGCTGTACTGTATCCAGTGTGATGTGGTATTTGTCAAACACCATGTTGTATGCCCCTCCCCCATACATCCCCCATGCTGTACTGTATCCAGTGTGATGTGGTATTTGTCAAACACCATGTTGTATGCCCCTCCCCCATACATCCCCCATGCTGTACTGTATCCAGTGTGATGTGGTATTTGTCAAACACCATGTTGTATACCCCTCCCCCATACATCCCCCATGCTGTACTGTATCCAGTGTGATGTGGTATTTGTCAAACACCATGTTGTATGCTCCTCCCCCATACATCCCCCATGCTGTACTGTATCCAGTGTGATGTGGTATTTGTCAAACACCATGTTGTATGCCCCTCCCCCATACATCCCCCATGCTGTACTGTATCCAGTGTTATGTGGTATTTGTCAAACACCATGTTGTATGCTCCTCCCCCATACATCCCCCATGCTGTACTGTATCCAGTGTGATGTGGTATTTGTCAAACACCATGTTGTATGTTCCTCCCCCATACATCCCCCATGCTGTACTGTATCCAGTGTGATGTGGTATTTGTCAAACACCATGTTGTATGCCCCTCCCCCATACATCCCCCATGCTGTACAGTATCCAGTGTGATGTGGTATTTGTCAAACACCATGTTGTATGCTCCTCCCCCATACATCCCCCATGCTGTACTGTATCCAGTGTGATGTGGTATTTGTCAAACACCATGTTGTATGCCCCTCCCCCATACATCCCCCATGCTGTACTGTATCCAGTGTGATGTGGTATTTGTCAAACACCATGTTGTATGCTCCTCCCCCATACATCCCCCATGCTGTACTGTATCCAGTGTGATGTGGTATTTGTCAAACACCATGTTGTATGCCCCTCCCCCATACATCCCCCATGCTGTACTGTATCCAGTGTGATGTGGTATTTGTCAAACACCATGTTGTATGCTCCTCCCCCATACATCCCCCATGCTGTACTGTATCCAGTGTGATGTGGTATTTGTCAAACACCATGTTGTATGCTCCTCCCCCATACATCCCCCATGCTGTACTGTATCCAGTGTGATGTGGTATTTGTCAAACACCATGTTGTATGCTCCTCCCCCATACATCCCCCATGCTGTACTGTATCCAGTGTGATGTGGTATTTGTCAAACACCATGTTGTATGCTCCTCCCCCATATATCCCCCATGCTGTACTGTATCCAGTGTGATGTGGTATTTGTCAAACACCATGTTGTATGCTCCTCCCCCATACATCCCCCATGCTGTACTGTATCCAGTGTGATGTGGTATTTGTCAAACACCATGTTGTATGCTCCTCCCCCATACATCCCCCATGCTGTACTGTATCCAGTGTGATGTGGTATTTGTCAAACACCATGTTGTATGCCCCTCCCCCATACATCCCCCATGCTGTACTGTATCCAGTGTGATGTGGTATTTGTCAAACACCATGTTGTATGCCCCTCCCCCATACATCCCCCATGCTGTACTGTATCCAGTGTGATGTGGTATTTGTCAAACACCATGTTGTATGCTCCTCCCCCATACATCCCCCATGCTGTACTGTATCCAGTGTGATGTGGTATTTGTCAAACACCATGTTGTATGCCCCTCCCCCATACATCCCCCATGCTGTACTGTATCCAGTGTGATGTGGTATTTGTCAAACACCATGTTGTATGCTCCTCCCCCATACATCCCCCATGCTGTACTGTATCCAGTGTGATGTGGTATTTGTCAAACACCATGTTGTATGCTCCTCCCCCATACATCCCCCATGCTGTACTGTATCCAGTGTGATGTGGTATTTGTCAAACACCATGTTGTATGCTCCTCCCCCATACATCCCCCATGCTGTACTGTATCCAGTGTGATGTGGTATTTGTCAAACACCATGTTGTATGCTCCTCCCCCATACATCCCCCATGCTGTACTGTATCCAGTGTGATGTGGTATTTGTCAAACACCATGTTGTATGCTCCTCCCCCATACATCCCCCATGCTGTACTGTATCCAGTGTGATGTGGTATTTGTCAAACACCATGTTGTATGCTCCTCCCCCATACATCCCCCATGCTGTACTGTATCCAGTGTGATGTGGTATTTGTCAAACACCATGTTGTATGCTCCTCCCCCATACATCCCCCATGCTGTACTGTATCCAGTGTGATGTGGTATTTGTCAAACACCATGTTGTATGCTCCTCCCCCATACATCCCCCATGCTGTACTGTATCCAGTGTGATGTGGTATTTGTCAAACACCATGTTGTATGCTCCTCCCCCATACATCCCCCATGCTGTACTGTATCCAGTGTGATGTGGTATTTGTCAAACACCATGTTGTATGCCCCTCCCCCATACATCCCCCATGCTGTACTGTATCCAGTGTTATGTGGTATTTGTCAAACACCATGTTGTATGCTCCTCCCCCATACATCCCCCATGCTGTACTGTATCCAGTGTGATGTGGTATTTGTCAAACACCATGTTGTATGCCCCTCCCCCATACATCCCCCATGCTGTACTGTATCCAGTGTGATGTGGTATTTGTCAAACACCATGTTGTATGCTCCTCCCCCATACATCCCCCATGCTGTACTGTATCCAGTGTGATGTGGTATTTGTCAAACACCATGTTGTATGCTCCTCCCCCATACATCCCCCATGCTGTACTGTATCCAGTGTGATGTGGTATTTGTCAAACACCATGTTGTATGCCCCTCCCCCATACATCCCCCATGCTGTACTGTATCCAGTGTGATGTGGTATTTGTCAAACACCATGTTGTATGCCCCTCCCCCATACATCCCCCATGCTGTACTGTATCCAGTGTGATGTGGTATTTGTCAAACACCATGTTGTATGCTCCTCCCCCATACATCCCCCATGCTGTACTGTATCCAGTGTGATGTGGTATTTGTCAAACACCATGTTGTATGCTCCTCCCCCATACATCCCCCATGCTGTACTGTATCCAGTGTGATGTGGTATTTGTCAAACACCATGTTGTATGCTCCCTTCTCTTCTGACACTATGAAGCTTTGTGCCTTCCTATAAGGCCTCGTACACAGTTCATACGGAAATCACATGCGCAATCCGGAAATAAGTAAAAGAAAGAAGGGTAAGCATAAAAAAATTATTACGGATAAAGGGAAATTCGGACACGTGCGCAAATATTTTCCCTTCTTTCTTTTACTTGTTTAAGGATTGCGCACGGGTTTCCGCACGGAATCCCCGCACGTATGTGTACGTACCATTAAACATCGAGATTGATTGATTCATCCTGATAATTATGAGATGCTGTTCTTTCTTCTCGTGTTATTCTTTACCATTAATCTTTGTTTGCTTTGAAATGTAATCTTTGTTTGACTTTATTATCTTCTCTATCTTTTGACTGTTTTTCCTCGGTTGTATTATTTCCCCTTAACGTTCGTTTCCCCCGGATTCAGTTATCTGTCAGAAATAGACATGAACAGTGACGAGTAGTACGTGACGTCGATCCGTGATGCACAATGAGTATACAATATCGCGGGATTATTGCGACAGTGTTTGTTGACTTAAAATGATGTTTATTCACCAACAACACATACATTACAATATATCCAAAGAAAGAATAATGACATCACCAAGCTTAGAGATAATATGCTGTGACCAATGTTTAAAATGTTGGCTGGCAAAATTAAGACTAACGTGCTTTACATAAATCAATAAAATAAAGTTAAACCAGTTTCCAAGAGTATCAGGGAAAATAAACAAGAAAACAAGGGATACAGTAGACACCATCGTAATGAACCAGAAGTTGAAAGACTTAAATACAAGAATCGCACAAGATGAATGGAAAGATTGTACATGAATCATAATACGAGAAGAAGAAGAAGAAGAAGAAGAAGAAGAAGAAGAAGAAGAAGAAGAAGAAGAAGAAGAAGAATGAAAAGAGGTAGATGGGGAAAAGAAAACAGTACAAAATGTATCCATTTTCAAATCTGACAAAACATCTATAAATGCCATGAACTTGATAGCAGGTGTCGGCTGTACATATTAATAAGCAAAAACAGAAAAAAACATTCTACTTAGGACTAACAGAACATGTAGAATGTCTGAGTTTAATCAGCATGTAAGTCTTAGTAACCAATATCTCGCAATTGCCTCGTTTATGTGGAATTATGATATTATTATAATATCACACCATATCATTTTTTTATATATTGCAGATTGCTTCCATTACATAACGCTTAGGGGCACCACTCTGCGCTTCTGTGCCTTAGAGTCAATGTACTTGCAGAGACATATTGTATTTATATCAATGCGGTTAATTAAGGCAATGTGATTGAGAGTATGCGGGCATAGTTCTGTTTGTAACCACGTAAATGATATCGTTGTGTTTATTGCAACATAAAGTACATTTCGGGTACACACTAGGGCCCTTACAGGACATGTTATATTTCAGTTTTGCTTCGATATTGTTGTACCTTATACACAAGACAAAACCAATTGGCGCAAGTATCAACCACGTTAACAAGTATCATGTCTATTCCTCCAGGGAGGGATGGGTGGCAGTGACCATGTACGTGCAACGTACTTTTCCCTACCAACGTTTGATGTCCGAAGAGGGATAAAGATGCGGAGGATAAGGGACATGCGGGATGATGAAGGCGATTGAAGGAAGGTGGATCTGAACACTGGGGTCTGGAATCAGCAAAATATACCATTCCAGCCTATTGCTACATTTTCCTGTACTTTTTTCGATGAGCTAAATTGGACAATAGAAGACAGTGTTCATTTGTGGCACGGTACATTGGCTAAACTATAAATACACAGCCCGTTCGTCACCCCAATCACTCATAGAATGCAGAGTTTGTTTATCCCTTTGCGTTGATCGTCTTTCCATAAATATCGTACATTTTATTACAAAAACTTACCCCCCCCCCCCCACACACACACACACACAAACGTGTAAGAAAAAAACATGTGCCGCTCAGACTTCTTTTCCATGGGAGGTCAGTAAACGTCTCAGTGTCTGACATCTCATCAGAAGTTATCGGCCCTGAATGACGCAGCCAATTCCTGTAGGACTAAGCCACAAGTGTCGATGACGTCAGCCGATAGCAATACGGCTTCCTTATCCGGGACACTGGAGGTCTCTGGTCACGTGACTGTTGGACAGGGTCAATTCCTTTGCCTGTCCCGCCTTTTGCTGGTCATACGTTTGTCGAACCAGCTGGGTGGGTATGTATCATGGGCAGCAACTGTCCCTGCTCTTTGATGCTAAAGCAAGTGACAAACAGTAAGGTCAAGAACCTCTTTGAAAAAGTATGAGATTTAAAATCCATGCTTCTTTACTCGTCTTTGAATCCCTGATAGATTTGATTAATTTTAACCATACTCATCTTGTTCCAATGATGTTGTTTGCCTCTTAGTCACTATCGGCCACGTTTTCAATTAGTCTTGTTAAAAGCTGCTGGTAACTAACTTAGCCCAGTTTTGCTCGCAGGAAAGCACTCAGAAGACCGATAATTGATTGCTGAATATAATTAAACATTGTTCAGAGTCAAAGTCACCACACACATATATACGCGGCGCTTATTTAACAGAGGAAACGTCTTCAACGTATGTACTGCTCACAAAAAGTAGGGGATATTGAGTTTGAAATATCACCATGGGTTCAATAACCATACCATCAGTGTCATTTCGTGTCAAACTGATAGCTAAGCCTGTCTTCGAAGTACAATTGAAGACAATAATTAATGTTAAAATGTCACGTGACTGCCAGAGGCGATAAACATCAGTAGGTGTGTTATTCGAAATCACAAAACACCTTTACACAGTTGACATATTGTTGGGCCACTGTTTGCTACCAGGCATTCAAGGCAATGCTTTCTCATGCTCTGGAACAGTCTCCTGGAGATTTTCTGGAGGATTAATGTTTTCCCCCAGCGTCCCTAGATCCTCTTATGACCGTTACAATGGTGCAAGCTGAAATTGAAAAATGCCAGCGTTGGGCAGATTTTAACCTCCAAAATGACAATTCGCATCTCTACTGATCACATTTTGTGCAAGATCACCTTCACATCCACGAATCCCAAACCCTCCAACGGTCTACAAGGTCCCCTGACCATTTGCAATCGAATGCCTAGCTATGCCTTGTGGGAAAGCGTGCTCCAACACGTGTTCTACTGTTTTATGACTATTTTTGTGACTTTTGAACATTGCACCCATTGATTTCCGTCTTCTCTGGCAATCACGTGACGTTTCAAAATTAATTTTAGTAATCGATTTTATGTTAAAGGAATAACATACTTTTGTTTTTAAATTGAATAGAACTTACAATTTTGTTATTGAACTCATGGTGATCTTACAAATCACACTATCCCCTACTTTTTGTTTGCAGCATATGTGCGTGCCACGTAGAACAAAAGTGAATAATTGACTGCGGTGAATCACAAGAAGAGAGCTATGCTAATCTCTGTTGAGAAACGGACATTTGAATGTGGTCAGTTGTGGGAACATTCCTTCATCACCTCATCTCATGGTGATATGCCCATGCGTTTGGTTTTGTCAATCCACGCATAATTAATGTAAACGACTTAATCACGTTGTAAACTGACAGCAGGTGTGTTGTGATGATTGAACAGACTCTTGGTCAGTTTCCAACGTAGCCCGTTTAATCAAGTTCTAACAGACAACTGGATTTTCCCCCTCTGTATAAGGGCAGGGTCGGATGGAGAAGGGTTTTCAGATCATCAGTGGTGCCCCTTCAGCCCCAGTAAATGGGGCTAAGTACGTAAGTATATAAGGGACGTTGATTTCATATTCAATGCTTGTTCTGAATTGCTAAAGGTCTGTGTACATATGAACATTTGTTCACTCTTTTCCCATGGCAACACAGTGATAGGCCAGCCATAATATGACTTGCATATCACCGTTTTGCTTGGGGGGAGAGAGAGTGACAAATGTACATGCGTGCATCAACCTTTATAGTTTATTTGCTGTTATGTCACATTTTCCGATAGGAAGAGAAGAGCTTTCAAATAAACATGACCATAACCAAAGAACCAAACTGTTACTTCATTGATACATTTAACATAAACATGGTGTCCAGAGAAACGTTCACCAAAACACAGAGAACCAAACTGTTACTCCATTGATGCATTTGACATAAACATGGTGTCCAGAGAAACGTTCACCAAAACACAGAGAACCAAACTGTTACTCCATTGATACATTTGACATAAACATGGTGTCCAGAGAAACGTTTACCAAAACACAGAGAACCAAACTGTTACTTCATTGATACATTTAACATAAACATGGTGTCCAGAGACACGTTCACCAAAACGCAGTGTGTTCGCTCACATGTCATTGGAGCCGTGTCAGCTCAGTGCCAGCTGCCGACAGAGGGCGCAATGGTGCTGATCACGGGCCCACTGTTCTGCTTGATTTAACAACTCTTGGATTTCTAACAGCTAACTCACGGCTAAAGCAATACAGCCACACGGTGGACAACCAAGCTAACTTAGTTCTATGTCATGATAATAATAATAATAATAATAATAATAATAATAATAATAATAATAATAGAATTAATAATAATAATAATAGAAAGCTTATATAGCGCTCTTCGATGAAAAAACTCATCCTCAAAGCACTTTACAAATAGCTGAGGAATAAAAGAGAGAACAAAATCAAGTAGGAGAAAACATTATTACAAAACATTAAGAAGAAGCATAATAATAATAATAATAATTTAACAACAATGTAACAATTTAAAGTATCTATCAAAATGCTCACGCCCTCCCCAACACCCCCCCTCCCCCCTCCTTTTTAAACACACACAATAGACACTCACATCATCGCATCAGGTGAAAAAAAAATATATCAAGGCATGAACAAAAAATCGATTAAAAAACTAAAACATACAGGCTAATAATAATTCGCACCACACATGATCGTGACCCAGACTACTAAGCTGCAAAACGTGAAGCCTGTAACTGCACAAATGTGAATATATGACTAAAAAGCACTGTTAAACCTCCAAGGCCAGCATCCTTGACTTTGACCTTGACCTTCATCAGTATCCAATATTCAGACTTGCCATAAGGCAATGCACATACGTACGAAGTTTGAACATCGTAAGTCCAACGATGGGAAATATATGTCCACAAAAATAATTTTCGGTTTTCAAGGTCAAACTTCAAGGTCAAGGTCAGTATGGTTATATTTTTTTAAATATATTTTTATATCACACTATTCCTTCATCGTGATACACCACCACATAACATTTGAAGCGATTCTGTTCACTGGTTAACGAGGTACAGGTCAGACATGAAACATACATAGTGCAAAGAAGAAAAGTTCAGTTTTCAAGGTCAAACTTTAAGATTAAGGTCAAAATTGTGATGAGAATCAAAGAACTTTCCTTTGGAAACTTTCCCTCTATAAATGTGTCACAAAACATAAAATTGCGTGTGCGATAAACTAAGTACATCAGAACGTCATTTCTCATAGCACTGATATATAAATATAAACGTGGGCTAAAAATAGACCTAGGGACTCATGCATTGTGGTAAGCTTTTGTTATATGATAACATGGTTTTATGCACTTAAAAGCACACATTGTTTTAAAAGCTGGGAGTTCATGCTGGGCCTATATTTAGTGGAATTTTGCCTGGGCAAGAAGGCAAAGACTGACTTGAACATTATTGAGGCAGCGCACCGCTGTGGAACTCTCATGTTGTCGAGAACAGCAATGTGCCCTCCGCTACTGTTCTACTCTGCCAGTTCTCCACTGGAGTCTGCCGTCTTGTCGTCTTCTTTCCCCCATCCCATGCAGGGTTATAGTCACTCTACGGGGAAGAAAAAATTAACCAACATCGTTGAAATCCGTTCACGAGATATCGCGAGGGCTGGGAAAAATGCTGTTACCCCCCCCCCCCCCCCCCCCCCCCCCCCCCCCACACACACACACACCTCATTATTGTTGAGTTCCTTGCATTGAGACGTTTCTTCTCAAACGTGCTCCACACAGGGTCGTTGGAATAAAAGATCAATTTAAGATACTTATCATTAGTTTTGAGGTGTATTACTGCACGTATTGGATGAAAGATGATTAAACAATCGGCAGAATAAAGGAAATGCTGGAAGGTTACCGATTCATTTCTAAAATATTTTTTAATTAATAAAAATGGCTTGATTTGTGCCTCCATTTTGTGACATGGCTTTAGGTTGGTCCCCAATCACTGAGCTTTCTTCCTCAAAATGCCTTCATTGGATTAGATAATGTTCTAAATCTAAAATTCATAAGCAGAAGCAAGTATTTAAAATATATTTAAGATACCGGTTTCACCCATGGCATGGTCATGTTGTTAAATTTAGAAAAACGTTTGCACGTACCATGTGGTGTCAACTTCCACTGTCAACTTCAATTTTTGATAAAATAGAATACACACAAAAGATTTTATTTATTATTGATGATTTATCAAAATAGGTACTTCTTGTAATGTAAAAATAAACTTACTTGATTAAAATGTACACAAATAGAAATTATGAACACAATTCTATAGAGTTGATACACATGGTGTCCAAAAAACGCATTCATATTCAAAGAAATTAAATGCATTTTATTTCCAATGGAAATGGTTAACACGTGTAATTTTGTGCACAGACTTAAAGAATCACCTATTGACGTCATTTTACAACAGCTTTTGCACATGATAGAACGTTGATAAGCTTCACACAGCTTCTAGTATTTGTTGTGTGATGCAATTCCATCATGACGTCACGTTCAAACGAAAAGCCCTTTTGGATCTCCGGTTGACGTTCCCTGGCAGGGAAGCATACTTTTGTTACCACATACCGCTAGTCGCATGCAATAATTTTACACCATGATACGAGTCCCACATATCTCGCTATTCCCACAAAATGTCTCTCTCTCTCTTTGCTTGACTCTATCAAATCCACATGAATGCATGAGTGCGCGCACACACAGTATGCATATATACTCGCATACATAAGCCCATCCAGAACATAACTACATGTGCGTTGCACACAGCACAAACAACTGTGTGTGGGACCAGCGGTATGTGGTAACAAAAAGTATATAGTTATGTTCAGAATGGGCTTGTGTGTGTGTGTGACTG
>CM065680.1:3622284-3662284 GCA_017654935.2 Phymorhynchus buccinoides | reverse complement strand
AAAGGACCACAGTTCTTTATTTAGCAGTATTCAGGCAAGACCAACCCGCAACCGTAGCGGTCCCCGGGGGCGAACCCCGACCGGCACAGCTCCTGCCCGTCAGAGGAGGTGACTGAGACAGGGTGGTTTGGTGGAGGTGTTTATGGAGGGCTGTTTGGAATGCCTCAAATGACTGATTGGTGGCAACTTGCTCGGGTAGACTGTTCCACTGAGGGATAGTACGGGGAAAGAAGGTGGATTTTATGTACTGAGTTCTATGGCTGGGGATGTCATATGATGCTGAGTGGGATTGACGGAGACCTTCTTCTGCAGATAGTTTGTAGGAAGATGCTTAGAGAGTAGACAGTGAGAAGACATGTGAGAGTTGATAGTGAGAAGTCCCGTGTGAAATCCTGGGTCTGTAGAAGTGGCCATGTTAAGTTTTTGATGAGGTCTGCGGATCTTGTTGACTGATGGTAGTCTCGGGCCACCCATCTTGTAGCTCTGCTTTGGACTTTTTCTGTGGCGCAAATGCTACCCACACATGCACACACATGCACGCGCGCACACATGCACGCGCACACCCACGACCACACCCACATATACACATATGCACAAAACCACAAGCACATTTACCACTATATATATTTGATGTGTTTTTCATTCAGTTGGTTGATTTGAATCCGGTTTATCTATTGTTGCCATGTTTGGTTTGGAAAACATTTTAACATAACATATAGATTATAACTTTTTTTGCCTTAAATACAGAAAATGGTGAATGTAGTTGCTGATAACATTTTAATGAAATTTGAAATTTTAATAAATTTGCGTATTTAAAACAAGCAACACAGTGTAAGCTTATTTAATTTCTTTTGGTGGTGCATTTAATTAGTTTATATTTGGTAAGTAATAAAAATTTTCATCTTCATTACGAAAATAGCTCTGCTGTAAAATTTACAGTATTAATCTCTCCCTATAAAAAAATAATATATTAATCTTTCCCTTTAAAAACAATTTAGTAAGCATAAGGTAGACCTTCACAGCAAAATGTTCTTCTCACTAACATTAAAAAATGTTAATGTGATGAGGAAATATATGAAATTATATGATGTCATACGCATTCTCAAAAAAATGCGTCATTTTCTGTATTTAAGGCTAAAAAAAATTATAATCTATATGTTATTTTCTGTATCATTACAAATTCGGGACTTTCCTGGAGTTGCACTGCCTCCGGGCATTGCGTCACTTTCCTGGAGTTCCACTGCATCCGGGCATTGCCTCCAGGATCGTTCCCACCATCTTTATATCTAATAATGTCCCATATGTGTCTGTTTCAGACCGGATGACGTTACACGGATTTTCATTCGTGTTATAAGAATCTGATCAATTTTATTTTTACATTACCATGTCAAGGAAACCTGAACCTCTTGAAATCAACTTAAAAGAAAATCTAACAAGAGGCAAAGCCTTCAAGGCTCACGTATGATTTTTATTACTATAGCAGGCATGGGAATTCCCATGACAATTCCCATGCCTGTATAGAGAGAATAGTGTTATGTAGACTCTTGTGCATCTGAAAACAGAAATAATTTTTATTTTACTGTGTAAATTAAATTATTTCTGTGCATTAAATTACCCCTACCCCTTTCTTTAAAATTTAATTATATGTATGTTTATATATGCGCATGTAACATAGTGGAGCCCTATTTTTATTTTTGGCAAACAAGTAAAATTGAAAAGCATATTGACCAAGCTTTCAGAAAAACATAGTGACCAATCCCCCCCTCCCACCCCCACTCCCCCCCCCCGCCGGGGTAAGGGGGGGGGGGGTCTACGGACACCTGTAGTAGGCCTACAGTCTTTGCCTGTAGGTGTAAGCCTCTTACTCTTAGCAAATTAATAATTGAAGTTGCGTAATTCGTAAGGCCATACTCCTGATCTGTTACTGTTTTAAACTGATTGTTCATGCGATGAAAACTTGTTCCACATCATCTACATTTCTGTAAGATATTTTATATTAGTCCTAATATTTTATTTTCGTTTCGTTAATTTCCCTCCCCCCTCTGCCACAAAGCAAAGGTCAAGGTCACAGCCAGCAAGCTCATCCATGTTTATCTTCCCCTGTACAGTCTTTGCACATGGTGATCAATCGTCTAGGCCTAACAAAGGATTCGTACGTCGAAGGCAGTGAAATCGACGAACACTGGATTTTCCGTATATTTTTTTTCAAGACTGAAATGAATGTGGGCTAAATGTTAGGTACGTCGTCTTGATTATGAGGTAAGGCGTGATCTCTTATTCTCTAGGCCTAGGCCTTGTTGCCGGAAGTGCGATAGGCTAAGTATTGCATGCGCAGAGATGATGTGCGAATGAACACGAACAACCGTTGTCAAACTAAGGCGCAAATAAAACGAAACAACCAGGCCGTCAACGCACACACTCGGTACATCCATTTGTTACAGAAAATATAAGTTAACGACGTTAAAATGTACCTATTTGTACACACCTGAAGTCTTGTGTTTCTTTTTAAAGAGCGTTTTTGTATATCTAATGGAGAGTCTTCTTTCCAGTATCTCCTACTCGGTACAACACAACAGTAATCTCTGCAACAAATGATTTTCTTTCTTTTGTTCCTTACCGATGTATCTGACTGCTTTGATCGTCATGACTTGAAGGCTCACGTCAAAATCAAGTATCCTGCTAACTTTAACCCTCTAACATCTAATGTTTTTTTGAGAAAACGACAACGTTAAAGTTTCAGTGGAGAGTGAGAGTCTTCTTTAGTTTGAAGAGTGACTGAGTCAAGGTTAAAGGTTGCACAACAGTAATCTCTGCAACAAATGATTATCTTTATTTTGTTCTTTATCAATGTATCTGACTGCTTTGATCATCGTGACTTGAAGGCTCACGTCAAAATCAAGTATCCTGCTAACTTTAACCCTCTAGCGCCTTATATTGTTTAGAGAAAATGACAACGTTAAGGTTTGAGTCAAGGTTAAAGGTCGGGGCCACGGACGCAACACACACACACACACACACACACACACACACACACACACACACACACACACACACACACACACACACACACACACACACACACACAGACACACAACCGAACATGTACGATACAATAGACTCACTTTGTTTTAAAAAACGACGTGAGCCAAAAATGAACTTAATTTTTTCACAAAAATGTTACGTTCTTGGCCTACATTTGGGGAGTCACCCATTGGCATTTGAATAAAGTTGCTTAAACCAGGGGAAAATATTGGAGCTCTACTTCCCTAACTCAGCAACAACCCTTGGATGTGGTTACATCATTGGGCGCATCAAATTTAGTTAACAAAAATCATCACCATGCCACATTTGAAGTGATTCTAGACAGCGGTTCTAGAGGTATGGTGCACACAGACAGATGCACAAACACCAAGAAGAAAACCCCCAGCTAAACAAAGAACAACACAGACACACTAAAACAAAGAACAACACAGACACACTAAAACAAAGAACAACACAGACACACTAAAACAAAGAACAACACAGACACACTAAAACAAAGAACAACACAGACACACTAAAACAACGAACAACACAGACACACTAAAACAAAGAACAACACAGACACACTAAAACAAAGAACAACACAGACACACTAAAACAAAGAACAACACAGACACACTAAAACAAAGAACAACACAGACACACTAAAACAAAGAACAACACAGACACACTAAAACAAAGAACAACACAGACACACTAAAACAACGAACAACACAGACACACTAAAACAAAGAACAACACAGACACACTAAAACAAAACAACACAGAAACAACAACACAGACACACTAAAACAAAGAACAACACAGACACACTAAAACAACGAACAACACAGACACACTAAAACAAAGAACAACACAGACACACTAAAACAAAGAACAACACAGACACACTAAAACAAAGAACAACACAGACACACTAAAACAAAGAACACAGACACACTAAAACAAAGAACAACACAGACACACTAAAACAAAGAACAACACAGACACACTAAAACAAAGAACAACACAGACACACTAAAACAAAGAACAACACAGACACACTAAAACAAAGAACAACACAGACACACTAAAACAAAGAACAACACAGACACACTAAAACAAAGAACAACACAGACACACTAAAACAAAGAACACAGACACACTAAAACAAAGAACAACACAGACACACTAAAACAAAGAACAACACAGACACACTAAAACAAAGAACAACACAGACACACTAAAACAAAGAACAACACAGACACACTAAAACAAAGAACAACACAGACACACTAAAACAACAACACAGACACACTAAAACAAAGAACAACACAGACACACTAAAACAACAGAACAACACAGACACACTAAAACAAAGAACAACACAGACACACTAAAACAAAGAACAACACAGACACACTAAAACAACGAACAACACAGACACACTAAAACAAAGAACAACACAGACACACTAAAACAAAGAACAACACAGACACACTAAAACAAAGAACAACACAGACACACTAAAACAAAGAACAACACAGACACACTAAAACAAAGAACAACACAGACACACTAAAAAAAGAACAACAGAACAACACAGACACACTAAAACAAAGAACAACACAGACACACTAAAACAAAGAACAACACAGACACACTAAAACAAAGAACAACACAGACACACTAAAACAAAGAACAACACAGACACACTAAAACAAAAACAACACAGACACACTAAAACAAAGAACAACACAGACACACTAAAACAAAGAACAACACAGACACACTAAAACAAAGAACAACACAGACACACTAAAACAAAGAACAACACAGACACACTAAAACAAAGAACAACACAGACACACTAAAACAAAGAACAACACAGACACACTAAAACAAAGAACAACACAGACACACTAAAACAAAGAACAACACAGACACACTAAAACAAAGAACAACACAGACACACTAAAACAAAGAACAACACAGACACACTAAAACAAAGAACAACACAGACACACTAAAACAAACAACAACAGACACACTAAAAAAAACAACAACACAGACACACTAAAACAAAGAACAACACAGACACACTAAAACAAAGAACAACACAGACACACTAAAACAAAGAACAACACAGACACACTAAAACAAAGAACAACACAGACACACTAAAACAAAGAACAACACAGACACACTAAAACAAAGAACAACACAGACACACTAAAACAAAGAACAACACACACACACACTAAAACACACAACAACAGACACACTAAAACAAAGAACAACACAGACACACTAAAACAAAGAACAACACAGACACACTAAAACAAAGAACAACACAGACACACTAAAACAACACAGAACAACACAGACACACTAAAACAAAGAACAACACAGACACACTAAAACTACAACACAGACACACTAAAACAAAGAACAACACAGACACACTAAAACAAAGAACAACACAGACACACTAAAACAAAGAACAACACAGACACACTAAAACAAAGAACAACACAGACACACTAAAACAAAGAACAACACAGACACACTAAAACAAAGAACACAGACACACTAAAACACACAACTAAACAAAGAACAACACAGACACACTAAAACAAAAACAACACAGACACACTAAAACAAAGAACAACACAGACACACTAAAACAAAGAACAACACAGACACACTAAAACAAAGAACACACACACACTAAAACACACAACTAAACAAAGAACAACACATACACACTAAAACAAAGAACAAACACACACTAAAACACACACTAAAACAAAGAACAACACAGACATACTAAAACACACAACTAAACAAAGAACAATACAGACACACTAAAACACACACTAAACAAAGAACAACACAGACACACTAAAACACACAACTAAACAAAGAACAATACAGACACACTAAAACACACACTAAAACAAAGAACAACACAGACACACTAAAACACACAACTAAACAAAGAACAATACAGACACACTAAAACACACACTAAACAAAGAACAACACAGACACACTAAAACACACAACTAAAACAAAGAACAACACAGACACACTAAAACACACAACTAAACAAAGAACAAACAGAACAAAAACACAGACACACTAAAACACACAACTAAACAAAGAACAACACAGACACACTAAAACAACACAGACACACTAAAACACAAGAACAACACAGACACACTAAAACAAAGAACAACACAGACACACTAAAACAAAGAACAACACAGACACACTAAAACAAAGAACAACACAGACACACTAAAACAAAGAACAACACAGACACACTAAAACAAAGAACAACACAGACACACTAAAACACAAACTAAAACAAAGAACAACACAGACACACTAAAACAAAGAACAACACAGACACACTAAAACAAAGAACAACACAGACACACTAAAACACACACTAAAACAAAGAACAACACAGACACACTAAAACACATAACTAAACAAAGAACAACACAGACACACTAAAACAAACTCTAAAACAAAGAACACAGACACACTAAAACACACAACTAAACAACGAACAACACAGACACACTAAAACAAAGAACAACACAGACACACTAAAACAAAGAACAACACAGACATCGGAAAAATAATTATACACTAGAGGGCTTACGGTTTGCCTTCCAGAGCAAACATGGGAGGACTCCCCCTCCCCTTTGCCTCCCCACTTCCGGTTGTGATTTCCGGTTTGATTTTACACTGGAAGTTTTGCAAAGTACTTTGTTAATAAATACTGAAAATATGAACGCATTCTGTGCTGCCGTTTTCCAGTTATTCAAGATCCAATCCCGCCATTTATGGCATTTAGTTGTTGTTTTTTATTCACAATTTGGCTGATCATTTTAAACTATTCCCTGCCTGCCTCATTCCGGCAATGTGATGTTATTGATGATGTCATGATTTTTGATGTCACAGTCCTGGAATGCTAGTTTTTGTTTTAGGCATGTCAAAAAGTATATATCTCTAGACCATTTTGTTTGATTGAGTCTTCAGTTTTATAATTTAGAAAAAACCCAAACTGATCCACTTTTGCTCTGGCAGTGAAGGGGCTAATTTTGTTAATTGAGCATAAGAATTGTGTCCTCCAACTTTCCTGCAAATTTCAGTGCAAGCTGGTCTAAAATAAGACACCCCCCACACCAAAAAAAGAAGGAAATCAACCCAATTTAAATAAATTTGGATATCTTTGAAACTTAAAATAATAAATTCATCATCTCCGTACTCCTTTCGGCCCTGGGCCAGAGTGAGGGCTACAATAATCAAAGGTTCATTTTGTGACTTCACGTCCAGTTTTGGCTATTCCGTGATCAGAAACTAAAAAGCAGGGACGGTATTCATGTCGAGATAGCATGAGACTTAGCATGATGCTAACTTAGAAGCTCTTCCAAAAGTCCTATTAAATCCTACAGGACATTGGAAGAGCTTCTAAGTTAGCATCATGCTAAGTCTCATGCTATCTCGACATGAATACCGTCCCAGGTTCCTAACATTCACACTGCTAATAGGGTAGGATCAAGTTATTTACATCCAAGAAGAAATCAATCAGGGATGTCTTGATGCTCTCCAGTTCAGCTCTACCCCAGGCAGGTGTACTGTTACAGTTGCAGACGAGATGTTTTCCTGATGGTATCAAGCAGCAGAATACAATAAATCATTGCTTACTGCACGGAGGATTGTAAAAACGAAACGGACGAATAAAACCGAAACCCCAATAAATCAACGGATATAAATCAACAGCAGACTGATCGCTTGCTAATGAGTCTGCCTATGCACAGATGTCTGAGTCTCTCTCTCTCTCTCTCTCTCTCTCTCTCTCTCTCTCTCTCTCTCTCTCTCTCTCTCTCTCTCTCTCTCTCTCTCTCTCTCTCTCTCTCTCTCTCTCTCTCTCTCTCTCTCACATTTCTTGGTTTCCCTTGAGCTATGCAAAGCCCTCTGTCTTGCTTCATCCACTCTGTGTTTTAGTTATCGTGTGCAGTATAGTTCATGCACGTCAGTCTTCAGTAGTACCAATCTGAGCTGGGTACAGGTACGGATT
Source organism: Phymorhynchus buccinoides (assembly GCA_017654935.2). Lineage (NCBI taxonomy): Eukaryota > Metazoa > Mollusca > Gastropoda > Neogastropoda > Raphitomidae > Phymorhynchus > Phymorhynchus buccinoides. The sequence continues at coordinate 3,654,162 of CM065680.1, read as the reverse complement.
ATACCAGTATTTTCCGACGTACCGATATTTTGCACCTGTATATACCGGCTGGGATGCTGGTGATTTTGATGACACACAACAGAAGTGCCATACAAAGTCCAACGGTTATGGCATTCTCCGTGTCCAGAAAGTCATTTATTTTTCTATATCCCAAATAATACATTATTTAGCTAAGTAATGCATTACTTAAGTATATAATGCATTATATATCTTCTTGAAAAACTGTGAGATGTGTAGCAATAAAAAATGCTTTACATACTACAAATAATCATTTATTTAAAATAAAACCAGCTTTAAACTAAATAATGCATTATTTAGATATCATAACAAAATCAAATTTGAAACATGTTATTATTTACTTAAATAATGCATTATTTAATAAAAGGTTAATTCTCTAAATAATGTTTTATTTAAGTTTCAGTTTTCGTTTTATGTTAAATAATTCCTTATTTTAAATAATGCATTCCTTATTTTAAATCATGCATTCATTATTTTAAATAATGCATTATATAGATGCCTGATTTGTGGAGTCGAAACTAAAACACCGCTAGCTCTCATTCGTGAGTTATCAGGACATTTATTTTTTGTAAGAGACTATCATCGATAACCGAGAATAAAACAAAATAATGTTTTTTTCACATATTCAAAAAATTCAACACTCTATCATATTGTAGGGTACACCCAAGCCTGATCACCTCCCAGGCATCCCACAGCCAGAGCACAACGTCCTCAAGGCTTCGTCTGTCAGGATGAACCAAACCTTGTGCTTTGCCTGTGGGAATTCCCAATCTGGGAAGAGGCGAACAGTAAGGAGAATTCTTAGATAAATGGAACCAAAACATTAACAACGGACAAACAGTTTATAAGAAATAAATTTAAATTTGTTTTTAACTAGTTAGACTGACAATAAACACATTGCTATATCAAGAGTATTCAACTTCAACTATAAATAAATGTTGTTAATTATAGCGTCAGTCAACGACTTTAGGCAGTGGCTATTCACCCTCTAGTGGCAAATACAACCCAGGCTATTTTCCATCACTTCCGTCTAGCTAAAGCTCTCTGCGCTAAAAATACATTTCAATCATTATGCAAATGAGTCAGCCGTCCATACACGCACTTGCGCGCTTTTGTGTGTGTATGTGTTGTGTGTGTGTGTGTGTGTGTGTGTGTGTGTGTGTGTGTGTGTGTGTGTGTGTGTGTGTGTGTGTGTGTGTGTGTGTGTGTGTGTGTGTTTCTGTAGCATGTTTAAAAAAGGACGACGTATATGTTTAAATTTAAGTAAATTTCTAAAATTGGGAAAGATAATTTAAAAGTGTTTCTTTCACTGCTCACCCAATGACATTTTGCTGTTACTTTTGAATTTTTTGCGGTTTTGATTGAGTTTTATGTGTGTTATATTGTTTTTGTATCCTCCATGCTCCAAAAGGGGACAAAGAATTACACTTCTTGAATCTTGTGTGTGTGTGCATGCGTGCGCGTGCGTACATATCTCTCAATCTCTGTCATGTTTGATGTCTCTGTCTCTGACTTTGTCTCTGTCTCTCTGTTTCTCTGTCTCCCCTGTCTATCTGTATTTGTGTCTGTGTAGAAGTCTGTCTATGTAGCAAAGTGTGTGTGTTGTGTACTGTATACAACTAATCACTGTGTATGAGAGGCTTAGAAAGAGTAGCATCAGAGGCAATTACTGTCGAATAAGCAGTTCAGCAAGGTTGTGTGCTCAGGCAATCTCTGTTTCTTTTTTTTGATATCAACGACCTACCCAAGGAATTAACCTCTGCTGTTCATCTGTTTGCTGACGGTACACTCCGCAACAGAACATTGAATGGCCACAATGAACTTCAACTTGACCTCAATAATCTGGCATTATGGGAGACTGAATGGATGATGTCATTAGTTTCATCCTGACGAATGTGAGAGTCAAAGCCAGCTAGACTCTAAGCTTCCCTCGGCGTAATTTAAAGTGAGATATGTCAACATCGAAGTGACAGCATACAGACCTCTTGTAAAGCCCATTGTCACGCGGTGCGTGACATGCCGTGTAAATACTGTAAATATGATTTCTATTTGTTCTAATTTTTCTTAAAAGATTCTTTTCCTTCTTTTAGAGAGAGAGAGAGAGAGAGAGAGAGAGAGAGAGAGAGAGAGAGAGAGAGAGAGAGAGAGAGAGAGAGAGAGAGTTCTTTGCATAGAGAACAGAAGGAAGGAAACAAACAAACAAACAAACAAACAAACAAACAAAAGAAGACGAAGAAAAGAAACACCCCTTTGCTTGTTCCCTGATCTGAGTGCCTAGTTAAGACAATTCACGTGCGACCTGCAAACTTCCTGCAAGTTGAGAAGTTGGGGGTTGGACAGCGACAATATTCATCTTCACCTTTTCAGTTGACAAGCAGGAGAGGAGGGAATTCAGAGTTTAGTTTTCGTTTTGAGACTGCCAAAGACGGACACGGCTCTTTTCATTTCTGGGAAGACTCACCCCAGGGTACGGGCGTCCGAGGACAGGAGCCCGGGTTATTTTATTTAATTTCATCATCGACCTTTACTACTACTTCGACGCTACGACAATGACTACCATCTACTTCTTCTTTTGTTTGTTTGTTTCCTTCCTTCTTTTCTCTATGCAAATAACTCTCTCTCTCTCTCTCTCTCTCTCTCTCTCTCTCTCTCTCTCTCTCTCTCTCTAAAAGAAGGAAAATAATCTTTAAGAAAAATTAGAACAAATATAAATCATATTTACAGTATTTACACGGCATGTAATGCGCCGCGTGACACCCATATTAGTGCATACTGCCCCAGTTTGGGATCCCTACTCTGCAAAATACATTGCCAGGGTGTAGAAGATACAGGACGGGTTGCCCGTTGGGTGGTGAACAGGCATCACCAGACATCCAGTGTTGAGCAAATGTACACCCAGATGCACTGGACTCCACTCACCGACAGGAGACGTACAGCAAAGCTAACAAACATTCCATAAGTTCCAAGATTTTAATTTCACATCATCATAATCATAGCTAGATTATTGAGGTCGAGGTCTCCGTCCCAGAAAAAAAAAAAGGCGAGTCACGTTTTTCGCCGTGACATCTTTAACAAAAATATATATCTGTCCTTTTGTGTGTTATGTGTGTGCCACCTTCCTCATTCCGTGGCGTTGTGATGGATGTGCCTGCCTGAATTCGCCTTTTTGGCTCACGTCGTTTTTTAAAACAAAGTGAGTCTATAGTATCGTACATGTTCGGTTGTGTGTCTGTGTGTATGTATGTGTGTGTGTATGTGTGTGTGTGTGTGTTGCGTCCGTGGCCCTGACCTTTAACCTTAACTCAAACCTTAACGTTGTCATTTTCTCTAAACACATAAGGCGTTAGAGGGTTAAAGTTAGCAGGATACTTGATTTTGATGTGAGCCTTCAAGTCACGATGATCAAAGCAGTCAGATACATTGATAAAGAACAAAATAAAGATAATCATTTGTTGCAGAGATTACTGTTGTGCAACCTTTAACCTTGACTCAGTCACACTCTTCAAACTAAAGAAGACTCTCATTCTCCACTGAAACTTTAACGTTGTCATTTTCTCAAAAAAACATAAGATGTTAGAGGGTTAAAGTTAGCAGGATACTTGATTTTGACGTGAGCCTTCAAGTCATGGCGATAAAAGCAGTCAGATACATCGGTAAGGAACAAAAGAAAGAAAATCATTTGTTGCAGAGATTACTGTTGTGTTGTACCGAGTAGGAGATACATACTGGAAAGAAGACTCTCCATTAGATATACAAAAACGCTCTTTAAAAAGAAACACAAGACTTCAGGTGTGTACAAATAGGTACATTTTAACGTCGTCAACTTATATTTTCTGTAACAAATGGATGTACCGAGTGTGTGCGTTGACGGCCCGGTTGTTTCGCTTTATTTGCGCCTTTGAGTAACGGTTGTTCGTGTTCATTCGCGCATCATCTCTCTGCGCATAACTTAGCCTACCGCACTTCCGGCAACAAGGCCTAGGCCTAGAGAATAAGAGATCACGCCTTACCTCATAATCAAGACGACGTACTTAACATTTAGCCCACATTCATTTCAGTCTTGAAAAAAACAAAACGGAAAATCCAGGGTTCGTCGATGTCACTGCCTTCGACGTACGAATTCTTTGTTAGGCCTAGACGATTGATCACCATGTGCAAAGACTGTACAGGGGAAGATAAACATGGATGAGCTTGCTGGCTGTGACCTTGACCTTTGCTTTGTGGCAGAGGGGGTGGGGGGGGGGGGGGGGGGGGGGGGGGAATTAACGAAACGAAACTAAAATATTAGGACTAATATAAAATATCTTACAGAAATGTAGATGATGTGGAACAAGTTTTCATCGCATGAACAATCAGTTTAAAACAGTAACAGATCAGGAGTATGGCCTTACGAATCACGCAACTTCAATTATTAATTTTCTAAGAGTAAGAGGCTTAGACCCACAGGCAAAGACTGTAGGCCTACTTCAGGTGTCCGTAGACCCCCCTTACCCCGGTGGGGGGGGGGGGGGGGGGGGGGGGGGGGGGGGGGGGGGGGGGGGGGGGGGTGGTCACTATGTTTTTCTGAAAGCTTGGTGAATATGCTTTTCAATTTTACTTGTTTGCCAAAAATAAAAATAGGGCTCCACTATGTTACATGCGCATACATATAATTAAATTTTAAAGAAAGTGGTAGGGGTAATTTAATGCATAGAAATAATTTTAATTTACACAGTAAAATAAAAATTAATTCTGTTTTCAGATGCACAAGTGTCTACATAACACTATTCTCTCTATACAGGCATGGGAATTGTCATGGGAATTCCCATGCCTGCTATAGTAATACAAATCAGACGTGAGCCTTGCAGGCTTTGCCTCTTGTTAGTCTAGGCGATGGCCTTTGTAAAAACAGAAGGAGGTTGTTTTTATATATATATATTAAGTTTTTCAGCGGATTTTAAATCTTTAATATGTCCTTGTTTCAAATCCGTCGGAAGCCAAGTTTAAAATAGTGGGCAACTTTCAGTAGAAAGTGATCTTTGTAGGTACCATGGCTTGTTTTCACAGTCGCCTCCATAGCCTAAATTTAGCTCATAAGGACAATGACGTCACTTGGATAAGGCCAAAGATATGACGCGCAGGGGTACCTGGTATATAAAAACTAAAACTCAAGTTCAAACTTTTTTTTATTATGTCGTAAACTCATCATATAAACTATGGACACAAGAATACTAAATAAAGACAACGAAATAAAATATACTTAAAGGTAAATTGAAGTAAAAGTAACAGAATTAACTAGCACGCTTTGCAACCAAGTAACCCTTGAGAAATGGACTCACCCTTGCGAGAAAGCCCCACAGGAAGTTTACCTTTCGTTTGACCTTAGCAACACGTATGTTCTGATTATCGATACTGCATCACTCTTGAACTAAAACCGCAATGCCCGTGACAATGGTTGTTCGATTAAACCACCATGTGAGTAAACGAAAGCAGAGTAGATGTTGAAAACTGAAGAATGACTGAAGAAGCGAAGAGTAAGGCCTACTTGTCCAGTAAATAGATCTAGGCTTGATTCGGTGCGCTCACACTTCTGTGTGTGTGTGTGTGTTTGCGCACGCGGGTGGGTGCTTGTGTGCGTGCGTGTGTGTGCGTTCTATGTGTGCGGGAGGTTGTGTGTGTGTGTGTGTGTGTGTGTGTGTGTTTTGAAATCTAATATACTGACCACCACAAACTTACAATAGGCCTACTATGTGAATATCGCAAATGAGAAATTAAGAATAGAATTGAAGTAATCCAACATAAACGGTTGTGTGTGTGTGTGTGTGTGTGTGTGTGTGTGTGTGTGTGTGTGTGTGTGTGTGTGTGTGAGAGAGAGAGAGAGAGAGAGAGAGAGAGAGAGAGAGAGAGAGAGAGAGAGAGAGAGAGAGAGAGAGAGAGAGCTTGTGTTAGTGTTTGTGTTTATAAAACAAGTAAAATAATACTAGATCCCTCCACAAATGAAAGAAAAAAAACTTTGCCAATTTAAGTAATGCAACATAAACACATAAACGTGTGTGTGTGTGTGTGTGAGAGAGAGAGAGAGAGAGAGAGAGAGAGAGAGAGAGAGAGAGAGAGAGAGAGAGAGAGAGAGAGAGAGAGAGAGAGAGAGAGAGAGAGAGACAGACAGACAAACACAGAGAGAGAGAGAGAGACAGACAGAGAGAGATAGAAGACGGACAAAAGAGAGACTTCCGACTTCAGATACTTTAGTTTACATGTATAAGAATTTAGGCTAGGCCTATTCTGACTTTTGGAGAGAGAGAGAGAGAGAGAGAGAGAGAGAGAGAGAGAGAGAGAGAGAGAGAGAGAGAGAGAGAGAGAGAGACTGGACTTTTACTGACAAAGGCCAACAGACAGACAACCAGCCAGCTAAGCCAGCCAGACCGACAGAGACAATGGTGGCACAGGCAGAAATAGACAGAGAGAGAGAGAGAGAGAGAGAGAGAGAGAGAGAGAGAGAGAGAGAGAGAGAGAGAGAGAGAGAGAGAGAGAGAGAGAGAATGTGTGCGTGCGTGCGTGTGCGTATGCATGCGTGTGTGTGTGTGTGTGTGTGTGTGTGTGTGTGTGTGTGTGTGTGTGTGTGTGTGTGTGTGTGTGTGTGTGTGTGAGTGAGAGAGAGAGAGAGAGAGAGAGAATGAATGAATGGATGAATGAATGCATTTTTTTATTTATAGAGGGTAATAGAATAAGCAATAACATGCTTTTTTACATCCAGCCCTCTGGAAAAAACCCAACCAACCACAAATAAAAAAGTTGAAATGGAAAATGAAAATGAGCACAGACAATAATTATAAGAATGCAAAATACAACCCTATATAGTAGCACAACTATAACACAATCAAACCTAATATTATTAACTATACTCATTTTGAACGTGCATAAATTAAGAGTAGGCCTAAGCACATACTCACGGAGAATAAAACCAAAATAATCCTACGTACTTTTCATACTCATCTTTAACATGTGCACAAATTTAGAAGTGCACAAACACATATTAAAACCAATCCTAATCATACTTTACATACTCATCTTAAAAATGTACTTATTTGAACGGACAATCATGCATGTAATAAAATCAAACCTAGCTCTACTTTACCTACTCATCTTAATTAACATGCACAATTTTAAATGTAAATATGTGTACACATAACAAAATCAAACATATTCCTATATTACATTATTCATACTTAACATGCACAAATTAAGAAGTAAATACACACACGTGACAAAAGCAAACCTATTCATGTTTTTATAATGTGTATGCACATATTAAAAACTAAGCACATACAATGACGAAATTAAGCCTAAACCTACTTTACATACTCGTCTTTAACATGCACAATTTAAATTTAAACAAACACAGATTATAAAATCCAGCCTAAAACCACTGTAAATACTCATATTTAGCATGCACAAATCAAAGCATAAACACATACACGTACATGACAAAAAAAAACCAAATCCTATTCTACATACTCATCTTTAACGTGCACACATTTAGAAAGAAACACATATGTGACAAAATCAAACCTAATCCTATCTCAGGGGGGGGTGAGAGAGAGAGAGAGAGAGAGAGAGAGAGAGAGAGAGAGAGAGAGAGAGAGAGAGAGAGAGAGAGAGAGAGAGAGAGAGAGAGAGAGAGAGAGAGAGAGAGAGAGAGAGAGAGACACAGAGAGAGAGAGAATTGAATTGAATGAAGTTTATGCATAGAGGGTAATAGAATAAGCAAATAGCACATGCTTTTTTTAAACATCCAGCACTCGTAAGGAATAGTAAATAAATATAAAAAAAATTAAAAAAAGAAAAAAAGAAAAAATTAAAAAAAGACAGAAAAAAAAAAAACAAACAAACAAACAAATATAATGAGCATGCAAAAGTCATACATAGTATGCTAATACAATCAAACCTAATCTTATATGCACACGCATGTTGCAGCGGACGAACATTTTTTAAGTAAAGATGATACAGTTTGCAAACATAATATAGTAAAAGTCATACACACAAGCATTCCCTACGTATTCATTTAATAGTGCATACATTTATAATTTATATTGTAAAAATTGAGTTTAGTCTGACACAATTTCGCTTTAGTGGTGAGTAATTTCAACAGACTCAAGTATTGTGAACGTCATGTACAGTAACAGGGTGATGGAGGGGGATGGAGGGAGGGACAACAGAGAGAGAGAGAGAGAGAGAGAGAGAGAGAGAGAGAGAGAGAGAGAGAGAGAGAGAGAGAGAGAGAGAGAGAGAGAGAGAGAATATCAAAGTAGTTTATTCATTAAGTGGGTCTTCATTAGCTTGTTGAAAGTTGATGGTCTTTTGATTGTCTTCAAGTAAGCTGGCAGGTTATTCCAGTAGGTTGCGCCACTGTACGTTAGACTGGCTTTAAATAGGTCTAGTCGTGGAGTTGGAATTATCAGTTTTTGTAAATGCCTGTAACTGTTGATCGAAAAGCGGTCTATCAAAGACTGAGGAGCATTTCCGGTCATAATTTTGTGCATCATCACTGCTTTATTGTGTTCCAACTGAGATTTAAAAGGCAAAATATCAACAGCTTTGTAATCACTGGTCGTAAGTGAAGTTGATTTGAGGAGTACCAGTTTAACAGCTCGTTTATGCAGTCTAACGAGATGTTTTAAAACATTTGCGCTTGCTGAATCCCACAAAGTAGATGCATAGTTGATAAGGGAATTAATATGTGCATAGAAGAATTGCTTCCTAGCATTTATATCAAGGAAGTGTTTAATTTTCGATAACTGGAAGATTCTTTGGGATATCTTTTTGCTTAATAATTCAATATGTTCTGACCATGACAGTTTATTGTCAATCATTAGTCCAAGGACTTTGTGAGAATTAACTTCCTCGATTCTTTGGCCGGATATGTAAATAGGTAATGAAGTAAATGACTGATGTTGGCGTTTTGGGCGCGTTGTTAGACACATATACTTAGTTTTAGTTGGATTCATTAGCATATGGTTTAGTTCAGCCCATCGTTTCAACTGTTCTACATTTTTTTGGACGTTAGATGACAAAACAGGTACGGAATGATGACTTGACTGCACTGAGCTATCATCTGCAAAGAGATTGCATTTATCTTTAACAAATAGAGGCAAATCATTAATGTATAATAGGAACAACAGTGGACCTAAAACTGAGCCCTGTGGAACACCATAATTATTTGGGAGAGGAGAAGACTGGTAAAGACCAGTGCATACCGCTTGCTGCCTATTTGATAAAAATGAATCAAATAACTCGTACATTTGGTTTCCTATTCTGTAAACGCATAATTTCCTCATGAGTAGTGAGTGGTTGATAACATCAAATGCCTTTGCAAAGTCAGCAAAGATGATTCCAGTGTATTGATTGTTGTTTATATTTGTGAGCCATTCATCAACCATGTTAACTAGAGCTGTGTGGCATGAGTGTTTCTGCCTAAAGCCTGATTGCCTTGGATGTAAAAGATCATACTTTTCCAAGTGCTGTAGTAGATGCTTATGGATGTGTTTTTCTAGGGGTTTGGACAAAATAGATAGTATGGATATTGGCCTATAGTTGGAAGGGTCCTTCTCGTCACCGGATTTATAAAGAGGAATGATTTTGGCATTTTTAAGCTGAGTGGGAAAGTAACTTCTATCTATACATAAATTGTATATATAGGTTAGAGTGTCGGCAATGACAGGGGCGGCAAGTTTAAGTATAATCCCATCAAGTCCGTCCGTGTCCTTTGATGCGGATTGTTTCAATTGCATGAGAGCACTATGTACTTCGTATAGCGTTAGTAGTGGAAGAGAAAGTGTAGACTGAATGTTTTTGGATGAACAGAATTCTTTCAAAGGTTTTAGGTCATTTTCTTTCCAAGCATCATTTTGTATTAGGTTTTCCGCAGTTGATACAAAGTGCTGATTTAATAAGTTAGGAGAGGGGATGTTTGACTTAGTTGATTTCTTAACGTAATGCTTGTTTGTTAAGGTATTAATAGCTTTCCATACTTGTTTAGGGTTTTTGTCTAATAATAGAGAGAGAGAGAGAGAGAGAGAGAGAGAGAGAGAGAGAGAGAGAGAGAGAGAGAGAGAGAGAGATCGTGTTAGTGTTTGTGTTTGTGTTTATAGAACCAGTAAATAATACTAGATCCCTCCACAAATGACAAAACAATCTCTGCCAAATCAATCTAATACACAAGCTTTCTTATAGAGAGAATATTGTTTCTGTTCAATTCATTAATGATGCTGTGGCGTAATTTAAAAAAAATTGTATTGGTCCCTTATTTAGACTTATTGAAACTCATCAGCATAACAGTGTCTATCGTTTCAAAAATAAGGCGGCTGCTGACAACCTTGGTGTTCAGATTTGATTATACCATGAATTCGCTTTAAAAAAGTCAAACTGAATAATGTCATTAATCCACATTTAAACCCACACAGTTGAATGGCCCCATTGATATACCACCAGTTGGACATGGAAGGAGGGATGTTCAAATACACGCATGGGGGGGGGGGGGGGGGGGGGGGGGGGGGGGGGGGGGGGGGGGTCTTAGGGGCAAAAAGCACCCCCGAAGTTGACAATAATTTGATTTTCAAAGATGCAACCAAGGCCTCTTATAAGAATAAATGAGACAATACACTAAAATGACACTGAGTCGCATTTCTCTTCACCTTTCTTTCATTTGGGCGTACTTGAAAGACGGTTGTAATAGGATGAATAAAATTGAATTCCCATTTCAAAAAAGCACATCGAGTGTCATCTCTGTTCCATCTGTAGCCAGCCAGACTTCTGGTTTATTTGCATCAAGTGGCGAAATAAGATATTGCCTTTATGAGCACAATTGTCAGTGGTGACCCTTGTCCTGAGTATGGAGGACACAACAGCCAACAGACAAAGAAAACCCGTCAGCAGCCAGGAACAAAGAATGGTGCCTATGTACAGTATCTTCCTGGACGTGCCTCCAGCCTCTGTTATCCATGGCTGAACAGACGTGCAATGAGTTCACCAGTGAAAACAGCTGTACTGGATAGTTGTGCAATTTACAAGGAGGGGGGGGGGGGGGGGGGGTACAATTACTATATTCCTGGCTATGGGGGTGATCATGCTAGTGAGCTACTTGCCTATTGGCAGGCTAGGGAAATTGTGATTGGAGGTGTGTGTGTGTGTGTGTGTGTGTGTGTGTTGTGTGTGTGTGTGTGTGTGTGTGTGTGTGTGTGTGTGTGTGTGTGTGTGTGTGTGTGTGCGCGCGCGTGTGTGCGTGTGCGTGCGTGCGTGCGTGTGTGTGCGTGTGTGTGCGTGTGCGTGCGCGCGCGCGCGCGTGAAGCACGATGCTTCTAAGCTCATTGGCAATGAGACTATTTTGTAGAAGCAGACTCACTTTGAACAACATGTCATTCCTTTCAACTGTAGCTGGAAATGCGTGGGTCAGCACTTATTACACAACATTGACTACTGGGATAATTGTTGGCACCAGACGAGGCCCTTTTTTGTTTTTTTGTTGCCTGCTTCTTTCTCCTTTTGCTATATTTGCTGGTTTTTTCTTTGTTTATGTTGATAAAGGCGCATTCACCGAAATATCCAGTAGTTTTGCTTTGTCTCTTGTGAATGAAATAACGTCACTTTACACTTGTGTAGGTTTTTTTTTGGTTGTATGTTCCAGTGAGGTTGCAGTCTGTTTCAGTTTTTAAAAAAATGTGCAACGAATGATAAGAAAGGCACGAGAGATAAAGCACATGTGTCACAGCTCTTAACTGCAAAGAATTGCCTTTGAAACTCTGTCAACAGAACCTTAAATTCCAAACTGTTAGAACTAAGAACTGTTTGATATTCATGGTAATTTGTATTGTGGAAAAAAGTAAAAAAATATTTTTATATAAAAAAAGAGAAATCGTTACATTAAATTCCAAACTGTTAGAACTAGGAAGTGTTTTATATTCATGTAATTTTTATTTTGGAAAAAAGCAAAACAATATTTTAAAAAAAAGATAAATCGTTTGTTTACTGTCATGTTCTGTTTTAAGATAGCCGATATTATCACTGGCGAAATATGTAGTGACATTTACATTCATATATACAGATAAATTCATGTCTTGTTCTTTTTTGTGCGGTTCTATATCAGGGCCAGTTTCCCTGTGTTGCCTAAGAAAACAACACGAACCCCAAGATGCCAAGTGAACCGAGTCCAGTGAGCTTCGTTGTCCACACGACCAGTACGGTGAAGGACGCAGACTATTCCAAACAGGACGCTGCTTGGAATGTCAGGATCCAATCCTATCTGCTCGTATCTAGTCAAATAAGGGATGTAGGTGACCTTATTGTGGTCTGTTTGGGGTGGGTGGGGAATTGCTTGCTTATTCTGATCATGCATCGTCTCCCTTCGACCATGTTTAGTGTTTTCTTTAAAACTCTGGCCCTGTCTGACCAGCTGGTGCTGGTACTGGAACCGTTGCAACGTGTGCTGATCGTAAGGTTAGGCATGGAAAGATTCAGCGATGCTAGCTCCTGGCAGTGCAAGTTAAACAGTTGTACACACCGTGTGGTGTCAGTGTTATCATCATGGATGCTGGTGTCACTCACCATGCTCAGAGCTGCCTCTGTGCTGAGGCCACTTCGTGTCAGTGCTGTGTGGACCAAGGGAAAGTCACGATTTACAGTTGGTATGTTGATCATGGTTATTACTGTGATGAATGTGCATCTCCTTGGACATTATACTACACGCAAAGGACTTTGCAAGCGTTTTGGATCAAGAGTCGATGTGATTAGATTTATGTTACTTGAGCTTTATTTTCTACCTCTCGTGCCTTTGGTCATAAGTCATGTGGCTATCTTGTGGACAGTGGTCATATCTGACAATACAAAGAAACATAATCCTCTACAGCTAACATGCGAGGATTTCAGACAACAGAAAGTGTCATCATGGACAATCACCTTGATTGCTGCAGGTATGTGTTTTGTCCTGCTGACAACACCTCTATCTGTGTGTAACATAGCTTTCTTTTATGTTGATATGGAGAGTCCAATCGAAAGGGGACAGTGGCTGGTATTCTATCACATAAGCAAATTCGTTTTCCACTTCAAGTGTTCTGCCAATTTCTACTTGTTCTGTTTAACGGGTAGTAAGTTCAGGAATGAGATGCGAAAGATAATGCAAGAGTTTTGCGGGCTATGTGTTGGAAGTAAGACACATAGTTCTTAAAGAAAGTCTTCCAGTGCATAACAATTTGAAGACATTGCTTACTAATTAAATTCCATGCACAAAAACAGCGCGCTCATGTGTACATGTGTTTATGTGAGAGACAATGTGAGAACTAGGAAGAGAGGGAATCTGAGGACCAAGTGTCGATTCTCTACAAAGACTTGCACTTCAAATACGTGTTTGCAAAGGTATATTGGAAGTCATTTCCTATCTCCATGTACAATTTTCAAAGTCAAACATATTACAATATTATGATCACACAATTTTTTTTATTATTAGGTATTAGGTACTTTAAAGTCACAGAGGCATCTCTGTGAAATTCGGGTTGCTCCCACCTGGAGAGCGCGTCGCAGCCAGAGGCGCGCCACCCTATTTTTTTGCATGCAATTTTTGTGTGACTGATGAGGAAGAAAAGGGGGCGGGGGTAAATTTTGACCAAATCACAACTTTTTCGTTGCCACTGGGTTTAACGAGTGCTAAGTACATGGGCACACGGGACCTCGGTTTATCGTCTCATCCGAAAGACTCCACATTCAGACCGTAAGGCCTAGTGCAAAGTGAAAGGAAAATCCCCTGTACCCAGGTTCGAACTCGGGTTTACTTGACACGTAGCGAACGCGTTACCACTGTGCCATTCTACACCAATGACTGACTGTGAAGGCAATAAATAACTCAATGCAACTCAACTTTGTTTTCTTTTGTCCTCAGATCAAACCAAGATAATGTTCTTGCGGACATGTCAAACATACATACAAGAAACTAAACAATATATATATTCTTCTTTTTCTTCACTCCTCATCAATCTTCATTTCTTCATCTCCATCATCTTGATACATGAGTTCTTCCTTTACAATAAAGTAAACTCTGGAGAACCTGCACCTAGGAGTCTTGTAAATCTTTCTATAAAGTCATAAATACAGACGTAAGTCATCATAATCATGATCAACTACACTTGTAAACTAAGGTGCAAAACCTGCTCCTTCATCAACTCCACCGCAACAATCCAGGGCCCATCTAACCAGTCTTTCCACATCAAGTCACACTTCACCTGTCAAACCCAGAATGTTGTGTACCTACTTACCTGCAGCCTGTGCCGCAAGATGTAGGCCGGTGTGGGTGAGACACACAGATCTTTGAACGAGCGACTCAAAGAGCACAGAGACTGTATTATCTGTGGAAAAGACACACCTGTGGCCAATCATTTCAATTATGCCCATTATAACCTCTCTCACATCACAGTAGCAGCACTCTGGCACAACAGCCACAAGGAAGAAACTTATCACAAGTTCATGGGGAGCTTAGTCATCCAACACCTGGACACATTGAGTATGGCAACACTTCTGCCAGACAATCCTCCTTCACCAACAACCCCCCTCCCCCATCAAATCTTCTGAAGCCACACCAGAAGAAGAGTCTACGACTGGAAACGTCGTGTGTTTCCCTCTCCCAGGCACCTTTCCATACCTTGTTAATGTTCTTACCTGTTCTAAAAGGTACAGCAGTCACTGTTATTTATTCCTGACGTGTGTTTCCCTCTCCCAGGCACCTTTCCATACCTTGTTAATGTTCTTACCTGTTCTAAAAGGTACAGCAGTCGCTATTCTTTATTCCTGTCGTGTGTTTCCCTCTCCCAGGCACCTTTCCATACCTTGTTAATGTTCCTACCTGTTCTAAAAGGTACAGCAGTCGCTATTCTTTATTCCTGTCGTGTGTTTCCCTCTCCCAGGCACCTTTCCATACCTTGCTAATGTTCTTACCTGTTCTAAAAGGTACAGCAGTCACTATTCTTTATTCCTGTCGTGTGTTTCCCTCTCCCAGGCACCTTTCCATACCTTGCTAATGTTCTTACCTGTTCTAAAAGGTACAGCAGTCACTATTCTTTATTCCTGTCGTGTGTTTCCCTCTCCCAGGCACCTTTCCATACCTTGCTAATGTTCTTACCTGTTCTAAAAGGTACAGCAGTCACTATTCTTTATTCCTGTCGTGTGTTTCCCTCTCCCAGGCACCTTTCCATACCTTGCTAATGTTCTTACCTGTTCTAAAAGGTACAGCAGTCACTATTCTTTATTCCTGTCGTGTGTTTCCCTCTCCCAGGCACCTTTCCATACCTTGCTAATGTTCTTACCTGTTCTAAAAGGTACAGCAGTCACTATTCTTTACTCCTGTCGTGTGTTTCCTTCTCCCAGGCACCTTTCCATACCCTGCTAACTTTCTTACCTGTTCTAAAAGGTTGTTACACCCGGGCGTGAGGGGAAATAATAAACAATCAACAATAACAATCAAAGTGTATGACTATGCAAGCGCATGAGAATGTTCGTGTTTCTCTCTCTCTCTCTCTCTCTCTACAAATTATCCACACCTCACAACACAGACAAACAATCAACAACAGTCCACAAAAGCAGGTAGAATTCAATCCTGGTCAACTATTAAATCAAAAGAAAGTTTCACATTCAATTATCATACATCATGTTTCCCTCTCCCAGGCACCTTTCCATACCTTGCTAACTTTCTTACCTGTTCTAAAAGGTACAACAGTCACTATTCTTTATTCCTGAATACCAAAGAAAAGCATTGGTAACGTTATTCCATTTTGTTATTGTAAGCAAATTTGATTGTAACCAATGCTTAGTAAGCAAAATACGATGTGTGTAGTTGATACTTTATATACTGTATATTTTTGTGTTAATACCTGGCAAATGTTTAAATATGTTTCCATGCTTCCAAGATATGTAGTGTCTAGTACTGGCGACTATGTTCTTTTGAAGACATCAATACAAATATGACACAATTCAAACTGAAGTAAAGCCAGCTGTATTACATTGCAAAGTCTTTGGCATTACTAGTACAATGGCCAACACAGTCCGTTTAAAAAGAAACACTTGGTGGGATTTATACCAACCCTATGAAGACATGGCTTTTTACATCTCATACATTGGACACCCTATGTCTGCTGTCTTTGGTACGTTTGGAAATGTCATGACAATTCTGATCATGATTCGTCTTCCTTCTTCCACGTCCAGTGTTTTCTTCATCATCATGGCTATGTCTGCCCAGTGGCTACTGTTGCTTCCATTGCAGAACCTCCTTCTCTATATGTTTTGGTTTACACACCTACTCGACCAGGGCACCTGGCAGTGCAAGATTTACATATTCATTGAGCGTGTAGCGTCGCCTCTGTCGTCCTGGATGCTGGTGTCACTCACCGTGCTCAGAGCGGCCTGTGTGCTGTGGCCACTTCGTGTCGGTGCTGTGTGGACCAAGAGAAAATCACGAGCTACTGCTGGGATAGTGAGCATCATTATAATTCTCATCAATTGTCACTATCTGTTTGGATTTGACGTCTATAGAAAGACATGTTCAGCAACTACGTCTGGTACATACGCATGGTTCATGCGTAAGATCAACTCTTGGATTCGTCTGTTTCAATTTTGTTTTTTGCCTTTCATTATACTGATTGTCAGCAATAGCATTCTTGCGTGGACAGTGGTCCGATCTGTTAGAACAAACAAACGGTTGTCAACACAACAGTCCAGCCAGGATACCAGACAACAGAAAGTGTCTTCGTTGACCGTCACCCTGATTGTTGCAAACATTTCATTTTTCCTTTTGACCTCACCAGCAGCTCTGTATGTACTGTGCCGTGGCTACGTTGTTGTAAGGGGGCCAATTCAGAACGGCCATTTTGTTGTGTTTAAGTTTGCCAGTGACGCGTTGTTGACCTTCAACAGTGTAATTAACTTCTACCTCTACTGTTTAACAGGTAGCAAATTCAGATCCGAGTTTGTAAAAATAATGGGACAGCTTTACGACACATTCCGTAAGACTAAGCAAGCGACTTCACAGCACAGTTGAGCCGCAACATGATGGGAACAGTCTATGAAGTCAGGGATTTCCTTTAAAAAGCAGCACGGTTATCGTTGACCCGCTACGAGACCATTCCCGCACCGTGCTACACCACCAAACAACATTTGAAGCGACTCTGTCCACCTGTTCACGAGTTACAGGGTGAACAGAAAGACACACATATTATTTTAGAATTGTATTATATACATACATATATGTTTTTTGTGTGCGTTGCTTCTTCTGTGTGTTTTGTCTGTTTAACGAAATACCCTGCACGATATAATCAGAATTTAAGGAAAGCATGTACAGGTACAGACTATCCACATAATCATTCAGCTATAGTGAAGAGGAATTTTGAAGCTTTGTGGGCAGCTCGCAAGGATGCCACCCAAAATGATCTATCAACATTTGATTGCATCCCGTCATCGTTGGGACACCACTCTGCTTTTTGTTTTATGATACACTTTTATTCAGTGCAGTCAATTTGGCCTTTTAAGGCTGTGACACTCTGTGGCTCTATAGCCCTTCAAACTAAAATAAACTCCATCTTTCATTGCAGGTTTACTCATATACACACACGCGCGTACGCACGCACGCACACACGGACGCACGCACACACGCACACACACGCGCATACACATATATGTGCTTACCACGGATAGAGAAAGCAAAAAGGTAAAACTAATCCTAAAGCTGGTGACAAAGCAATGTTCATAGACGTTTTACTAATTTTGATCAAATTGGATTTATGAATGGCTTACTCAAATCAAATTCTTGGTCAGGAAGAACATTTCGGTTTCAAGGTCAAACTTCAAGGTCAAGGTCAGTAGAGTAGCACTATATGGGCATATTTGTGTACCATGATACCACCACACAAAATTTGAAGGGAGGAGGTTATGGGAAGGAGGGGGTGGGTGGGTATTGGGCGGTGGCTAAGGATAGGAATCAAATTGATTATTATCGGCTCTTGCAGCTAGTTGGGCTTATTCATTTGTGAAGAATAAGTGGGGGGAACCTTCTTCGCTATGTTGTGGCTATTGAACCCGACCACACTGCCCCTTTTACAGGAGTCCCTTCTTCGCTTAGCTGTGGCTATTGAACCCCTGTCCCCTCAACCCAGGCGAGACACACAGGGAAGTGTGTGTGGGGGGGGGGGGGGGGGGGGATGTGTGGAGGGGGGGAAACGGGTAGGAGGTTTGGGAGGGGGTGGGGGTGGGTTGTTGCCTATGGCATCAAAACTGTGACGGGGTGAGGGAGGGGGGTAGATGGGTTCAAGAACATGTTAAAGCAAAAATGATTTGCTATGTATCTATTTTATGCGTCTTTCATAACTCCTTTTCCTTTTTAATATTTGTTCTCTCTTTTTTTCCAATGTGTCCAGCGTTGAGACAGATGCCTTGTGTTGGTCCCAGTGTCAATGTGCAGAACGAACCTTGTTTCCTTGTAGTGTCCTGCCCTTGTCTTCTGAGGCAAATAATGAAACTGTCCACCTTTCAGAATGCTAACAAACACGCCTTTTTGTCTTTTTAGTTGAAATATCATTACATTTTGATTTATTGCGTTTTTTGTTTACCAGTCGCGAAGCGAGACTGGTATTGTTTTCAGTTTGTCCGTCCGTCCGTCCGTGTTCAAATTTGCTCAAAATGCATATTTCGGTGTAAAATGGCCTCACATACAGTTATCAGTGTGTTTCAACGGAAACAACAAGGGTTTGTCTGTTTGTCTGTCTGTGACTGCGATAACTCGAGAACGCTTGGATATATCAACATGAAAATGTACAGGTGGATACTAGGGGCTAAAAGCTTGGACAAGTTCGAATTTGGGCAAACTCGGGTAAGCGGTTAATAAGGGTTTGGGTTGAGATTAGGGTTAGGGTTGGGGTTTAGGGTGAGAGTGCAGGCGTAGATCGCGATTACGTCAGTCTTTAGTGTTTAGTAGATGAAATAAGCTTTAGTGTTTAGTAGATGAAATAATGTGCAATTTAAAACAAATCGAAAGATTCGTTGCTTACTGAAGACTTTACAGAAAGTCTTTCAACTGCAGCCCGGCGGTCTATTTTTAGCATTTCAATCATTACATACAAACAGTAGCTTCCCCTGACTTTTCAATAATTTTAATCTGTGAACCAGAATTTTATCGCCGCACCAATTCATAACCAAATCACAGTAGACACCTCCCTTCACGACCAATATTCCAAACAAAACGACTCAAACCGACTTAAGGTCGCAGCATTAGAAATTATAAGCTTCATCATCACTTGCTTATATACACAGACGGCTCTAAAATCAACCAACAAGCCGGCTGCGCATTCACAATCCCCGATCTTAAAGTTACCAAATCTTTTCAACTAAATAACAACATATCTATTTTTAGTGCAGAGCTTTGGGCCATACTTGAAGCATGCACCTACATAAATTATCTCCCAAACAACCCACGCAGTGTAGTCATACTAACAGATTCACTATCATCTATACAAGCACTAATGGGAGACTCCAAAAACAGACAATCTATTATACAAGAAATTAAATTTCTTATACATCAAATCACAATCAAAGGAACAGACATATCACTAGACTGGGTTCCCTCTCATAGTGGCCTCCATGGTAATGACCAGGCTGACATGGCCGCCAAAGAGGCGGCCCTCGATCGGTCCGGAACCAAAGTTAATATTAAACTATCTATATCAGAAATGAAATCAGCACTAAAAAGAGCCATAAGCCAAGAGTGGGCTAGGGAACTGGAGACCAGCTGTAAGGCATACTCCTGGGATCACCAAATTGTAACGGAGGATTATTCCCCCCGGTCCCTCGGTATGTACTATCCTTAATATACAGACTCAGAACCGAGGCAGCATTCTGTAAATTTAGTCAGACAGAGTGTGAATGTGGAGACTTCCTCACAACCGAGCACCTATTCACACCCTGCAATACAATAACCACTGACCTGAACAACCTAATATCAAAACTTAAAACAAACAAAATTCCCTTCACACAAAAAGCCATAATACACAGTCAAACCAATACCTGGCAACCAATTATTTGGCTGGCGGAAGCTCTCGGTCAGGCTTCCTTCGGCCACTGGTTCTAAAAAATAAACATCCCTCGCATACACAATCATACACAAAGCCCGCCCCAGTGACCTCTGTCCGGTGCGTGCACCCTCTCCCAAGGGGCCCTACTCCCCCATCCTAGCGGCCGCGGCGGCCGCCCCTCACCGGTCGGGGCGCCTGACGGGGGCGCGGGCACACTCTAAGCCCTGTCGGCTCTTTTCGAGTGGTGCTGCGCCCCTGGCGGGTGGGCCACCCTCTGTGGGGAGCCGCTCAAGCCCCTCTCACCCCCCCCTACCCAGTCGGTCCTTGTTTCCGGGGGCAAGCAGGTTGCCGGGGGTTGCCCCCCGGGGCCGGGCGCCCCACCACATTTACCATGGACGTCTGGTTCCGACGGGCGCACCCCGGCGGGTTCCCCTCCGGTACGAGCGGCATCTCTCTGGACCGACCCCCTGGGCCTAGCCAGCCATAGTCCCTCCCCCTCTCCCCCGGGGCCCCGAGGGGAGGCCCGCCGTACCACAGAGGGTCACAAGTCCCCAACTCTTTTGGGGACCCCCACCCCCAACTTTCCTTCTATTTCCCCTCAACCGGGGGCCTGTCCCAGCCCCCTTCCCCTCTCTATGGGCTTCAAATTCACCACCTATGCCACTCAAATAACCTTAAATTTCAAAATAAAATAAAATTATTTTGCCTCCCGCCAGTGAGTCTCACCCTGGAAACACACACTCTTGCGGACTGGCAGCCCATCACCAGTTTACCCAACCATTTTTATCAAACTAATCATACACCGTTTTATTTAATTATACATACTCTAGATTTTAATAAATAAAAGTAAGCTAATCTTAAACAAAATCTTTTATTTATAATAAATGAATAATACTCGTAGCGCAGGTCAAAACATAATAAACAAAAAACTTGCTTCATCACTATAAATTGTTACCAAATTATAAATGTAGAATTAATTTTACTTTAGCCCTCTATTTTTTATATGAAATTTATAAAATAAGTTTTAGATAAAAAGTAAATCCCTGACTGGGCCTCCTGCTCTAGGATGTGCTTCAAAAGAAGCATTAACAGAAAATAGGCCAGGAGACTCCCCAATCGATATTCTTATCCATCTTAACGTCTTAATCGGTTGTCACCATTAAAAATGATATTCGCCGCGAAATAAATAATTAAATATAAATAGTATGTCGGGTGTACATATGTAGATAAATGAATCTCGTCTTGTAAAAAATTGTTTTAAACGCTCCACACTGTACAGTAGAATAGGGGGGGGCCCACTTTAGGGGCTCCACATTCTCCCGTGGTAGCACCAGTGATTTTACCCACGGCTTCACCTATAAGGATACATTTTTCATCTATTAGTAAGAACATCCACAGTGTAATGGTTTAGGCTCCACACTAATGTTCCAGGTTCATACCTGCCTGGCTCCGGTGGGTTTTTTGGGTGGGTTTTTTCCCCCCCACCCACCATACACTAAAAATGTTTCACTCAACGTCAGCCTCATTATGAAGCCAAATTATTTTTTGTACATAACATTATTAGTTTTTCGCGTTTTTAACTGACCTTACATAACATTTTAAAAGTTTGTAATAATAAAGATTACATTTTAAACCTTGTGGTCCTGAAAAATTTCATCATAGCTCAGGGAGCGGCCATTCTCAAATAATATATAAGTAACGATTATAACATAACTAGCTATATTTTTTATCATGTGTGAACTGGTAGTCTGTAGAATGTGAGCTCGCATTGAACTACAAGTAAAAACTAAAGATTTTCCTGTCCCCCCTTCCCCTCCCCCCTCCCTCTTTATATCCCCAAGTAAAATCCCAATGCCCCACATGGCCGAAAGGCCAAAGAGGGCGTAAAGCATTATTTTTACTGAACGTTATAACTCAAGAACTCTTTTAGATAATAACGTGGGTGCATATTTGAGGTCAAAAGCTTGCAGAAGTTTGAATTTGGGCGAAATCAGGGTTACGGTTAAGGGTGGGGTTATGATTAGGTTTAGTGTTAAGGTTAGGGGTGCAAGCGTGTGTCGCGACTGGGTCAGTTTACGCAAGTATTCTAGTTTCTTTTATTTTTGTTTTGTGTGTTTTGTGTGTGTTGTTGTTGTTATTGTTTCTTTACTGTATAGTGTTGTAATGAAATGCTTATGTGTTTACTGGTTTTCCCAGGAATAAAAAAGAAAGAAAAAAAGAAACTATCACCTAAGTAATAACAAACAACAACAACAACAACAACAACATACAGTATTTATACGGCGCTGAATCTTGATATAAATCAAATCAAAGCGCACACACACGTTAGCATTCAAAGCGCATTCAAACACAAACGCAATACAACGCGAACACACACGGATAACATAAATGGAATATAGCAGAAACAGACCTAATGGCAAGAGAGAGAAGATAAAGAGAGAGGAGCTTTAATGACGGGGGAACAGGTGGGTTTTGAACCAAGCTCAACGACGATGGGCTATTTTCGTATATATATTTTTCTTTTGCCTTAGAATGAGAATGCCCGAAGATTATATTGATGACCGAATAATGCAGATCTGTGCATGTATTTCTGCCTTGCTGGCTTTCTGTCTTTCTGTGTGTCTCTCTCTCCCTTTCTCTGTCTCTCTTTTTCTGTCTGTCTCTCTCCTAGATCAGCTGATCCATAACTGTGTTTGCTTTACACTGAAGCTCTGGCTGTTTAACGAGCGCGTCTGGAGAGCGCGTCGCTGCTATCACAGCATCATATTTTCTTTTGTTTTTATATGTGTCAACGTTTCGCCATCGCTACACGATGACACCTGTTTAACAAATGGAAAATGTATTCGGTGTTTAACGCGTGTCTGATAGCAGATACATTCAAAACCCCAGAGTGCGCGCACATTTGACTTTTATTCTACTCCTTTTTCTTCTACATACTTTAACTCCCCCCCTCCCCGTGGGGATATCGGGGGGTCTTTCGCAAAATAGTTCCCCCACATTCTGGAAGTTCTGCGCTTGTAACTTCCTCTAATCTGCCACTTTCATGTACTCTGCCTTTCCCTTTGCTTTCTATCATCTACTATCTTTATGACTTATTGGACAATTCTCCTGCCTTTTTTCAAAGAAAAAAACCTCTTCTAAATAACTTTTCTCCTTTGAGCTCCTCCGAAATCGGAATGTGTCGGCTGTCCGTAGCGGGTAGACCAGCCAAAAATGAAAACAGGACACATACATACCTTACCCATTATGGCCATGGGAACGCAGAAGAAGAAGAAGAAGAAGAAGATCTCTGCCCTCCCCTACTTCCATCCTGTTATTGATATTTTTCAGAATAAACACCCCCAAAACATTTTTTTTTCTTTTTTTTTCTTTTTCGTCCTTTTCCCTCACCAGTATCCTAGTTGTGCCAGCCATTTTGTGCCATTGACCTCATCTTTGGGTGCGTGTGCCTCTTTGAAATTTGATTGGCTGGTTTGTGCTCAGGAAGAAATGGGAGGTGTGTGTGTGTGTGTGTGTGTGTGTGTATGTGTGTGTGTGAGCACTTATCCTTAAATCTCTCTCTCTCTCTCTCTCTCTCTCTCTCTCTCTCTCTCTCTCTCTCTCTCTCTCTCTCTCTCTCTCTCTCTCTCTCTCTCTCTCTCTCTCTCTCTCTCAACCTTCCTGAGTGTGTCCCCCCCCTCTCCCCCAACCCTCTTTCACATCCAAGTTTCCTTTCATTCTCTGACACGGGAAGTTAGGTCAACGTCAACCCCAGAACAAAGTTGGCATCCTCTCCACAGCAGTTCCACAGCAGGAAATGGGGTGAACGGCTGTGGAGAGTGGAGAGTGGAGAGTGGAGAGTAAGAGTTCCTGGAAATGTATTGTAATAGGTGAATTGATTGTTGTCTTTGTATTGTAATAGGTGAATTGATTGTTTGTGTATTGTAATAGGTGAATTGATTGTGGTCTTTGTATTGTAACAGGTGAATTGATTGTTTGAAATATCACCATGGGTTCAATAACCATACCATCAGTGTCATTTCGTGTCGAAATGATAGTTAAGCCTTTCTTGGCAGTAAAATTGAAGACAATAATTAATGTTAAAATATCACGTGAGGCGATAAACATCAGTAGGTGTGTTATTCGAAATCACAAAACACCTTTACACAGTTGACATATTGTTGGGCCACTGTTTGCTACCAGGCATTCAAGGCAATGCTTTATCATGCTCTGGAACAGTCTCCTGGAGATTTTCTGGAGGATTAATGTTTTCCCCCAGCGTCCCTAGATCCTCTTATGACCGTTACAATGGTGCAAGCTGAAATTGAAAAATGCCAGCGTTGGGCAGATTTTAACCTCCAAAATGACAATTCGCATCTCTACTGATCACATTTTGTGCAAGATCACCTTCGAATCCACGAATCCCAAACCCTACAACGGTCTACAAGGTCCCCTGACCATTTGCAATCGAATGCCTAGCTATGCCTTGTGGGAAAGCGTGCTCCAACACGTGTTCTACTGTTTTATGACTATTTTTGTGACTTTTGAACATTGCACCCATTGATTTCCGTCTTCTCTGGCAATCACGTGACGTTTCAAAATTAATTTTAGTAATCGATTTTATGTTAAAGGAATAACATACTTTTGTTTTTAAATTGAATAGAACTTACAATTTTGTTATTGAACTCATGGTGATCTTACAAATCACACTATCCCCTACTTTTTGTGAGCAGTATATGTGCGTACCACGTAGAACAAAAGTGAATAATTGACTGTGGTGAATCACAAGAAGAGAGCTATGCTAATCTCTGTTGAGAAACGGACATTTGAATGTGGTCAGTTGTGGGAACATTCCTTCATCACCTCATCTCATGGTGATATGCCCATGCGCTTTGGTTTTGTCAATCCACGCATGATTAATGTAAACGACTTAATCACGTTGTAAACTGACAGCAGGTGTGTTGTGATGATTGAACAGACTTTGATAAATTTGACATAAACATGGTGTCCAGAGAAACGTTCACCAAAACACAGAGAACAAAACTGTTACTCCATTGATACATTTGACATAAACATGGTGTCCAGAGAAACGTTCACCAAAACACAGAGAACCAAACTGTTACTTCATTGATACATTTAACATAAACATGGTGTCCAGAGAAACGTTCACCAAAACGCAGTGTGTTCGCTCACAGCATTGTCAGTGGAGCCGTGTCAGCTCAGTGCCAGCTGCCGACAGAGGGCGCAATGGTGCTGATCACGGGCCCACTGTTCTGCTTGATTTAACAACTCTTGGATTTCTAACAGCTAACTCACGGCTAAAGCAATACAGCCACACGGTGGACAACCAAGCTAGCTTAGTTCTAAGTCATAATAATAATAATGATAATAATAATAATAATAATAATAGGCCTAATAATAATAATAATAATAATATAAAGCTTATGAAAAAACTCATCCTCAAAGCGCTTTACAAATATTTTAGGAATAAAAGAGAAAAACATACAATAGAAGAAAACAGTATTACAAAACATTAAGAAGAAGCATAATAATAATAATAATAATAATAATAATAATAATAATAATAATAATAATTTAACAATGTAACAATTTAAAGTATCAATCAAAATGCTCACGCCCTCCCTAACACCCCACCCCCCTTTTCAAACACACACAACAGACACTCACGGACGCTCACATCATCGCATCAGGAGAAAAAATATATATCAAAGCATTAACAAAAAATCGATTAAAAAACAAAAACATACAGGCTAATAATACTTCGCACCACACACGATCGTGACCCAGACTACTAAGCTGCAAAATGTGCTGCAGAAATGTGAATAGATGACTAAAACACTAATGGTACACCTCCAAGGCCAGCATCCTTGACTTTGACCTAGACCTTCATCAGTATCCAATATTCAGATTCTCTCTCTCTCTCTCTCTCTCTCTCTCTCTCTCTCTCTCTCTCTCTCTCTCTCTCTCTCTCTCTCTCTCTCTCTCTCTCTCCCCCCTCTCTCTCTCTCTCTCTCTCTATGTCTAATAATGTGTATGTGTTTTATTCTATTTTTTGCATTTTACAGACAAGTGTGTAATGTTGGCTTAGGCTTGATTTTATCATGTTATATATAAAAATATTAGTGTCGTTTTTTATATTTGTTAAAAATTAAGATGATATGTAGGATTTATTTTGTTGTTGACATGTGCACATGCTTACTTTTAAATTTGTTTTGTTAGTTGAGTGTATAATTGAAACTTGAGTGCATAAGGTAGGATTAGGTTTGATTTTGTCGAGTGTGTATGCTAATTTACAAATTTGTGCATGCTAACAATAAATAAATAATTACTTATATAAAGTAAGATTAAGTTTGATGATGTTATGGATATGTATTTACTATGATTTTATAACGTGTGTGTGTGTGCTTACTTTTAAGTTTATTTTTTAGTTGAATATGCGAAGTAGGCCTACAAGTAACTAGGCTCGACTTTGTCATGTATCGGTGTTTATCGGCTGTGTTTATAATGTTATGATTGTTAAAGATGAGTGTGTTAGATATGCTTCTCTCTCTCTCACTCAGTCTATCTATCTCTGTCTCTGTCTCTCTGTCTGTCTGTCTCTCTCTCTCTCTCTCTCTCTCTCTCTCTCTCTCTCTCTCTCTCTCTCTCTCTCTCTCTCTCTCTCTCTCTCTCTCTCTCTCTCTCTCTCTCTCTCTCTCTCTCTCTCTTTTCTCTTATTTTAACTTATGGTGCAGAGATTTGGGGTTTAGCAGAAAACCAAGAGACAATAGAAAAAGTCCATTTGTTTGCACTCAAGCGATTCATGGGAGTTAACCCCAAATCGCCAAACACTTGATATATGGTGAAACTGGTAGGTATCCTTTGCATGTTGCAACACGTTTGAGATGCATAACATTTTGGTTACGTCTTATACAGATGGATGGTAGTAGATACCCCAAAAAAGCCTATAATATGCTGTTAAACCTTCAGCAAAATTATGATACATGGGCTTGCAAAGTTAGAAATATTTTGTACCGTTTTGGCTTTGGAGAGGTTTGGGAAGCACAAGGAGTTGGTAATAGAAAAGCATTCTTGACAGTATTAAAACAAAGATTTATAGATTGTTTTCAACAAGATTGGCATGCAAGCTTAGAGTCGCACACTTTTTATTATGTATATGCATCCTTTAAGCAAACGTTTACTTTAAGTACCCATTTGTGTGAAATTGTGAATATCAAAGCACGAAACACTTTGTCCAGGTTTAGAATTGGCATGTCCCCTTTGAATTGTCACTTTTTGCAGTTTAAAATTGACCCAAATAGAAATGTATATTGTCCTTTTTGTAATCATATTCCTGAGTCAGAAATCCACTTTTTGTTTGTTTGTCCCATGTATGACACCCTTCGAAGAGAACTTATTCCAAAAAAGTATTATAACAATCCTTCTATGTTTAAATTTGTGTTATTATTTTCTTGTACAAACAAAAGTATTGTAAGAAAGGTGGCTGTTTTTATCTTTAAAGCTTTGAAAGTTCGGCAAGATTTATGTAATGTTTTGTAATGTCAAGTTAATAATATAATGTCAATTTGTTGTTTTTTGTCGTCACACTCACTCCATTGTATGGGCATGGCCTAACAATTAAAAATGTCCTGACTCCTGACTCCTGACTCTCTCTCTCTCTCTCTCTCTCTCTCTCTCTCTCTCTCTCTCTCTCTCTCTCTCTCTCTCTCTCTCTCTCTCTCTTAGTGTGTGCGCGCATGCATGCGCGCGCGTGTATGTGTGTGTGCGCGCGCGCGCGAGTGTGTGTGTTTAGTGTCATAAAATAATTATTTAGTATACACATTTTTTTTTTTTTTTTTTTTTTTTTTCCCCCCCCCCCTTTAGGCTTATTTTGTTTATTGTGATTTAGCCAGAATGTTTATATTTATGTAACGAAAAGTGTCTCTTTGATATATTGTATTGGGGATCCTGTATGATGAGGGAGAGAGAGAGAAGAGAGAGAGGGGGGGGGAGAGAGAGAGGGGGAGGAGAGAGGGAGAGAGGAGGGAGGGAGAGAGGGAGAGGAGAGAGAGAGGGAGGAGAGAGGGAGAGAGAGAGAGAGAGAGGAGAGAGAGAGAGAGAGAGAGAGAGAGAGAGAGAGAGAGAGAGAGAGAGAGAGAGAGAGAGAGAGAGAGAGAGTATGGGCCGTGTGTACGCACGTATTAATTGGTGCATTCCTTCCGGTTACTTGTTTACATTTTTATTAGTTTTTGTGAGTGTGATGTGTAATGAGAGAGTGACAGTGCTTGGTGAACGAGGGTGGATGTCTTTGTGAGTGAAAATCATGTTATTTCGTTACTTTATTTCTTTGTATTCAAATGTTGGTGGTATGACTTTCTTGCTGATTTTAATTAATGTTTTCCATCTTTCATTGTTGCTTTTGTAACGTGCAACGAGCATACTACTATATGGAGTTTTAGCGCTATATGAATTATTATTATTTTGATGATTATTATTATTATTATTATTATTATTATTATTATTATTATTATTATTATTATTGCTACTATTATTATTATAGGATTGGGTTTCATCTTGTTATGCATAAGTGTTTACTCCAAAATGCGTGCATGTTAAAGATGAGTATGTAGAATAGGATTTGGTTTTATTCTGTCATGTGTATGTGCTTACATTTAAGCTTGATGTATTTTTAAGATTAGTATGTAAAATGGGCTTAGGCGTAATTGATTTTATTATGTGTATCGGCTTTAAATTTTAAATGTGTACATGTTACGAGTATGTAAAATAAGGATTAGTTTTAATTTTGTGATGAGTTAAGTTTTACTTATGTGCGTGTTAAAGATGAGGACTAGAAAGTAGGTTCAGGCTTGATTTCGTTATGAGCAGTATTTACTTTTTAATATGTGTATTCGCTTGCAAATAATATGACTAGGTTTGCTTTTGTTATGAGTGTGTGTCTACTTTTTAATATGTTCATGCTAAAAATGAATAATGGAATGTAGGAATAGGTTTCATGTTGCCATGAGTACATGTATTTACATTTTAAATTGCGCATGCTAAGATGAGTAGGTAAAGTAATACTATGTTTGACTTATTATATGCATAGGTTTCTTCAACTAAGTACATTTTAATGATGAAGTATGATTGAGTTGGTTTTTTTTTTTTATCTTTATGCTTGTGCACTTCTCTATTTTGAATGTTTAAAGATGAGTGTGAAAAGTAGGATTGGGTTTTATTTTCCCGTGCGTATGCGCTTACTTCACACATTTTGAATGTTAATAATTAGTATGGTTAATAATAATAGGTTTGATTTTGTTATTGATGTGTTACAATATAGGGATGTTTTTTTTGCATGCTTTATATTACTTTGTATGTGTGTATTTTCGTTTTTCATTTTCTACTTTTATATATGTATTTTGTCCAGAGGGCTGGATGTAAAAAAGCATGTTATTGCTTACTCTATTACCCTCTATAAATAAAATTCAATCAATCAATCAATCAATCTATCTCTCTCTTTCTCTCATTATACATAATTCCTTATATAATTATATCATTTAAGCAACACACTTTCTTTTAAAACCTCAATGTAAACATTCTGACCAACCCAAAGTAAAAAAATATATCACTATAAAAAGAAAGAAATACTATATTCATTTTACTAAATAATTATATATTGATACTAAATATGAACAATAATATTGAATTCAGATCAGTAATTTGGTTTATTTTCTTGACGAGACTGGTTGGCTTGTTGGATTCTCCAAGCCAGCCATGTTTCCAGCACCGGCCAAACAACGCCATGCCTAAATTGCCTAACATCCTTTTTCTTCAGTCTCCCTCTTCCTTCCCTCTGCCTGACCACTACACGCACGCACCACTCTGCGAGCCCCCCTCTCCCCTACTGCAGTACAGCCGCAATGCGTTACTGGCTGTACAACCTTCGACCCCTGACTCTGCCCTTGTTGCCACGCTACGTCATCTGCGTATAGGGATTAATCTTCCACGCACGCGAGGCTGCAGAGGAGGAAAAAGGAAGCAACGGAAGATTTCTGTCGTCTGCTCAATTCCTCGCCCTCCCCCTTCACCTACCAAACGGATGAGTATTTCTAACTTACTTACTGTTCCCGTTGCTTCGCCCACAAAAGATGCTAATTTTATTGTTGCCCAACCCCCGTTCCGTTGGCGTCCCACAGAAACGTTCTTCTATTAATTATTTCATTGTAGAGAACGATGTTGATATTTTCTGCATCACTGAATCCTGGCTTCTGCCTTCGGGTGATGAAGCTAAATGCGCTGATCTCTCTCCCCCTGGCTACAAAACCATCTCCTATCCTCGCTCTTCACGTGGCGGAGGCATTGCCTTTGTCGTGCGTGAAAACTGTGCTTCCATCTCACCTCTACCTCCCTCTTCCCCTTTCCACACTCCTCCTTTGAACTGGCCCAGCTCTCCGTTACTCTCCGTCAGCACTGCCGACAGCTTTTCTGCCTCTACCGCCCTCCTCCCAACAAGAAAAACAAACTTTCGGACTCCCTCTTCCTCGACGAGTTTCCCTCTTTGCTGGAGCACTGCAACACTATCAGCGGTGTTCCAATCATCATGGGAGACTTCAACATTCATGTTGATGTTCCCACTGACCCCCTCACCCTCCGCTTCACCGCACTGCTGGATGACTTCGACCTGCACCAGGCTGTGACCTTCCCCACCCACCAGAAAGGTCACACCCTTGACCTGGTTATTGTCAGGCGTGACGACGAAGACGTCCTGCGGTCCACTGCTCCTGACTCCTTCCTGGACTTTTCTGACCATCTCTGTGTTCTTTCCTGCCTCCGTTTATCTCACCCTTCATGCCCTCCTGTGTACGCTGAAACCAGGAAGATCTCCTCCATCGACATCACTGCCTTCATGTCTGACCTCAGGGCCAGACTGGACTCATCTCTACAGTCTTCTGCCGACCAGCTCCACCACCTCCTGACCAGTCTACTCGACCTCCACGCCCCTGTCATCCATCGCAAGATCTCCAGTAGGCCTCCATCACCGTGGTATGCTTCTGTGGCACCTGAGGTGACCCAGGGTAAACAAGAACGCCGCCGTGCAGAGCGCCAGTGGGTTAAGACTGGACTTGAAATTCACAAACAGATTTTTCGAGCCATGAACAAAATTGTGTCTGACATTATAGATAAGGCCAAATGCTCTTGTTTGAATGCCCAAATTCTTGCTTGTAGTACTTCACGTCAATAGTTTAGCCAACTCCCTCCTTGGTAAACCAAAGTCCACACCTCTACCTTCTTCTATCCCTGTGTCTGAACTCCCTCAACGTTTCTCTGATTTCTTTCACA
This sequence comes from Phymorhynchus buccinoides, assembly GCA_017654935.2. Classification (NCBI taxonomy): domain Eukaryota; kingdom Metazoa; phylum Mollusca; class Gastropoda; order Neogastropoda; family Raphitomidae; genus Phymorhynchus; species Phymorhynchus buccinoides. Next base: position 3,622,759 of record CM065680.1, on the reverse strand, counting down.
GCAAGATAGCCACCATCCGCCACAATCTTGATTCTCAATCTGCTCCACCATCACCTGACTCTGTCCCTGATCCCTCCTTTTCTGGCAGTATGTGGTCTGAGTTCCGTTCTGTTTCCACTGATGAGGTTAAGAAGATTTTGACCCGAACTCAGACTAAAACCTGTGAACTAGACCTTCTACCTTCATCTCTCTTCTCCCAGTGTCTTGATGATCTCCTTCCTTACTTTACATCCATCATCAATGAATCTCTATGTTCAGGCCGCTTTCCAACTCATTTAAAATCTGCAGTTGTCAAACCTCTCTTAAAGAAGCCTAGTCTCGATCCTGAAAATCTAAAGAATTATCGGCCTGTCTCTAATCTTTCATTCCTTTCTAAGCTTACGGAAAAGGTGGTTCTTAAACAGCTGTCTGACCATCTTCAGGTAAACGATCTTTTCTATCCAAACCAGTCTGCTTATCGAGCAGGTCACAGTAC
>CM065680.1:3587284-3617284 GCA_017654935.2 Phymorhynchus buccinoides | reverse complement strand
TACAAAGCATTAATTTAATAATGGAAACAAACAAACATAAAACCAACAGCAAATGATGAAACATTAGGACACAGGGGACAGGAAAAACACAACAAATCGGGTCACAATTGTGCTCTTTTAATGACATGCATACAGAGATCAACAAAAGTTACACATCACCTTTTCTTAGCAGCGCAGAACGAAATGGCACGGTCAAATCCTTTGATATTTTAAAAATCTATAATTCAATCATGTATGCATCAGACCCCAGCTTTTCATTGCATTCGGGTTATTAGTTTGGAAGCAATAGCTCAACAAATAACGCAACCCCCTAAGCTTAGCATCACAAAACACAGCTGCTCAAAATGTGTCAAAAGTAGGTATGTCTACCTAAACAGCAATGACTTAAACCGCATAGGTAGCAGTTCCTCAGGGCTTTCTGGATACATTGAAGAGGTTCATGATATATTGTGTAACGTTTTTGCTTTACCAACTACACTGGACACACCCAATTTCCACACTTTTTGTGTAGCCACGCTTTTGTGATTTTCAAATTTGGGGTGGTATTGTTTGTTGAGCTATTGTATCGACAGTAATTGCCCAAATGCAATAAAACTTACCATTGGGGGTAAACAAATAATTGAATTAGACATCTGCAAAATTTGAAATAATTCGAATCAGCCGTTCTTTCATGCGCATATAAAATGCACGTGTAGTTTCGTTTGCCGGTCAGCATACAACTGAATATGATTTTGTTCGCCCAGTAGTGTTCACACCAGAAGACAGAATCGCTTCAAATTTTGTGTGGTGGTATCATGGTACACAAATATGCCCATATAGTGTAACTCTGCTGACCTTGACCTTGAAGTTTGACCTTGAAACCGAAATTTTCTTCTTGACCAAGATTTTGAATTGAGTAAGCCATTCATAAATCCAGCTTGATCAAAATTAGTAAAACGTCCATCAACATTTCGTTGTGGCCAGCTTTAGGATTTGTGTTACCTTACAGTTTGCGTGGTGGTGCATCACGGTGCAGGGATGGTCCAGTAGGTAAATGATAACCGTGCTGCTTTCTAAAGGAAATCCCTGAATTCATAGACTGTTCCCATCATGTTGTGGCTCAACTGTGCTGTGAAGTCGCTTGCTTAGTCTTGTGGAATGTGCCATAAAGCTGTCCCATTATTTTCACAAACTCTGATCTGAATTTGCTACCTGTTAAACAGTAGAGGTAGAAGTTGATGGCACTGTTTAAGGTCAACAACACGTCACTGGCAAACTTAAACACAACAAAATGGCCGTTCTGAATTGGCCCCCTTACAACAACGTAGCCACGGCACAGTACATACAGAGCTGCTGGTGAGGTCAAAAGGAAAAAGGAAATGTTTGCAACAATCAGGGTGACGGTCAACGAAGACACTTTCTGTTGTCTGGAAACCTGGCTGGCTTGTTGTGTGGACAACCATTTGTTTGTTCTAACAGATCTGACCACTGTCCACACAAGAATGCTATTGCTGAAAATCAGCATAGTGACAGGCAAGAAACAAAACTGAAGGAGACGAAACCAAGTGTTGATTTTATCCATGAACCATGCGTATGTACCAGACCTAGGTGCAAAACATCCTGTGGCATCGATGTCAAATCCAAACATATAGTGACAATTGATGAGAATTATAATGATGCTCACTATCCCAGCAGTAACTCGTGATTTTCTCTTGGTCCACACAGCACCGACACGAAGTGGCCACAGCACACAGGCCGCTCTGAGCACGGTGAGTGACACCAGTATCCAGGACGACAGTGGCGATGCTACACGCTCAATGAATATGTAAATTTTGCACTGCCAAGAGCCCTGGTCGAGTAAGTGTGTAAACGAAAACATATAGAGAAGGATGTTCTGCAATGGAAGCAACAGTAGCCACTGGGCAGACATAGCCATGATGATGAAGAAAACACTGGACGTGGAAGAAGGAAGACGAATCATGATCAGAATTGTCATGAAATTTCCAAACGTCCCTAAGACAGCAGACATAGGGTGTCCAATGTATGAGATGTAAAGAGCCACGTCTTTATAGGGTTGGTATAAATCCCACCAAGTGTTTCTTTTTAAACGGACTGTGTTAGCCATTGTACTAGTAATGTCAAAGATTTCGCAATGTAATACAGCTGGCTTTACTTCAGTTTGAATAGTGTCATATTTATACTGGTCTTCAACAATACATAATTGGCAGTACTAGAAGCTTGGAAGCATGGGAAATATTTAAACATTTGCCAGGTATTAACACAAAAATATACAGGATATAAAGTATCAAGTGCATACATTGTATTTTGCTTACTAAACATTGGCTACAATCAAATGTGCTTAACATATCAAAATTGAATAGCGTTACCAATGCTTTTCTTTGGTATTCAGGAATAAAGAATAGTGACTGCTGTACCTGTTACAACAGGTAAGAACATTAACAATGTATGGAAAGGTGCCTAGGAGAGGGAAACACACGACAGGAACAAAGAATAGTGACTGCTGTACCTGTTACAACAGGTAAGAACATTAACAATGTATGGAAAGGTGCCTGGGAGAGGGAAACACACGACAGGAATAAAGAATAGTGACTGCTGTACCTTTTAGAACAGGTAAGAACATTAACAATGTATGGAAAGGTGCCTGGGAGAGGGAAACACACGACGTTTCCAGTCATAGACTCTTCTTCTGGTGTGGCTTCAGAAGATTTGGTTGCAGTTTTTGTAGTTGGTTTCAGGTGAGCACAGTTCAGTTGGTCTGAGTAGCAATGAGAAGGGGCAGCAGAAATGGGCAGTGGTTATAGTTCAGTGGTGTGTGTGTGTGTGTGTGTGTGTGTGTGGGGGGGGGGGGTGTAGAGAGTTGCTGGGTGAGTGATTAAAGGGGAACCACCAAAGACAGTGAAGAGGGAATGAGTGTAGAGGAGGAGGGGAGGGCTGGGGGAGGGGTGGGGTGGTATGACAATTGTTGGGGCAGTATAAATGGCAACAAAGAGAACATTGGGAAAGGGAAGAAAAGAGGGTGTTGTGTGGGAATGGGAGGAGGGGGGTAATGGGCGAGGGGGGTTGTCTGGCAGATTTGTTGTCTTACTCATTGTGCCCAGGCGATGGGCAGAATTGAAATGCTTGGCCACAGGTGTGTCTTTTCCACAGAGCATACAGTCTCTGTTCTCTTTGAATGGATCGTTCAAAGATCTGTGTGTCTCACCCGCATAGGCATACATCTTATGACACAGGCTGCAGGTAAGTAGGTGCACAACATGCTGGGTTTGACAGGTGAAGTGTGACTTGATGTGGAAAGACTGCTTAGAAGGGCCCTGGATTGTTGCAGTGGAGTTGATCAAGGAGCAGGTTTTGCATTTTGGTTTCCTGCATGGAGAATTGCCTGGCTGGGTGGTAGAACATGACGACCAGAAAGTAGAATGCGCAAGATGGTCCCCAAGGTTCTTGTCTCTTTTGAACGCAACCAGTGGTGGTCGGCTGAAGGTGGTTTCCAGAGTTTCATCTTCTTTTAGGATGCTAAAGTTGTGACACAAAATGTCTCTGACTGGGATGTTGTGGGGTGGTAGGTAAGGCTGAGGATCACTTTGTCTGTGTTGGTTGTCTCTTTCTCTTTAGGTTTCAGAGTTTCGTGTCCGGGAACAGATTTTGCACGCTCCAGAGACCCTCTAGCCGTGCAAAAACGTGGCCATGGTTGTTACTTATTTTGTGAAATCCTCTTCGTTGCTGCAGTCTGCAGAGGCGTAGAAATTGAGAGTATGGAATCCATGGATCCATGCTTCCTTTGGGTAGCCCTCTTCAATCATGGCCAGCGTAAGGGACTTCCTTACTGCACTGGCTTGCTCGTCTCCAGCAGAAAGGCAAGGGACTGTGGATCGGACCTGGATATCAGGCTCTCTAGACTCCCTAGGCTCTAGCATGTGACCTGGAGGAAAAGGGAGTGTATCCTTGGGTAGGCTGTCCTTGTATTGACGTACTAGCCTCTTGCTTTCGTGGACAAAGCTTCCCCTTTTAAACATGTTTTTACAACCTGGAAAGTCAAAGCAATCCCTCGTCTTTCTTTTGACTGTTATTTCAATACATTGCGATCTCACAATTAACCTACATACGGGCTTCAAGGCATTCAAATGGGATTCCCTAAAATCTTTGTAGCAATTCGTGGTTTGGAGTCTCCTGAATGTGATTGAGTCTCTCTGTAGATTTTCAATTTTTTGTTTACTCCAGTCTGCATTATGTGATTAAGGAGAAGAGCCCGCACATTCTTCATCAAATGTTGACCTGGTGAATAGCTGGACCAATCACAAACCATTACGCTTTGGCCCTCAAACCAGGATGTTTGTGTCAAAGTTTGTGTTTGAGGCTGTTGTTCAACAGTAAAATCCAGATGTTTAGGTTGAAAGTGTAGTTTGCTGTAAAGAGGAGGCATTTGATAATTCATGCATGTTATTTTATCAAACTGTCAATTAATGTGAAGACAGAAGTGATTTTTCTTGCCAATACCGCACAGTTTTATACACACTAGCGCAACGCCTAGTAGTGGCAATGCACCATACTGGTAACACCTAGTAACGGTAACGGCAAGTACTGGTAATGCTGAGTACAGCAAATTTGAAGCGATTCGGTTAAGAAACGGCAGAGTTATAAGGCCCTGTTTCCCGTTGGCGCTGATCTGAGAGTGACGCGTTCTCCCGATTCTCTTCACATTTGCTGCTAGGCGTTGCCCGGGCCATAGCAAGCCAGACAGCAAATTGGAATGAATTCGGTTAAGAAACGGCGGAGTTATGCGTGAAAAGGTAAAGCGGCGTATAGCGCGCGCGTTTCTGACCCGATTCGCTTCTAGTTTGGCACAACGATAGTCACCCTCCCCGGTCATCTACCTGCCAAATTCAAAGGCAATCGGCCCATAAACACCGGAGCTACGGGCGCCGAAAGGCCGTTGGATGCGCGTTTCGCGCATTTGCCGAACCGCGCAAATGACACGGCTGCCTGGGTTGCCGTTGCCATCGCCCCGTGAGGGCGCACAGCAAATTTGAAGCGAATCGGTCGTAAAACGGCGGAGTTATAAGGCCCGTTTCGTGTTTCAGACAGACACACACACACACACACACAGACACACACACGGACAGTTGGCTTTTTACTATATGATTTGGGCAACATTTGGGCTGTGGATACATACGTTTTTTCTTATATTTTGCCAAGATTTTAATATATTTTGATTAGGTCTAATCTGAGCTTTTACCTGAAACAAAGTCACATTTTTATGGGTTAGACACTGTGACAATGTATCACGCACGACCTCTCTTTCTTTATCTACACCCCCCCTCCCCTTTCTTTTCTCGGGCCGCCACTTTAATTACCATTCAACATCAAACCGACGCCGATTAAGGCATTTATCTCTTTGAAGCCCGATCTTCCTTCCCATCACGAGAAAGTGACACCCACAGTCGGCGCCCTTTGAAGACGACTCTTCCTTTCCCGATCCAGGAATGTCGGCATGTGATAATGATGTAACCGGCGCATGATTGTTCTGTACTACTATGCATAATACTAGGACATCATCTTGTGACTTGTCGACTGCTATGAACCAATGACAGGCTCTCATTGTTTGAAAATGGGAGGGGAAAATTTGAGTAGTGAGGAAAGTTAGCCTACACATACTCTCTCATAATACATCCAAAACCTGGCGAGACAACATTGCAGACTCAACCACTCTCCCAGCCAGTCCTAATAGCCCAACTAGTGAGTATTATTGACGGCTGGTGATTGAGATTTGGTTTTTGTTAGATCATATTTTTGATCTAGATCCTATGTTCAATGATGAATAAGGAGTAGATATGTTATTGAAAAGAAGTGGTAAACATTCTGTTCTATTTATGTGCACTGATTATTTGTGTGTACGTGTGTGTGTTTTTGACTTTAACTCTTTTGGTACCAGAACCGGATTTTATGCCTACTAACCCTTTTGTCTATTTTTAGTAGGAAGCCTGTGGGTTGCAACCTTGCACTTTATGATGACATTCCTTTCCAGGTGTTGGATGGAGAGTGATGTTGGCTTGATCATAGACTTTGATCTAGCCGAGTACTGACTAATACCAGTTGATTCCTGTACACCTTTTATGTTTTACTGATCTCAGTTTGTTAACTGAAATTCAGATTATGTGTTCTTAGTGCTATTGTACAAGGGCAGCCTTCTAGCCGGTTGGGATCCACTAATTCCCTGCCGACTGAAGCCCCTTGTCTCTAAGCCATAGAGACCTACATCCACCTTCTCCTGTGATTATCAGCAGGGCATCGTGGTCAGGAAGATCATCCCTGACTCACAAGCACCAAGACGGGAATGCCGCCAAGACGCCCCGCACCCAGAATCCGCGAGGAGACCACGCCTGAACCGTGCCATCCCGCGACGCCATAACCGGAACGACTGGGAGCTACTCTCACCTGACGAGCAAGCCCAGCCAACCCAGCACTCGCCGATCCCTACGGAGGAACTTCAGCACAGCCATGAGCTAAGTCACTATGACAGTGCCAAAGAACACTAACTGGAAACCAGGACACTAAGTGACCCTTCTCGCTTGGGGCTAACCTTCTAGAAAGACAAAAGTCTTGTAAATCCTTTCGGATTTCATTGTTTTTTTATTCATATTTTGTTTTGGCGCCATTGAGCTGCTTTATTATTATTGTTGCATAATCTTATGCAGATTTTGTGAGTAAATAAAATACAAGTGTCAAATAATTCTGAACCCTTTGGTCAGACTGATGAGAGTGGGAGTCTTGTAATTTCATGTAAAACCCTACTTCTCTCTGTCTGCCATTAAGAGCAAATCAACCACTTGTATTTCTTACAATCATACGAGCCAGAACCCGGGCACACATATAAATTTATTAGATGAAAAGGGGCCGGGAAAGTTGCTCACCTCCCATACCCTAGAGAAGTGGGCTAAAGGCAAATTTTCTACTTAAAAATTTAACACACTAAAAGTCTTCCCTAGAGACTTAGCCTTTTAACCCATTACCTCGTCACAGACACTAACAAACATGCTTTGTATTTATGCTCATTACCTAGCAGTGGTGACGTCATTCACTCAAAATATACGTATTTGTTGCGATGAAATCACTCTCCAAGTGGTATATTTAAACAGCACAGAGATTCCCCTTTGTACCAATAACATTTTAAAGTAACTACAACTCTGTATTAGTGCACAACAAATCAACTGACCTAGTCACCCAAGGTCACTTTGTCCCTAATTTCGGTTCACCCAGTAGATTGCATCACGTCAGTACTTGCATCTTCCTTCACATTGTTGATAATAATTATATGTGTTAGAAAGATTAATGTCCAAATGTTTTTAGCAAACTGTTTGGTTGCACCTGTCTGCATTTTGCTGCTCAATAATCACATTGCTTCTGGTTTCTACCTTCGGTTTTAAATGTGTTTTCAACATGACTGACTAAATAATCCTAGGGAAGCAGCTCTGAGTCTGTTTTTGGTTGATGGCATATATTAAGATGATTTATCTCGGATAAGAGTTCCATAGTTATCATTTAGACAGCCAGTTATTCTAAAATAATGTTAAAGTTACATACCCAAATTCTCACACATTTGTATAAAGACAGCCCAGACAGACAGCAAAAAACCCACAAGGTCAAAGGTCAAGATCAAGACGTTTCAAACTATCTCCCACTGCATGTTTTGAGTGATGCTGATCTGATATTTATATTGTAATAAACCACGATTTTTTTATACTTTCGCATGGTCAAACATCAATGTTAAGGTCAAGAGGCTTCAAATGTCTCCCAGGTCATCTGATCAAGAATGCATAATTATGGTTATGTGAATGTGCGCCCAATGGTGTTCAAAGTGTATATATCCACTGCTAAAACAGATAACCTCAAAATTAAAAATCAAGGTAATCAAGATAAGCAATGCTTTGCATCGTACATGACCTTCAGCCAGTCGACCATCTTGCCTAATTGGAAGCGTGTAATTGCAAAACTGAGAAAATGGTCTAAATCATCAATTTGACACGTGCACGATCTCCGTCCTTGACCTTGCCTTTGACCTTCATCAGTATTGAATTTTCGGAGTTACCATAAGTCAATGCACCCACATACCAAATCGTTGGTTAAATGATTTGAAATGTATGGCCAGATGAAGAAATTTAGTTTGACCTTTAAGTTCAAGTTCAACATGGTTATTGTTGTTTTTTAGTTGAACCTTCAGGTCCTATTGATAAGTTGCCTGTGAAGAAGTCTTCTCTTCTATCCTGTGGGAGAGCAGCGTGAACCAACATCGCCTTGCTTTCCTGCCAGTCCCTCCTCCGTTATTGCTCTACCTTTGCAATAAGGGCTGGTGGGAGTCGTCATTCTGTTCTTCTGCTGTCCTTCTTCTAGTGTACCTCCCAACGTGTGTGGTACAGGGGATGTCAAGATTTCCTCTTCAACTGTCATCATCTTCTTCAATTGTCATCGTCTTCAACGTCGTCTTCCTGTGTGTCAACAGTTATCAATTCAATCAGTGTGCTTCGTGTAATCCTCATATCAGCAAAGTCGAGTTTATCCTTGGAACCTTCACAGTGTGTTTTCATAGAGTGATCATACATAATCATATTTAGTTTTCTTATATCATCTGTTTGCATTTACATGTGTATATATTCTATGTTTACGGTGTTGTCTAGTGTTGTAATAAAGTCTTGTCTTTTCATCAGATAGTTCGGGTTCCTGATTCCTTCTGTGTGAGAGGGTAGGTTCTGCCTGCAGTAGGGCGGGGCGCGACAATGGTGGAGATGCGGGGTAGGTGATGGACATTTTGCTCAGGAACTGAAGGACTCTGTTTGGGAAATTGTGTTTTGTCTTGTCTTGTTTCGTTTTGTCTGATAGGATTTTATAGGGTACAAAGAGTGTTGAATAGTTTGAGTTGGATTCCTCGGCAATGCTCCTTCGGTCTATGAAAATGTCTGGTAAAGCAACAGACCCAGAGTCAGACGACCTTCGTGAAGGTGAATTCCCTGAGAATATGGAACATACAACTCCGCTGAGTGGGTCGAGTCAAAATTCTGCAGGAAAGGACAGAGGAAGGGGCACGATAAGGCTGTTTGAATCGGCCCAACGACCTGGAAAAGGAGCAACGTATGATGGAACCGATCACAAACCAGAACCTAAACCTTCTCAACTTGAAAATTTCAACAGGACAAGAAGGTAGTACAAAGTACAACTGGACCCACAGACATGACTGCCATGTTCTGAAAGTTCCTGCAAGATCATCAGGACAGGGAGGAACAGAGACAGACATGACTGCCATGTTCTGAAAGTTCCTGCAAGATCAGCAGGACAGGGAGGAACAAAGACAGACATGACTGCCATGTTCTGAAAGTTCCTGCAAGATCATCAGGACAGGGAGGAACAGAGACAGACATGACTGCCATGTTCTGAAAGTTCCTGCAAGATCAGCAGGACAGGGACGAACAGAGACAGACATGACTGCCATGTTCTGAAAGTTCCTGCAAGATCAGCAGGACAGGGAGGAACAAAGACAGACATGACTGCCATGTTCTGAAAGTTCCTGCAAGATCAGCAGGACAGGGAGGAACAGAGACAGACATGACTGCCATGTTCTGAAAGTTCCTGCAAGATCAGCAGGACAGGGAGGAACAGAGACAGACATGACTGCCATGTTCTGAAAGTTCCTGCAAGATCAGCAGGACAGGGAGGAACAGAGACAGAAATGGCTACAAGGAAAAGAGGACCAAAGGCGTCAGTTTGAGGAAGAGAAAGAAGAAAAACGCTGGAGGCTTCTCTGGAATCGTGAAGATGAAAGGAGAAAGGAAGATCAGGCTTTCCAAGAAAGATTGCTTAAAGCCGAAGAAGCAAGAAGAAAACATGAAGAGGAACTTCGTAAGAAGGAAAGCAAACTGGAAGGCATGCATTTGACCCCTTTAGAAGACAAAGACAATGTTGATGAGTATCTTGACCAATTTGAAAGAATAGCCGGAATCCAAGGTTGGGAAAGGAAAACCTGGACAAGTCATCTTCTACCTTATCTCCGAGGCACTGCAAGATCTTTATACTTTGCTTTATCTCCAGAAGATCAGTCTGACTACACTAAGCTGCGTACAGTTTTGATGAAGAGATTCAACCTCACTGCAGAGGGGTATCACAGGAAATTTAGGGATGCCCGCAAAGAATCAAATGAGACTTTTGAACAGTTCATCGTGAGACTGAAGAGCTATTTTCGGAAATGGGTCAGTCTCAGTGAAAAGGACATTGAGAAGGTAGAAGACCTGGAAGACCTGATCATATGTGAGCAGGTCATGGAGACTTTGACTTCTGATCTGGCCATCAGGGTAAAAGAAAGACAACCAACAAATGTCAACGAAGCTGCCAAGGCCGCAGATGTGGTTATTGAGGCAAAGAAATATACACAGAAATTCCAAGGGCCAGGGACCGCCAGCAATGGCAATAAAGGGTCGCAAGGGAATGATAGAAATAGGAATTTCATGTCAGGGTCATTGGAACCTGAAGTGTCACTTAAAGAAGCAAAGGAGAGAGGATTGTGCTACAAGTGCAAACAGCCAGGACATGTGAAAAGGGATTGCAAAGCAGTGGCTGCGTTGTCGAACTCTCCAGAGAAGCAGGTTACACAGGTCTCATCACTCTGTAAGCCCTGCAGCCAGAAAGCCTTCAGTCCTCACTGCCAAGTTCGTTTGAATGGAGAAGAAGTTAAAGCGCTGAGAGACACTGGAGACGATTCTCTGATTGTTGACAACTTTACAGGGTTGAAGAAATCCGTGACGTTGGCTTCAACAGGGCATCAACTGTTTTGTGACATTACCCACGTCTTTCTGGAATCCCCTTTCTTTTCAGGAAGGGCACTGGCTCTAGTTATAAAAGACTCGATTGTCCCTGTCATTATTGGAAATCAAGTGCAACTTGAGACAGGAGAAGAACGTCAATTGCCTGTGTATGCAGCTAGGCCTGAAGTGATTGCTGTTGAGACAAGAGCCATGGCACGCAAAAAGCAACTCACTGCAAAACCACTGCCGGTTTCAAAACCTCTGATTGGTCAGGTTGGTCCTGAGCAGGTTGCTCAGATGCAGTTTGAAGATGAAACTTTGAACAAGGTACGTGAGAACGTTGAGACTCATCAGCGTTTCAAGGTCAAAGGTGGCACAATGTTCTTTGAGAAGAGAAACAACCTCTTGTACCGAGTGTATTCTGGGTCAACAGGGAAGTACAGCCAGCTGGTGGTGCCCAAACCTCTTCGAAACGAAGTTCTGCGTCTTGCTCATGACTCTGCAATGGCTGGACATATGGGCGCAAAGAAGACCAGGGAGATAATATGGCAGACATTTTATTGGACTGGGATGTGTGCTGCCATTAGAAGATATTGCTCCTCTTGTGACCAGTGTCAATGGACAACTCCTTGTGGCATCATCAAGAAAGCCCCACTGGAGAAGATGTTTGACAGGAAAGCAGTTCAGAGGAAAATGAAGATTGGTGAAAGAGTTCTACTCTTGCTCCCTGAGAAACGAAAAAAACTCCAGATGTCCTGGAAAGGACCTTACACTGTTGTTGGAAAGAAAGGCATGAACGATTATGTCATCAAAATGGGAGAAAAGGAGAAACTGTACCACATCAACCTTCTGAAGAAGTATGAAGGGAGAGTAGAAGCTGATGACAAAACTGCTGCTGTCGTCATTGAAGAAGAACCAGAAGAGGTTAGCTGCACTTAACAAAAATTCCACTGGTTCCTCTGAAAGCTGAAGAGGGACCAGGAGACGTGAATCTGGATCATGCCAAGATAGCAAGTGGTCGACTGATGCGTTGGGCGCTTCATCTTCAGAAGTACTCATTCACCATCAGGGTGATGCCTGGCAGGGAGAACGTCGGGGCCGACTACTTGAGTAGAGCATCATAGGTGTTCTTCATCATCCTGGAATCTACTGAGGACTCTTATCACTCTTTGTTTAACAAAACGGGTAGTTTTGTCTTAGCAAGGGGGTGTGTCGCGTAAAAGAGATCCCGTGTTTGTTGTTCATAGCATTTTCCCGTGCAAGTTGTGTTTGTCCTAGTTGTCCGTCAAGTTTTCACACTTGTGACTCTTTATCTGTCTGGTATATGTGCGTGCGTGTATCGCTTTATTCTCTTTCTGTTTTTCACGTGCGTTTTGTGCAGTAGAGTGAGTTCGGTTTAGCAATCTAGTTTTCGTTCTGTTCTGTTGCTGGGAGATGCAAACTGAGGCCCGGTTGGGTGACACCTCTATTGGTGTCCTCTGTAGTGTTGACAACAGTTTGTCAACCTGTTGTTGTTGAGCAACGTTTATGTTGTCGATTGGTCAATGTTTGACTAGCACCATTCACCAGGGGAAGAAGTTCTTCCATGTAAGTAATTGTTGTAATGTTTGATTGTGATGCTTGTTGTTAGTATTCTGCTATTGTAATGTTGGGGTAATAACTTCGAAGAATAGGTTTTGTGTGAGTAGTTCTGTTAATTATGTCCCTTTTCGCTCTTTGTTTCACGATTGGTTTCGTCACTCTATTTGATAATTATTTGCTCATGTTTATGGTCCTGAGCAAATCATTTGGTTTAGCAAGGGCTATTTCTAAATGTCGCTTCGTTGTGGTTTGAATTCCGTTTTCCACCATATTTGGTCGTGATGTCATGATTATCCATCTTTGGTGTAAATGTTGAGTGAACAGTTTATTAACAATTTATTTTCTTGTGTATTAACATTGCATCACGCCTAGTAGGCTAGTTTGTAACTTCAGCCTTTTAGGCCTGTTTTCTTTTGTCTCTTCTGGGCAAGAGGTGCTGACTTCGTCGTCAATGAGTGGCCTGCATCTGGGAACCAGTCTTCACAGCTCCCTTGATCAGCTGCTGGGATCATCGCCTGTGAAGAAGTCTTCTCTTCTATCCTGTGGGAGAGCAGCGTGAATCAACATCGCCTTGCTTTCCTGCCAGTCCCTCCTCCATTATTGCTCTACCTTTGCAATAAGGGCTGGTGGGAGTCGTCGTTCTGTTCTTCTGCTGTCCTTCTTCTAGTGTACCTCCCAACGTTTGTGGTACAGGGGAAGGCAGGGGAGGTCAAGATTTCCTCTTCTACCCCTCTCCAGTTCTACGTTCAACTACTGCAGGGAGAGGGCAGGGGAGATGAGTCAACGTTTCCGTTCTGCCCCCTTCACGTCTACTGGTCTTCTGCTTCAGAGTAATGGGGCACGGACAGAAATTCTACCTCCCTACATTCTTCCTTCAACTTCTACCTTTCTACGTTCTTCCTCCCACCTTCTACCTTCTACCATCGCGTCAACTGTCATCGTCTTCTTCAATTGTTATCGTCTTCAACGTCGTCTTCCTGTGTGTCAACAGTTATCAATTCAATCAGTGTGCTTCGTGTAATCCTCATATCAGCAAAGTCGAGTTTATCCTTGGAACCTTCACAGTGTGTTTTCATAGATTGATCATAAATAATCATATTTAGTTTTCTGATATCATCTGTTTGCATTTACATGTGTATATGTTCTATGTTTACGGTGTTGTCTAGTGTTGTAATAAAGTCTTGTCTTTTCATCAGATAGTTCGGGTTCCTGATTCCTTCTGTGTGAGAGGGTAGGTTATGCCTGCAGTAGGGCGGGGCGCGACATTTAGTTTCTTGTATGTATATTTCACATGTCTGCAAGAAAATTATCTTGGTTTGATCTGAGGACAAAACAAAACAAAGTTGAGTTGCGTGAGTTATTTATTGCCTTCACAGTCAGTCATTGTATTGTGTGATCATAATATTTGAATATGTGTGACTTTGAAACGTATACATGGAGATAGGAAATGACTTCCAATATTCCTTTACAAACACGTATTTGAAGTGCAAGTCTTTGTAGAGAATCGACACTTGGTCCTCAGATTCCCTCTCTTCCTAGTTCTCACATTCTCTCTCACATAAACACATGTGCACATGAGCGCGCTGTTTTGGGGCATGGAATTTAATTAGTAAGCAATGTCTTCAAATCGCTATGCACTGGAAGACCTTCTTTAAGAACTATGTGTCTTACTTCCAACACATAGCCCGCAAAACTCTTGCATTATCTTTCGCATCTCATTCCTGAACTTACAACCCGTTAAACAGAACAAGTAGAAATTGGCAGAACACTTGAAGTGGAAAACGAATGTGCTTATGTAATAAAATACCAGCCACTGTCCCCTTTCAATTGAACTCTCCATATCAACATAAAAGAATGCTATATTACACACAGATAGAGGTGTTGTCAGCAGGACAAAACACATACTTGCAGCAGTCAAGGTGATTGTCCATGATGACACTTTCTGTCGTCTGAAATCCTCGCATGTTTGCTGTAGAGGATTATGTTTCTTTGTATTGTCAGATCTGACCATTGTCCATAAGAAAGCCACATGACTTATGACCAAAGGCATGAGAGGTAGAAAATAAATCTCAAGTAACATAAATCTAACCGCATCGACTCTTGATCCAAGACGCTTGCAAAGTCCTTCGTGTGTAGTATAATGTCCAAGGATATGTAAATTCATCACAGTAATAACCATGATCAACATACCAACTGTAAATCGTGACTTTCCCTTGGTCCATACAGCACTGACACGAAGTGGCCGCAGCGCAGAGGCAGTTCTGAGCATGGTGAGTGACACCAGCATCCATGATGATAACACCGACACCACACGGTGTGTACAATTGTTTAGCTTGCACTGCCAGGAGCTAGCATCGCTGAATCTTTCCATGCCTAACCTTACGGTCAGCACACGTTGCAACGGTTCCAGTACCAGCACCAGCTGGTCAGACAGGGCCAGAGTTTCAAAGAAAACACTAAACATGGTCGTAGGGAGACGATGCATGATCAGAATAAGCAAGCAATTCCCGAACCCCCCCAAACAGACCACAATAAGGTCACCTACATCCCTTATTTGACTAGATACGAGCAGATAGGATTGAATCCTGGCATCCCAAGCAGCGTCCTGTTTGGAATAGTCTGCGTCCGTCACCGTACTGGTCGTGTGGACAACGAAGCTCACTGGACTCGGTTCACTTGGCATCTTGGAGTTCGTGTTGTTTTCTTAGGCAACACAGGGAAACTGGCCCTGATATAGAACCGCACAAAAAAGAACAAGACATGATGAATTTATGTGCATATATGAATGTAAATGTCACTACATATTTCTTCAAACAGAACATGACAGTAAACAAACGATTTCTCTTTTTTAATATACAAATATATTTTTGCTTTTTTCCAAAATAAAAATGACCATGAATATCAAACATTTCTTAGTTCTAACAGTTTGGAATTTAATGTTGTGATTTCTCTTTTTCAAACAAAATATTTGTTTGCTTTTTATTTTTTTCCAAAATAAAAATGACCACGAATATCAAACAGTTCTTAGCTCTAACAGTTTGGAATTTAATGTTACGATTTCTTTTTTTTTTACAAACAAAATATTTTTTGGCTTTTTATTTTTTTCCAAAATAAAAATGACCACGAATATCAAACAGTTCTTAGTTCTAACAGCTTGGAATTTAATGTTCTGTTGACAGAGTTTCAAAGGCAATTCTTTGCAGCTAGCTGTGACACATGTGCTTTATTACTCGTGCCTTTCTTATCACTCTTTGCACATTAAAAAACCTCAAACAGACTGCAACGTCACTGGAACATACAACAAACAAACAACTACACAAGAAGTGCAAAGTGACGTTATTTTATTCACAAGAGACAAAACAATACTGCTGAATATTTCGCCGAATGCGCCTTTATCAACATAGACAAACAAGAAAACAGCAAATATAGCAAAAGGAGAAAGAAGCAGGCAACAAAAGGAGAAACACATCAACAAGATCACAGAAACAATACTTCCCCTCTACTGTCCAATGCGTAAACATTGCGCTACGGGGACTGTAGAGGGGAAGTATTTGTCGAATAAGGAGTTCACCAAGGTATGTATTAAGTTTTTCAACGGATTTTAAATCTTTAATATGTCCTTGATTCAAATCCGTCGGAGGCCAAGCTTAAAATAGTGGGGAACTTTCAGTAGAAAGTGATCTTTGTAGGTACCATGGCTTGTTTTCACATCCGCCTCCATAGCCTAAATTTAGCTCATAAGAACAATGACGTCACTTGGATAAGGCCAAAGATATGACGCGCAGGGGTACCTGGTATATAAAAACTAAAACTCAATTATGTCGTAAAATCATCTTAAAAACTATGGCCACAAGAACACTAAATAAAGACAACGAAATAAAATATATTTAAAGGTAAATTGAAGTAAAAGTAGCACAGTTAACTAGCACGCTTTGCAACCAAGTAACCCGCGAGAAATCGACTCACCCTTGCGGGAAAGACCCACAGGAAGTTTACCTTTTATTTGACCTTAGCAACACGTGTGTTCTGATTAACGATACTGCATCTCTCTTGAACTAAAACCGCAATGGTTGTTCGATTAAACCACCATGTGAGCGAACGAAAGCAGAGTAGATGTTGAAAACTGAACCTGAATGACTGAGGAAGCGAAGAGTAAGGCCTGCTTGTCCCGTAAATAGAGCTAGGCTTGTTTCGGTGCGTTCATGCTTCTGCGCGCGCGCGTGCGCTCGCGTGCGTGCGTGCGTGTGTGCGTGTGTGTGTGTGTGTGTGTGTGTGTGTGTGTGTGTGTGTGCGTGTGTGTGTGTGTGCGTGCGTGTGCGTGTGCGTGCGTGCGCGCGCGTGCGCGCACCGTAATCTCAAGTTTATAGATATCCATACTTTCAGTTCAGAGGCATCAGAACTCCTTTCTAACGTGAGTATTTCCGACGACCCTGCGTCGACTTTTAATTCTACTATGAATAACTTGCTTGATAAACACGCTCCCCATCCACTCGTGTTGTGCCCGATCGTCCCTGCGCTCCCTGGTACACGCCTGAACTTAGAGTAAGTAAA
This sequence comes from Phymorhynchus buccinoides, assembly GCA_017654935.2. NCBI lineage: Eukaryota > Metazoa > Mollusca > Gastropoda > Neogastropoda > Raphitomidae > Phymorhynchus > Phymorhynchus buccinoides. Next base: position 3,600,368 of record CM065680.1, on the reverse strand, counting down.
CGCACTAGTCGTAAGGCTGAGCGTCAGTGGCGGGCCTCAAAACTAGAAATACATCGTCAGATATATCAGTTTCTCCGTAACATCTTCACTCTTCTTCTGGCCAAGGCAAAAACAAGTTATTTCTCATCTAAAATTCTCGAAGCCAACAGAACAAATGTCCTGTTCTCCACCATGTCTGATCTCCTAGACACTACGAAATCAAGTCCTCTGCCATCAAATATCAGTCCTGACAAACTGCCAGAAACCTTTTCCTCCTTCTTCTCCACCAAGAATCTCGATCTACGATCAAAAATCGACTCCATGCCTTTAAAACCAACTATTCCAGACCCATCGTTCACTGGTGCCCCCCTTCTCTCTTTCAAGCCGGTGTCTGAGACCGAAGTTCTTTCTACTTTGAAAGAAATGCATTTTAAATCCTGTGATCTTGACCCCGTCCCAGCCTCTCTTTTCTCACAAATCTATCAACACCTTCTGCCAGCAATCACCACCATCATCAATTCTTCTTTGGTTTCAGGTGTGTTCCCTTCTGCTTTCAAAACCGCTCTTGTAAGGCCCCTTCTCAAGAAGAACAATCTAGATCCCAATAATCTGAAAAAACTACAGACCTGTATCTAACCTCCCGTTTCTCTCCAAACTCCTAGAGAAGACTGTTCTGAAACAACTTAACGATCATCTATCCTCAAACAATCTTCATCATCCTTATCAGTCTGCCTATAGAGCCAACCACAGTACTGAAACAGCCTTTGTTCAAATCGTCAACGACCTCCTACTTTCTTCTGATGCTTTCAAAACCGCTCTTGTAAGACCCCTTCTCAAGAAGAACAATCTAGATCCCAATAATCTGAAAAAACTACAGACCTGTATCTAACCTCCCGTTTCTCTCCAAACTCCTACAGAAGACTGTTCTGAAACAACTTAACGATCATCTATCCTCAAACAATCTTCATCATCCTTATCAGTCTGCCTATAGAGCCAACCACAGTACTGAAACAGCCTTTGTTCAAATCGTCAACGACCTCCTACTTTCTTCTGATGCTGGTCAAATCTCTCTTTTGACACTTCTTGATCTCTCTGCTGCCTTTGATACCATAGACCACTCCATTCTTCTGTCTCGTCTTGAACATACTTTTGGAAGGGCCCTGCTCTTTCTTGGTTTTCCTCTTAGGAATACGCTGCGAGTAAGACACATAAACTTGCTGGCAGTTTATTCCTACTAAAAAATCACCCTTCATAGATATAGACGCACGCATGATGTTCTTTCATGCCCACTGTCTCTCACACATTAATTACGCATCTGTAGTCTGGGACTCTGCTGCTAATTGTCACCTATTAAAACTCAATTTTATGTACAAAAGGGCAGCTAAAATAATCCTCCCTGATCCTGAACTCAGTACATCAGAAAAACAAGCCCAGTTAAACATACTTACACTGCAATCACAGCTTAGCTGTAATAAAGCCATTCTCATGTACAAAGTACACTATGACATAGCTCCACAATACCTGAAAAATCTACTTACACAAGCCTCACATCGCTATTGTTCAAGTAACTATATTCTACCACACACAAGAAAAGATACATTCAAGTCAAGTTTTATTTTCTCGGGTTCCTCCATATGGAATTCCCTTCAGTCCGACATTAGATTATGCTCCTCTATCTCAACCTTCAAAACGAGTCTCCGAGAGACACTAACATTCGACCCTGTATTCACATCATTCTATTTGTTTACTATTCTCGAACAATGTGCCTCATATATGCTAAAATCAATGTTTAAATTGTCTGCATTTTATTGCTAATTGTTGCCGGTTTCATACCATAGGCTGCATTAGCTTGCCCTGTTCTAAAATGTATAGTTCTCTTATACGTGCTTCAACATATCTCTGTGCGTATGTGCATGTATTCTTGCGTGTGCCACGCACACGTGCAGGTGTGTGTGAGTATGGTTGCATGCATGTATGCCCGCACAAGTGTTAACAATTATACATGTGCGTATGTAATTTTATAAATCCGTATTTCAACCTGTCTTTATCATAATACGTGCTTTGCTACCTTTATGTTCAATTATATATGTGTAATTTTATGCCTTGCCATGTTTGTATTCTATGTTCGTATATGTTCGTTTATGTTCAAATCTGTATGTGTAAAATCATACCTTGCCATGTTATTATGCCTTGCCATGTTTGTATTCTATGTTCGTATATGTTCGTTTATGTTCAAATCTGTATGTGTAATATCATACCTTGCCATGCTATTATGCCTTGCCATGTTTGTATTATATGTTCGTATATGTTCAAATCTCTATGTGTAAATTCATGCCTTGCCATGTTATTATGCCTTGCCATGATTGTATTCTATGTTCGTGTATGTACTAAGGACAGATTGGAAGACTAGGCGTTGCTTAAGATCTTTATCCTTGAAAATAAAATTAAAGTTTTCAAGTTTTCAAGTTTTCTGACCTTTCTGATCGTTTTCAATCAGTACTGGTCAATGGTCGTCAGTCTGAACAGGTTAGGCTTTTTTGTGGAGTCCCCCAGGGGTCTGTACTTGGTCCTGTCTTGTTTACTTTGCATACGTCACCTCTTGCCAATATCATCGACCAGCACAACATGAAACATCACTTCTATGCAGATGACTCACAACTCCAAAACACTACAACCCCTGAAGATCTAGATTCCTTTCTCACAGAAAGTAACAACTGCTATATTGATATTCAAGATTGGATGGTTCAAAATAAACTTCAATTAAATGGTGAAAAAACCGAAGCAATGCTTGTAGGGACAAAAAACAAACTAGCCTCTGTTTCCATAGAGTCAATCCAACTGGGTAACAATATCATTCCCCTCTCAGACTCTGTCAAAAACTTAGGTGTTACTTTGGACAATACTCTTTCCATGCAGAGTTTCCTGACTCAGACCTGTCAGTCCTGCTACTATCAAATTCGTCGCATTGGCTATATTCGTAAATACCTCTCAGATGAAGCCACAGCAAAGCTTACTTCCCTCATCCTATCTCGTATTGACTACTGTAATGCTCTCCTTTCTGGCCTATCAGTCTCTACTCTATCTTGTCTCCAGCGTATTCAAAACACAGCTGCTCGTCATGTCCTTAGGAAGAAAAAGCTTGATCATGTTAGCCCTCTTCTCCGTTCTTTGCACTGGCTTCCTGTCGCAGACAGAATTCAGTATAAATTAAACACACTTTGCTATAAATCTATTCATAAAGCTGCTCCACTTTACTTCTGTGACAATATTTCCATCTATACGCCAGCTCGCACTTTGCGTTCAGTTTGTGACCGTCTTTCTCTCCAGATCCCTTGGTATACGCTTTCAACTGTTGGTCGGCGCTCTTTTGCTGTCTCAGGACCGACCTCCTGGAACAAACTTCCTCTCTCCCTCCGTCAGCGACCGACCCTCTCTGCTTTCAAAGCTAACCTCAAAACCCACCTGTTCCCCCGTCATTGAGGCTCCGCTCTCTTTCTCTACTCTATCTTGCCATTAGGTCTGTTTCTGCCATATTGCATTTATGTCATCCGTGTGTTCGCTTTGTATTGCGTTTTTGTTTGAATGCGCTATGAATGCTAACGTGTGTGTGCACTTCGATTTGATTTATATCAAGATTCAGCGCCGTATAAATACTGTATGTTGTTGCTGTTGTGTGTGTGTTTGCGTGCACGGGTGGGTGGATATGTACGTGCGTGTGTGTGCGTTGTATGTGTGCGGGAGGTTGGGTAGGAGCAAAAAATCAACAAGATCAAAGAAACAAAACTTCCCCTCTACAGTCCAATGCGTAAGCGTTGCGTTACGCATTGGACTGTAGAGGGGAAGTATTTGTCGAATAATGAGTTCATCAAGGTTCTGTGCTCCAGCAACCCCTGTTTCTTCTCTTTGTTTATTATATCAACAACCAACCAAAGGCACTGACCTCTGCTGCTCGTCTCTTTGCTAACAATGCACTCTGCCAAATAACATTGAACAACCACAGTGAACTTCAACTCGACCTCAATAATGTAGCCATGATTATGATGATGTGAAATTAAAATCTTGGAACTTATTGAATGTTGTTAGCCTTGCTGTATGTCTCCTGTCGGTGAGTGGAGTCCAGTGCATCTGGGTGTACATTTGCTCAACACTGGATGTGTGGTGATGCCTGTTCACCACCCAACAGGCAACCCGTCCTGTATCTTCTGCACCCTGGCAATGTCTTTTGCAGTTTAGGGATCCCAAACAGGGGAAGATTACTCTAGTATGGGTTTTACAAGAGATTTGTATGCTGTCACTTTGATGTTGACAGATCTGACTTTAATTTACGCCGAAGGAAGCCTAGAGTCTAGCTGGCTTTGACTCTCACATTTGTCAGGATGGAACTAATGACGTCATCCATTTAGTCTCCCATGATGCCAGATTATTGAGGTCAAGTTGAAGTTCATTGTCGCCGTTCAATGTTCTGTTGCAGAGTTTATCGTCAGCAAAGAGATGAACAGCAGAGGTTAGTTCCTTGGGTAGGTCGTTGATATAAAAAAAGAAACAGAGTTTGCCTGAGCACACAACCTTGGTGAACTCCTGATTCGACCGTAATTGCCTCTGATGCTGCTCCTTCTATCCTCTCATACACAGTGATTAGTTGTATACAGTACACAACACACACACTTTGCTACATGGACAGACTTCTGCACAGACAGAACTACAGATATACAGGGGAGACAGAGAAACAGAGGCACAGAGACACAGTCAGAGACAGAGACATCAGACATGACAGAGATTGAGAGATAGACATGCACGTGCATGCACGCACGCACGCACACGCACACGCACACACACACACACACACACACACACACACACACACACACACACACACACACACACACACACACACACACACACACACGACACATACACACACAAACGCGCGCACGTGCGCGCATGGACGGCAGACTCACTTGCATACTGATTGAAATCTAATTGTTAGCGCAGAGAGCTTTAGCTAGACAGAAGTGATGGAAAACAGCCTGGGTTGTATTTGTCACTAGAGGGTGAATAGCCACTGCCTAAAGTTTATCCCAGGTCGTTGAATGACGCTATAATTAGCAACAGTTATTTATGGTTGAAGTTGAATAGTCTTGATATACAATGTGTTTATTGTCAGTCTAACTAGTTAAATAAATATCTTTTTTTTAAATAAACTGCTTGTCTGTGGTTTATGTTCTGGTTCCATTTATCTGAGAATAATCTCCCAACTGATCGCCTCTTCCCAGATTGGGAATTCCCACAGGCAAAGTACAGGGTTCGGTTCATCCTGACAGACGAAGCCTTGTGGCCGTTGTGCTCTGGTTGTGGGATGCCTGGGAGGTGATCAGGCTTGGGGGTACCCTACAATATGATAATGTGAAAACATTTTTTTAATTTTTAAATCTCAGTTATGGATGATAGTCTCTGGCGGAGCAGACGAAAAGTAAATGTCATGATAACCCGCAAATCAGGCTTATTCGGCGTTTATATAATGCATTATTTAAAATAATGAATGCATTATTTAAAACAAAGAAATATTGAAAATAAAACGAAAACTGAAATTTAAATAAAACATTATTTGGAGAATGAAGCTTTTATTAAATAATATGTTTCAAATTTGATTTTGCTATGATACATAAATAATGCATTATTTAGTTTAAAGCTGGTTTTATTTTGAATAAATGATTATTTGTAGTATGTAAAGCATTTTTTATTCCTACACATGTCACAGTTTTCTAAAAAGATATATAATGCATTATATGCTTAACTAATGCATTAATTATCTAAATAATGCATTATTTAGGATATAGAAAAATCAATGACTTTCTGGACACGGAAAATGCCATACCCGTTGGATTTTGTATGGCACTTCTGTTGTGTGTCATCAAAATCACCAGTATCCAGAGAGAGAGAGAGAGAGAGAGAGAGAGAGAGAGAGAGAGAGGAGAGAGAGAGAGAGAGAGAGAGAGAGAGAGAGAGAGGGGGCGAGAGCGAGCGAGAGAGAGAGAGAGAGAGAGAGAGAGAGAGAGAGAGAGAGAGAGAGAGAGAGAGAGAGAGAGAGAGAGAGAGAGAGAGAGAGAGAGAGACTCAGACACCTGTGCATAGGCAGACTCATTAGCAAGCGAGCAGTCTGCTGTTGATTTATATCCGTTGATTTATTGGCGTTTCGGTTTTATTCGTCCGTTTCGTTTCTACAATCCTCCGTGCAGTAAGCAATGATTTATTGTATTCTGCTGCTTGATACCATCAGGAAAACATCTCGTCTGCAACTGTAACAGTACACCTGCCTGGGGTAGAGCTGAACTGGAGAGCATCAAGACATCCCTGATTGATTTCTTCTTGGATGTAAATAACTTGATCCTACCCTATTATTGGCGTGAATGTCATAGCATAAAAACAAACCACTAAACTACTTTTAGCAGTAGAGACATGTCTTTTTTCCTATTGTTTTATTTGGCATTAATTAAAAGTAGACATTGCTGCCCACTGACATTGTCATCACATAACTGATTGTTTGTTTTACTAATGCTGTTGCCCTTCTCCCTTCAAGACTGTGAAACAGTTCACCCCCATGTTGTCTCCATTTTTTTGGTGACAGCCCGAGTAAACCTGGCTGAACATACTTTGCATTACTGCCGTGTCCAGTTATACACCTTAACAACTATCTTCCTCCACCTAGATGAGGTAGGGGGTGGAGGGCTATGGTTTGTTTTAATTAGGATTAGCCTACCTTCTATTATAAAATTGGGAAACCTATTGTTATTATTTAAAAAATAAATTCTTCTTTTCCTCCCCTTTTATTAAATTCCGATTTGGCTGAATCACTCAGAAAGGTTGCAGGATCTTGTGGGTATACAAAAGTTGAACAAAAACCATGTTTTGGCTGAAGTTTCGCCGAACTAACCTACGGCCGAAAAAAACACTCTCCGCACTTTTCCTACCTGGTCTTTTCCAACAGGAATGAGAGAATAATGTTTTACGCCCTCTTTGGCCTTTCGGCCATGTGGGGCATACCAACAGGAATTGTCACACCCAGACTTTCTATACCCTAGGTCTTTTCACACCTGGACTTTTCCCACCGGATTTGTCACACCCGGACTTTTTCCACCCTTGGTCTTTTCACACCTGGAATTTTCAGTGTTCCTTGTTGAATGTTCTCTCTCTTTTTCGCTCTCTCTCTTTTTTTCTCTCTCTCTCTCTCTCTCTCTCTCTTTCTCTCTCTCTCTCTCTCTCTCTCTCTCTCTCTCTCTCTCTCTCTCTCTCTCTCTCTCTCTCTCTCTCTCGTATGTTTTTGTGTATGCTCTCTCTCCCTCTCTCTCTCTCTCTCTCCCCCCCTCTCTCTCTCTCTCTCTCTCTCTCTCTCTCTCTCTCTCTCTCTCTCTCTCTCTCTCTCTCTCTCTCTCTCTCTCTCTCTCTCTCTCTCTGCTTTTTATGATTACTTTTGCTTTTTATGATTACGTTTGCTTTTTATTTGATTGACATTAGGCTACACTTGTGTTATTATGATGTCATGATTATTAATAGTAGTGATAGTAGTGGTAGTGGTAGTAGTAGTAGTAGTAGTAGTAGTAGTAGTAGTAGTAGTAGTAGTAGTAGTAGTAGTAGTAATACTAGATGAAGTAAATTGTGGTAGATCCAGGAAGTCATTTTTGTCTTCTTTATTTATTTCTTTGTTTGGTCGGTTGGTTTCTGTTTTGCTTGTTATTACTGGTGGTGATTTTCTGCGTACCGTGTCATTGCTATATTACTGTGGCACTGTAGTAGTAGTAGTGGTAGTGGTAGTAGTAGTGAATGTGGTGGTGGTGGAGGTAGTAGTAGTAGTAGTAGTAGTAGTAGTAGTGGTGGTGTGGTGGCGATGGTGGTGATGGTGGTAGTAACAGTAATAGTAGTAGTAGTAGTAATGGTAGTAGAAGAAGTAAATTGTAGTGCAAGTGGTGTTTTCCATTTATTTATTTGTTTGTTTGTTTATTTGGATGGTTAGTGTTCTGTTCGGTTATATTTTATTGCTGATGTTGATGCTCTGCCTACCATGTCGTTGCTATAATACTGTTAATCGTTGTTTCTGTTGGCGATTTTCCTGTGTCTCAATGTTCATTTATAGTATTAGTTATGTATTGTATGCTTAGAACCAAGGACAGAATGGAAGACTAGGCCCAGCCTAAATTCTTATCCTTGTAAAATAAAGTTTCTGAAGTCTGAAGTTTGAAGTCTCTCTCTCTCTCTCTCTCTCTCTCTCTCTCTCTCTCTCTCTCTCTCTCTCTCTCTCTCTCTCTCTCTCTCTCTCTCTCTCTCTCTCTCTCTCTCTCTCTCTCTCTCTCTCTCTCTCTCTCTCTCTCTCTCTCTCTCTCTCTCTCTCTCTTTCAGTCAGTCAATGAATCAATCATTTGATTTATTGTCCTTTTAAAAAGGAACTTAAAAAGAAAGAAATGTAAAGTAAAAAGATGATCACAAATCCAGCTATCTGGCAGTCATGGTCGGAAACGACTGACCGGCATACATGGTAAGTTTATTCTCTTGTGCAAGACTGACTCTCAAACGAGGGGGCCTAGGCATCGCCTCTGGTGCTGCAGCCGAAGGGATGGGTTGGCCTTTGGGGACTTTCCCCAACGTCAGCAGTCCTCAAATTCCTTTGGCATAGAGTGTGGGGACGTACCCTGGGCAAGGCATCTCCACTATAAACACATTCTAGCCCAGTCCACCGGAATAGCATCTGCCCCCTCTGCTATCTGGCAGTCATGGTCGGAAACGACTGACTGGTATACTGGAAACATGTTCGGAAACGACTGACTTGCATACCAAAAATAGTTGTGTGTATGATTGGGTGTGAAAAGTCTGGGTGGGAAAAGACCTAGGGTGGGTAATGTCCGGGTGGGAAAAGACCTAGGGTGGGTAAAAGTCCGGGTGGGAAAAGATATGGTGGGAAAGGTCCGGGTGGGAAAAGACCTAGGGTGGGAAAGGTCCGGGTGGGAAAAGACCTAGGGTGGGTAATGTCCGGGTGGGAAAAGACCTAGGGTGGGTAATGTCCGGGTGGGAAAAGACCTAGGGTGGGAAAGGTCCGGGTGGGAAAAGACCTAGGGTGGGTAATGTCCGGGTGGGAAAAGACCTAGGGTGGGAAAAGTCCGGGTGGGAAAAGACCTAGGGTGGGTAATGTCCGGGTGGGAAAAGACCTAGGGTGGGAAAGGTCCGGGTGGGAAAAGACCTAGGGTGGGTAATGTCCGGGTGGGAAAAGACCTAGGGTGGGTAATGTCCGGGTGGGAAAAGACCTAGGGTGGGTAATGTTCGGGTGAGAAAAATATGGTGGGAAAAGGTCCGGGTGGGAAAAGACCTAGGGTGGGTAATGTCCGGGTGGGAAAAGACCTAGGGTGGGAAATGTCCGGGTGGGAAAAGACCTAGGGTGGGAAATGTCCGGGTGGGAAAAGACCTAGGGTGGGAAAGGTCCGGGTGGGAAAAGACCTAGGGTGGGAAAAGTCCGGGTGGGAAAAGACCTAGGGTGGGAAAAGTCCGGGTGGGAAAAGACCTAGGGTGGGAAATGTCCGGGTGGGAAAAGACCTAGGGTGGGAAAGGTCCGGGTGGGAAAAGACCTAGGGTGGGAAATGTCCGGGTGAGAAAAATATGGTGGGAAAGGTCCGGGTGGGAAAAGACCTAGGGTGGGTAATGTCCGGGGTGTGAAAAAAATATGGTGGGAAAAGTTCGGGTGGAAAAAGACCTAGGGTGGGAAATGTCCCGGGTGGGAAAAGACCTAGGGTGGGAAAAGTCCCGGGTGGGAAAAAGACCTAGGGTGGGAAATGTCCGGGTGGGGAAAATAGGGTGGGAAAAGCCCGGGTGGGAAATGTCCGGTAATCCGAAAAAGCACGAATTCGACACAAATCAAATCTTAAATAACTGGAAAACGGCTTGACCAAATGCATTCATATCTTCAGTTCTGACTAAAACGTAATTTTCAACACTTCCGGTGTAACATTGAACTGGAAGTACCAACCAGAGGTTCTGGTTAGGAACCTGCTTTTAAATTTATGTTCACGAAATAGCCAAAACTGGACGTGACGTCACAAAATTAACGTTTGATTATTGTAGCCCTCACTCTGGCCCAGGGCGGAAATGAGTACGGAGATCATGAATTTATTTTTAATAGTTTCAAAGATATTCCAATGTATGTAAATTGAGTTGATTTCCGTCTTCTTCTTTTGTGTGTGTCACTGCCAGAGCAAAAGTGGATCAGTTGGGGTTTTTCATTTATGAAGCTAAAAAGACTCAATCAAACAAAATGGTCTAAAGATATTTCCTTTTTTTGCATGAATCGAGATGTGAAAGTTTAGAATATTTTGTATATGCGGAGCGCATTCGTATGCCAGAAATACACTCTAGATAATCTCTAACCCGGAAGTGTCGATACAGCGTTTGCGCTACGTAGTCTCTGTCTTTTCACATCCGACTGCAGACCAAGCAGGTTGTATCGTTCAGCACACATTAAGATCTGAATTAATACATGTCTTTTTGCTGAACTGATTTATAGTTGGTTGTGTGAAATGCACGTAAGTTCTATCCAGTCACGTTATTGCAACAATCATGAATAGCATCTACGATTGTCACCCTCAAGAAAATAAATATGGCGTTTAGTCATTGTGTTTCGTGCATACTTGTGTCCAGAATCAACGATCCCACTGGGATCCGTGATACTATTAGTAACAAAGAGTGAAACTTGTTTCACTAGTCTAAGTCAGTGCTGTGATAATAATCACTTCTCTTCCCATTCTCAAAAAAACAACAACAACCCAACTTATCATGAATTGTATAAGTAATAGTGTGAGTCACTTGGGATATTATCACCGTGTGTAATATATTGTATTATATATGTGTGTATCATATATTGGCACCATAGTCCATGCCGGTGCAGGTGCACATTATTTCATTAGTGATGAGTCATCACTGTAGTTTTAGTGAGCGATGAGTCATCGCAAATCGGCACTAGAGTCCATGCCGGTGCATGTGCACATTATTTCATTAGTGATGAGTCATCACTGTAGTTTTAGTGAGCGATGAGTCATCGCAAATCGGCACTAGAGTCCATGCCGGTGCAGGTGCACATTATTTCATTAGTGATGAGTCATCACTGTAGTTTTAGTGAGCGATGAGTCATCGCAAATCGGCACTAGAGTCCATGTCGGTGTTGGTGCACCTTATTTCATGAGTGATGAGTCATCACTGTAGTTTTAGTGAGCGATGAGTCATCGCAAATCGGCACTAGAGTCCATGCCGGTGTATGGTGCACCTTATTTCATGAGTGATGAGTCATCACTGTAGTTTTAGTGAGCGATGAGTCATCGCAAATCGGCACTAGAGTCCATGTCGGTGTTGGTGCACCTTGTTTGATTAGTGATGAGTCACCACTGTATGCTTTAATGAACATTTTTAGTAATACTAATACAAGCAATAGTGAATGAGGCACAATTGTTCTTGAATCATACAATAATAATAAGTCACTCTGGACCTTAGTACTGATACTACTATGTATGGGGCTGCTATCAGCGGAATAATTATTCAACACTATAATAACAGGTTTTTTTATATTCTGTTGCTCTGTAAAGTGGTTTAATATTCACTTCAGAAATGGTTCATATATTGGCACTTTTTAAATAAAGTTGCCCATTCTCACTCAATTAATGGTGTGGTCTTGATTTGCTGCAAAAGAAGGTTTTGTATGGATGCAGGAAATACAAATTTCCTTATTTGCAATGAATCGAGATGTGAAGGTTTAGAATATTTTGTATATGCGGAGTTATCCTATGCCAGAAATACACTCTAGATAATCTCTAACCCGGAAGTGTCGATAAATCGTTTGCGCTACGTAGTCTCTGCCTTTTCACATCCGACTGCAGATCAAGCAGGTTGTAATCTTCAGCGCACAAAGATCTCAATGAATACATGTGTTTTTGTTGAACTGATTTTTCCAACCTGCCACCCCATCACCTCCATGTACTGATGTAGTAGTTCAATTCATGTGCATTCATGAATGTGGTTGGCGGCCAGCCCCCATGCATGTTCAATAGAAGGTTTGGGAAAACAGGTCAAGAAAATGTTCCCTTTTTGTTTTGCTATGACATAACATGTTTTATCCTTGCTTTCTGTTTGACTTCGTTGGATAACATAATCTAGTTAATTTGCTTACAAAGCTATCTTGAAGCAACATTTGGTGTTTTTATCTTCACTTTTCAAATGCTAAAATTAGACATAATTGACTGGGTGCACTGTGTTGATCATTTCAATGAGAACTGTTTCCTAAAAGAGTGTGTGTTACATTGCATGTTAAAAAGTTTTATATTCTGTTGCTCTGTTAAGTGGTTTAATATTGACTTTCAGAAATGGTTCATATCATTGTGGATGTTGCATGTATTTTGTATTTATTAAGTACTGTTATAAAAATATGTTTGTTGTTATTGTATGCAAATCATTGGTACATAAAAATGTTTGCTAATAGGATGTAAGTGGGGTTGCCTTTTAATTTTGATATTGCTTAACTCGGTTGTAATACTTGTATGCAAGATAATATTGCTACTTAAATATTTGGTAATATGATATTGGCACGTTTTAAATAAAGTTGTCCATTCTCACTCAATTAATGGTGTGGTCTTGATTTGTTGCAAAAAAGGTTTTGTGTGGATGCAAGAAATACAAATATACTTCTTGACATGCCTAAAACAAAAACTAGCATCCAGGACTGTGACATAAACAAATCATGACATCATCAATGACATCACACTGCCGGAACGAGGCAGGCAGGGAATAGTTTAAACTGATCAGCAAAATTGTGATTAAAAAAAACCCCACTAACTAAATGCCACAAATGGCCGTTTTTGGGTCAAAATATTATCTTGAATAACTCTAAAACGGCAGCACAGAATGCGTTCATATTTTCAGTATTAATTAACAAAGTACTTTGCAATACTTCCAGTATAAAATCAAACCGGAAATCTCAACCGGAAGTGGAGAGGCAAAGGGGGAGGGGGAGTCCTCCAATGTTTGCTCTGAAAGTCAAACGTAAGCACTTTAGTGTATAATTATTTTTCCCATTTTGTTTGCT
>CM065680.1:3572284-3582284 GCA_017654935.2 Phymorhynchus buccinoides | reverse complement strand
GTGTGTGTGTGTGTGTGTGTGTGTGTGTGTGTGTGTGTGTGTGTGTGTGTATGTGCCGGTACGTGCGTGTATGTGTGTGGGTGGGGTGTGTATGTGTATGCCTATTTGCATGTGCGTGAGCGATTATTTCGTGTTGTTGTTGAATTTGTTGCTTCTTAATTTTTGTTGTTGTTAAGCGCATAGAGCTCCACATTTGGTGGAGGAATGCGCTATATAAATGATTCACTATTATTATTATTATTATTTGCACGTGCTGACAAACAACCAATGACATAGCGGGTATTCTTTTCTTCTTTTTTTCCCTTTTTTTTTTGAACGAGGAACACGCGAGCTTTGGCATCACCCTAAAATTCATTTAATAAATTCTTCTTATTATTATTATTATTATTATTATTATTTATTATTATCATCATGACATATAACTAAGTTAGCTTGGTTGTCCACCATGTGGCTGTACTGCTTTAGCCGTGAGTTAGCTGTTAGAAATCCAAGAGTTGGTTTAAACAAAGTTTATTAACATAATACATTGCAGTGTACACAAATTATTTTATGAGCACAACAAGCTATAAGCTTATAAGCGCACTCAAAAACGTTTCAGTTACGAACAAAAGGCTGCATCATGAATTACTTAAATAGCTATGAGAAAAATACAATTGGAATAAGAAAAATAACTAAGCAAAGATATCAATACATCATGCACCAATTTATAACTAGACAAACAAACAATAGAAGTAAAAAAAGAAAAAGAAAAAAACAAGAAAAAAAAAAAGAAGAAAAAAACAACAAAAACAAAACACAAAACAACAACAACAACAACAACAACAAACAAAGAAAAACTAAGAATGGGGGTGGTGTTACAAAATACCATATACTAAGTACACTATAAACCAACAATCAAAGAGGCTAAGTTTATATCAGTACATCTCAACAGGGCACACAAAGTCTTGTGCTATGCTATTAAATAATTATTGTTTATGTATTTTTTTCAAATTGCCACTAAAACATTAATCGTTATTAAAACGTTTCGAAGCGCTTATGAAATTACATACTGCTAACATCATTGATTTATTTTCACTTACATTTTTGTCCCTGCTTCCAAACAGAAGAGTAGAAACATTAGTTTGAACATCTTGTGCTAACAGTCCAATCGTTTGAGCTCTAGGTTCAATGTACAAAGGGCATTCTAAAAGAAAATGATACACACTTTCCACTGCAGAACCACAAGTACAAGATGAATCATCAGAAAGGTGTCGCTTAACAAGGTCGTGCTTAAGATCGCTCATCTCTAACCGAAGCTTGCAAACAACTATTTCCATGAATCTTGTTGGTAAATAATAATAAACAGGAAATTTCACTGTCCGTTCGTTTTAGAAAACGTTTAAAGCGACTTAAGGAATCCCATTGTTTTACTTCATCTGGTAAATCGTTCCACAGAGCTGTTGTTGATGGAAAAAATGACGATTGATAAAGTGCAGTTCTGCAGTAAGGAATCTGTCTCTCTAAAGGATTTCGGTGATGGTATGGATTAGACACTAGCTGAGGTAAACGATTAGTAAGGTAAAGTGGAACAGTTCCGTTTACGATTTTAAAGTACATGATTAGTTTGTGTCGACGACGGCGTTCTTTTAATGATATAAAACCAGATTCAGAATAAAGTTTTTGGTGACTTGTACCACGCACTGTTCCAGTTATTGTTCTGAGGACATATAAATGAAGATCTTCTAAGTCTTGTGCTAATTTATCTGTACAATTGTCCCATATAATATCTGAAAAATCAAGGTGAGGCATAATAAATGACTTATGCATTGTTTCAAGAGATCTACGACTGAGTCGGTACTTGAAGGACCGAAGACAAGCAACTAAAACTCTACATTTCGATATAACTGCTCTAATGTGATAGTCCCATTTACAATTATTCTGGATAATTACGCCAAGATGTTTATGTTTATCAGTTTCTTGTAAAATGGTTTCTTCAAATGTAAGTGGAAGTACATGGGGTACAGTTTGGTTGGATATTGTCATAAGTTCTGTTTTCGATTGGTTAAACTTAACTTTCCATTTTTTAGCCCATTCAGAAATTTTATGAAGATCAGAATTCAGAATATCTGTTCGAAGTTGAGTATTTTCTAGCCCTAAGTACATGCTCGTATCATCCGCAAATAACTTCACTAATGATTCTATGTCAATCACTATATCATTTATGTAAATCAAGAACAATAATGGTCCAAGTACTGAGCCCTGGGGGACACCTGCTGAGATATGAAAATAACATGATTTACTACCTTTAAGTACAACAGCTTGGCTACGGTCCTTCAAGTAATCTGCAAACCATCCCAAAAGTTGTCCCCGGATTCCTAGTGCTGAAAGCTTACAAAGAAGTCCCTTATGCCAAACTTTATCAAACGCTTTAGATATGTCAAAAAATATTACCTGAGCAGTTGTTTTGTTATCCAGAAACTTACAAAAATCATCAGACATAACTAAAAGCTGAGAAACAGTTGAATCGTTAGGAACAAAACCAGATTGAGCACTGGTTAAAAAGTTATTTTCCATCAAATATTTAAAAACATGTTTTTGTACACATTTTTCTAATACTTTACCTATACAGCTTAATAAAGAAATAGGGCGGTAATTATCAACTTTGTGTCTATCACCTTTCTTAAATATGGGCGTTACATGAGCAATTTTCCACACTGACGGAAATCGACCTTCAGATAAACAGCAGTTAAATATATGTGTCAGAGGTTCACAGATTACATCTGCTGTTGCTGAAAGTATCTTGTTGTGTACTAAATCTGGTCCAACTGCCTTAGTAGAATCAAGACGTTTTAAAATTTCTTTTACCATTTCTTTAGTAATAATTAAGTAATCAATAGAACCAGGGGTTTCCGCAATGGGAGGGGTATTGTCATTATCATTTTCAACAGTGGACTGTGTGACAAAATATTGATTGAATGCTGTAGCCTTCTCAAAAGGAGAATAATTAACCTGACCGTTGCTTTCTATTGGAGGGATGTTATCATCAGGGATTCCCTTTTTGGAAATAAAAGATTTCACTAATCTCCACCAGTTTTTACTACCAAATTGGTTGGAGGTAGAAATTTGAATATCTAGCTCTGCAATGTATTCGGTTTTCCTAAGTCTAATTGTGGCTGTTAAATCATTCCGGATACGTCTGAAGAGAGCCCAAGCCCAATCGGTGTCAAAGAATTTTGCCAACTTATGCACATTGTTCTTCCGTTTAATTAATTTTTTGATCTCTGCTGTGATCCAAGGTGCATCATGTTCATTTACAGTAATCACTTTGACTGGCATACAAAGGTCAGCAATGTACATAAGGTAATCAGAAAATGCTTTTGCAGAGTCATCAATAGAAACCATGGATAGAATGGGAGTCCAGTCAGTGCCTGCCAGTTTTTCATTCAGTTTCTCAATATCCAATTTGGCATAATTACGAATTGTTCGTTTATACCTGGAGGTTACTTTACGAGGTGTTTTTAAAACAACAAGTGGAACACAGTGGTCACTACAGACTGGTGGTAATACATCCACTGACTGAACAAGATTAATGCAAGGAGTGAGAATTAAATCTATTATAGTGGAGGAATGCTGTGTTATACGTGTGGGTTTATTAACTATTTGAAAAAGACTATTACTTGTCATTATGTTACGAAGATGCACAGGAGGCTGTTGGGAACAGTCAACATTAAAGTCCCCTAAGACTATGTATTTCTCAGGTGTGTTGCCAACTGTTTGTATAGACTGGTCTATTAAAGTCCAATAAGCCACATTGGCATCAGGGGGTCTATGAAATGAACCTACTAAAAGGGTATCTTGGTCTACTTTTGTCTCTATCCAAACAGCTTCTAAAGCTGGATTACATAAGTCTGGTCTTGGTTTACAAATAAGATTGTTCTTTACATAAACAGCAACCCCTCCATGCGCATCACCTGGCCTGTCTTTGCGAATGGGAGGGTTAAATCCCTCTATTAGAATTGAATCATTACCTATGTCCTCAGACAACCACGTTTCCGACACTGTGACAATGTCATACTGACTTACTTCACACTGAAGAAGAGAGATTTTGTGACGGAGGCTACAGGGCTGGTAAGGTTGGTATCAATATCAACATTTTTCTCCATATATGAGTTATTCACTACCAGAAACCAGAAGATGGACAAGCTTAAGGCAGATGGACCATGTGTTATTAAAAGTAAAAGTGGTCTAATGCAAGCATATGTGATGAAGGACAGTTTATAGGTGGAAAGTTTAAGTGCCCTGTTATATAGTATGACCCAATTCTGGCTCTGTACTGAGCGGTATTACAATGTAATGTCATGTCATGTTACGGAGCGTACAAGAAAATAAAAAAGAACAGAAGCCAGACTGGGAACAATTCCTCTTAATTTGTTCTCAATTCAAGAGTTGTTAAATCAAGCAGAACAGTGGGCCCGTGATCAGCACCATTGCGCCCTCTGTCGGCAGCTGGCACTGAGCTGACACGGCTCAACTGACAATGCTGTAAGCGAACACACTGGGTTTTGTGAACTTTTCTCTGGACACCATGTTTATGTCAAATTTATCAATGGAGTAATAGTTTGGTTCTCTGTGTTTTGGTGAACGTTTCTCTGGACACCATGTTTATGTCAAATTTATCAATGGAGTAATAGTTTGGTTCTCTGTGTTTTGGTGAACTTTTCTCTGGACACCATGTTTATGTCAAATGTATCAATGGAGTAACAGTTTGGTTCTCTGTGTTTTGGTGAACGTTTCTCTGGACACCATGTTTATGTCAAATGTATCAATGGAGTAACAGTTTGGTTCTCTGTGTTTTGGTAAACGTTTCTCTGGACACCATGTTTATGTCAAATGTATCAATGGAGTAACAGTTTGGTTCTCTGTGTTTTGGTGAACTTTTCTCTGGACACCATGTTTATGTCAAATTTATCAATGGAGTAACAGTTTGGTTCTCTGTGTTTTGGTGAACGTTTCTCTGGACACCATGTTTATGTCAAATTTATCAATGGAGTAATAGTTTGGTTCTCTGTGTTTTGGTGAACTTTTCTCTGGACACCATGTTTATGTCAAATGTATCAATGGAGTAACAGTTTGGTTCTCTGTGTTTTGGTGAACGTTTCTCTGGACACCATGTTTAGGTCAAATGTATCAATGGAGTAACAGTTTGGTTCTCTGTGTTTTGGTGAACGTTTCTCTGGACACCATGTTTAGGTCAAATGTATCAATGGAGTAACAGTTTGGTTCTACTGTGTTTTTTTGGTGAAACGGTTTATCTGGCCCACCATGGTTATGTCAAAAGTATCAATGGGAGTAACAGTTTGGTTCTCTGTGTTTTGGTGAACGTTTTCTCTGGACACCACTGTTTATGTCAAATGTATCAATGGTATGGCCCTTGAAGGCTCCTTCTCTTCCTACCGGAAAATGTGACATAAAAGCAAATAAAACGCTGATGCACGCTATGCACATTTTCACCCTCTCTCCCCCAAGCAACCACCGGTGATAGGGCAAGTCATAATGTGGCTGGCCTATCACTGTAGTTTGCTATGGGGAAAGAGTGAAACAAACGTTAATGTGTACAATGACCTTTAGCAATTTAGAACATGCAAACGAGTAGAAAAAACCAGTCCCTTATATACTTACTTACTTAGCCCCATTTGCTGGGGCTGAAGGTGGCACCACTGATGATCTTGAAAACCCTTCTCCAATACGACCCTGCCCTTACGCAGAGGGGGGACAATCCAGTTGTCTGTGATGTGTCTGTTAGAACTTGATTAAACGTGCTACGTTGGAAACTGACCAAGAGTCTTGTCAATCATCACAACACACCTGCTGTCATGCTTATAATATCGTGTAAGTCGTTTACATTACATTTATGCGTGGATTGACAAACCCAAACTGTATATGTGGCATATCACCATGAGCATGAGGTGATGAAGGAATGTCCTACAAAGACCACCTTCAAATTTTCCGTTTCCAAACAGAGATTAGCATAGCTCTCTTCTTTGATTCACCACAGTCAATATTCACTTTTGTTTCTACGTGGCACGCACATTATGCTGCAAACCAAAACGTAGGGGATAGTGTGAATTTGTAAGATCACATGAGTTTCAATACCAAATTGTCAAGTTCTATTCAATTTAAAAACAAAAGTGTGCTATTCATTTTAACATAAAAACCGATTACCAAAATTAATTTTGAACGTCACGTGATTGCCAGCGAAGAGGACATCAATGGGTGCAATGTTCAAAAGTCACAAAAATCAGTAATAACACAGTAGAACACGTGTTGGAGCAGCTTTCCCAAGGCATATGCTAGACATTCGATTCTTGCAAATGGTCAAGGGGGACCTTGTAGACCGTTAGGAAGGGTCTGGTTTTGTGTATATGAAGTTGCTCTTGCACATAATGTGCCTCAGTGTGAGATGCGAATTGTCATTTTGGAGGTTAAAATCTGCCACGCTGGCGTTTTCAATTTCAGCATGCACCATTGTAACGGTCAAAGAGGATCTAGGGGGAAGCTGGGGGGAAAACATTAATCCTCCGAAAGTCTTCAGGAGACTGCTCAGAGCATGAAAAATCATTGCTGGAACATGCCTGGTTAGCCAAACACAAGTGTCCCAACAATTGCAACTGTGCAAAGGTTGTTTGGTGATTCAGAATAACACACACACTGATGCTGTATCGCCTCTGGCAGTCACGCGACATTTTAAAATAATTATTGTTCTTCGATTTTACTCTCTCATTCTCTACTCTCTCTCTCTCTCTCTCTCTCTCTCCTCTCCTATCTCTCTCTCTCTCTCTCTCTTCTCTCTCTCTCTCTCTTTAACCAGTGATATAAAGAATAGGTATTCTTCCCCTGGATAAAAAATGTCATTTAAACAAAGCTGGTTTTTATGTACAAAGATAATGAAACACTGAACCCCAAACTTATCTGTAAAAGATTCCCTACTTTAAACTATGCGTAGCAAATGTACTAGTTTTATTCCCTCGTCCCAGAACAAATCTTTTTATGACATCTCTCACCTATTCTGGGGGTAAACTTGGAACGATCTAAAAGCTTCATTTAAAAAACCTAACACAGTTTTCATTTTAAAAGAGATACTATAAAGATTCATAGAGAAATTAAAGTATGCAGCAAATAAAAGTCTAATTTGTTTTGCATACCTAAGACTAAGTATGTGTAAAGTACATGAAACTGTAAATCTTAATATATGGCCAGGCATATTGTGTGTGTGGTTATAAAATATGTAGACAGTCAATTTGCAGGCCAATCATGCAAACTGCTGAGATCTTCTCAAGATCGAAACAGCTGGTCTTTGAATAAGGCACTTAGTCCCTCCCCCATTGCGGAGAAAAAGTAAATCAGCACAATTTATATAACTTTTTAATTTTTTTTTTTTTTTTTTTTTTTTTTTTTTTGAACACGAACACTACCAAAGTTAACCATTAAATGGTTTTGTTTCTTGAGGTTCACAAAATTAAAGACATTGGACACAGAAAAGCTATATCAAAGCAAACTTATTCTGCATTCAAAGCACTAACTTTCCAGTCTTCAGATTAGGGGTACGGAAAGCTGGCTATTCATGAGGATTTTTCTTTCAGCTATATCATTCTCCCCCCATTGGGAGAAAAAGTAAATCAGCACATTATTTTCATTTTATCTTTTCAGAAACACAGAATAAATTATGAAGTTAAAATTAAAGATCAGTTTCTTTCTTAGGGTTTTCACAAACTTAAATATTGGACACAAAAAAAGTTTTATTCAAGCAAAGAGGGAAAGTCTTAATGTTGTCGGTTGTTTTTTCTCTTCAATTCTTGTACGTTTATATTATACTTGTTACGAAGAAGCGCATCAGGTCTACTGATCCAGGCACACCTCTCTACATCTCCTCCTCACGGGAGTATGTTGGTGTTTACTACGATTTCTATGACCCTCCCTTATGAATCCTTCACTGGACCACAAACATGGAATCCCATCTCTTCTACTCCTTCGAGGGATTGTAATTTAGAACATATTATTTTGTTATTTTACACAAGAGATTTTTGCCATTTCTTTGAAATAAGTGCTGCTTTGCTTTATGTGTGACTTTCAATCTGGTGCAAAAGAGGACAACCTTTCTCTGTAGAAAGTCTTCTAGCTCAGTTTGAATGTTCATTGTGGACATTCTTTGCAGGCCGGATATAGCAGACTGAAGGAGTCTTTTCAAAGACGAAACAGCTGTTCTTCATAGCATTGTCTATCTCCCCCCATTGGGAGGAAAAAGTAAATCAGCACCTTATTTTTCTTTTAATTCTTTCAGAACAAAGGCTAAATTATGAAGTTAAAAGTAAAGTTATTCAGTTTTCTTTCTTAGGTTCACAAACTTAAATATTGGACACAAAAAGTTTTATTCAAGCAAACTATATATAAGAGGAAAGTAATGGTGGGTTGTTTTCTTCTTCACATTCTTGTACGTTTATATATATATATATATATATAGATTATAATATATACGTGTGGTGTGGTGTAGTGTTGTGCGGTGTGTGTGTGTTTGCGTGTGTGCGTGTGTTGGCTGTGTGTGTTGTGTGTGCTGGTGTTGTGTTTGTGCGGCGCGCGCCGGTGTGTGTGTGTTATGATACAATACAATATTGTTTCATAAATTCTCATTATCTATGCAGTGCTTTGAAATGTTTCATGGTTTTCTATAGGTTTCCTAAATTTGTATGATATACTACCCCCGACCCTCTTTCTCCTCCTTTTTTCATGTTTTTAATTTTCTTTCATTTGGATTTGTTTTCATATTTCGAGGGCATTGTGTAAAAAACTTATGCTTATCTATTAACCCATCAATAAAAATTCGTATTCGTTATGCGTATTCTCGTCTCGTCTCCTCTCTGTCTCTATCTCTTCTCTCTCTCTCTTCTCTCTCCTCTCTCTCCTCTCTCTCTCTCTCGCTCTTCTCTCTCTTATACGATCCTATGTACGGACCGACTTTTCCACGGTGTTTCAGTACACTGCCCCAATAAATCCCTTGAAAAATGGTATAATACCTTCATTTCCAAATATATGATAAACATGCCCATTTATAACCAAACGTGTCAAGCACTGACGGTAAACCCCCATGGTTAAACGATATATAAATGCGAAATAAAGATCGTGAAAAGTTTAGTACAAACAAACTGGTAAGGACTTGGCTTTTAAAAGGCAGCGAAACGAAAATAACAAATATGAAGCGAGTTGCAAAGAAAAAGTATTTTGGTGAATCTATTCAATCTAAAAAGACTCCAAATCTACTGGACATCAATAACCAACTATCCTGTAAATGTCAACACATAGTGCGCCCTGGCCTAACGATCTATCTGTAGAAAACCAACAATCATTTCTGTACCATAGCTGATAAAAACGATTACTAGCCGAGCGAAAACTCGTTACTAGACCGATCTCAATGTATACTAGAAAGAGTACTGTGACTCCAAAAAAACAGGTCCCTAATCAGCTTCAGTAATAGGCTGTACATGAGGTGTACTACGGAATTACGCAAATCACTCCAAGCATCTAAATGTTGCGGTCTAGACTTCATATTGATAACTATATCGTAAAGTCGATCTGCGCTATTAATCACCATGGATGTACTTACCTCATATTTATAACCTTTGCATTGGAGAAAGGCTTGTTATCACCACTTATTAAAGACGCCAAAGTGATACCACTCTATAAATCTGGTGACCCAAGATCCGTAAAATACCGACCATATCTATCTTGTCAACCTCTCCAAACCTCTAGGAAACGCATTTAAAGCGTAATCTTCAGATATTACTTTACTACAAGATCTTTTCCCTTGTAACCAAGTGGCTTAGAGAAAATCATTCCTGCCAAACTCATCACTAATCTAGTGAAACATGGCTACTAACTATTAACAGTGACCTCTCCACCGGTGCTATTCTCGTGACTTCAATAAAGCTTGATGTTACTGACCATGCTCTTCTATTAAAAATAAACTATC
>CM065680.1:3560798-3565798 GCA_017654935.2 Phymorhynchus buccinoides | reverse complement strand
GTCCTCAAATCCCTTTGGCGATAGAGTGTGGGGATGTACCCTGGGCAAGGCTTCTCCACTATAAACAAATTCTAGCCCAGTCCACCGGAATAGCATCTGCCCCCTCTGCTATCTGGCAGTCATGGTCGGAAACGACTGACTGGTATACTGGAAACATGGTCGGGAAACGACTGACTTGCATACCAAAAAATAGTGTGTGTGTATGATTGGGTGTGAGAAAGTCTGGGTGGGAAAAGACCTAGGGTGGGTAATGTCCGGGTGGGAAAAGTCCTAGGTGGGAAATGTCCGGGTGGGAAAAATGGGGAATGGGGGGGGGGTGGGAAAGGTCCCGGTGGGAAAAGACCTAGGGTGGGTAATGTCCTGGTGGGAAAAGACCTAGGGTGGGAAATGTCCGGGTGGGAAAAGACCTAGGGTGGGAAAAGTCCGGGTGGGAAAAGACCTAGGGTGGGAAAGGTCCGGGTGGGAAAAGACCTAGGGTGGGTAATGTCCGGGTGGGAAAAGACCTAGGGTGGGAAATGTCCGGGTGGGAAAAGACCTAGGGTGGGAAATGTCCGGGTGGGAAAAGACCTAGGGTGGGAAAGGTCCGGGTGGGAAAAGACCTAGGGTGGGTAATGTCCGGGTGGGAAAAGACCTAGGGTGGGAAATGTCCGGGTGGGAAAAGACCTAGGGTGGGTAATGTTCGGGTGAGAAAAATATGGTGGGAAAGGTCCGGGTGGGAAAAGACCTAGGGTGGGTAATGTCCGGGTGAGAAAAGACCTAGGGTGGGAAATGTCCGGGTGGGAAAAGACCTAGGGTGGGTTAATGTCCGGGTGGGAAAAGACCTAGGGTGGGAAAAGTCCTAGGGTGGGAAAAGACCTAGGGTGGGAAATGTCCGGGTGGGAAAAGACCTAGGGTGGGTAAGGTCCGGGTGGGAAAAGACCTAGGGTGGGGAAAAATCCGGGTGGGAAAAGACCTAGGTAGGAAAGGTCCGGGTGGGAAAAGACCTAGGGTGGGTAATGTCCGGGTGAGAAAAAACTATGGTGGGAAAGGTCTGGGTGGGAAAAGACCTAGGGTGGGTAATGTCCTGGTGGGAAAAGACATGGTGGGAAAGGTCGGGTGGGAAAAGACCTAGGGTGGGAAAAGTCCGGGTGGGAAAAGTCTGGTGGGAAAAGTCTGGTGGGAAAAGTCCTAGGGTGGGAAATGTCCGGGTGGGGAAAATAGGGTGGGAAAAGCCCGGGTGGGAAATGTCCGGTAATCCGAAAAAGCACGAATTCGACACAAATCAAATCTTAAATAACTGGAAAACGGCTTGACCAAATGCATTCATATCTTCAGTTCTGACTAAAACGTAATTTTCAACACTTCCGGTGTAACATTGAACTGGAAGTACCAACCAGAGGTTCTGGTTAGGAACCTGCTTTTAAATTTATGTTCACGAAATAGCCAAAACTGGACGTGACGTCACAAAATTAACGTTTGATTATTGTAGCCCTCACTCTGGCCCAGGGCGGAAATGAGTACGGAGATCATGAATTTATTTTTAATAGTTTCAAAGATATTCCAATGTATGTAAATTGAGTTGATTTCCGTCTTCTTCTTTTGTGTGTGTCACTGCCAGAGCAAAAGTGGATCAGTTGGGGTTTTTCATTTATGAAGCTAAAAAGACTCAATCAAACAAAATGGTCTAAAGATATTTCCTTTTTTTGCATGAATCGAGATGTGAAAGTTTAGAATATTTTGTATATGCGGAGCGCATTCGTATGCCAGAAATACACTCTAGATAATCTCTAACCCGGAAGTGTCGATACAGCGTTTGCGCTACGTAGTCTCTGTCTTTTCACATCCGACTGCAGACCAAGCAGGTTGTATCGTTCAGCACACATTAAGATCTGAATTAATACATGTCTTTTTGCTGAACTGATTTATAGTTGGTTGTGTGAAATGCACGTAAGTTCTATCCAGTCACGTTATTGCAACAATCATGAATAGCATCTACGATTGTCACCCTCAAGAAAATAAATATGGCGTTTAGTCATTGTGTTTCGTGCATACTTGTGTCCAGAATCAACGATCCCACTGGGATCCGTGATACTATTAGTAACAAAGAGTGAAACTTGTTTCACTAGTCTAAGTCAGTGCTGTGATAATAATCACTTCTCTTCCCATTCTCAAAAAAACAACAACAACCCAACTTATCATGAATTGTATAAGTAATAGTGTGAGTCACTTGGGATATTATCACCGTGTGTAATATATTGTATTATATATGTGTGTATCATATATTGGCACCATAGTCCATGCCGGTGCAGGTGCACATTATTTCATTAGTGATGAGTCATCACTGTAGTTTTAGTGAGCGATGAGTCATCGCAAATCGGCACTAGAGTCCATGCCGGTGCATGTGCACATTATTTCATTAGTGATGAGTCATCACTGTAGTTTTAGTGAGCGATGAGTCATCGCAAATCGGCACTAGAGTCCATGCCGGTGCAGGTGCACATTATTTCATTAGTGATGAGTCATCACTGTAGTTTTAGTGAGCGATGAGTCATCGCAAATCGGCACTGGAGTCCATGCCTGTGTTGGTGCACCTTGTTTCATGAGTGATGAGTCATCACTGTAGTTTTAGTGAGCGATGAGTCATCGCAAATCGGCACTAGAGTCCATGTCGGTGTTGGTGCACCTTATTTCATGAGTGATGAGTCATCACTGTAGTTTTAGTGAGCGATGAGTCATCGCAAATCGGCACTAGAGTCCATGTCGGTGTTGGTGCACCTTGTTTGATTAGTGATGAGTCACCACTGTATGCTTTAATGAACATTTTTAGTAATACTAATACAAGCAATAGTGAATGAGGCACAATTGTTCTTGAATCATACAATAATAATAAGTCACTCTGGACCTTAGTACTGATACTACTATGTATGGGGCTGCTATCAGCGGAATCATTATTCAACACTATAATAACAGGTTTTTTTATATTCTGTTGCTCTGTAAAGTGGTTTAATATTCACTTCAGAAATGGTTCATATATTGGCACTTTTTAAATAAAGTTGCCCATTCTCACTCAATTAATGGTGTGGTCTTGATTTGCTGCAAAAGAAGGTTTTGTATGGATGCAGGAAATACAAATTTCCTTATTTGCAATGAATCGAGCTGTAAAGGTTTAGAATATTTTGTATATGCGGAGTTATCCTATGCCAGAAATACACTCTAGATAATCTCTAACCCGGAAGTGTCGATAAATCGTTTGCGCTACGTAGTCTCTGCCTTTTCACATCCGACTGCAGATCAAGCAGGTTGTAATCTTCAGCGCACAAAGATCTCAATGAATACATGTGTTTTTGTTGAACTGATTTTTCCAACCTGCCACCCCATCACCTCCATGTACTGATGTAGTAGTTCAATTCATGTGCATTCATGAATGTGGTTGGCGGCCAGCCCCCATGCATGTTCAATAGAAGGTTTGGGAAAACAGGTCAAGAAAATGTTCCCTTTTTGTTTTGCTATGACATAACATGTTTTATCCTTGCTTTCTGTTTGACTTCGTTGGATAACATAATCTAGTTAATTTGCTTACAAAGCTATCTTGAAGCAACATTTGGTGTTTTTATCTTCACTTTTCAAATGCTAAAATTAGACATAATTGACTGGGTGCACTGTGTTGATCATTTCAATGAGAACTGTTTCCTAAAAGAGTGTGTGTTACATTGCATGTTAAAAAGTTTTATATTCTGTTGCTCTGTTAAGTGGTTTAATATTGACTTTCAGAAATGGTTCATATCATTGTGGATGTTGCATGTATTTTGTATTTATTAAGTACTGTTATAAAAATATGTTTGTTGTTATTGTATGCAAATCATTGGTACATAAAAATGTTTGCTAATAGGATGTAAGTGGGGTTGCCTTTTAATTTTGATATTGCTTAACTCGGTTGTAATACTTGTATGCAAGATAATATTGCTACTTAAATATTTGGTAATATGATATTGGCACTTTTTAAATAAAGTAGTCCATTCTCACTCAATTAATGGTGTGGTCTTGATTTGTTGCAAAAAAGGTTTTGTGTGGATGCAAGAAATACAAATATACTTCTTGACATGCCTAAAACAAAAACTAGCATCCAGGACTGTGACATAAACAAATCATGACATCATCAATGACATCACACTGCCGGAACGAGGCAGGCAGGGAATAGTTTAAACTGATCAGCAAAATTGTGATTAAAAAAAACCCCACTAACTAAATGCCACAAATGGCCGTTTTTGGGTCAAAATATTATCTTGAATAACTCTAAAACGGCAGCACAGAATGCGTTCATATTTTCAGTATTAATTAACAAAGTACTTTGCAATACTTCCAGTATAAAATCAAACCGGAAATCTCAACCGGAAGTGGAGAGGCAAAGGGGGAGGGGGAGTCCTCCAATGTTTGCTCTGAAAGTCAAACGTAAGCACTTTAGTGTATAATTATTTTTCCCATTTTGTTTGCTTGCTTGTTTTCTTCTGTGTGTTTTTAATGTGTCTGTGTTGTTCTTTGCTTAGTTGGGTTTTTTTCTTCTTGTTGTTTGTGCATCTGTCTGTGTGCACCATACCTCTAGAACCGCTGTCTGAAATCACTTCAAATGTAGCATGGTGATGATTTTTGCTAACTAAAGTTGATGCGTCCAATGGTGTAGCCACACCCAAGGGTTATTGCCGAATTAGGGAAGTAGAGCTCCAACATTTTTCCCTGGTTTACAACTTTATTCAAATGCCAAAGCAAGGAACTGAACAATAATGAGGTGAGAGGGGGGGGGGGGGGGGGGGGGGGGACAACATTTTATCCAACCCGCGCGATATCTCGTGAACCGATTCCAACAATGTTGGTTCATTTTTTTCTTCCCCGTGGAGTGACTATAACCCTGCATGGGATGGGTGAAAGGAGACGACAAGAGGGCAGACTCCAGTGGAGAACTGGCAGAGGAGAACAGTAGCGGAGGGCACATTGCTCTTCTCGACAACATGAGAGTTCCACAGCGT
>CM065680.1:3545798-3558298 GCA_017654935.2 Phymorhynchus buccinoides | reverse complement strand
TCCCTCTGGCCTCTGGGCACGTAACTGATTTGTAATTCCGTTGATGGACTGAAGACATGACATTAGAGCTGTCCAAGATGTGGAAGCCGTCTTGAATTCCCTGCAGAATAAACGCACGATCAGGATAGTCCATGGGGAGCAATGCATTCCACTCATCGTAGTTGAGTGAAGCTTCTTTGACGGGCTCGGTTATGCCCGGGGTGGGCCGTTTTTTGATGGATGGTTGGCGCTTGGGTGTCCCTCCTGGTCATTTCTGTGCCATTGCGGAAGTTGTGTCGGAGGTGTGTGGTGTCTCCCCGCATTCTGCACGTGTCGATATTTGCAGTTGGCTCCGAAAGTGCAGCTGCCTCTCGCTTTGAACATCTTGCACTCAGGAACGTAGTTGCTGCCTTGACTGTTTCTGTGTAGCTGGGACTGGGGCTTGTTGGCTTTGGGGGTAAGCCGGTATTCCATGTTGGGGGGGTATGTTCCCCATGGGAAACCGTGTTCAGCCTGCATTTCTCTGTATAGGAAGTCAAATTGAAGAATGGACTCTCACTCGAACCCGTGTACATAGTCCATGATGTTGGCGGTGTGTGCTAGATAGTACTCGACATCTGGTCGTTGAAGGTCGCCAGTGGCGAGAAGATGATTCATCAGCCTGCAGTTGGCAGCCGCCCATTCAGACACGTGTATCCCTGCGTATGGGTGATCGTCCGAGGGTTGAATAACCAGCTCTTCTTTAGCACCACTATCATTTGTAGTGAGAACAAACTGCTTTTTTCGGGACTGTCTCCTTTTCTTTGTGCGTTCATGCAGAAAGTATGTGATGTGCACAGCCTTTTTTGCGCGTGCTTTTACTGTGAGAGTCAAACGAGGGTCAAACCACATTGACAGAGAGTGATTTGTGGACAGATTGTTTTCTCGTGAAGCGGACGATTGGTCCGAAAGAAGATTGTGCAAACTCTTACCCGAGTCACTGAGCGCTGAAGACTGTTTTCGTAAGTCGTCGAGTGTAACAGGTGGCCCGGCACTGGAGGGGGGTGGGGCTTGGGCGCTGGAATGCAGCGTTGCTAGCAGAGCGTTGAAGTCGCTGTGCTGTCCCAACTTAGTTGATGAAGTTTTCTGGGGGTGACAGAGACCTTCCACTGCTAGCTGCAGCAATTTACGCTGGCCGAGTGACAGGCCCAGATCTACAATATCTTCTGTTGTCAGTGCTGACAACGCTCGGTTGGATACTAGTTCTTCCTTCTTCAAATGTTGTAAGGTTTTAGCTGAGATGCCATTGTCCTTTGTCCATTTTTCAAAGACAAAGCTTTCGTTTTCATTTGTTTCGTCGACTTCTGCTATGCTGCTCTACAATATCTTCCAACCGAGAAAAAAAGAATTGCTGCTGTTGTATGCACTGCACTGCAACGAACTGAAAAGTGGCGAGCTTACGATTTGAATTGGCAAGTAGTGAACAGGTGCGATGTCATCTTCAGATTCCAAAATTCTCTGTGTTCCTAGTACACGAACAAAAATGTTTGGTGAGCGCTCCTTTTCCTTTTCGGCCCCATCAGTTTGGAACTCCTTACCACGCGAAATCCGCCATATCCAGTCCTTGCAATGTTTCAAATCAGCTCTCAAGACCCACCTGTTCAAGCTACATCACAACCTTTAGGCCACATTACTTCTGGACTCTATTCTCACACACACACTCCCCTCCCCCCATATTAGTTTCACTGTGTGTTGACTGCAATGTGTACGTCAGCTTTGTTGCGAGAGAGAGAGAGAGAGAGAGAGAGGAGAGAGAGAGAGAGAGAGAGAGAGAGAGAGAGAGAGAGAGAGAGAGAGAGAGTATGTGTGTGTGTTGATGCTTTGTTCAACTGATTGTATTTTGTATTGTGTTTTTTGGGTGGGGTGAGTGGTGGTGATGGTAACGGTGTGTGTGTGTGTGTGTGTGTGTGTGTGTGTGTGTGTGTGTGTGTGTGTGTGTGTGTGTGTGTGTGTGTGTGTGTGTGCCGTGTGGCCGGTACGTGCGTGTATGTGTGGGTGGGGTGTGTATGTGTATGCCTATTTGCATGTGCGTGAGCGATTATTTCGTGTTGTTGTTGAATTTGTTGCTTCTTAATTTTTGTTGTTGTTAAGCGCATAGAGCTCCACATTGGTGGAGGGATGCGCTATATAAATGATTCACTATTATTATTATTATTATTTGCACGTGCTGACAAACAACCAATGACATAGCGGGTATTCTTTTCTTCTTTTTTTTCCTTTTTTTTTTGAACGAGGAACACGCGAGCTTTGGCATCACCCTAAAATTCATTTAATAAATTCTTCATTATTATTATTATTATTATTATTATCATCATGACATATAACTAAGTTAGCTTGGTTGTCCACCATGTGGCTGTACTGCTTTAGCCGTGAGTTAGCTGTTAGAAATCCAAGAGTTGGTTTAAACAAAGTTTATTAACATAATACATTGCAGTGTACACAAATTATTTTATGAGCACAACAAGCTATAAGCTTATAAGCGCACTCAAAAGTGTTTCAGTTACGAACAAAAGGCTGCATCATGAAATTACTTAAATAGCTATGAGAAAAATACAATTGGAATAAGAAAAATAACTAAGCAAAGATATCAATACATCATGCACCAATTTATAACTAGACAAACAAACAATAGAAGTAAAAAAAGAAAAAGAAAAAACAAGAAAAAAGGAAAGAAGAAAAAACAACAAAAAAAACCACAAAAACAACAACAAACAACAACAACAACAAACAAAGAAAAACTAAGAATGGGGGTGGTGTTACAAAATACCATATACTAAGTACACTATAAACCAACAATCAAAGAGGCCAAGTTTATATCAGTACATCTCAACAGGGCACACAAAGTCTTGTGCTATGCTATTAAATAATTATTGTTTATGTATTTTTTTTCAAATTGCCACTAAAACATTAATCGTTATTAAAACGTTTCGAAGCGCTTATGAAATTACATACTGCTAACATCATTGATTTATTTTCACTTACATTTTTGTCCCTGCTTCCAAACAGAAGAGTAGAAACATTAGTTTGAACATCTTGTGCTAACAGTCCAATCGTTTGAGCTCTAGGTTCAATGTACAAAGGGCATTCTAAAAGAAAATGATACACACTTTCCACTGCAGAACCACAAGTACAAGATGAATCATCAGAAAGGTGTCGCTTAACAAGGTCGTGCTTAAGATCGCTCATCTCTAACCGAAGCTTGCAAACAACTATTTCCATGAATCTTGTTGGTAAATAATAATAAACAGGAATTTCACTGTCCGTTCGTTTTAGAAAACGTTTAAAGCGACTTAAGGAATCCCATTGTTTTACTTCATCTGGTAAATCGTTCCACAGAGCTGTTGTTGATGGAAAAAATGACGATTGATAAAGTGCAGTTCTGCAGTAAGGAATCTGTCTCTCTAAAGGATTTCGGTGATGGTATGGATTAGACACTAGCTGAGGTAAACGATTAGTAAGGTAAAGTGGAACAGTTCCGTTTACGATTTTAAAGTACATGATTAGTTTGTGTCGACGACGGCGTTCTTTTAATGAAATAAAACCAGATTCAGAATAAAGTTTTTGGTGACTTGTACCACGCACTGTTCCAGTTATTGTTCTGAGGACATATAAATGAAGATCTTCTAAGTCTTGTGCTAATTTATCTGTACAATTGTCCCATATAATATCTGAAAAATCAAGGTGAGGCATAATAAATGACTTATGCATTGTTTCAAGAGATCTACGACTGAGTCGGTACTTGAAGGACCGAAGACAAGCAACTAAAACTCTACATTTCGATATAACTGCTCTAATGTGATAGTCCCATTTACAAGTATTCTGGATAATTACGCCAAGATGTTTATGTTTATCAGTTTCTTGTAAAATGGTTTCTTCAAATGTAAGTGGAAGTACATGGGGTACAGTTTGGTTGGATATTGTCATAAGTTCTGTTTTCGATTGGTTAAACTTAACTTTCCATTTTTTAGCCCATTCAGAAATTTTATGAAGATCAGAATTCAGAATATCTGTTCGAAGTTGAGTATTTTCTAGCCCTAAGTACATGCTCGTATCATCCGCAAATAACTTCACTAATGATTCTATGTCAATCACTATATCATTTATGTAAATCAAGAACAATAATGGTCCAAGTACTGAGCCCTGGGGGACACCTGCTGAGATATGAAAATAACATGATTTACTACCTTTAAGTACAACAGCTTGGCTACGG
This sequence comes from Phymorhynchus buccinoides, assembly GCA_017654935.2. NCBI lineage: Eukaryota > Metazoa > Mollusca > Gastropoda > Neogastropoda > Raphitomidae > Phymorhynchus > Phymorhynchus buccinoides. The sequence goes on along the minus strand of CM065680.1, from coordinate 3,554,070 downwards.
TCCTTCAAGTAATCTGCAAACCATCCCAAAAGTTGTCCCCGGATTCCTAGTGCTGAAAGCTTACAAAGAAGTCCCTTATGCCAAACTTTATCAAACGCTTTAGATATGTCACAAAATATTACCTGAGCAGTTGTTTTGTTATCCAGAAACTTACAAAAATCATCAGAGATAACTAAAAGCTGAGAAACAGTTGAATCGTTAGGAACAAAACCAGATTGAGCACTGGTTAAAAAGTTATTATTTTCCATCAAATATTTAAAAACATGTTTTTGTACACATTTTTCTAATACTTTACCTATACAGCTTAATAAAGAAATAGGGCGGTAATTATCAACTTTGTGTCTATCACCTTTCTTAAATATGGGCGTTACATGAGCAATTTTCCACACTGACGGAAATCGACCTTCAGATAAACAGCGGTTAAATATATGTGTCAGAGGTTCACAGATTACATCTGCTGTTGCTGAAAGTATCTTGTTGTGTACTAAATCTGGTCCAACTGCCTTAGTAGAATCAAGACGTTTTAAAATTTCTTTTACCATTTCTTTAGTAATAATTAAGTAATCAATAGAACCAGGGGTTTCCGCAATGGGAGGGGTATTGTCATTATCATTTTCAACAGTGGACTGTGTGACAAAATATTGATTGAATGCTGTAGCCTTCTCAAAAGGAGAATAATTAACCTGACCGTTGCTTTCTATTGGAGGGATGTTATCATCAGGGATTCCCTTTTTGGAAATAAAAGATTTCACTAATCTCCACCAGTTTTTACTACCAAATTGGTTGGAGGTAGAAATTTGAATATCTAGCTCTGCAATGTATTCGGTTTTCCTAAGTCTAATTGTGGCTGTTAAATCATTCCGGATACGTCTGAAGAGAGCCCAAGCCCAATCGGTGTCAAAGAATTTTGCCAACTTATGCAAATTGTTCTTCCGTTTAATTAATTTTTTGATCTCTGCTGTGATCCAAGGTGCATCATGTTCATTTACAGTAATCACTTTGACTGGCATACAAAGGTCAGCAATGTACATAAGGTAATCAGAAAATGCTTTTGCAGAGTCATCAATAGAAACCATGGATAGAATGGGAGTCCAGTCAGTGCCTGCCAGTTTTTCATTCAGTTTCTCAATATCCAATTTGGCATAATTACGAATTGTTCGTTTATACCTGGAGGTTACTTTACGAGGTGTTTTTAAAACAACAAGTGGAACACAGTGGTCACTACAGACTGGTGGTAATACATCCACTGACTGAACAAGATTAATGCAAGGAGTGAGAATTAAATCTATTATAGTGGAGGAATGCTGTGTTATACGTGTGGGTTTATTAACTATTTGAAAAAGACTATTACTTGTCATTATGTTACGAAGATGCACAGGAGGCTGTTGGGAACAGTCAACATTAAAGTCCCCTAAGACTATGTATTTCTCAGGTGTGTTGCCAACTGTTTGTATAGACTGGTCTATTAAAGTCCAATAAGCCACATTGGCATCAGGGGGTCTATAAAATGAACCTACTAAAAGGGTATCTTGGTCTACTTTTGTCTCTATCCAAACAGCTTCTAAAGCTGGATTACATAAGTCTGGTCTTGGTTTACAAATAAGATTGTTCTTTACATAAACAGCAACCCCTCCATGCGCATCACCTGGCCTGTCTTTGCGAATGGGAGGGTTAAATCCCTCTATTAGAATTGAATCATTACCTATGTCCTCAGACAACCACGTTTCCGACACTGTGACAATGTCATACTGACTTACTTCACACTGAAGAAGAGAGATTTTGTGACGGAGGCTACAGGGCTGGTAAGGTTGGTATCAATATCAACATTTTTCTCCATATATGAGTTATTCACTACCAGAAACCAGAAGATGGACAAGCTTAAGGCAGATGGACCATGTGTTATTAAAAGTAAAAGTGGTCTAATGCAAGCATATGTGATGAAGGACAGTTTATAGGTGGAAAGTTTAAGTGCCCTGTTATAGTATGACCCAATTCTGGCTCTGTACTGAGCGGTATTACAAGTCATGTTACTGAACGTACAAGAAAATCAAAAAGAACAGAAGCCAGACTGGGAACAATTCCTCTTAATTTGTTCTCAATTCAAGAGTTGTTAAATCAAGCAGAACAGTGGGCCCGTGATCAGCACCATTGCGCCCTCTGTCGGCAGCTGGCACTGAGCTGACACGGCTCAACTGACAATGCTGTAAGCGAACACACTGGGTTTTGTGAACTTTTCTCTGGACACCATGTTTATGTCAAATTTATCAATGGAGTAATAGTTTGGTTCTCTGTGTTTTGGTGAACGTTTCTCTGGACACCATGTTTATGTCAAATGTATCAATGGAGTAACAGTTTGGTTCTCTGTGTTTTGGTGAACTTTTCTCTGGACACCATGTTTATGTCAAATGTATCAATCGAGTAACAGTTTCGTTCTCTGTGTTTTGGTGAACGTTTCTCTGGACACCATGTTTATGTCAAATGTATCAATGGAGTAACAGTTTGGTTCTCTGTGTTTTGGTGAACGTTTCTCTGGACACCATGTTTATGTCAAATGTATCAATGGAGTAACAGTTTGGTTCTCTGTGTTTTGGTGAACGTTTCTCTGGACACCATGTTTATGTCAAATGTATCAATGGAGTAACAGTTTGGTTCTCTGTGTTTTGGTGAACGTTTCTCTGGACACCATGTTTATGTCAAATGTATCAATGGAGTAACAGTTTGGTTCTCTGTGTTTTGGTGAACGTTTCTCTGGACACCATGTTTAGGTCAAATGTATCAATGGAGTAACAGTTTGGTTCTCTGTGTTTTGGTGAACGTTTCTCTGGACACCATGTTTATGTCAAATGTATCAATGGAGTAACAGTTTGGTTCTCTGTGTTTTGGTGAACGTTTCTCTGGACACCATGTTTATGTCAAATGTATCAATGGAGTAACAGTTTGGTTCTCTGTGTTTTGGTGAACGTTTCTCTGGACACCATGGTTATGTCAAAAGTATCAATGGAGTAACAGTTTGGTTCTCTGTGTTTTGGTGAACGTTTCTCTGGACACCATGTTTATGTCAAATGTATCAATGGAGGCCCTTGAAGGCTCTTCTCTTCCTACCGGAAAATGTGACATAAAAGCAAATAAACGTTGATGCACGCATGCACATTTTCACCCTCTCTCCCCCAAGCAACACGGTGATGGGCAAGTCATAATGTGGCTGGCCTATCACTGTGTTGCCATGGGGAAAGAGTGAACAAACGTTCATGTGTACACAGACCTTTAGCAATTTAGAACATGCACTGAGTAGAAAAAACCCGTCCCTTATATACTTACTTACTTAGCCCCATTTGCTGGGGCTGAAGGGGCACCACTGATGATCTGAAAACCCTTCTCCATCCGACCCTGCCCTTACGCAGAGGGGGACAATCCAGTTGTCTGTGATGGTCTGTTAGAACTTGATTAAACGGGATACGTTGGAAACTGACCAAGAGTCTGTTCAATCATCACAACACACCTGCTGTCAGCTTACAACGTGATTAAGTCGTTTACATTAATTATGCGTGGATTGACAAAACCAAACGCATGGGCATATCACCATGAGATGAGGTGATGAAGGAATGTTCCCACAACTGACCACCTTCAAATGTCCGTTTCTCAACAGAGATTAGCATAGCTCTCTTCTTGTGATTCACCACAGTCAATTATTCACTTTTGTTCTACGTGGCACGCACATATGCTGCAAACAAAACGTAGGGGATAGTGTGATTTGTAAGATCACCATGAGTTCAATAACAAAATTGTAAGTTCTATTCAATTTAAAAACAAAAGTGTGCTATTCCTTTAACATAAAACCGATTACCAAAATTAATTTTGAAACGTCACGTGATTGCCAGAGAAGACGGACATCAATGGGTGCAATGTTCAAAAGTCACAAAAATAGTCATAAAACAGTAGAACACGTGTTGGAGCACGCTTTCCCACAAGGCATAGCTAGACATTCGATTGCAAATGGTCAGGGGACCTTGTAGACCGTTGGAGGGTCTGGGTTTTGTGTATATGAAGTTGCTCTTGCACATAATGTGCTCAGTGGAGATGCGAATTGTCATTTTGGAGGTTAAAATCTGCCCAACGCTGGCGTTTTTCAATTTCAGCATGCACCATTGTAACGGTCATAAGAGGATCTAGGGACGCTGGGGGAAAACATTAATCCTCCAGAAAGTCTTCAGGAGACTGCTCCAGAGCATGACAAATCATTGCCTTGAATGCCTGGTAGCAAACAGTGTCCCAACAATATGTCAACTGTGCAAAGGTGTTTTGTGATTTCGAATAACACACCCACTGATGTGTATCGCCTCTGGCAGTCACGTGACATTTTAAAATTAATTATTGTCTTCGATTTTACTCTCTCTCTCTCTCTCTCTCTCTCTCTCTCTCTCTCTCTCTCTCTCTCTCTCTCTCTCTCTCTCTCTCTCTCTCTCTCTCTCTCTCTCTCTCTCTCTTTAACCAGTGATTATAAAGAACTAGGTATTCTTCCCCTGGATAAAAAATGTCATTTAAACAAAGCTGTTTTTATGTACAAGATAATGAAACAAGTGACCCCAACTTATCTTTGTAAAAGATTCCCTACTTTAAATATGCGTAGCAAATGTACAGTTTTTATTCCTCGTCCCAGAACCAATCTTTTTATGACATCTCTCACCTATTCTGGGGGTAAACTTTGGAACGATCTAAAAGATTCATTTAAAAACCTTAACACCGTTTCATCTTTTAAAAGAGCTTACTATAAAGATCTCATAGAGAAATTATAAGTATGTCAGCAATAAAGTCTAATTTGTTTTGCATACCTAAGACTAGTATGTGTAAAGTACATGAAACTGTAAACTCTTAATATATGCCAGTCATATTGTGTGTGTGTGTATATATATATATGTAGACAGTCAATTTGCAGGCCAATCATGCAAACTGATGAGATCTTCTCAAGATCGAAACAGCTGTCTTTGCATAAGGCACTGTCCCTCCCCCATTGGGAGAAAAAGTAAATCAGCACAATTTATATAACTTTTTATTTTTTTTTTTTTTTTTTTTTTTTTTTTTTTTTTGAACACGAACATTACTCAAAGTTAACATTAACTGGTTTTGTTTCTGAGGTTCACAAATAAAGACATTGGACACAGAAAAGCTATATCAAAGCAAACTATTCTGCATTTCAAATGCACTAACTTTTCAGTCCTTCAGAGTAGGGGTACGGAGCTGGCTATTCACTGAGATTTTTCTTTCATGCTATATATCTCCCCCCATTGGGAGAAAAAGTAAATCAGCACATTATTTTCTTTTATTCTTTTCAGAACACAGAATAAATTATGAAGTTAAAATTAAAGTTATTCAGTTTCTTTCTTAGGTTCACAAACTTAAATATTGGACACAAAAAAAGTTTTATTCAAGCAAAGAGGAAAGTTTAATGGTGTGGTTGTTTTTTCTTCTTCAATTCTTGTACGTTTATATTATACTTGGAAGAAGGAAAGCGCATCAGTCTACCTGATCCAGGCACACCTCTCTACATTCCTCCTCACCGGGAGTATGTTGGTGTTTACTACGATTTCTATGACCTCCCTTATTGAATCCTTCACTGGATCCACCAACATGGCATCCCATCTCTTCTACTCCCTTCGAGGGATTGTAATTTTAGAACATTATTATTTTTGTTATTTTACACAAGATTTTTGCCATTTCTTTTGAATTAAGTGCTGCTTTGCTTTTATTGTGGACTTTCAATCTGGTGCAAAGAGGACAACCTTTCTCTTGTAGAAAGTCTTCTAGCTCAGTTTGAATGTTCACTGTGGACATTCTTTGCAGGCCGATATGCAGACTGAAGAGTCTTTCTCAAAGACGAAACAGCTGTCTTTGCATAGGCATTGTCTATCTCCCCCCATTGGGAGAAAAAGTAAATCAGCACATTATTTTCTTTTATTCTTTTCAGAACACAGAATAAATTATGAAGTTAAAATTAAAGTTATTCAGTTTCTTTCTTAGGTTCACAAACTTAAATATTGGACACAAAAAAAGTTTTATTCAAGCAAACTATATATATAAGAGGAAAGTTTAATGGTGTGGTTGTTTTTTCTTCTTCAATTCTTGTACGTTTATATATATATATATATATATATATATATATATATATATATGTGTGTGTGTGTGTGTGTGTGTGTGTGCGTGTGTGTGTGTGTGCGTGTGTGTGTGTGTGTGTGTCTGTGTGTGTGTGTGTGTGTGTGTGTGTGTGTTTGTGCGCGCGCGCGCGTGTGTGTGTGTGTGTATGATCAATACAATATTGTTTCTTATAAATTCTCATTTATTCTATGCATGTGCTTTGAAATGTTTCATGGTTTTCTAGGTTTCCTAAATTTGTTATGATATTACTACCCCCTACCCCCTTTTCCTCTCCTTTTTTCATGTTTTTTCATTTTCTTTCATTTGGATTTGTTTTCATATTTTCGAGGGCATTGTGTAAAAAAGCTTATGCTTATCTATTAACCCTCAATAAACATTCGTATTCGTATTCGTATTCTCTGTCTCTGTCTCTCTCTCTGTCTCTCTCTCTCTCTCTCTCTCTCTCTCTCTCTCTCTCTCTCTCTCTCTCTCTCTCTCTCTCTCTCTCTCTCTCTCTCTCTCTTATACGATCTATGTACGACCGACTTTTCCACTGTGTTTCAGTACACTGACCCCAATAAAGCCCTTGAAAAATGGTATAATACCTTCATCCAAATATATGATAAACATGCCCATTTTATAACCAAACGTGTCAAGCCTGAAGGTAAACCCCCATGGTTAAACGATAATATAAATGCGGAAATAAAGACTCGTGAAAGTTTAGTACAAACAACTGGTAAGGACGTGGCTTTTAAAAAGCAGCGAAACAAAATAACAAATATGAAGCGAGTTGCAAAGAAAAAGTATTTTGGTGATCTTATTCAATCTAAAAAAGACTCCAAATCTATCTGGAAAGCAATTAACCAATTATCCTGTAAATGTTCAACACATAGTGCGCCCTTGGCTAACGATCTCTCTGTAGAAGAACTCAACAATCATTTCTGTACCATAGCTGATAAAACGATACTAGCCGACCGAACTAGTTCTAACGATCTATTGTTACTGAAAGAGTACTGTGACTCCAAAAAACTAGGTCCTAAACTCAGCTTTCAGTATATGGCTGTACATGAGGTGTACCAAGAATTACTTCAACTCAAGCATTCTAAATGTTGCGGCTTAGATCATATTGATAACTATATCTTAAAGTTATCTGCGCCTATTATCACTGACTGTCTTACCTATATTTATAACCTTTGCATTGAGAAAGGCTGTTATCCCCAATTATTTAAAGACGCAAAGGTGATACCACTATATAAATCTGGTGACCCCCAAGATCCGTCAAACTACCGACCTATATCTATCTTGTCTAACCTCTCCAAACCTCTAGAAAAGCATTTAAAGCGTAATCTTCAGACATACTTTACTACACATGATCTTTTCCATTGTAACCAAAGTGGCTTTAGAGAAAATCATTCCTGCCAAACTGCACTCACTAATCTAGTCGAACAGTGGCATACTAATATTAACAGTGACCTTCTCACCGGTGCTATTTTCGTTGACTTCACTAAAGCCTTTGATGTTATTGACCATGCTCTTCTATTAAAAAAAACTATCATTGTACGGATTAACCCAAGATTCTATCGCTCTCGTTTCGTCCTTTCTATCTGACAGACGACAAACCGTCTCCAAAGATATTATTAAATCTTCATTGCAATCAGTCTATTATGGAGTTCCCCAAGGCTCTGTCTTAGGACCTATACTCTTCACCATTTATGTAAATGATCTCCCGCTTCATCTTACTTCACCGTGTGAACTTTTTGCAGACGACACCACAATCCATAAAAACGGTTATAATGCTGACTCAATCTGTTCTGAATTGCAGAGTGACATTAATAATTTAGTTGACTGGTCAGAGCAAAATCATATGGCATTACATCCCCAAAAATCTAAATTCATGTTAATCACATCAAGACAAAAGAGACAAAACTTTAAAAATCAATTAAGTACACCAACTATCTATGATAAGTCTCTAGAAGAAGTTACTTCACACAAATTACTCGGCCTATACATTGACAACAACTTATCATGGTCAAAACACATGCAAATACTGGCCAAGAAAATATCAAAAAAAATATTCCAGCTCAATAGAATAAAGCACTTTTTGGATCAACATACCCGTAAGCTTTTTTTCATGCCTATATTC
>CM065680.1:3515798-3540798 GCA_017654935.2 Phymorhynchus buccinoides | reverse complement strand
GTATCCCCCAGGGCAGTGTCCTCAGACCAGTCTTATTTACATTTTTTGTTATCAATGATTTACCATATTTTATACAAAGCACATGCAATATATTCGCAGACGACACAAAGATTTATAATAATACAACAGAAAACAATATTATACAAAGTGACTTAAAAAACCTCCAGAAGTGGACTGACGACTGTAACCTATATTTTAATGTGTCAAAATGCAAAGTTATGCATGTCTGCAAAAACAATCCATAATATGATTATGTTATGAAAATCGATCAAGATGAGCAAAAGATAAATGCATGTACTGAGGGAAAAGACCTTGGAGTCGTATTTGACAAAAATCTTACTTTTGATACACAAAGGGATACATAAAAAGGGATACATAAGGCAAATCAGACGTTGGGAATAATTAAAAGAACATTCATTCGTTTAGATAAGGAAACATTTTTGTTATTATGCAAATCATTGGTACATCCTCATTTAGAGTATGGTAACATCATTTGGTACCCGTATATAAAACGTCAATCAGCTTCTATTGAAAGGGTACAGAGGAGAGCAACCAAAATAGTTAAAAGTTGTAAAGATTTCAATTACCAAGATAGATTAAGATTTGTAAATCTTCATTCATTAAAAGGAAGACGTCTTAGGGGAGACCTTATACATATGTAATTTTTTTTAATAACTTTGACGACATTAGCATTGATTCTCTCTTTACACTGTCCATTTATAACAGCACTAGAAATCAAGAGGGAAAATTACATATACAGCGTTGTAATACTAACAAGCGTAAACATTGTTTTAGTAATCGAGTTGCTAACCTCTGGAATTTACTAACACCTAACCTAAAAAGAGCACCAACACTAAATACTTTCAAAAATCAAAAATCAAAAATCTCCTTGACAAAGATGACAATTTTAGTCAACTATTTTTTGAACATGATGATTGAATTACAATCATAATAACTTTAAAAGGCACTCTTTAAGCAAACAAAACAGTGTCAATGAAGGGACATTTATAAGCCGCGAGACTTAGGCTTGAGCCAGTCCCACACTATACTATACTATGTTATACTATACTATACTGTGCTAATGCAAGGGGTTCGACAATGTATGGAAGAGCAAGTCTTAAAAGAGAGGTGCTTAACTTGTCAGGTCCCATTGACTTTGTATTATTTAAACTGGTAATAAGAGCTCATACTTCGTGAACAGCTAGTAAAGGTATCTGAAAGGAGGAGAGTTGATATAGTCTCTCCTCGCAAAAGGTTTAGAGCATAAGGTGTCAGATTGCATTGTTGAACTTGCTAAGTTGAGGAAGTGCTCGTTAAATGAGTTGGGAGACCAGGTGTAGCTGTGGTTTTGCTTAATGCAGTTCTTGTTACTGAAATCATTTATTGCTCGCCACAATGAAGCCGTATCTTTCTTTGTGGCTAACATTTTATTAAAGTAGTTTCTCTTAGACTCTTCAATAAGGTCAACTACTTTATTGCGTTGTTTCTTGTATTCAGTCTCCTTCTTTTCTCTGTCAAGCTTATGTTTCTCTTTGGCAGAATCGGAGAGTTGTGCATTATGTTAGTTTTTTGTAGGTATTGTTTGTTTTTGTAGTTGATCTCTCTCCTTCTTTAAAATATCCCTCTTTTTCATAGCTTCCTGTATGTCAGGTGTGAGCCAACCAGGGAGAGAAGGTTGTTTAACTCTTTTCCTACGAAGCAGTGCGTGCTTGTTCACTATTGGGAGAAGCGTATTATGAAAAGCATTTAGGGAACTCAGGGTCAGTATAATTAGAAACTACATTAAAATTAGCTACACTAAGGTCGTATGAGTTGTCATTTTGACTAAAATATGTAAACAATCTGTAACGGATAGTAGTGTGTCCCTAATTGTGCTGTTTTGGAGGCTTGAATAGATCAGTGCAACAAACGGGGAAATGGTCGCTAATACTTTTATTTAGAGTTCTAACGTTTGATACCAAGCGTGTATTATTTGTAAGAATATGGTCAAGGAGGGTGTAGGAGTTGGGGGTGACTCGGGTGGGGGAGGTTACAAGTTGGTGTAAACTGAATAGAGAAGTGGTGGATTGCCATGATGGCTGCAATTTCATGAGGTCGAAATTGAAATCCTCAAGAAGAAGAAGATTATTATTGTGGCGGGTTCACCTTGTCCATCATGGCAACAAAATCGTCTAGCCAGGAGGGATTCCTGTAAACAAAACCAATTAAGAAAGTTGGGGATCTTGGAAATTTAACCTCTAGCCAAATACATTTTATTAACAATTCTACATTTACTCTCCTTTTAGTAAAATTAGCTAGACTAGCTTGAATGTATGTAGCTATGCCAATTTCACCTTTGCACTGGGCATCACGGCGGAGAATGGTGTAGTGGGGGATGTGAAGGAGTTCATCAGATATGCCTGAGTGCAGGCGTGTTTCTGTGAGTCAGAGAATGTGGGTGTTTGGGGGTTCATTGAGTAGCAAAGAGATGTCGGCAAGCTTATTGTACAGGTGATAAACATTTAAGTGACTAATTTGAGTCCCTGTGACTCGATTGTCATTACTACGGGTGTACATTTTAATAATACTAATTTACAGAACACGCAATCAATAACGAGCACGCCAAAAAAGCAACCCAAGAAATGTGTAAGTAAATACAACATTGTAAAAAAACAAAAACAGATAAAACAAATCTTAACTTAAGAAGAAGGAAGAAAATCAAAAGAAAGAAAATCCTGATGCAGAAATGGTAGCGTCACGAAGTGAATCATCAAAAGGACTAGGCACGTTATTACCTAGCGCTGTTATAGTAGGAGAACACTATATTACTATACTAGAAAATCTCCACAGCCACGCTAGGCCCCAGATTGCTGATTCGCTGAACAGCTGTAAGAAAAGGTGGGAAAAAGAAGGGGAAGGGGCGTGTTTAGCCAACAAGTTCACACTGGGTCACTGTTTCTTCCCCACAGAGGAAGTCGATGTAAACGTCACTCACAACACACGGGGCAGGAAACGTGTCATTCACGAGTTTTGAACAGGCAATTAAAGTTCACTGCACAAACTCAATCAGGAGGCAAAGCAAACTATGGGCCATTAGCCAGTGTTCAATGGTAAATGTCACCAACATAATTATAATAAGAAAATGTTATTAGCGATTTTAGAGCTGCATACAGCATTAAAATGTTTGTCAACAGCGCGCTCAGAAAACAAAAGAAAAGAGAGTCACTGGCTATTACCAAAGCATAAAAAGTCACATTCATTAACAGAGGAATACGCCTAATTAGACGCTAAGCCAACCATAGAGAGACAGTAACCGAGGAATCGAGTGAAGTCAAGACAAGTCAGGCTTATGATAACTGGTTACAAAACAAAACAAAACAAGGGTATCGCTGAGCGGCAGATATGTCCTTTGCCGGTTATGTCCTGTACATGCCCCGCCCTGTACCTCCCTTCCCCCTCACATAAAATTATTAGGTCCCCGTCCTCCTTGTGTCCTCTGTGTGATGCACCTACACACCCTTGACTGGGTGTAAATCGTTTTCCGGGATGCATACCCTTAATTGGTGGGGTGTACACCCTTAACACTGAGACATGTCTGCCACTCGGCGACATTAAAATCCCATGTGGCATAATTTGTACTGCAATGTCTTCTACTCTTCTTTTTAACACAATATATACAGTATTTCACAAGATAGGAGGGTGAAGAAAAACGAAAGCATGTCTGCCGCTCGGCGACATTGTTTTTCCGATGGATAATTTATGTACGAACATGTTACACTGTTAGTCTCACATCCTTACACAAAAGTTGAAGGGATTCTGTCTGCTAGTTCACGAGATACAGCTTGGACAAAAAATATATAGCGCTAAGAACGTTTATAAGGCTTTAAAGATTGCGTGGTCTACGGGTACGTTCATACTGACACAAATTGTGCGGGTGCGGCACTCCCTTCTTAATTTTCACTTACAGAGTCGAAGGTGCTCATGCCGCCACAGACACGCACGCACGACCACTCCTGCAAAAAAAGTCGTGCGTGCTTGCCACAATTCAAACGCGCGTGCGGACAGAAAAGAGTCGGGCGGATGAGGCAGACCCTTCCTTTTTTATCACTTGCAGTGCTTTGGGCGTTGATGCTGACACGAGTTTGTGCGTGCGTGCATCAAGGAACTGAACTCAGAATTTTCATTTCATTGGCATACATCAAGATGGACGACGACAAATTGATTGCTGCAGTCAGGAATCGACTGTTTCACGCATTAAATGATGATACTCTCCATGCACCTTTCGTGATCTGTTTATTGGATGCACAGAAAATTGGCGAGCTATTCTGCGCTTCATGTTTATTTTCCTCCACCACCACCAAATAAGTTTCTGTCGCCTCGTCAGCGCCATGTTTACTAGACAAGAAAATTCAGTTGATAAATATCAACTAAAAGGAGGCCAAACAGTGTTAACATTATGTAGAAGAGTGTATTGCACTTCAAATGTGTATGAACATGTATGTCTTTTCAAAATATCTTCAAGGTGATGCAAGTTGGCTATTTTAGAGAAGAAGAAGAAAAAAAGTTATATAAAATATGAACGTGTCATGAAATACGTTCGTCATCGACCGCTCAGACAAGAACAAAAAAGAAGTTCAACACAGTAAAGTGCTGAAAATGACGGTTTAGTTCTGTAAGCAGATGAGATTCGTCTTCCAAAGTATTTGTGATCCTAATGTTGTCATGAAACTGAAAGAAACCAGACTTCGACTTTTGAGATAGAGAGTCATAAACACAAAGAGAGTAGGGTAGCCTCAGCCTACGGTTGTGTAAATAAAACTGAAAAGAACCAACTTGGCTCATATTCATCTTTCACTGTCAACTGATTGTGTCCGTCTGCTAACCTTTGCACTAGGCCTAGGCCTACAGGGACTGACCCTGCTTCTAGGCCTATAGCTCAACACCACAGCACATAGAGAGTCGCATCACTAAGCCTACCTAACTGTTTTGGTCAGTTGCTAGGCTAACGCATATTAATGAGTCTCTCAATGGTAGTGTGTGTATCAATGAAAAAGAAAGGGGGGGGGGGTCAAGGAATAGTCAACTGATAAATGAACGTGAGGATAGAAGAATGTAAAATCCATCCGTAAGTATTTCTTCAAAATAAAGGGTTTGGTGAATATATAATTGGCATGCGATTATTGTCACTGCTGAGGGAGGAGGGGGGGGGGAGGAATTTTGACAAAATTACAACTTTTTCGTCGCCATTGGATTTAACATATGCTAAGTGCATGAGCACACGGGACCTCGGTTTTAGTGCAGAATGAGAGGAAAAAATCCCTTGTACCCAGGTTCAAACTCGGGTTTACTTGACACGAAGCGAACGCAATACCACTGTGCCACTCTACACCACCTCAGTCATTGTGGTTGAAGCGTTTTCTTTTTTTTTGTAGTGCAGTAAAAAAAAAAAAAGAGCTGGTTCTTTTGTTGTGAGTAAAACTCCTCAGCGTGTTTCTTACAATAACTCATCCGTCAGGGTGTCCCTTTAACGGTGTGCCATTTGAGACCCTGTACAGGTTTTTTCCACCTAAAAGGCGAGGACGAAAAATGTTATGTGTGCAGTCCTTTTATTTTTTGTTGTCATTTTTATGATGAATGCAGTATTTATTATTTTAACGATGCAATTGCTGTTGTTTTGCAAAAGTTTAGTAATGCACTTCTGTGATTTTGCAAAGGTTTAGTAATGGTGGTTGTACACTTTAAAAAAAAACCCAGCCAAAATGACGATGAAGCCCTGTCAAGTGTTTTATCATCATACAATTGACGCCTGGTTTTTACTTAGTATAAGACAACACAAAATTTGTTTTCTTCACAATACTCTTTGCAGAAGCGTAATACACAACTTTAATGTAAAATCGTTTGGCTTTCAAAATTCTCCAAATCTTCTGCATGCTAGTCGTATGCTATACATCATACAAATTTTTTTTTTAGCAGTGCACACCCAGGATGGGGGGGGGGAGGAGAAAGAAATAGTTTTGTTTCTGTGCAATGAAACAAAAGAACCTGAGAGACAGATGGAGCTGAGAGAGAGAGAGAGAGAGAGAGAGAGAGAGAGAGAGAGAGAGAGAGAGAGAGAGAGAGAGAGAGAGACTGAAAGCATGAAAGCAGAGACAGAGACAGAAAGCGACAGAAAGAAAGAAACAGATAAAAAGAGATAGTATGTGAGAGAGAAGGACAATGAAAGTGTGAGTAAAGCAGAGAGAGAGAGAGAGATGTTTAGCAGATGACACCTGGAGAAAGTGTGGTAGAACCAATAGCCTACTGCCAGGCACGCACACACACAGTAGGCCTGTCGGGTGCAAATCTGTCGCTCGTGCAAATCTGCAACTCGCTACTATGAGAGTCTGTATTTGCGACAACCACAAATACTTATGGAGAGTTCACGTTTCCAAGATTTTGTTTCACAATGTCAGAAAAGGCTTTTAAATAACAAAATGCTGTTTTCGTTAACACATAATGAGAGTGACATCAAAAATAAGAAGCACCAATTGAAACAAATGTACACTTTACACATTTTCATGAAACCAGAGAAAGATGATAGGGTTAGGATCAGCCTAGAGTTGTTGTCATGAAACTGAGAGAAACCAGACTTTGAGATGCGCACGCGAACACACATACGTGCAAACGCACACACTCACACACACACGTGCGCACACACACATGCGCACGTTCACACACACATGTACACACACACATACATGCGCGCACACCACACACACACGCATGCGCGCACATACACACACGCGCGCTCGTGCATACACACACACACACACACACACACACACGGGTGCCTAGACATTTGGAATAGGAATGAACAGCTAAGTGCTACTTTTGACTGTATAAAAGTCTGGGTCTATTTGACCCGCGACGTGAGCAGTGGCTTCAAGAAAATGAGGTCACGATAACTCTATTTACAGTACCTTTGTGGTTTTATTATCATACAATTCACGCCTGGTTTTTACTATAAGACAACACAAAATTTGTTTTCTTCACAATACTCTTTGCAGAAGCGTAATACACAACTTTAATGTAAACTCGTTTGGCTTTCAAAATTCTGCAAATCTTTTGCATGCTATTCGTATGCTATACATCATAATTGTTTAGCAGTGTGGACATGCAAGTTTAAGCAGACGACACGAACTCCAGTGGAAACAACTGCTAACGCACAACGCACACACGCAGGCATTGTTGTAAGCTATAAGAGACTTAGGCATAGAAAAAGCATGGCTCAACATCACAGCACAGTAGGCTAACACTTACACAGGCACACCCCCAGGGTGGGTAGGGGTTGGGGGGGGGGGGGGGAGGAGAAAGAAAGAGTTTTGTTTCTGAGTAATGAAACAAGGAACCTGAGAGACAGATGGAGACATTGTTGAGAGAGAGAGAGAGAGAGAGAGAGAGAGAGAGAGAGAGAGAGAGAGAGAGAGAGAGAGAGAGAGAGAGCGAGAGACAGAGGCAGAAAGCGACAGAAGAGAAAGAAACAGACAAAAAGAGGCAGTATGTGAGAGATAAGGACAATGAAAGTGAGTCAAAGCAGAGAGAGAGAGAGAGACAGAGAGAGAGAGAGAGAGAGAGAGAGAGAGAGAGAGAGAGAGAGAGAGAGAGAGAGAGAGAATCAGACATACATAGACAGACAGAGACAGAGCAGGGAGAGAGGCAGGAAAAGGCAGGGCGAAAGATAGAGACAAAAAGAAATAGTATGTGGAAACAAAATTGGAAGCAGTGCAAGGCAGAGAAAAAGAAACAGAGAGAGAGAGAGAGAGAGAGAGAGAGAGAGAGAGGAGAGAGAGAGAGAGGAGAGAGAGAGAGAGACGCAGTCACAGTAACTCTGTAGGCTAACATGTTCTGGTCACCAGTCTGTTAGGCTGATGCATATTCATGAAGTTCTCAATGATCCACCAGCGCGTCGCACCCAGGGACCTACATTACATGTAGAGTCGCACGCTCAATTAAAAAGGGCAGACAACTTCCATGACAAAGGGAAGACAACTCTGATGCGCCCAGCAGGTCACGTGCTCCTCCACATACTCTAGAACTGGCCAAAAAACCACGTGACCATCCAGACTAAAAAGTCATGTGATGCCTTGCCCGAAATTAAAAGGGAGGCGGTCTCTTGACCGCCTCCAAAAACCAACTGTGTCTAGCCTCCAAGCAGACTCACGGACGGAGAACGCCTTTTCTCACGCGCGTGCGATTTTTTACGTCCGCACGACAGTCGTCAGTGGCAGTATGAACGTAGCCGTGGTGACTATACGGAATGGGGGGGGTTCCTGGAAAACACTCGGTCTACGCGGAAAAGCTAGTTTCGGTTCGGAGGCATGTGCTAGTTTCGGTTAGCTGATACGAATGGGGGAGGGTGTGTGTGTAATTTTGTTACATGTGCGTGCTCCCACCCCCACCCCCACCCACCCCTCTCTCTCTCTCTCTCTCTCTCTCTCTCTCTCTCTCTCTCATCTCTCTCTCTCTCTCTCTCTCTCTCTCTCTCTCTCTCTCTTCTCTCTCTCTCTCTCTCTCTCTCTCCATCTCTTCATAGAAAGCCTTACGACACGATTCAAAAGTAGTAGGCCTTTTCAAGACTAACGATATATAGGAGGGTGAAGAAAAACGGAAACATGTCTGCCGCTCGGCGACATTATATTTCTGAGGGATAATTTATATACGAATGTGTTATACTCTTAGTCTCACATCCTCACACAAAATTGAAAGGGATGTTGTCTTCTAGTTCACGAGATACAGCTTGAACAAGAAATATATAGTGCAAAGAAGGAAATTTCGGTTTTCAAGGTCACACTTCAAGGTCAAGGTCAGCATGGCGATAATTTATGCTCGGATGTTTTCTACTCTAGGCTATGCAGTACCACACACAATCTGAAGCGCTACTGTCAAGTACAAATGTGGCAATTATGGCTGAAAACCCAATTTTTAGACCCCTATCACTTTCAAGGCCTACCGATCTCCACGACCTTAACATTGACATTGATCGGTATGCCATCATCAGAACGGCCATAAGCCAAAGTACACACAAATTTGAAAACTCTAAGGCCAACGGTGTGGAAGTTATGGCCCCTTAAAGATGTTTCGGTTTTCGAGGTCATATGCCAAGGTCAAGGTCAGGACTGCGATTTTTATTGCGAGGATGCCTTCCTCTCATGGTGACATATCAACACACAAAAGGTGAAGCGATTCGGTTAAGCGGTTCGGGAGATATCCTTGGGACAGTCATATTTTAAAAAAAGGGGGGGGGGGAAACCTCGAACGAACATAGACTCATTTGCGATCGTAGATTGGCAAAGGACAACAAAAGAAAAAAGAAAAAAGAAACATACACGAACGAAAACATACTCCTTTGCGATCGTAGTTCGGCAAATGACAAAAACATACCCACACTCTTATTAAGTAGATGGAAGGCTGGAACAATAGATCAGTCAGTATTTCCGGGTAATTAATTAGAGTTAATACTAGAGTTAATCAGAGTTAATACTAGAGTCCACCGCGACGGAATCATCATTCATACACATGTTTGCAGACATATTTATCTCCCCTTCACCCCCACCCCACCCACCCCACACACAACATCTCACACACATGCACATGCACGCACCACTCACACACACACACACACACACACACACACACACACACACTCACACTCACATATACTCACACACATACACTCACATACATACACACGTGTACACACAGAAGCATTAGGACTAAAGGGCCTGCTGGATGGTGACAACCAGTGACTGCAGGAGATCCCTGGTGTTAGGCTTGTCACAGACAACAGGCCTCTATTGAGCACTCGGACCCCGGGCTGCAGCACTGCTGTATGACAGGGCTGACAGAGAGAGACAGAGAGGGAGAGAGACAGAGAGAGAGAGAGGAGAGAGAGAGAGGAGAGAGAGAGAGAGAGAGAGAGAGAGAGAGAGAGAGAGAGAGAGAGAGAGAGAGAGAGAGAGAGAGAGAGAGACAAAGAGAGAGAGAGAGACAGAGAAAGAGAGTGAGAGAGAGAGAGAGTGAGAGAGAGAGAGGCGAATACGAATGCGAATGTTTTATTGAGGGTAAAAAGGATAAGCTACAATAGCTTCTTTGCACCTTGCCCTCTCACGCACACGCTCACATGAGAGAGAGAGAGAGAGAGAGAGAGAGAGAGAGAGAGAGAGAGAGAGAGAGAGAGAGAGAGAGAGAGAGAGAGAGAGAGAGAGAGAGAGAGAGAGTGTGAATCAATAAACATAACTCGTGTGGAAGATGATCTTGTTTCACTGGAAGGCAAAGACTGACTTGAACATTATTGAGGCAGCGCAACGCTGTGGAACTCTCATGTTGTCGAGAAGAGCAATGTGCCCTCAGCTACTGTTCTACACTGTCAGTTCTCCACTGGAGTCTGCCGTCTTGTCGTCTCCTTTCCCCCATCCCATGCAGGGTTATAGTCACTCCACGGGGAATAAAAAAATGAACCAACATCGTTGGAATCGGTTCACGAGATATCGCGTGGGCTGGGAAAAAAATGTTACTCCCCCCCCCCCCAACCTCATTATTGTTGAGTTCCTTGCATTGGCATTTGAATAAAGTTGTAAACCAGGGAAAAATGTTGGAGCTCTACTTCCCTAACTCGGCAATAACCCATGGATGTGGCTACACCATTGGACGCATCAACTTTAGTTAGCAAAAATCATCACCATGCCACATTTGAAGTGATTCCAGACAGCGGTTCTAGAGGTATGGTTGTTGTTCTTCAGTTTAACGTCCTTCCACTAAAAGTGATTCAGACAATATATTGTAGTTTGATGTTGGTGTGGTGAGTGTGAGTGGGTGTGTCTGTAAATGTGTGTAAGCATTAGAGTAAGTGATAGGATAGTGATGCAGACCTAATCATACCCCCCCCCCCCCCCCCAAGAAAACAAATAAAAACAAATTACATTTAAAGAATATAACCGATAAATGAACAATGTTAAAGATAAATACTAAGTGAACTACTTAATAAACATTTACAAACTGAATCAAGAACAGAATAATTGTTTAGAATACTGGGTAGAGACAATGGCGTCGATCCATCAATAAAACCATCAATACCCGAATTCTTGAAAAGTTCTCTTGCTAATGGACACTGAATCAGTAAATGACTGACACTCAAGGATTCACCACACATGCATTTAACATTAATACAGTATTTTGTTTTAAATGAATTCAAACGTAGTCTATGGATTAGACTTTCAATCTCCCTGGACGAGAAAGTAACACGTTTGTGTCATATTATCTCATTGTCTCTAACATTAGATTTAATACAGTTATCATAATATTGAACGTCTGAGTTCATCAATTCAGTTTTGACATTTTCATGAGAAGTTTTGTTTATAATTGAGAAACATTCTGTCAGATCTAAAGGAACATTAATTGATACTGCGTCGTCACTATTTTGAGCTGCATTTTTTGCAGCTTGGTCTACCCGTTCATTTCCTGATATTCCGCAATGAGAAGGCACCCAACAAAAAGTAATGGTGATGCCTTTCAAGGAAAGAATGTGTATTATATGTTTAATTTCAATTATCATGTCAAGTCGGATACATGAATTGGGAGACCTAATAGCATACATTGCTGCTTTAGAATCAACACATATTAAGATGTGTCTGTTATTTATAGGAAAAC
This sequence comes from Phymorhynchus buccinoides, assembly GCA_017654935.2. Lineage (NCBI taxonomy): Eukaryota > Metazoa > Mollusca > Gastropoda > Neogastropoda > Raphitomidae > Phymorhynchus > Phymorhynchus buccinoides. The sequence continues at coordinate 3,529,134 of CM065680.1, read as the reverse complement.
TTAAAAGAGGTATGGTGCACACAGACAGATGCACAAACAACAAGAAGAAAAAAAACCCAACTAAGCAAAGAACAACACAGACACACTAAAAACACACAAAAGAAAACAAGCAAGCAAACAAAATGGTAAAAATTATTAGACACTAGAGGGCTTAAATTTGCCTCTCAGAGCAAACATGGGAGGACTCCCCTCCACTCTTCCTTTCCCTCCCCACTTCCGGCTGGGATTTCCGGTTTGAGTTTATACTGGAAGCATTGCAAAATTACTTTTTAATAAGTACTGAAAATATGAATACAGTCTGTGCTGCCGTTTTTGAGTATTTCAAGATCAAATTTGGACCAAACCCGGCTATTTATGGCATTTAGTTGTGCTTTTTTTATATCACAATTTGGCTGATCAGTTTAAACTCTTCCCTGCCTGCCTCGTTCCGGCAGTGTGATGTCATTGATGATGTCATGATTTTTTTATGTCACAGTCCTGGAATGCTAGATTTTGTTTCAGGAATGTCAAGAAGTATATACTTTTTTTATATTATATTATTATTCTATATCTAGACCATTTTGTTTGATTGAGTCTTTTTAGTTTTATAATTTTGAATTTGTTTTTAACTGATCCACTTTTGCTCGGCAATGAAGGTGTTAATTTTGTAAATTCAGCATAAGAATGTTGTCCTCCAACTTTCATGCAAATTGCAGTACAAGCTGGTCTAAAATCTTAAACCCACACACAAAAGAAGGAAATCAACTCAATTTACATACATTGGAATATCTTTGAAACTATTTAAAATAAATTCATCATCTCCGTACTCCTTTCCGCCCTGGCCAGAGTGAGGGCTACAATAATCAAAGGTTCATTTTGTGACGTCACGTCCAGTTTTGGCTATTTCATGAACATAAATTTAAAAGCAGGTTCCTAACCAGAACCTCTGGTTGGTACTTCCAGTTCAATATTACACCGGAAGTGTTGAAAATTACGTTTTAGTCAGAACTGAAGATATGAATGCATTTGGTCAAGCTAGCCGTTTTCCAGTTATTTAAGATTTTATTTTATTATTATTATTATTAGAACATTTAGCACGCCTAATCAATTTAATGCCCTAGGGGTTTACAATATAAAAGTATAATATACACATATAACACCACGTATAATAATATTTAACATATAGCATAAAGAATGGGAAATAAAAATTACACAAACACCCAAAGACGGTCAGACAAACAAACAGACACAGAATTAGACACACACGCGCGTGCATAAGCGCACGCACACCACACACGCGTACACCCACCCACAAAGATAATTATATGCGCTCACCAAGCGCAGATGTTCACTCTCAAACATGCACACACCAAGTCATGGAGGAAGGGATTAGTAGTTATTTAGGAAACATATGAGTTTTGAGATGGCGTTTGAATGTGGGCAGAGAGGATGAGTATCTGAGAGAGCGAGGCAACTGATTCCAAGTAACAGGAGCTTGATAGGAGAAAGAGCGTTGACCATAGGTTTTAGTGCGGACAGTGGGGATACAATAGAGACGGGTGTCAGATGAGGAACGCAGAGCTCAAGACGGTGTGTAGATATGTACCAGATCAGTGAGGTATTCAGGACAGGAAGACTCGATAGATTTGTAGCAGAGAGAGGCAATCTTGTAGGATATTCGTTGCTGAACAGGGAGCCAGTGGAGAGAACAGATCAATGGAGTTATATGGTCATATTTAGAAGAGCGGAAGATGAGATGGGCAGCATGATTTTGAACTTTTTGAAGTTTGTTGATGAGATGAGAGGGGGAGCCAGAGAAGAGAGCATTACAATAATCAAGGCGGGATAGTACAAATGCGCAGACAAGAGTTTTTGTGGTATCTTCTGAGAGGAGATGGCGGATAGAAGCGATTCGGCGGAGTTCAAGAAAGCAAGTACGGCAGATATTGGTGACATGCTGTTGAAAGGACAGGGTTTGACCAAGAGTTATACCAAGGTTGCGGGCAGAAGGAGAGAGATTTGTGTCGAATTCGTGTTTTTTCGGATTACCGGACTTTTCCCACCCGGGCTTTTCCCACCATATTTTCCCCACCCGGACATTTCCTGCCCTAGGTCTTTTCCCACCCGGACCTTGCCCACCATATTTCCCCCACCCGGACATTTCCCACCCTAGGTCTTTTTCCCACCCGGACCTTTCCCACCCTAGGTCTTTTTCCACCCGGACCTTTCCCACCCTAGGTCTTTTTCCACCCGGACCTTTCCCACCCTAGGTCTTTTCCCACCCGGACTTTTTACACCCAATCATACACACATCTATTTTTGGTATGCAAGTCAGTCGTTTCCGAACATGTTTCCAGTATACCAGTCAGTCGTTTCCGACCATGACTGCCAGATGGCAGATGGGGCAGATGCTATTCCGGTGGACTGGGCTAGAATGTGTTTATACTGGAGATGCCTTGCCCAGGGTACATCCACACACTCTCTGCCAAAGGAATTTGAGAACTGCTGGCGTTGTGGAAAGTCCCCAAAGGCCAACCATCCGTTCGGCTGCAGCACCAGAGGCGATGCCTAGGCCCCCTCGTTTGAGTCACAGTCTTCCACAAGAGACTAACCTTAGCATGTATGCCAGTCAGTCGTTTCCGACCATGACTGTCAGATAGCTGTTTGTGATCCTCGTTTTACTTTACATTTCTTTCTTTTAAAGTTCCTTTTAAAAGGACAATAAACCAAATGATTGATTCATTGACTGACTGACAGAGAGAGAGAGAGAGAGAGAGAGAGAGAGAGAGAGAGAGAGAGAGAGAGAGAGAGAGAGAGAGAGAGAGAGAGAGAGAGAGAGAGAGAGAGAGAGAGAGAGAGAGAGAGAGAGAGAGAGAGAGAGAGAGAGAGAGAGAGAGAGAGAGAGAGAGAAAGAGCATACACAAATACATATTTCAGAGAGAGAGAGAGAGAGAGAGAGAGAGAGAGAGAGAGAGAGAGAGAGAGAGAGAGAGAGAGAGATGATTGGGTGTAAAAAGTCCAGGTGGGAAAAGTCTGGGTTGGAAAATTCCAGATGTGAAAAGACCTAGGGTGGAAAAAGTCTGGGTATGACAAATCCGGTTGGAAAAGTCCAGGTGGGAAAAGTCCGGAGAGCGATTTTGCGGCTGTAGGCTAGTTCGGCGAAAATTCAGCCAAACTATTTTTATTTTTCAAATTTTGTATACCCACAAGATCCTGCAACCTTTCTGAACGTTTCAACCAAATCGGAATTAAAAAAAAGGGGAGGAAAAGAAGAATTTCTTTAAAAAAAATAATAACAATAGGTTTCCCAATTTCATAATAGAAGGTCGGCTAATCCTAATGAAAACAAACCATAGCCCTCCACCCCCTACCCCATCTAGGTGGAGGAAGATAGTTGTAAAGGTGTATAACTGGACACGGCAGTAATGCAAAGTATGTTCAGCCAGGTTTACTCGGGTTGTCACAACAAAAGTGGAAACAACACGGGGTGGACTGTTTCACAGTCTTGAAGGGAGAAGGGCAACAGCATTAGTAAAACAAACAATCAGTTATGTGATGACAATGTCTACTTTTAATTCATGCCAACTAAAACAATAGGAAAAAAGACATTTCTCTACAGCTAAAAGTAGTCTAGTGGTTTGTTTTTATGTTAGGACGTTCACGTCGCTAATAGGGTAGGATCAAGAAGAAATCAAGCAGGGATGCCGTCTAAGATGCAGAAGACAATAAATCATTGCTTACTGCACGAAGGATTGTAAAAACGAAACGGACGAATAAAACCGAAACGCCAATAAATCAACGGATATAAATCAACAGCAGACTGCTCGCTTGCTAATGAGTCTGCCTATGCACAGATGTCTGAGGCTCTCTCTCTCTCTCTCTCTCTCTGTCTCTCTATCTCGCTCCTCCTCTCTCCCGCCTTCTCTCTCTCATCTCTCCTCCCTCTCTCTCTCTCGTCTCTCTCTCTCTCTCTCTCTCTCTCTCTCTCTCTCTCTCTCTCTCTCTCTCTCTCTCTCTCTCTCTCTCTCTCTCTCTCTCTCTCTCTCTCTCTCTCTCTCTCTCTCTCTCAGAGAGGCGCAGTGTAATCCCCCTTCTACAAGCAGCACTACAAACACTATAAGAACTATATAGTCCAAGAGAGGAAAGCATCAAAACAGCTGAACCGTGCAAACTTAGACAACAAACTGGAAATTAGTATGAACAGACTCAGGAGAGTTTATTTAACATTTCCTGACGTAGGGACATCAAAATTTATGAGTCTATCGTTGTTTATTTTGTATTTTAAAATCGGTAGCTAAGCAGACGAAAACGGAGGGCCGCCATTGAAAAATAAATCGCAGATAATGCTTCTTGAACAAATCTTGTTTGAAAAAAATAAACTTAGCACGCAAATATCTTTATTTACCGCACATTATGTTTCTTTTGCGTTTAATTTAGTAAAGTACAGCATTATTATTTTTATATTCTATTATTTTATTACACATCTTTTCATTTTAGCCAATCAGGTTTTGAAAGCAGTCTCGGAACAAATGTAAGAACGAAAGTAAGATGACGCCAATGGTGCAAAGTGCTTTTCGTCATTGTTCCTAATTAAGTCATTAATTGCATTATATTTCGCAGATTTGATTCCAATCGATTACATAGGTGAGTAAGTAAGTGATTATGATTGTGCTTGTGTATAATATGGAATGGGTACACTGATAGACTAGGTCTTGACTTCAACAGATTGAATTGAAAGAAACAAGTTAGATCTAGATACTGTACACTCTTCTTCTCCTTCTTCTTCTTTCTCTTCTTCTTACGTTAAAAGGCCCATGGTCACCGAGCTGACCATTCTGGCCCCTTTTCTTGGTTTATTGAACATCTAGATCTATTCTGGCCATGCCAGAGTATTGTAGAATGTACTCAGCCAGAGTAGCGATTGTGTAAAAAGCAAATGAGCATGTCATGGCGTGGCGTAGGAACAGGGGTGGGGGGGGGGGGGGGGGGGGAGGGCAGGAATGGGGGGGGGGGGGGGGGGGGGGGGGGGGGGTACGCAAGCGCACGGACAAGATGAATGGATGGATAGGTTAAATTACATGACTTAGTAAATCCTACAAAAATACTTTATTATTGTTATTTTTAAACATAATCATAATCAATGATATAAAAAAATCTATGAATGAAATAAAACATGATGTGAATTGAAAGGAGACAATAAATAAGCATAAAAATACAACCATGTTTGGGGCGGATCAGCCAGTCATGGAAGAGGGGAGGGGGTAGCTCCAAGTGGTCAGTTGGGGTGGGGTGATGGGTCTGGGGGGATTGCCTCCCAGAAGCTGATGATAATTTGAATGTAAAAGATGCAATCAAGGCTTCTCGTGAGAGAATAACTGTAGCATGGAACTACAGGGTGTAGAGTGGCACAGTGGTAGCGCGTTCGCTTCGTGTCAAGTAAACCCGAGTTCGAACCTGGGTACAGGGGATTTTTTTTCCTCTCATTCTGCACTAGGCCTTAACGGTCTGAACGTGGAGTCTTTCGGATGAGACGATAAACCGAGGTCCCGTATGCCCATGCACTTAGCATACGCTAAACCCAATGGCAACGAAAAAGTTGTGCCCAAAAACTCCCAACAAACGTTAGGCGCTAAAAAAAAGAAAACCCCAATGTGGCACGAAAATGGCCCCCCCCCCCCCAAGACCACAAAAATCCCCCCCCCCCCAAATCCCCCCCCCCCCCCCCCCCCCCCCCCCCCCCATCATTGACAAAAATCGCATGCAAATTTATTTTTTTTAAATATTTAAAAAAAAAAATTGGGTGGCGCGCCTCTGGCTGCGACGTGCTCTCCAGGTGGGAGCAACCCGAATTTCACAGAGACGCCTCTGTGACTATAAAGTACCTAATACCTAATACCTAATACCTACAATCTGTCTTCCTCTTTTTCTTTCCATTTTTTTGTCTGAGGGGGTGGAACCCCTTTACCCCTCCCCCCCCCCCCCCCCTCTCCCCCCCCCCCCCCCCTCAAATCCATCTTTGATGCAGTACCAACTCCATGACAGCAATGTGTAGTGAATGGGCTGATGCTATTAACTCTTTCGTTTCCTTGTGTCCTTTCTGTGTTGGTTCTTTTTGTTGCCGTTATGAATTTTGGGGTGGCAGAGAGATACGTCTGCCCCCCCCTCCTCCTCGAAGCTTGGGGGGCAGCTGCCCCCCCATTCCGCCCGCCAGTGCATGTGTGTGTGCGCATGCGCACTCATATGTGTATGTTGTGTGTGTGTACGCTTGTGTTTGTGTCTCACAGTCTGTGTGTGTGTGTGTGTGTGTGGTGGTGGTGGTGGTGGAGGTGGGGGGGGTATATATATATGTGTGTGTGTGTGTGTACTTGTGTCTCTTGTGTGTGTGAGTGTGTGTGTCTGTGTATGTCTGTGTGTGAGTTTCTGTGTGTATGTGTCTGTGTGTGTGTGTGTGTGTGAGAGAGAGAGAGAGAGAGAGAGAGAGAGAGAGAGAGAGAGAGAGAGAGAGAGAGAGAGAGAGAGAGAGAGAGAGAGAGAGAGAGAGAGGGAGAGAGAGAGAGAGAGAGGGAGAGAGAGAGAGAGAGAGAGAGAGAGAGAGAGAGAGAGAGAGGAGAGAGAGAGAGAGAGAGAGAGAGAGAGAGAGAGAGAGAGAGAGATGTGCGTTAATGACTAAACCCCCTCCCCTCTTTTTTGTGACTCGCACTAATATTATTGTTGTTGTTTTACCCTGACTTAAAGACTCCAGGGATCATCCCAACAGCTGAAGCCCTTGAACACCACGGTACAAATTCACCAGCTATGGATGAGAACATTATGTGTGAGACCGTTTCTGATTACCCTGCCACGAGGGCAGCCACACTCCGACTTCGGAGGAAATTAATATTATTAAATGGGTTTGCTTGCTGATGGAGTGTCAGTGACTTGAAAGTTTTGGTGTATAACAAATTGTTGCCAGGCATTGTCTTAACCAGTAATCAATAAAAAGCAATCATCCATTATATCTCTAACTGGAGAGGGGTTAAAGAGGGAAATAAGTCATTTTGGGCAGATAAATGTTTTCATTATGGCTTTATTGTGCAGACTGACAGTGAATTATAATTACATCAGTCACGTTCAACAGTTTTTAGCTTTATTCACTTACCTTTAGAAACGGTTATGCTTAGTTTACCTCATTCGGTCATTGGTCCCTTGCCATATTTCTTTTTTAATTATGTAACTATGTGATCCAAATGCTTCTGGCACTGGGTTAAATGCTAAATTAAAAATGTCCCTACATCCTAAATCGACAAAAACACCATAAGAAACTATCATACCAAATGTCATGCTTGTTATATGAAAATCCGCAACACTAGATTTTATTGTTGAATTAAAAGTTCTGTAATCAAAATGCCTTTAGTACCGAAGGGGTTAAAGGTTGAAGTGAACATATTTCTACATCAAAATGGATAAACACACCATAAGAAACCACCATGTTAAATGTAATGGTTGTTACATGAAAATACCCAACCCTACATTTTTGTTATAAAATAACTTCACGATCAATATGCCCTTGGCACTGAAGGGGTTAAAGGTTGAATTGCAATTGTCCCTGCAACACAAATTGATAAACACACCATAAGAAATTATCATGCCAAATTTCATGCTTATTGTATAAAAATACCCAACACTAGATTTGTATTTAATTATGCCCTTGGTACTGAAGGGGTTAAAGGCTGAATTGAAAATGTCCCTACATCAGAAATTGTTAAACACACCATAAGAAAATGTCATGCCAAATTCCATGCTTGTTTCTTGAAAATGCATACAACTAGAAGTTTATTTACTTATTACTGTTTGCAATAAAATGTTCTTGGCACTGAAAGGGTTAAAGGCTGAATTGCAAATGTCCCTACGTCAGAATTTAACAAAGACATCATAAGAAATGATCATGGCAAATTTCATGCTCGTTATATGAAAATGCTCAATACTATATTTTTGTGTGGAATTAAAATTCTGCTATAAAAATGCATTTTGCATCGAAAGGGTTAAAGGCTGAATTGAAGGCATCCCTCTGTCAGAAATGAATAAATGCACTGTAAGAAACCACCATGCCAAATGTTATGCTCGTTACATGAAAATGCCCAACACTATAATATTTTGTAATCAAATAACTGTTTACTATTAAAATGCGCTTGGCACTGAAGGGCTTAAAGCCTGGATTGCAAATGTCCCTACGTCAGAAATTGATAAACATGCCATAAGAACCTATCATGGCAAATTTCATGCTTGTTTTATGAAAATGCATTTTTTTTTGTCCACCCAAAAAATACACTTGGTACTGAAAGGGTTAAAGGCCAAATTCAAATGTCCCTACGTCAGGAATTGATAAACACACCATAAGATACCATCATACCAAATGTCATGCTTGTTGCTTGAAAATGCACAATTCTGCCTTTATCTCTTCCACTACTAATGGTCATTCAAATAACCCTCCCAAACCTCAACCCAGGTGGAGGACAATAGTCAACAAGTGGGGTGCTAGACTGCTGTCCCCTCCAGAGCATGGAGACGAAGAATTGGACCCAGACGACTGTGGTGAATGTGAAGCTGACCATCATCCTAAATCATCTGCTCCTGATCTTACAACTGAAGTTCTGTTGGCCCCTTCTCAGAAACCTTGTGTTCCAGGGACTGGCATTTCCATACAGCAAGCGCCCACTAGTGCAGCTCAGTCTGCACTAACAGCAGAGCCTAGTATAGCACAGGATAAACTCTCTCACCCCAGTGTTACCCCACAAACGACTGCTCCCACTGGTATGTCTGATTCCACAATGTCTGTAGCATCTGCAGGGCCTGGTGTAGTCAGTGACAATACCCACCGCCTCAAAGAGACCCCAAAGATGACTGCACCCACTGGTATTACTCCATGTACTCGGTCTGCAGCATGTATAGGTGCAGTTTGTGACAAATGCCCCCACCCCAATGATGCCCCCCAGATGACTGCTCAGTACTCCCCTTGGGAGGACTCTGGCACAGTTTCCCCCAAAGAGACAGGTGCTCCTACTTCTTCCTCTTTTGTCAGCCCCTCCCCTGTTTCTCCACCCACTGCAGATGCTGACTTAGACTCAAGTCAAACATACATAAAACAGCCAATGGATCCGTGGTCAGCTGCCGATGAACTAGAAAGCCAGTCTCCCACAAACCATGCTATCCATGCTGGTAAGAAGAAAACTCCTCAAGCCCAGCATGGGTTGATCACGTCAGATCAACATAATTGTTCATTGGTTTCTGAGACCCCCAAATCCCATGCTAGAGTGACCCCCAGTAAGACTAAACAGCAAAGAACGATTACAGGCTGCTTCCCAAGAATCGGTACTGGTTCATCACGCACTGATGCAAAGGGTTCAGCAATTAACAAATAGGGATTTGGCCCTGCCCGTATCACTCAATCAATGACTACATTCCCCCCATTCTAGTTGTGGTAAAATTGGGCAGTATACATTCCTTACGTATAATGTTGAAGGACTGCGCATTCTGCATCAGCCAAACATTAGATCTTTTCTTTCAAATTATGATGTTGTTTTTCTTTGTGAAACATTTGCAGTTGATTTTCCAACCCAACTTTTCCCAGCCTTTGATGTTTTTGTTTCCCCAGGGTTGAAGCCATCTGACAATCCTGCCTCACGCTTATCAGGTGGTGCTGTTTTAATGGTAAAAAAGAATGTTCTAAATTAGTGACTCGTATACCAATAGAATCTGACAATTGTATTGTTCTTAGATTATCAAAGCATTTTATAAATTTAGATGCTGATGTTGTACTAATTGCCATGTATATCCCTCCGGTACAAAGCCCATACTATGCCGAAACTGAAATAGATAATGGTATCTATGTGCTTGAATACTGTATCTTTGAAATATATGAACTGTTTGGTGAACTGCCTCTCATTATCATGGGTGACCTGAATGCTAGAACTGGAAATGCAAATGTAAAATAATGTTCTTTACCTGATACACTTTTAGATGCCCTTGAAGATACAGAGGTAGATAAACAATATGTAAGAAACAATATGTAAGAAATTCAAAAGATAACACAATAAATGAATTTGGGAAGTATTTGCTCCACCTTTTTGAACAGTTTTCACTATTGATATTGAATGGGCTCGTTCTGGGGGACAGGCATGGTGCAAACACTTACATTGCATGTAATGGCACCAGTGTCATTGATTATTTCCTTATGTCAAGATGCCTTATTGATTTTGCTCAAAACCTACGTGTCATACCAAGAGTAGAATCCAAGCACATGCCTGTGGAACTCAGATTCAATACTCTTACCTCCTCACTTATCACGTGCCATAAACATAAAAAGGTTATATGTGCAAAACTTGTCTGGAAGGACATGCAAGCTTAACGATTACTTGCAAGTCCTCATATCAAAATAATTTTTATCTATAATAGATAAAGCTACCTGCTTCATTAAATATAACGTAGATTTAGCTATTAAGACACTGAACGAAGGCTTGATTACTGCTGGACAGTGCATGACAAAAGTTATTATACCAGGTAAGCTACCAGGGAGCTCATGGTTTGATGGTGAATGCACAAGAAAAAAGTCAGAACTTAAAAGATCTCTCAGAATCTTTCAGAATCTTCAATAACTGCACTGATAAAAAGATAGCTGAAGAACTTAGAATCAATTATAATGTAAAACGAAACGAGTACAAAGACTTTCTAAAAATGGAAGAAAGTGGTCTATAAAAAACGCACCATAGAGATGCTAGAAGAAAATAAATATAATGCAAAGACATTTTTGGGGACTGTAAAATCCCGAATTGGGAGGAAAACAACAGTTAATTATATTTAAAAAGAAGACTGGTATAACTACTTTCGTAAAGTTTTCGATGACAACCCTGTCCTGGAGGAAAAACTGCAATCTAGTATTATAGATATGGATGACAATGATGATCTTAGTACTAGTCCTAACATGAATACTTCTATACTGGATGCGGATACATTAGAATCAGAAGTGAGAGATGCTCTTAAGGCACTTAAGAGTGGAAAAGCTGCTGGACCAGATGGAATAAGTGCTGAATTTTATAAGCAAGCTTCTCCTTTTATTATTCCTTTCCTGACTAAACTGTTTAACGAATTATTTACATCTGGGTATTTTCCACCATCTTGGTCAGAATCGCTTATCCAGCCTCTTCACAAAAAAGGTAGCACTAACATACCTGACAACCATAGAGGTATTTCGTTGTTGAACGTTAGCAGCAAATTGTACACATATATTATAAACAGACATTTAACAAAATGGGCAGAAGAAAATAATATTTTAAATGAGTCACAGGCAGGTTTCAGAAAACACAATAGATCACATATTTACTTTGGTAACACTACTACAAAAACAATTAACATCTGGCAAGAAATTATATGCAGCATTCATAGACTTCAAAAAAGCTTTCGATTTAATTGACAGAAATCAGTTATGGTTAGTGTTACATGAAAATGTTTTAAAAGGGAATATGCATAGAGCTATCAGATGCATGTATGAAGTTGTGAAGGCAAGAGTAAGAACAAATAATGGTGTATCTGAGGCTTCTATGTGTCATCGAGGAGTCAAACAGGGTGATAACTGCAGCCCCATTCTCTTCTATCTTTTTATCAACGAGCTCGCAAACGACATCTTAGAATCTGGTAAGCATGGAATTAACTTATCACCTGATGAATGCTTACGCGGGAGTTTTTCGCCTAGCAGGCTGAATTATTTACTCTTGTCAATATTCTTTTGTTGGTGTGTTTCCAGTAGTGCTTGAGTTGTTGTTTTGTGTCTGTGTATTCGTGATGAACTGCACAATATTTTTGGCTGCTTTCTGTGCCTCTCTGCCTCCGAACATGAGAGTAATTTGGTTTATTTTCTTAACAAGACTGGTTGACTAGTTGAATTCTCTAAGCCTGCCATGTGTTCAGCACCGGTCAAACAACGCCGTGCCTTTTCCTTCCATCTCTTTTCTTCAGTCCATTCCTCTCTCTTCTTTCCCTCTCCCTGACCAGTACACGCATGCAACACGCGTGCGTGCGCCAACACTCTGCCAGCCCCTCTCTCCCCCACCTTCCGCCTACCGCCTGCAGTACAGCCATAGCGAGTTACTGTCCGTTCAACCTTCAACCCTTGACTCTGCCCTTATCGCCTCGCTACGTCATCTGTGCATAGGCGTAAATCTTCCACGCACGCGCAGCTGCAGAGGAGGAACAAGAAAGCAACAGAAGATTTCTGTCGTCTGCTCCATTCCTCGCCCTACCCCTTCACCTCCAAAACAGATGAGTACAGTTAACTTCTCTAACTTACTTACTGTTCCCGTTGCTTCGCCCACAAAAGATGCTAACTTTATTGTTGCTCAATTCAACCCCCGTTCCGTTGGTGTCCCATAGAAACGTTCCTCTATTAATAATTTCATTGTAGAGAACGACGTTGATATTTTCTGCATCACTGAATCCTGGCTTCTGCCTTCGGGTGATGAAGCTAAATGCGCTGATCTCTCTCTCCCTGGCTACAAAACCATCTCCTATCCTCGCTCTTCACGTGGCGGAGGCATTGCCTTTGTCGTGCGTGAAAAACTGTGCCTCCATCTCACCTCTACCTCCCTCTTCCCCTTTCCACACTCCTCCTTTGAACTGGCCCAGCTCTCCGTTACTCTCCATCAGCACTGCCTACAGCTTTTCTGCCTCTACCACCCTCCTCCCAACAGGAAAAACAAACTTTCGGACTCCCTCTTCCTCGACGAGTTTTCCTCTTTACTGGAGCACTGCAACACTATCAGCGGTGTTCCAATCATCATGGGAGACTTCAGCATTCATGTTGATGTCCCCACTGACCCCTCACCCTCCGCTTCACTGCACTGCTGTATGACTTCGACCTGCACCAGGCTGTGACCTTCCCCACCCACCAGAAAGGTCACACCCTTGACCTGGTTATTGTCAGGCGTGACGACGAAGACGTCCTGCAGTCCACTGCTCCTGATTTCTTCCTGGACTTTTCTGACCATCTCTGTGTTATTTCCTGCCTCCGGTTATCTCGCCCTTCATGCCCTCCTGTGTATGCTGAGACCAGGAAGATCGACCTCACTGCCTTCATGTCTGACCTCAGGGTGAGACTGGACTCATCTCTACAGGCTTCTGCCGACCAGCTCCACCACCTCCTGACCAGTCTACTCGACCTCCACGTATTCATTTATTTGCTATTAAACGGCTTCTTAATGTAAGCATTCATACACCAAGTCCTCTTGTATATTGTGAAACTGGAAGACACCCTTTAGATCTGCATTTTTACTTGATATTTTCCAGGAAGAACTGTGATCCTTGTTTCTCCCAGGAAAAACAAGGATCC
>CM065680.1:3463298-3510798 GCA_017654935.2 Phymorhynchus buccinoides | reverse complement strand
TATCATCATGGATGCTGGTGTCACTCACCATGCTCAGAGCTGCCTCTGTGCTGAGGCCACTTCGTGTCGGTGCTATGTGGACCAATAGAAAGTCACGATTTACAGTTGGTATGTTGATCATGGTTATTACTGTGATGAATTTACATCTCCTTAAACATTATACTACACGTAAAGGACTTTGCAATCGCTTTGGATCAAGAGTAAATGTGGTTAGATTTATGTTACTTGAGCTTTATTTTCTACCTCTCGTGCCTTTGATCGTAAGTCATGTGGCTATCTTGTGGACAGTGGTCAGATCTGACAATGCAAAGAAACATAATCCTCTACAGCAAACATGCGAGGATTTCAGACAACAGAAAGTGTCATCATGGACAATCACCTTGATTGCTGCAGGTATGTGTTTTGTCCTGCTGACAACACCTCTATCTGTGTGTAATATAGCTTTCTTTTATGTTGATATGGAGAGTCCAATCGAAAGGGGACAGTGGCTGGCATTATATTATATAAGCAATTTCGTTTTCTACTTCAAGTGTTCTGCCAATTTCTACTTGTTCTGTTTAACGGGTAGTAAGTTCAGGAATGAAATGCGAAAGATAATGCAAGAGTTTTGTGGACTATGTGTTGGAAGTAAGACACATAGTTCAAGGTATTCCAGTGCATAACAATTTGAAGACATTGCTTACTAATTCAATTCTATACACAAAAACAGCGTGCTCATGTGCACATGTCTTTATGTGAGAGAGAATGTGAGAACTAGAAATAACTAGGAACTAGGAATCTGAGGACCAAGTGTCGATTCTCTACAAAGACTTGCACTTCAAATACGTGTTTGCAAAGGTATACTGGAAGTCATTTCCTATCTCCATGCACACTTTTCAAAGTCAAACATATTAAAATATTATGATCACACAATACAATGACTGACTGTGAAGGCAATACATAACTCAACGCAACTCAACTTTGTTTTCTTTTGTCCTCAGATCAAGCCAAGATAATTTTCTTGCGGACATGTTAAACATACATACAAGAAACTAAACAGTATATATATATGTCACGGGAAATATTGGGAAAATTCTGAATTGTCCCGAGTTTGGGAAAATTCGGAATCTTCCTGGGAAATTTTGGAATTCTGATTTTTCCCGGATTGGTCTTGGCAAAATTGCGAATTCTGATTTTTCCCGGGAAAATTCCGATTTTTCCCAAGTTTACATCGAAGTTACAAGAATTGTGTGTGACAGAGAAAAACTTAAACTTAACATGTTGAATGTGAATGAACTGAACAAGCATTACATCATCGAAAATGACGACAGGAATATTAACAAACAAAAGTAATAATTATATGATAATAATTATAATAATGATATTAAACAATAGTAGTCAAATGATTCATAGTGCTGTATATACTGTAACAGTCAAATATAACAAGATCCAAACAATATAAAACATAATTCATAACACATGTTATAAATATAAGCTTACACCCAACCATGCGCACTTACACACAGGCGCTCACACACGCACACACACGCACACACGCACACATGCACGCACTCACGCATGCGTGCACACACACACGCGCGCGCGCGACCTATAACTAATATAAGAGAGAGAGAGAGAGAGAGAGAGAGAGAGAGAGAGAGAGAGAGAGAGAGAGAGAGATGTTTTTATTGTCTCGTAGCGTGAAGCGAAGCAACACGACATTGTGACTCATATTCATACAGATGAACCTGCGAGACATACAGACAAACTGACAGGCAGCGAGGTATATGAAGAGATGTGCCCTCGCACGATTTTCATGTCATGTACTTTTTGTCATCAAATTAAACACTCACACGCCTTCAGAAAAGTTTATGGAACACCTGCAAGAACTTGTCATGGAAAGGTATCACAAAAATCTGATCTAATTGATACACTATTTATATTCCATGCAGTAATTTACCAATAAAACATCTCTTTCTTAGCTGTATTTGATGTGGAATATTCAACATGATAAGGTACAAATCCATAATTGATCATTAGGTATGTTTGTGCACGAGTTCCTAATGTATTTGTGTAGTCGAATGTGTAGTCTATTGTAAGTTTGTAAATCATATTATCTTACGTTTTCATGTGTGCTTTTACGAAGTGTATGTCATATGCCTATCATGTTTTAGTAAGTAAGTTTGAATCTGTTGTTGTCGTATGAATGTGTTGTCGGTTGTAGTATGTGGACCATGTTATCTTGTATTGTCTTATCAAGTGTATACTATTCGTTATTTTCTTATTTTAGTCTGATGTTTTATCTATATTTCAATTTGTAAAGCGCACAGAGCATACTGATAGTGTGGATTGATAGCGATATATCAAATAAAATCATTATTATTATAAGTGCATTGTGATCACTTAAAAATAATTTGGACTCTAAATGTTTTTGAATTGTAACTGAATCGTTTTATATGGCATGCAGCTACTTGCTTGGGAAAATTCGGAATCTTCCCGGGAAAATTCGGAATCTTCCCAGCCTTGGGGAAATTCGGAATTTTCCTGGGAAAAATCAGAATTCCGATTTTTACCGGAGAAGATTCCGAATTTTCCCGGATTCCAAATTTTCCGGTGACATATATACAGTCCCAGTCCACATATTTGCGTCGTTTCCGGTTATGCCTGCTTCTCTTGTGATCAAGTCATAACTTTCAGACAAGATTGTGAAAAGTGTGGGGCCTGTTGATATCAGTTGGAGCTTCAATCAGTCTACTTTATTGACGACATTTCTTAAACACTGTCATTACTTAGAGTTTCTTCCAGGGCAGTGGAAATAACGTGAGTCGCAGAGACTGTCATTTTTCAGTAGACTCAAAAGAATGATTGTATCATCTACATAGAAATGCAGTGAAAGTGTTTAATACAGCCAAAGAATGGGAAATAGGCCACACAACAGTGTTCAATTTGATTTTTTGTTCTTCAACACATGATGAAGGTGAATGCATGTCCCTCATTGGCACAAGGAAACTTCTACCATAGAAATCGAAAGTTCAATGTTCAAACTTGTACACAAAAATTCTAGAGGGTCTGTGACATATAAAACCTACATTTTTAGCAATTGCAAGGCAAGACAATTGTCTTTAGTCAAGTGTCTGAAAAATTCCCAAATAGCAATGGTTCCAAAAGTGATGAGTTTGAAAGAACATGGTTATGAAGGAGATCAACGGAAATAAACGGCTAGTATATGTCAAGGAGGAGAAGTGGTGAAATGTGGAAGGAGGATTGGACCAAGTAACATTTACTGATTAAACCAAGATAAAAGTTGACAATTCAGCATGTGTGTGTCAGGAGAAGAGCCGATAAAGAAGTCTTACTGCACACGTCAAGCCATATTATAACCAAGTGGTAACTTTGAGGCTCTGGTAAGCTGTTTTCTAGCCCATTCATAGATCCGATTGTGTTTGTCGATTAAAATATGAACAATGGGCTCTGTATCTGCATGCTGGATGGAAACATGACTCTTTCGATATATCCCCACAGACTTGGTCAAGATTCAATAATCAAAAATGACACTAGCCCACTTTATGCAGCATTTGCAGTCACGAGATTAAAGGGGAGGAATACAATCACGACATCCCTGTGATTGACATAGAGTCCAGATCTAAATTTGATCAAAAACGGCTGAGTTCTGTTGAAAAGAAAACAGTGAGGGGGCTGTGTTTAAATGATCAAAATTTAGAACTGCCTATGATTTTTTTTACAGGATGTACGCGCTGACGTCATTATGACGTCATCATAGCCACCTAAAACATACTTCTTAGAAGATCCGTGGAGTATAGACAGTGAAATATTACCACCCCAAATGCTAAGGCGATCAAGCTATTAACTGATTTTCTGTGATTTTGTAAAGTACACTCATGATTTTGAGCAGTCATGCTGTCCAATCTAAATCGACACAAACAAGTAGCCCAAGACTTTGTATATATGTAGTAAAATTTGATAAAAACGTTTTGTCCAAATGTCTTTATAATCGAACATTAGAATCAAAACCAGTTACAAGAACTTGGAATCTTGATCTATGTTCGAAAAAACATAGAGTGCTAGTTTGGTTTTTCTTCCATTTTTAGGGGAGGCAGACAGAGCCCAGTCCACGACAGCTGTTTCGATCCTGTGAGGATCTCGTCAGGTGAACACGGCATTGGGATCTTACCCAAGTCATGTGGAATTTGTCACCTCAACACCAAGGTCCTTCCATAGTGGGAAGGTTTCCCTGTTGTATATTTCATCGCAACAAATACGTATAATTTGAGAGAATGACGTCACCACCGCTAGGTAATGAGCATGAATACAAAGCATGTTTATTAGTGTCTAACCCATAAAAATGCAGCCCAATAAAATGTGATTTTGTTTCAGGTAAAAGCTCAGATTAGACCTAATCAAAATATATTAAAATCTTGGCCAAATATAAGTGAAAACGTATGTATCCACAGCCCAGTAGTTGCCCAAATGTGTATGAAACTGTGCAGTATTTGCAAGGGAAATCACTTCTGTCTTCACATTAATTGACAGTTTGATAAAATAACAATATGTATGAATTCCCAAATGCCTCCTCTTTACAGCAAACTACACTTACAACCTAAGCATCTGGATGTCACTGTTGAACAACAGCCTCAAACACAAACTTTGACACAAACATACTGGTTTGAGGGCCAAAGCGTAATGGTTTCTGATTGGTCCAGCTATTCACCAGGTCAGAATTTGATGAAGAATGTGCGGGCTCTTCTACTTTTAGGAAATCCCATTTGAATGAAATGAAGCCCGTATGAAGGTTAATTGTGAGATCGCAATGTATTGAAATTATAGTCACAATAATGACGATGGATTGCTTTTGAATTTCCAGGTTGTAAAACACGCTTAAAAGGGAAAGCTGTGTCCACGAAAGCAAGAGGCTAGTACGTCAATACAAGGACAGCCTACCCAAGGATACACTCCCCTTTCATCCAGCAGACATGCCAGAGCCTAGGGAGTCTAGAGAGCCTGATATTCAGGTCCGCACCACAGTCCCTTGCCTTTCTGCTGGAGACGAGCAAGCCAGTGCAGTAAGGAAGTCCCTTACGCTGGCCACGATTGAAGAGAGCTACCCAAAGGAAGCATGGATCCATGGATTCCATACTCTCAATTTCTACGCCTCTGCAGACTGCAGCAACGAAGAGGATTTCACAAAAGAAGTAACAACCATGGCCACGTTTTTCACGGCTAGAGGGTATCCACTGCTCTTGATACAGCAGTCTCTGGAGCGTGCAAAATCTGTCCCCAGACACGAAACTCTCACACCTAAAGAGAAAGAGACAACCAACACAGACAAAGTGATCCTCAGCCTTACCTACCACCCCACAACATCCCAGTCAGAGACATTTTGTGTCACAACTTTAACATCCTTTAATGGACGATGAAACTCTGGAAACCACCTTCAGCCGACAACCACTGGTTGCGTTCAAAAGAGACAAGAACCTTGGGGACCATCTAGTGCCTTCCACTTTCTGGTCTTCATGTTCTACCACCCAGCCAGGCAATTCTCCATGCAGGAAACCAAAGTACAAAACCTGCTCCTTCATCCACTACAACAATCCAGGGCCCATCTAACCAGTCTTTCCACATCAAGTCACACTTCACCTGTCAAACCCAGAATGTTGTGCACCTACTTACCTGCAGCCTGTGCCACAAGATGTGTGTAGGTGAGACGTACAATATCTTTGAACGAGCGATTCAAAGAACACAGAGACAGTATTCTCTGTGGAAACGACACACCTGTGGCCAATTATTTCAATTCTGCCCATCGCCTGGGCACAATGAGTAAGACAACAAATCTGCCAGACAACCCCCCTCGCCCATTACCCCCCTCCTCCCATTCCCACACAACACCCTCTTTTCTTCCCTTTCCCAATGTTCCTCTTTGTTGCCATTTATACTGCCCCAACAATTGTCATACCACCCCACCCCTCACCCAGCCCTCCCCTCCTCCTCTACACTAATTCTCTCTTCACTGTCTTTGGTGGTTCCCCTTTAATCACTCACCCAGCAACTCTCTACCCCCCCCCCCCCCCACCACTGAACTATAACCACTGCCCATGTCTGCTGCCCTTTCTCATTGCTACTCCAACCAACTGAACTGTGCTCACCCGAAACCAACTACAAAAACTGCAACCAAATCTTCTGAAGCCACACCAGAAGAAGAGTCTACGACTGGAAACGTCGTGTGTTTCCCTCTCCCAGGCACCTTTCCATACCTTGTTAACTTTCTTACCTGTTCTAAAAGGTACAGCAGTCACTATTCTTTATTCCTGAATACCAAAGAAAAGCATTGGTAACGCTATTCCATTTTGCACGTGATACTTTATAATTATCAGGTATATTTTTGCGTTAATACCTGGCAAATGTTCAAAAATTTGCCATGCTTCCAAGATACGTAATATCGAGTACTGCACTGGCAATTATGTATTTTTGAAGACATCAGAACAAATATGACACTGTTCATACTGAAGTAAAGCGAGCTGTAATACATTGCGAAGTCTTTGACATTAGTAATACAATGGCTAACGCAGTCCATTTAAAAAGCAACACTTGGGGGGATTTATGTCAACCCTATAAAGACATGGCTGTTTACATACATTGGACACCCTATGTCTGCTGTCTTTGGGACGTTTGGAAATGTCATGACAATTCTGATCATGATTCGTCTTCCTTCTTCCACGTCCAGTGTTTTCTTCATCGTCATGGCTATGTCTGCCCAGTGGCTACTGTTGCTTCCATTGCAGAACCTCCTTCTCTATATGTTTTCGTTTACACACCTACTCGACCAGGGCACTTGGCAGTGCAAGATTTACATATTCATTGAGCGTGTAGCGTCGCCTCTGTCGTCCTGGATACTGGTGTCACTCACCGTGCTCAGAGCTGCCTGTGTGCTGTAGCCACTTCGTGTCGGTGCTGTGTGGACCAAGAGAAAATCACGAGCTACTGCTGGGATAGTGAGCATCATTATAATTGTCATCAATTGTCACTATCTGTTTGGATTTGACGTCTATACCACAATATGTTATGCATCTGCGTCTGGTACATGGATAAAATCAATCCTTGGATTCGTTTGCTTCAGTCTTGTTTCCTGCCTGTCACTATACTGATTGTCAGCAATAACATTCTTGTGTGGACAGTGGTCAGGTCTGTTAAAACAAACGGACGGTTGTCAACACAACAAGCCAGCCAGGTTTCCAGACAACAGACAGTGTCTTCGTTGACCGTCACCCTGATTGTTGCCAACATTTCCTTTTTCCTTTTGACCTCACCAGCAGCTCTGTATGTAATGTGCCGTGGCTACATTGTTGTAAGGGGGCCTATCCAGCAGGGCCATTTTGTTGTGGCTGTGTTTGCCAGTGACGTGTTGTTGACCCTAAACAGTACCATCAACTTCTACCTCTATTGTTTAACAGGTAGCAAATTCAGATCAGAGTTTGTGAAAATAATGGGACAGCTTTACGGCACATTCCACAAGACTAAGCAAGTGACTTCACAGCACAGTTGAGCCACAACATGATGGGAACAGTCTATGAAGTCAGGGATTTCCTTTAGAAAGCAGCACGGTTATCGTTGACCTACGAGACCATCCCTGCACCGTGATACACCACCACTCTAAATTTGAAGCTATTCAGTCCACTGGTTCACGAGATGCAGCTCAGACATGAAATATCTGTGTAGCATGATGCACCACCAAACCAAATTTGAAGCGATCCTGTGCACATGTGCACGAGTTACAGGGCAAACAGACAGCACACATATTTTAGAATTGCATTATATACATACATATATGGTTTTTGTGTGCGTTCCTTCTTCTGTGTGTTTTGTCTGTTTAACGAAATACCCTGCACGATATAATCAGAATTTAAGGAAATCATGTAAAGGTACAGACTGTCCACATATCATTCAGTTATAGTGTAGAGGAGCTTTGAAGCTTTGTGGGCAGCTCGCAAGGATGCCACCCAAAATGATCTATCAACATTTGATTGCATCCCGTCATCGTTGGGACACCACTCTGCTTTTTGTTTTCTGATACACTTTTATTCAGTGCAGTCAATTTGGCCTTTTAAGGCTGTGACACTCTATGGCTATATAGCCTTCAAACTAAAATAAACTCCATCTTTCATTGCAGGTTTGCTCATGCACACACACGCGCGCGTATGCACGCACACACGCACGCACGCACGCACGCACGCACATGCGCATACACATATTTGTGCTTACCATGGATAGAGAAAGTTTAAAGGTAAAACAAATCCTAAAGCTGGCCACAAAGAAATGTTTATAGACGTTTTACTAATTTTGATCAAGCTGGATTTATGAATGGCTTACTCAATTCAAATTCTTGATCAAGAAGAAAATTTCGGTTTCAAGGTCAAACTTCAAGGTCAAGGGCAGTAGAGTAACACTATATGGGCATATTTGTGTACCATGATACCACCACACAACATTTGAAGCGATTCTGTCCTCTGGTGTGAATACTACTGGGCGAACAGACAGACAGACACACACACACAGTTTTCTTAATTATTGGTAATAGGATTAGTTACATATTCAAAATCATATTCAGTTGTATGCTGACCGGGAAAAGAAGCTACACGTGCATTTTATATGCGCATGAAAGAACGGCTCATTCGAATGATTTCAAATTTTGCAGATGTCTAATTCAATTATTTGCTTAACCCCAATGGTAAGTTTTATTGCATTTGGGCAATTAGTGTCGATACAATAGCTCAACAAACAATACCACCCCAAATTTGAAAATCACAAAAGCGTGGCTACACAAAAAGTGTGGAAATTGTGTGTACACTGTAGTTGGTAAAGCAACATTTTTACACAATATGTCATGAACCTCTTCAATGAATCCAGAAAGCCCTGAGGAACTGTTACTTACGCGGTTTAATTTATCGCTGTTTGGGTAGACATACCTACTTTTGACACATTTTGAGCAGCTGTGTTTTGTTATGCTAAGCTTAGGGGTTGCGTTATTTGTTGAGCTATTGCTTCAAACCTAATTAACCGAAGGCAATGAAAAGCTAGGGTCTGATGCATACATGATTGAATTGTTGATTTTTAAAATATCAAAGGTTTGACCGTGTCATTTTTTTTCTGCGCTCTTAAGAAAAAGTGATGCGTAACTTTTGTTGATCTCTGTATGCATGTCATTAAAAGAGCACACATTGTGACCAGATTTGTTGTTGTTTTGTCCTGTCCCCTGTGTTCTAATGTTTCATCATTTGTTGTTGGTTTTGTGTTGGTTTGTTTCCATTTTTAAATTAATGCTTTGTACGTGTCCTAATATGTCAATGTAGTGGAATGGATAAATGGCTCAAACAAAAGGTCGGAGAGAGAGAGAGAGAGAGAGAGAGAGAGAGAGAGAGAGAGAGAGAGAGAGAGAGAGAGAGAGAGAGAGACACAGAGAGACAGAGTGGAAAATGCATTTGAATCTCTTAAAACTGTGGACCTAAATGTGAGCGAAAGATTATAAAGGTCATTAGGAAGATTAAAACCGAAAGAAGGATTCAAAAACAAAGAAAAAAAGCAAAGAAACAAACAACTGAGAAGATTGAATCTAGAGATTATAGAATGGGAAAACGAATAAATAACTGAGAAGATTGTACGGAATAGAGAATGGGGGAAAGGAACAAATAGTTACCAGGATGTGTTTTGAAACTGTCAGTCAGTTGTGTAGAGACAAAGAGAAAGCAAAAGAAAAAGACAGACATACAGTCACAGAGAGTCAGACAAGTGAGAGAGAACTAGTATTCAAAATATAGTCACCTAGACTGAATTAAGTCACATGTCCTTAAATACAAACAAAACAAAGTGCATGAGAGAGAGAGAGAGAGAGAGAGAGAGAGAGAGAGAGAGAGAGAGAGAGAGATAGAGAGGTCATAATTTCCAACAGGAATCATTTCACTAGATAGTCGTAAAGCCAAGCTACTATCTGCTGAAAACCTTAGCTATTACTACTAACCCATGAAAAGACTACTCTTTTTTTCAGCAGTTAGTAGTAACTTGACAAGCTACTATCTGCTGAAAACCTTAGTATTACTACTAACCCATGAAAAGACTACTATTTTTTTCATCAGTTAGTAGTAACTTGACAAGCTACTATCTGCTGAAAACCTTAGTATTACTACTAACCCATGAAAAGACTACTATTTTTTTCAGCAGTTAGTAGTAACTTGACAAGCTACTATCTGCTGAAAACCTTAGTAATACTACTAACCCATGAAAAGACTACTATTTGTTTCAGCAGTTAGTCGTATTGCTGAAACAAATAGTAGTCTTTTCATGGGTTAGTAGTAATACTAAGGTTTTCAGCAGATAGTAGATTGGCTTTACGACTATCTAGTGAAATGATTCCTGTTGGAAATTATGAACTCTGACCACTCAACCACTCTCTCTCTCTGACACTCTCTCTCTCTCTCTCTCTCTCTCTCTCTCTCTCTCTCTCTCTCTCTCATCTCTCTTTTTTTCAGCTCTCTCTCTCTCTCTCTCTCTCTCTCTGTATGTCTGTCTTTTTCTTTTGCTTTCTCTTTGTCTCCACACGACTGACTGACTGTTTCTCTCTACCCCTCCCTCCCTCCCTCCCCCCCTCTCTCTCTCTCTCTCTCTCTCTCTCTCTCTCTCTCTCTCTCTCTCTCTCTCTCTCTCTCTCTCTCTCTCTCTCTCTCTGTATGTCTGTCTTTTTCTTTTGCTTTCTCTTTGTCTCCGACTGTATGTCTGTCTTTTTCTTTTGCTTTCTCTTTGTCTCTACACGACTGACTGACTGCTTTTTTCTCTCTACCCTCCCTCCCTCCCTCTCTCTCTCTCTCTCTCTCTCTCTCTCTCTCTCTCTCTCTCTCTGTCTCTCTCTCTCTCTCTGTGACTGTATGTCTGTCTTTTTCTTTTGCTTTCTCTTTGTCTCTACACGACTGACTGACTGTTTCTCTCTACCCCTCCCTCCCTCCTCTCCCCCCTCTCTCTCTCTCTCTCTCTCTCTCTCTCTCTCTCTCTCTCTCTCTCTCTCTCTCTCTCTCTCTCTCTCTCTCTCTCTCTGTGACTGTATGTCTGTCTTTTTCTTTTGCTTTCTCTTTGTCTCTACACGACTGACTGACTGTTTCTCTCTACCCCTCCCTCCCTCCCTCCCTCCCTCCTCTCTCTCTCTCTCTCTCTCTCTCTCTCTCTCTCTCTCTCTCTCTCTCTCTCTCTCTCTCTCTCTCTGTCTGTCTTTTTCTGTATGTCTGTCTCTCTGTGTGACTGTATGTCTGTTTCTTTTGCTTTCTCTTTGTCTCCACACGACTGACTGACTGTTTCTCTCTACCCCTCCCTCCCTCCCTCCCTCCCTCCCCCCCCCCCCCCCTCTCTCTCTCTCTCTCTCTCTCTCTCTCTCTCTCTCTCTCTCTCTCTCTCTCTCTCTCTCTCTCTCTCTCTCCGTGACTGTCTGTCTGTCCGTCTGTCTGTCTGTCTGTCTCTCTCTCTCTCTCAACAATTTTTGATGTGGTTGACCAGTGGTCAGTGTCACTGACCAGTGGTCATTTTGGCCTATTTTCACTATTTGACTGCAAATTAGTGTATTAGGAGTTCAAATGAACAATTTTTTGATGTGGTTGACCAGTGGTCAGTGTCACTGACCAGTGGTCAACCACCATAAAAATTGTTCATTTGAACTCCTAACACACTAATTAGCTGTCAAACAGTAAAAATAGGCCAAAGTGACCACTGGTCAGTGACACTGACCACTGGTCAACCACATCAAACGTTGTTCATTTGAACTCCTAATACACGAATTTGCAGTCAAACAGTGAAAATAGGCCAAAGTGACCACTGGTCAGCCACATCAAAATGTGTTAATTTGAACTCCTAATGCACTAATTTGCAGTCAAACAATGAAAATAGGCCAAATTGACCACTGGTCAGTGACACTGACCACTGGTCAGCCACATCAAAAATTGTTCATTTGAACTCCTAATACACTAATTAGCATTCAAACGATGAAATTAGGCCAAAGTGACCAGTGTCAGTGGTTAGACAGGGAGAGAGAGAGAGAGAGCGGGGGGGAGAGAGAGGGAGTGGAGGGGGAGAGAGAGAGAGAGAGAGAGAGAGAGAGAGAGAGAGAGAGAGAGAGAGAGAGAGAGAGAGAGAGAGGACATAATTTCCCAAAGGGATCATTTCACTAGATAGTCGTAAAGCCAAGCTACTATATGATGAAAACCTTAGTATTACTACTAACCCATGAAAAGACTACTATATTTTTCATCAGTTAGTAGTAATACGACTAACTGCTGAAAAAAATAGTAGTCTTTTGATGGGTTAGTAGTATTAGTAAGGTTTTCATCAGATAGTAGCTTGACATACGTATGTGTGTGAGAGAAATGAAATGAAAAATGAATTTGATTGACATTAGCAAACAATGCTCCAATGCCAAGGAAGCACAAGCCATCAACTAAAGAACATAAGCCTATAATTGTGTGTGTGTGTGAGATAGTGTGTGTGTGTGTGTGTGTGTGTGTGTGTGTGTGTGTGTGTGTGTGTGTGTGTGTGTGTGTTAGTGTTAATGTCTGTGTGTGAGAGAGAACGAAAGAACGAACGACCGAACGAAATTTTATTTATACAGGGTAAAATAAGTATACATACTTTTTTCACACCCAGCCCTGTGGTAAACGAAAATATCAAAATAAACAACAATTAAAAACAACAACATCCAATGAAAAATATAAAATAAACAACAACCATGAATATCATGTAAAAAGTGAAAATGTTGAGGGAGAGAATGAATGAATGAATGAATAAGTTTTCTTTATTGAGGATAATAGATTAAGCAACATTGCTTTTTTTCGTCCAGTCCTCATGCAAAAAAAAAAAAAAAGAGAGAGAGAGAGAGAGAGAGAGAGAGAGAGAGAGATGGAGAGAGAGAGAGAGAGAGAGAGAGAGAGAGAGAGAGAGAGAGAGAGAGAGAGAGAGAGAGAGTGTGGTGAGAGAGAGAGAGAGGGGGAGAGAGAGAGAGAGGGGGGGGGGGAGAGAGACAGAGACAGAGATTGTGTCTGTATTGATGTGTGTGTGCGCACTCACGTGAATGTGTGTGTGTGTGTGTGTGTGTGTGTGTGTGTGTGTGTGTGTGTGTGTGTGTGTGTGTGTGTGTGTGTGTGTGTGTGTGTGTGTGTGTGTGTGTGTGTGTGTGTGTGTGTGTGTGTGTGTGAGAGAGAGAGAGAGAGAGAGAGAGAGAGAGAGAGAGAGAGAGAGAGAGAGAGATTGTGTGGTGTGGTGTGGGGGTGGGGGTGGGGGTGGTGGATGTACTCGTAAACGTTGACGTCGTGAACGAGGTTGTGATGTGGGAGGGTGTAATTTTTCTTTTTTATGTATGTTGTGTGAGTGCCGTGTTTATGTGCTTTTTAGTTAATAAAATAAAATGATGTGGTTGATTATAGTCCTGTATTGTTTTTACCCCATCGCATAAACCAATTTCTTTCTTTACTGAAGCAAAAGATTGTTGTTGTCGTTGTCATACCCTGGCTAAAAGATTTCAGGGATCATCCCAACAAATGCAAATGCACCAGCTAGGAATGAGAATACTATGTGTGTGACCGCTTTTGATTACCCCGACACGTTTGCAGCCACACTCCAACTTCGGAGGATTTGGAAGACTGACGATTTTATGCTATGAGTTTGTCATATCTAAAGACAATCCCGCATAATTATGAAGAGCATAACAACATTTTGATGTAGCTTTGGTGTTCTAGCCTATGTCGATTGGGCTGACACAGCCTTAAAGGCGATCTGAAGCAAATGAAATGAAGCATTGATTGATCGATTTTATTTTTCTTGGAAATGATCAACAGAAGATTGTTAAAGATTGTTAAGTTTAGAGATTGAAAAGATATGTGCAGCCATTAGGAACTACATCTCGGTTACAAAATCCAAGCTGCTTAAACCCTTCAGTGCTTGGGACATTTAATTAATAAATAAGTCCTGCTACTTTTAGTGAAAACAAATGAAAAAGAAACAGCCGAAGGTGCTGATGGTACACACAGGACATTCCATGAAGTATACGGGGGCCCTCCCGGCTTGGTGACCATCAGATGCAATGCAGAGGAGTCCTTCGAAATGTCCCTATGGGGGTAACAGCCCGTTTATCACGACTACAGAACCCGCCGGCAAAAGACACCCCACCCAGAAACCAGCAGTAACCATCCAACAACAACCAAGGACAGGCGAGGCCAGTGCATTTATTGGCCAAATGTTTGAATACAAGTGTTCAATTCTGTGTCACACGACTAGGTTGATCTTACCAAACCATGAGCATCTTCTTTTGAGTTTGATCGCAATAAGGGAACCAGGTCATGGGTTGTTGAACACACACCTCCCTCCTCTTTTTGTGTGATTTGCACTTACATTATCAAATGAGTTTGCTTGCTGATGGAGTGACTAAAAAGCTTGGCTGTGTGACAAATTGATAGCAGGCATTGTTATTAGTCATTTTCATTGAGTATGTAACTGGAGAGGGAAGGAAATAAGGTATTTTTGGCATATTAAGAACTTCGTTATAGCTATATACTGACAGTGAAGTATATGATATATCAGCCTAGAACCACTTTCAGCAGTTAGCCTTTTCCCACTTACTTAAAAAAAGGGTTATGCTTAGTTTTCCTCATTAGTCCCTTGCTAGAATTTTCGTTTAATTATAACTGTCCATGATCAAATGCCTTTGCCACTGAAGGGATTAAAGAATGATGATGAAAATGTCCCTACATCAGAAATTGACAAACACACCTTGAGGAAACATCATGCCAAATTGCACGCTTGTTACATGAAAATTGTCCGCCTTCAAAATGCCATTGGCGTTGAAAGGGTTAAAGGCTGAACTGCAATTTTCCATACATCAGAAATTGATAAACACACAATAAGAAACTATCATATCAAATTTCATGCTTATTTCATGAAAATTCCAACACTAGATTTTTTTTCAAAAATTATAACCATCCGCGAGCAAAATGCCCTTGGCACTGAAGGGGTTAAAGGCTGAATTGAAAGTGTCCCTACGTCAGAAATTGATAAGCACACCATAAGAAACTATCATGCCAAATGTCATGCTTATTTCGTGGGAGGAGTTTTGGGGGGGGGGGGGGGGGGGGGGGGGGTGTTGCCTATAGCATAAAAAACTGTGACGGGGTGAGGGAGGGGTTCAAGAACATGTTAAAGCAAAAATGATTTTTTATGTATCTATTTTATGTGTCTCCTTTTCCTTCTTCATATGTTCTCTCTCTTTTCTTCCAATGTGTTAAGCGCTGAGACAGACGCCTTGTGTTGGTCCCAGTGCCAATGTGCAGAACGAACCTTGTTTCCTTGTGGTGTCCTGCCCTTGTCGTCTGAGGCAAATAATGAAACCGAACACCTTTCAGAATGCTAACAAGCACGCCTTTCTGTCGTTTTATTGAACTATCTTTTGATTTATTACGTGGTGTTTTTTCTTTTATTTTTTATTTTTTCCTTTTCCTCGGGATCAGAATTTTGGCGGTGCTAATCTACTTCCCATAGGAAGAAGCAGCATTTGGGAATCGTTGTTTCTTACCTAGAAACATAAATAAATTAATAGACATTAATTTTGCATGCATTAGTCTTCATGTTCACTCTCTCACACACACTTTCTCTCTCGTGCTCTCTCAGCTTACAGGCTAAAGCTTTCTTCTTGTCTTTTTTCTCCCGCCTCTTGTGTCAAGGTTTCAAGGTTTATTTCCGTGTAGGCCTAGCTTATAAGCTTCTTTTCTCGCACTATAGTGTGTGGCTCTTTTGTAGGCCCACAGAAGCTCTTCCTTTAGCGATGGCTTGGTTCGGCTGCTTAGTGGTAGCCCAGGGGCGCGTTCAGTGGAACGGGGTCGAGATCTCTGCTTCTGATCGTAGAGGTAGAGTTTGGCACTTTGTTATGGGGTAGTGTCTGCTTCGGCGCTGCACACAGCCGTAGTGTTGACTTGGTAGTAGGCTGCCTGCTGCCAGACGCTGGGACCAGTGGAGGTTCAGGATTATCATACTTTTTCTTTTCTTTTTTCTTTTTTTGTTCTTTTGTTCTTCAATTGTTGTTTTGCCTTTCAATGGCAGACACATGCAAAGATATATTTTCATGCTTTGGTACAAACGTATTTTTACCGCGAGTCCAAATCATCATCATCGTTATTATCAACATCATTCTCTCTCTTCCGCCCACCCCCCTTCTCTCGCTCGCATTCTTTACCCCTCCCCTCCCCGCCCCCCGCTATCTCTCTCTCTCTCTCTCTCTCTCTCTCTCTCTCTCTCTCTCTCTGTTACCTGTTTACCGACACTTTATTACCGTGACGGGGTCGTATTGAAGTTTCCGAGAGAAAGTTCCCTCTCAAATATGATCGTCATTGGGATCCTGTCGCCATACCTGTATTTACTGATACACATTTTTGCGATGGCTATGATATGATTAATTAAATCTCTGTCTTGTCTTGGTGCACTATTATTGTGGTAGCCTAAGAGCACTGTGGGTTCCGTTAGGGTTACTCGTTTTCCTGTCCTGCTGTTTATTTCTCTTTCTACCAAGTCCCAGATAGGTTTAACTGTTGGGCACGTGAAGAAAAAGTGTTCTATAAAGTCTATTTCGTTTGTTTGGCAGATCTGTTGGAGTTCGCCAAACCCATTTTATTCAGCAAGATATTAGTTGGGTAGATATTGTGTAAAATCTTCCAGTGTAGTACTTTAAGTCTTGTTTCGTTTGTGCTGCTGGTTACAGCTTTCCAGTGTTTGTCTGATATTTCTATGTTTAGCTTGCGTTTCCAGAAGTTTACTGAGCATGGTTGGCATTCTGGCGTTAGTAGTTTTCTAAAGTCTTTACATTTGAGTGTTGTAATGTTTTTCCCATCGAGTATTATATTTTGCGGGAGCAACTCTTCGTTGTCATCTAAGTGAAGTCTGTTGTTAGTTTGGGCTTGAAGAAGAACACTTCGGACGGCGTTGTATTCTAGGATTCGGTGTGGTGCTGCTCCTATCTTTGTCTCTACTTGCTGAAATGTTAATATTTCTCCTCTGTTATTCATAATATCGCTGATTGTGTAGATGCCTTTGTCTGTCCAATCTTTCATATAAAGGCTTTTATTTATGTGTTGAAGGTTCCTATTGTTCCATATTATAGAGTTTAGGTATACATTCTCGTTGTCTGCTTTTGTTTCTTTCATCAAGATTATCCAAGTCTGCACACCTCGGTTCCAGAAAGGGCTCTCTTTGTCCAAGGACCTGTCAATGTCTGTTATGGTGGTAGGAGTAGTGAAGATGTCAAACTTGCGACTTATTTTAGCGAAGATGTGTGAAGGATAGACCTTCCATTTGCCTTGGTTGTTGTTGTCAATTAATTTAGGTACCCAAGATAATAGGAGAGCATCCTGCAGAGTTTTGATATCTATCTCGCCTAGACCACCTTTGGCGCTCTGTTGGTGTAGAACTTTACGTTTAACCTTTTCAAAAGCTTTTTTTTGTTATTATGTTCCTTTTTCCAGAGGAAAGCATACAGTTCTCTATTTATTTTAGCTAAAATTTCGACTGGGATTCCTACTGATTGCATAGTGTATATAAATTGGGAGAGAAGAAATGTTTTTATTATTATGATCTTACCATAAATGCTTAAATTTCGTCTTTGCCATTTTCTCATGATTCTTCTAACCTTGTCTACCTTTTTTGAGCAGCTATCTTCAATATTTTGCGCGCTTGTGTCACTTTGGAAGTAGATTCCCAATTTTTTTTTTCTTGACCCATTTTAGTTCGTAGTAGGTATCATTGTTGTTTTTATTTATGCCTAGCCACATGGCCTCTGTTTTTTGTTCATTCATTTTCAGCCCTGAAACTTTTGCAAAGCTTGTGAATATTAGGATGACTGCATCAAGGTCATGCTTGTCTTTCAAATAGAGAGTAGTGTCGTCAGCAAACTGTTGTATTTTTATTAGTTGGCAGTTGTCCTCGTTTATGTAATTAATTGATATCCCTTTTATAAAATCACTTCCTCTGATCTTAATTGCTAAGAGTTCATCTCCCAGAAGGAACAAGAGGGGCGACAGTGGGCAACCTTGACGGATACCTCTTTCTATTTTAATACGTTTTGATATCCACCCATACTGATTGATTGAACTCTCTGTGTCTGCTAATATTGTTTCTATTCATTGTGTGAAGACTGGGCCAAATCCATATTGTATCAGACTGTCTGGAATAAATGCTTTGGAAATCGTATCAAAAGCTTTTGTGACGTCTATTGCAAGTAGTAGCCCTGGCAAGTTTTTGTTATTTAGGTAATGTGTGACGTCATCAGTGGTCCTGATTATTGTTGATATATTACGTCCTTTTACGAAGCCGCATTGGTCATCCGCTATAAGCTTATTCAGTACTGTATTCAGTTTTATGGCTATAGTTTTGGCTAGTATTTTGTAGTCCGTGTTGAGGAGAGTATAATTGGGCGCCAGTTTGACAGTTGTTCCCGTGGCAGGTTTTTGCCTTTATGTAAAAGCGTTATTATTGCTTTTCGTTGAGCTTGTAAAGTGTATTATTTATCAAAGGAAAGCAGATACGAATTTAGTAGCATTTCCTTGACCTTGATTTTTACCCAGAAAAACTTATACAATTCTGTGGTTATGCCATCACAGCCAGGGGCTGAGCCATTTTTCATTTATTTAAGAGCTTCCCCGACCTCTGTTTCGTTGATCTGTGTGTCGCATCCCAATCTGTCCAGGTCATCTAACATTGGGACATCCTGATTTGGGCCTAGGAAGTAATTGTAATTTCTTTCATTTTCGTTGGCCTCTTTCTTGTGTAAATTTGAATAAAATGTTACCTGCTCCTTCAAGTCACTTTTCTGGTCTGATATTATGTTGCCTTCATTAATCTCCAATCTTGTTATCGTGTTTAAAGCCGCGTTGCTTTTTTCTAGGTTGAGAAAGTAAGCTGGGTTTTTTTCGCCTTCTTCAGTGAAGTTAGTTCTTGATCGGATTTGCGCCCCTTGTGCACAGGAGAGAGCATGTAGCTCAAGTTCAGTTTTTATTTTTAACATTTCAGTTTGTAAACCAAGGTGTGCCGGCTGGTCTGCAAGTGTATTTTCAATAGTGGTTAGTTTGTGCTGTAACTGCTTCTTATGTTGTTTGTTTTTATGTTGTTTATTCTGAGAGAACAGCATTGACATTTCCTTGATTTTCACTTTAGTAGTAGTACTAGGAGCAGGCTCTGTTATCCACCCCCACCCCCCAGCCTCTCCCATCCCCTTCTAAATAAACACGCACTCACATAATAAAAAATATTATCTTCGATATGAAGCAAAATGAAAATGAATATCAGTGTGTGTGTGTGTGTGTGTGTGTGTGTGCGTGCGCGTGCGCGCGCGCACGCGCGAACGCTGATAACGTAATGAGGAAGGAAGGCGGGGGCGTTGAATGATTTTGTGGAGGATGGGGGATCTGGGGATATTTGGAATGCAAACGAAGCATTAGAGGCCTCTCCTGGGAGAATAAGGTGTGAATTTTACGATCCGCATTGTCCTTAGGTAAACCCTGGCAGGAATGATATGATGTAGGCCTATATGAAATGAAAGGTTTTGGAGTGGCTGCCATAAATTTCCTTTTTTATCAGACAGGTGTGTGTGGTTGTAACCCTGGTCACCGCCACGCCCCCTTCCCCTTATCCGCCTCTGTTGAAAGAAGAAGTGGAAGAAGAAAAAGAAATAATCATCATTCACAACATTACCTATATTGTATTTTAAATAGGTCTTGAATGTCAAGAAGAACTCGAGTTTCAAACACTTAACAGATTCAATGGATTTATCTCGTATTACTCTTAGCCAGTTACTGCCTTTGAATTGAAGAAGATCATTCTAAAAGCAAAACCGACTTCCTGTCCTCTTGACCCTATGCCGACGCCACTTTTCATAGAGTATCTTGATGAACTACTCCCTACTCTCACCCATATTGTCAACAACTCTCTAACATCTGGCTCCTTTCCATCTGTGTTCAAAACTGCCATTGTCAAACCACTTCTAAAGAAATCATCCCTTGACCCAAACACTCTCAAGAACTATAAGCTTATATCCAACCTCTTAAGGTTCACAAACTCATACATTGGACACAAACAAAGTTTTATTAAAGCAAACTATATATATATGAGAGGACAGTTTACTGCTGTGGTTTGTTTTTTCTTCTTCAATTCTTGTACGTTATATATATATATATATAGATACAAAAAGAATAAAATCACGGCACTCTCTGTCCACTCGTTCCGATAAAAGTTCCAATAAAAAGATTTATTGACACCAGGCCTCTCTCTCTATATATATCTATATATTTATAATATAATTAAAAAAAGAACACAAAACAACAAGCCTTTCCGTAATGAAAATAAAGATCCTTCCAGATCCGGCACCATATGACATGCACAACGTCTAATGTTGTGTATTTGTTGTATTGCCGGAAATGCCCCAGGTCGCAGTACATTGGGGAGACGGGCAACAGCCTGAAGATTCGCTTTGCTCTACACAGGAGCCACATCAGGCAGAACGTGGGAACCCTGGTGACTCTGCACTTTAACCAGCCAGACCACTGCCTGCAGGACATAGGTGTCTGCCCATTAAAAAGCAGTTCCTGGATGACAGGAAGCGTAGGGAGGGGCGGGAGAAGTTCTGGATGCATAAACTAAGATCAGAACATCCAATTGGACTGAACGACAAGACAAAGTGAAATCAACAACAAAGACAAAAGAAAAAGAAAAAGTGATGGCCAAAAAAGGAGAACACGGAAAAATAAGGGTGTGTGTGTGTGTGGGGGTGTGTGTGTGTGTGTGTGGGGGGGGGGGGGGGGGGGGGGGGCCAGGATAGGGGGAGGGGAGGGTTGAGAGAAGGATGGAGAGGGGAACACAGATTTAGTGCTGAACTATACTGTGGGTGAGGGTGGGGGTGAGGGTGGGAGTGAGGATGGTAGTGGGGGAGGAGATTTGAGGAGTAGGGGGTAGGGAAGAAGATGGTGAAGAGATAAAAAGATAGATCACGTACGTCGTTTCATTCATAACAATTGTGCCGCCTATTTCGTCATACCATCACGACATTCAAAATTTGCGTCATCCAGTCATTGCTTTTCTACGTCACTCCATTCACTAGAGTCATAGACTTTTTGCTCAGGCCTAATAATACCTTTTGTTGATAAACAAATCGTGTCTTTAGTTTTAACATAATTATTGGTTTTAATTTAGAAGAAACATTTTTTCATTAAATAGGGTTTAATTGTCACTTCATTTTTCATAATTGTATTGACTTATCCTACATTTTCACTTTTTATAGAGAGAGGAGAGAGGGTAGGGAGAGGGTGATGTGTGTGTGTGTGGGGGGGGGGGGGGGGGGGGAGAGTGTTGACAAGGCAATGATAAAGTTTAAGGATACGTCATTGTAGTTGGCTTAGTTTCTATGGAATGTCATCGTTCTACGTCATAAGTCTTTTTTACGTGGTGTTTCTACCTTTGTCAGTTCTGTACCTTGAAAAAGAGGGGTTACCCCCTCGAAAGCTTGGAATAAAATTGGAACTAACGAAGGATTTGTTGTGTTTTTTTCCTTCAGATATGTATATATATATATATATATATATATAGATAGATAGATAGATAGAGAGAGAGAGAGAGAGAGAGAGAGAGAGAGAGAGAGAGAGAGAGAGAGAGAGAGAGAGAGAGACTTTCATGCACATTCTCAGTTACAGCATACCATTACAGTAAACCAATTTTCTGATTTTATTCAACAGCCACAAAACAGTTTGTATGTGGGACACAGACCCTTCCCGTCATGCTATCCGCACGTGCTATGCAGATGCACGAGCAAGGACAGCGCGCATCAGGCTGTTCTATCCAGTGAACGCACCCGCCATCGGGCTGTTCCATCATTTAAACATACCCAGTATCACAATGTCGTGTTGTGAACACAGAACAACACGAGATCACGCACGGGGCTGTTCCGTTAAATAAACACAGGGTCAACTATCACATTGCACAATCCAAATAAATGAACAATTACCAACAAATAATAAAACAGGGCTGTTGAGAAACTCACTTCTAAGGCAAAACACACAATGCAAATAAAGTTACACTTCATTCTGACGGTTTAGTGTGGGCTGATATGGGTGAATGCGGTAGCGGTGTTGTAGCACAGTATCAGACCTAATAACATGGTTACACAGGGGTTACGCTTCCAAGATTGTTTTCATTAGAGTCAGCATAACAGATAATGGCATGTCTGATATTCTTATCTATACAAAAATAGCTTAACATGTGTCACTGTGGATCGCACAGAACGGCATGTTGGTTGATTGTAATGATCAAACGTGTTGGCTTTTGTCAAAATAATTTCTCATGTGTGAGATAAAATAGTCTTGAGATTGAGTCTTGGATGCTTTATTTATCAATATGCAGAATAACATTGTCTTATGTCCTTAAACGCATTTTAAACCAACCAAAAACTACGTTTCATTAATATGCGGCTGGATGTGAAATTGTAGTATATCATATCAATCAATAATAATAATTTTCACGGTCACTTAAATGTTCTGAGATTACTTGCAATAATGAGCTATCGCTCGTGTGTAAGATGGTGAATACATGCTTAACAAAACTCTAAAGTCATTTCTTTAAATCAATTTTACTGAATTCAAAAGAATAGAAAATGTTTAATTGTTTAGTATTTAGCAACATTTTAAGATCATGTTTCTCTTTATATGTGACAATATATATGAATAGGTACATTCCAATACAATTACAACTAGAGGGCTTTTCCTTTGAGAGCAAACATGACAGGATTATCCCCCAAAACAATCTTTTGCAAGTTATTCAATTTTAAAATGTTGCCATATTGGCAATGTTCGTCCCCACTTCCGGTTCGAATTCATAGCGAAAGTATTGCAATGTTGCTGTTTAGTAAACACTAAAAAAATGAAAGTATTCCGTGCAGCCGTTTTTGCCAACATTTGCCAGTTTGGGCCATATTTCGGCCACATTTAGGTCAATCGGTTTAATATTGGCAATCTAGCATTAGAATAGGGTCTTTCGATATTCCTGCGAATTTCATTGAAATCAGATTAAAAATAAAAAACAATCCATAAAATTAAATGGGAAATTGTGAAAGTGACACAACCAAATTTACATATATTTGAATAGCTTCCAAACTATTCAACATATCGTCAACAAACTCCTGTCAGACCTGGGCCAGAGTAAGGGCTACAAAATCCAATCTTTAGTTTTGTGACGTCACTTCCGGGTTTTGGCTATTCCGTGAAACAAATAAAAGCTGCCCGACCATAGCTGGGGCACTTCCGGTTCGTACTTTTGTTTCAGTGTTATACTGGAAGTATTGCAAATCTACTTTGTGGTACATTCGGAAAATATGAACGAAATCCGTTCAGCCGTTTTTGAGATATTCAAGATTGAAATTTGCCGATTTGACGGTTTGTTTGGCCATATTCTGCCGAACATTTCGGCGAAATCATTTAATATTTCCAATGTTACATACCCATAAGGTCTTGCAACGTTTCTGAACATTTCAGCCAAATTGGACAACAAAAGGGGAAGAAAAAGAAAAAAAGAAAAGAAAAAAGAAGATTTTTTACGAATGCAATAGTATTCTCCCTAAAGGGGAGAATCCTAATTATCTGGAGATCAGTTGCAAACCACACTGTCTCATTTTAATAGTGTTCCGCCAGAATAAAATACACGTGTTTCACTAAGCTTGGATAGGACTAACAGAACAAAAGCATATCCAATACGTGTATTAAAGTGTATTTTCACACATTACACTATACCGTAAAAATACAATGACCAATATATCGTAGTTACACATAAAACATTGTTGTAGTTCGTAGTAGTTTTCTATTACTGCAATCACAATCAATTCACAGACACAAACCAGACACAATACACATCACTAATACATAGCAGAACAGGGTCAGATGTCGTTTCAACACCTCATAGTATTGGCAGAAATCAATGACCAAACATCCAGTACAATGTCAGTCCACAATACTGTACAACGTACTTCTATGGTGATTACCCTCTGTTTCTCTTCTAACACCGACAAAAATGAAAACCACGAAATGCAACGATCATTACTTTTCTTTTTTAAAACTAATTCTTGAACAGAGTGGTAAGACCCAACTGACATCGGACCTCCACGATCATTACATGTTGTTTACAACAACACACAGTACCCACAACACTGTGACATTATGCAACACTGCTTCGTACAGTATCTGGCATGACTGTGCAACCCACAGTTGTACAAATGTACAGCAGTACAACATTGAGTGACACGGCACAACACCAACGACCACACTTTGTACAAGATCAGTACTGTAACTTTGTACAAGACCAGTATTTTGAACTGTGACCGAGTCATGTCGGCTAGGTTATTTTTTTCTTCATGCATAACGACAAAATCATCATCATTATGAGAACAAATGCAATGAAATAAAGAACAGATATTCCACTCAAAACACTCAAAACATACGATTAGAAAAGCAATATCTAACTAAACACACAGAACTCACATTATGTACAAGTTACATGCATAGTAATAGTGATTAGACAAACGTGTGTATATGTGTTCGTGCATGCGTTAAATACGTGCGTATATAAATACACAAACACTGAACTTAATAAAACTAGAAGCTAATAAAATATACCCAATTTATTGCGTCGATTATCTTTGATAAATTAAACGACTTTGCACACAATACACGTGCTATTATTTAAATGGCATAATTGATGTGAAGCTACCATACATCATGCCTGCTTTATGTAATGAATTAGAACATAACGTAGAAGCGAAAACAAAACAACATACAGACACAGAGATGGCGAAAACAGAGCAATGAGTAGAAGTTTATGTCAAGAAGACAGAGAATAGTATTCGAAAACATATGAAGAGAGAGAGAGGGGAGAGAGAGAGAGAGAGAGAGAGAGAGAGAGAGAGAGAGAGAGAGAGAGAGAGAGAGAGAGAGAGAGAGAGAGAGACAAAGGGAGAGCAAGAGAGACAGAGAGAGGAGAAAAATTGAGGTATAATGTACAAGGAAACAATAACAAGAAGAACAAGAAGAAGAAGAAGAATGTGATGATGCTGATGATGATGATGTAAAAGAAGAAGATGACGACGAAGACTGACAACACAATAACACAATTACTGCACTCAGAAGATTCAGCACAACTGGACATCGCCACAGATAACCAACATGCAATCTCACACAAATGCAATGAAATCAAACTTCACCGCAAATAACGCGAGACAACTGACTAGAAAGTTATGCGAACTATATTTACAGAGTAGTTTTTGGGAAGCAAACGCGAATATCCTCTGTACGAGTAAGTCAATCACGGCAGAGCCTCTGCCTTACTGAAAACAACACGTAACGTGCCCCTGGAGCAAACAAAGCGGGGATGGCCACATGTAACGTGCCCCTGGAGCAAACAAAGCGGGGATGGCCACACGTAACGTGCCCCTGGAGCAAACAAAGCGGGGATGGCCACACGTAACGTGACCCTGGAGCAAACAAAGCGGGGATGGCCACACGTAACGTGACCCTGGAGCAAACAAAGCGGGGATGGCCACATGTAACGTGACCCTGGAGCAAACAAAGCGGGGATGGCCACATGTAACGTGACCCTGGAGCAAACAAAGCGGGGATGGCCACAGCGGGGATGGCCACATGTAACGTGACCCTGGAGCAAACAAAGCGGGGATGGCCACACGTAACGTGACCCTGGAGCAAACAAAGCGGGGATGGCCACACGTAACGTGACCCTGGAGCAAACAAAGCGGGGATGGCCACATGTAACGTGCCCCTGGAGCAAACAAAGCGGGGATGGCCACACGTAACGTGACCCTGGAGCAAACAAAGCGGGGATGGCCACATGTAACGTGCCCCCTGGAGCAAACAAAGCGGGGATGGCCACATGTAACGTGCCCCTGGAGCAAACAAAGCGGGGATGGCCACATGTAACGTGCCCCTGGAGCAAACAAAGCGGGGATGGCCACATGTAACGTGCCCCTGGAGCAAACAAAGCGGGGATGGCCACACGTGTAACGTGCCACATGTAACGTGCCCCCTGGAGCAAACCGGGGATGGCCACATGTAACGTGCCCCTGGAGCAAACAAAGCGGGGATGGTCCCCAGTTGATCTTCGTTGATGACGACACACGTTCTGACGTAATGACACTTGTACACTGTGTTCCTTAATGTACAGTGTTCAGTACACCTACCCACAATGTGTACACACGATGTACAGTCACATAGTATTAGCAACACACGGAGAGAAGCCAAATAGTTTCTCAACACACCCGGATCAACATGGCTGTTTCAAGAAGACTGCACTGAACTCTAGACATAAGAAAGATATGTTCTCAAATAGAAATGGAATCGATACATCGGTGATATGTCCAATGTTTTATGTAAGTCCAATACAACAGAATGTTTACAGACATACAAACAAGGCAAACAAATACATAAATATGATTAGGTTTTTTTATGTGGAAATAATTGAGGTTCTGAGCATAATTGTGAGCAACACGCTACTTTAGTTTTAATGCGTTTTATTTGTAAAACACACACACTGAGCATTAATCGTTCTGGAATGTATGCACGGCTCCAGCTAGGAACACTGATAACGATACATAGCTATTTATAGAGTTTTGAAGCATGCAACTCGCTTAATTAAAAATACATACACCTTGGGAAATATTTGGTTTCTTCTGTTCAAATCATATGTGATTATGTTTTGCTCTGTTTCAATCGTCTGTCCAATTGCAACCAATTGACTTGAATACATCAAAACAAATCACAAAGAATGTACTGTTGTATTACTTGGTCAATTATCTGTGTTTCTAACGTTTTGTTTTTAAAGTAAGACATCATAAGGAAAATAGAAAAGGAAATAGATTAAAACAAGGAAATATGATGACGAATATTTAAGGGTTACTATTTGGGACCTATGTCAATAGCATGGACTTCTGAAACAATGTGGATTCTTTGGCACAACATCCAATTGGCAAAGACCTAAGTGTTTTATGCAACAGCATCATAACATCACTCATTTTACATTTGTCCCCTAAGGCCGTGTTCACACATATGCGGAGATTCCGTGCGGAAATCCCATGCGCAATCCGTAAATAAGTGGAAGAATGAAGGGTAAAAATTTACGAATTAGTGGAAATTCGGACACGTGCGCAAATCTTTTCCCTACTTTTACTTATCTGCGGATTGCGCACGGGTTTCCGCACGGAATCTCCGCATACGTGTGTACACGACCTTAGAAGCACACCAAAGACGCATATCATTGATACTGAAACATGAAGTACGACAAACCTGAGTACAGTCTCACAGTGAATTGCATACGATTCGATTCACTGCGATCCCATTGTGACATTTGTGAGGCATTATTCACGTGAAACTCTACTGTCTAAAATACATCTGATGAAATCCTACTAGTTTTGTTCATAATATTTGTAGTTCCCCGTACCGTACAGGAATCTGATGAAATAGCTGTATTTCTGTATTTCTGTATCAGAAATGTTATTTGATTCGTGTATTGGGGTCTACATGAGGATATATAGAGAACGACAATAGTAGAATTATTTTTGGACGGAAGTACTTCACGTGAATCATGACTCACACACATTGTCACAATCGGATTGTATCGTATGCAGTGTATCTGCCCCGTTAAGGAATGCAATGTTGAAATAATTTTAAAAAAAGGCAAAATACTTTGTCATAATCATTATGGAATAATGTATCACTGCAAAAAATAACCACATCAAAGCATGCCTACTGCGTCAAATACTCCTTCTTATAAAAAAAAATAAAACCAGAAATGTGTACATTTTTAACTTCTCAAACAATTTCAGAATCATAACGTAAACATGATGTATTACTGCTACAAACATATATACAAGCACGGAAGCAGATAACCAAAAACAATCCAATAAACCAAATGCATATATCCATTACAATCACGAAACACATTAAATGATCGAAATACCAATGCTTTGACACTGATGCAGCAAAAATAATCTGCTTTCCTGCATGACCCCCCCCCCCCCCCCTCTCCCCACAAGAATGTAAACTGTTATTAATGATGGTTGGTCCTTCTAGAAGCTCAAAGATGACCCATCGTCTGCATTTCAGGTCATCAGAGGCTCCCGTAGTAGAGCGTAGAAGTGGGAAAGTTTGTTTTGATGACACCCAGCCTGACATTATAATTGTGACATTCTTCGTCATTGTGTAGTTAAGTGATCATCCTCTCCCTATCTTGGCACCTTGCACGGCGCCATGATTAGTCATCCACTGACATCGAAATTGGTCACGCTATTTGTGCAAATCGCACCTGAGCATAATCATGATATCTATCTCTCCAGCAAGAAATCAGATAGTGTTCAAGTTATTGTCAATGTTGTGCAAGTTGCACCAGAAAACAACCCTGTTGGTTATCTCTCTAGGCTCTACTGCTATGGTGTCCAAGCTATCTCCGAGATGGAGAAGGCAATTAGGGCAGAACGTGTTTTGAACACTCTGCAATATCGTGTTACAGAAACAGTGTGTATTGTAAACTGTGGAGAAGTGAAGAGACTGAAACCAATGCATATTGAAAACAGTCTTCACAGAAACAATGTGTATTGTAAACAGTGGAGAAGTGAAGAGACTGAAAGCAATGCATATTGAAAACAGTCTTCACAGAAACAATGTGTATTGTAAACAGTGGAGAAGTGAAGAGACTGAAAGCAATGAATATTGAAAACAGTGTTCAATATCATGCTTACTTTATACTGGACACAGTCTTCTAGATTGCATTGCACAAAACAAAGTTGATAATTGACAGAGTTTATCATTATGTTAATGAAAACCGGATACTCGACAC
The DNA here is from genome assembly GCA_017654935.2 of Phymorhynchus buccinoides. Lineage (NCBI taxonomy): Eukaryota > Metazoa > Mollusca > Gastropoda > Neogastropoda > Raphitomidae > Phymorhynchus > Phymorhynchus buccinoides. Next base: position 3,481,869 of record CM065680.1, on the reverse strand, counting down.
GGAGCGACAATATCTTCTAACAGTGTTGTGGCCCAGCTTCCAAAGAAGCCCTGTACAGTCCAAAGAGATGAGAAGTTGTTAGGAGACAATGGTGTGACCGATGAATGGGAGCAGTTCGTCCTGGAATGAGGCCTACTAAAGTCTGGGATACTTTCCACTCATTGTGCAAATGCGACCAACAACAGCGACACACGCATGACAGGGCGATGGAAGGGGTGGGGGTGACGTGGGATGAAAACATCGCTGAACATGTTTTATCAGTGGATGAAGCTCTGTGTGTTGCACCAATGCTATTTATGACGTACCCTGTATTCATGTGTCCTACATCTTGAATGTGTGAGCAAATGGAAATGGAATGTTAAAGTCATCATGCACAAATGTAGGTCTATAGTTGCAAATTGCATGTTTCAAAGAAAGAAGATGTGTAATATCACTTTACCAACAATAGTAAAGCAAGAGACGTCACCACTCGTGGTAGTTGAGTGGTGCTGCCAGCGCTAGCATCATGCTAGGGAATGTGCATATTCAACTTTGTTATTTTCATGACCAACTGCCAAGCAACTTTAGTATCACTAAACAGACACGTAGGCCTACGTTGGCATTACAGTTTGCGTATGATCTCACTACCATTTGCTTTTAATAGGTTCATTATCTGATTTCCCCCAATAGAATTAGTCATGACGTTGAAAATGGCACATTTTAGCAATACATATTGAGTTGGCTATGGCGATAATATTGACAGTTTTGACATAGTGATATAGATGACAAAGTGGATGACACTAATGATGTGGCAAGGATCAATTCAGCTTTGCTATCTCTAACGTTTTGTTTTTCTGTTGATGGCTTAAATCGGATTCTGATAAACTCGAGTCATCATGATATACTCAAGATGATGCCGACGGTTATGATGATGATGATGATGATGATGATGATGAGGAGGAGGAGGAGGAGGAGGAGGAGGAGGACGAAGAAGAGGAGGAGGAGCATGATGACGACGACGACGACGACGATGACAACGACGACAATGATGATGATGGTGATTATGATGATGACGACAACGATGATGACGATGTGCTAATGTCTTGCTAACATTAATGTCAGTAACGCTGGATGGGTACACAATCTAATTATGCCATGAGTTAAATCACACACTTTTCGCCAGGCGACAAAACATGGCAGAAGACAATCAGTAAATAAAACACACAGACACGACATTAACAATTCCAAACTTCGAGAAATCTCCGATTTCCTTCAGATGGTGTTTGTGTGAATAGGATATTATGGAAATCTGCCGCAGAATCCTATGAGTAGGAGGAATGTGTTTTCCGCTGCAACCGTACTGTTTTCTTTAAAAAACGTTTAAGGAAATGCCTTTTGATTGTACAGAAATATTCACACAAATTGTTTGGCATAATTTTGTTTTGCAGAGAGTGATGTTCTTTGTTACATCTTAGTCTTCAAAGATAACAAGGAAATATATAATCAGGTTTATTTTTAATACATCTATCTAGCTCATCTTTTGAGGTGATGACAATACACTGTTCAGTGTTCAGTGCTCCGTATACATCTATCTATCTATGTATCTATCTTGAAGACTTGTTGAATTCTATCTATCTTCCCACTGTGGAAGGACCTTGGTGTTGAGGTGAAAATTTCACATGACATGGGTAAGATCCCAATGCCGTGTTCACCTGACGAGATCCTCATCGGATCGAAACAGCTGTCGTGGACTGGGCTCTGTCTGCCTCCCCCACAAAGGGAGGAAAAGCCAAACTAGCACTCTATGTTTTTTAGAACATAGATCAAGAATCCAAGTTCTGGTAACTGGTCTTGATTCTGATGTTCGATTATAAGAACATTATGTTTTTTTTTTTTTTATTTTTAAAGACATTTGGACAAAAAAGTTTTATCAAATGTTACTCTCTCTCTCTCTCTCTCTCTCTCTCTCTCTCTCTCTCTCTCTCTCTCTCTCTCTCTCTCTCTCTCTCTATATATATATATATATATATATATATATATATATATATATATATATATATAAACGATAATATAGAAAAAGATAACAGCTGCACAAGCCAAACTTCTCACTCCACACAACTCTGTAGGACTAAAAAGTTGTTGCATTTGAAATGCCGAATTGATGAAACTTTTCTGTATCTAATGTATGAATTTGTGAACTTCAGAAACAAGTGAACGTTATAAAATATTCTGTTTTCCTTTAAAAAAAAACAAAAAAACAAAAAAACATATATATATATTAATAATAAAATGTATTAATAAAATGTGCTGATTTACTTTTTCTCCCAATGGGGGAGGGACAGTGCCCAATGCAAAGACAGCTGTTTCGACCTAAGAGAAGGTCACATCAGTTTGCATGATCGGCCTGTAATTTGACTGTCCAGTGAATGCCAACCTGAGCAAAAAAGACATTCTACAAGAGAATGGTGTCTTCTTTGCACCAAATCGAAAATCCACAATAAAAGCAAACCAGCACAAAGTTAAACCAGAAAAAGTAAAAAATCGTATGTAAAATGACCAAATAATAATGTTCTGAAATTTTAATTTCAAAAAACCTAATAGACCTGGCTAAAGAGGGCAAACTACTGAGGTGATATCCAAATTAAGGATAAAAATAGTAGTATGCTATGGTGGAGGCAAAACGTTGGAAGCCATCCTAGGGATCTGCCAGTCAGGATGTTCTCTAAGAGGAAGAATATAGTTAATAAATAAATCCTATAGACCAACGATCACCATCAGATGGTGAGCTGTGCAGGACAGATGAATCAAATTACACAGAAAAAGATAACATTATAAATATTCTGTTTTCCTTTTAAAAAAAACAAAAAAACAAAAAACATATATATATTAATAATAAAATTTATTAATAATAAAATGTGCTGATTTACTTTTTCTTTTTTTAAAAAAGGAAAACAGAATATTTGATAACGTTCACTTGTTTCTGAAGTTCACAAATTCATACATTAGATACAGAAAAGTTTAATCAATTCGGCATTTCAAATGCAACAACTTTTTAGTCCTACAGAGTTGTGTGGAGTGGGAAGTTTGGCTTGTGCGGCTGTTATCTTTTTCTATATTATTTGATTCAACTGTCCTGCACAGCTCACCATCTGATGGTGATCGTTGGTCTATAGGATTTATTTCTTAACTATATATATATATATATATATATATATATATATATATATATATATATATATATATATATATATATATATATATATATATATATACAATACGAGGCATGTTTAGATAACAAACAGGTCATGGAGAAAAGCTCGTGAAATGAATTCATAGTTCACCCTTAAGTGTTCTTTCTTTTTCTCTTTAACAGATGTTTTGAGTTTTCACTCACAATTCAAATATAAAAGGTGTGCGTTATTTAGAAGTTGCCAGTGTTGATATTGAAAAAGTTGGTTTTTACTAACGAAAATTTTATCAGAGAGAATATATATTTTTAAAATGAAACTGTGTGTTTTTGTGTCTTTTTTCATTTTACTCATATATATATATATATATATATATATATATATATGGTGTTTACTACGATTTCTATGACCTCCCTTATTGAATCCTTCACTGGATCCACCAACATGGCATCCCATCTCTTCTACTCTCTTCGAGGGATTGTAATTTTAGAACATTATTATTTTTGTTATTTTACACAATATTTTTACAATTTCATTTGAATTAAGTGCTGGTTTGCTTTTATTGTGGACTTTCAATCTGGTGCAAAGAGGACAACCTTTCTCTTGTAGAAAGTCTTCTAGCTCAGTTTGAATGTTCACTGTGGACATTCTTTGCAGGCCGATATGCAGACTGAAGAGTCTTTCTCAAAGACGAAACAGCTGTCTTTGCATAGGCATTGTCTATCTCCCCCATTGGGAGAAAAAGTAAATCAGCACATTATTTTCTTTTATTCTTTTCAGAACACAGAACAAATCGTAAAGTTAAAATTAAAGTTATTGAGTTTCTTTCTTAGGTTCACAAACTTAAATATTGGACACAAAAAAAGTTTTATTAAAGCAAACTATATATATAAGAGGAAAGTTTAATGGTGTGGTTGTTTTTTCTTCTTCAATTCTTGTACGTTATATATATATATATATATATATATATATATATATATATATATATATATAAGGATTGAAAGCCCCTGTCTTTGCCAGCTCCGCACTGTCCGGGAGAACATCACTTGTGCATTTGTGTGATCACAATACAGAAATTAAAATTAAAAACAAGGAGTTCGAGTGCTTTTTATGGGTGTTTATTTATCCCTTAAACACCCATAAAAAGCACTCGAACTCCTTGTTTTTAATTTTAATATATATATATATATAATATATATATATATATATATATATATATATATACAAAAAGAACAACACTCTCTGCAAAACAAAATTATACCAAACAATTTTTGTGAATATTTCTGTACAATCAAAAGGCATTTCCTTAAACTTTAAAAAAAAAAGAAAACACAGTATATATATATATATATATATATATATATATATATATGTCTGTCTATCTATTTACTTTGTGCTTTTATCCACCTGTCTATGTTTCCCTTGCTGTTTATATTTATTTATCTATGTTGTTTAGTGTGTCAGTTCTACACAGGATCACTCACAGCTTCTGAGTTAGACGGCTTTGTTTCTTCCTTAGTTAATGTACTAAGATGTCTAAACATTGACCATCTTTTAAAATTCGTTTTACAGCCTAGTACATAAATATTCTTAATATTATTGCTTGCATTTGTAGGCCTATATTCACAATTACCTTTTTGCTTATTAGGTTAACCAGAATTCAACGTCTTCAAATCGGTATGGCACTGTGATGCATTTTTGTAAAGTGCAATGAGCCCTGCGAACGCCGAAGAAGAGCTTTGCACAGAATGGATTGATCATCACATATTGGAATGGCAGGACTGCTTAGCCCGAGTAGACACAGCACTGGAACCTCATGACAACATGACGTCATGCCATGGACAATGACACAGCAGACACCCTTGGTCCGGGGACAGGCTCGAAGCGCTTGGCTTCCCCACAGTAACACAGCAGGCTTCTCTACGAATGTAGAGCCAGATACACATAATCTGTGTCGAAACTGCAACTACCAGCTTGTGAAACATCCCGCCTTACACAAGCTTACAATGTCTTTTTATCTGCAAAGGTTGATTTTTAAGTCCCAGTTTGAAACTCGCAGTCGCCATTTTGAATCGTATTGCCACCAAGCATTATTATTACCCTCCCCTCTCCATCTGTCTGGTGACATTTGTCTTCACAGACACCTCGTCGTCTTCTCTTTGCTGTTTTCTACACTCATTCGGTGTTGTCCACACCATATACCTGATTGCCAGTTAGCATGATGCACTGGCCGATGCTATGATACGTGGTGGTGTCATGTTTTCAGGGCTACATCATCCTACGTGCTGACCCATGGCGGCATCGCCGTTTTATCATCATTCATATCTCATAATCATTGATCGCCGATGCTATCTGTTACTGGCGGGATAATCATAATCGTTTTGCCAGAATCAGTTTTTACTTTCCGCTTTGTCATCGTCCTATTTGTCAGTTGTCTTCTTCCATCTGCCAGAAGGGATCTTCTCCCTTGCGGATGCTAATCTAATTGCCGATTTGCCATCATTTGTTTGCCGATGTTACTTTCTAATTGCTGTTTTGTCATGACCAAATCGCAATACATCGTTCTACTTGTTGTCATAAAGTCAGGCAAATGTTATTTTGTAGCTGATTGTTTTTATTCACCATCCACTTACCAATTTTATTTGACCTCTTCTATCATCACGTAATCGCCAATACACCACCTGTAGTCATCCTCTTCCCACCGTGGAGACAGTGTAATACTTGACGTTCTGTCACCCTCTCCTCTCATTTCCACATGCCCCCCTCTCCTCCCCTTACTTGCCGTCGCTGTTCTCTCGGTTGAACTGCCAGATGAAGATGATGAGCAGACCAATGAAGTTGATGAGCAGGTAGGTGAGGAAGATGACGCGGTCAGTGATGCAAGCGATGACGCGCCACTCTCTGATGTACTTATCCTTCTCTTCCAGCTTGGCTTTCTTGTCGCGCACCTTTTCCAGGATGTCACGGATGGCGCGCACTTCTTCCATCAGCGGGGCGGTGCTGGGGCTGGAGTATTCCTCCACGATCTGCTGGAACCCCCCTCCTCTGCTCTCCATGTCCGCCCCCTCGAGGCCCCCTCCCCCCACTCCGCTCCCCATACTGCCCCCCATGCTCCCCCCGGGCCCCATGGGAGGGAGAGGGGGTGGGGGAGTGGTGCGGGGTTTCTCTGTGCCGTTGTCCAGGAGTCTGACCTGCACACGGACAGCAGCAAGGCATTCATCACTGTTCAAGTCAGCAAGGCATTCATCACTGTTCAAGTCAGCAAGGCATTCATCACTGTTCAAGTCAGCAAGGCATTCATCACTGTTCAAGTCAGCAAGGCATTCATCACTGTTCAAGTCAGCAAGGCATTCATCACTGTTCAAGTCAGCAAGGCATTCATCACTGTTCAAGTCAGCAAGGCATTCATAACTGTTCAAGTCAGCTTAGTGTTTTTTTAAGTTCCCGAGCTTGAAGCGGGAATATTGTTTTTGTTTTGTCCGTCCGTCCGTCTATGCGAGCGTGTGAGCGTCCATCCGTTTGCGACCTTGACAGCAGTGGGGTTTTGCCTCGCGCATGCACGCACACACGCTGCCACGCACGCACCCCCCTCTCACACACACACAAGCTAAAGCAACAACAAATGCATGGAACGCTGTATATAAATTAGTCAACAAATCATTCTAAAATAAAATGCACAGCAGAAGGCAATAACAAATACAACAGAAGGATTCATTGTCCCATGTCACATGAAAATATGCAGCATCTTCATACACCTAGAAACAAAATAACGGTTTGTCCAGGCTAGTGAATCTTACTGGCTCTGTTAAATTTGAAGTCATAATGCTCGGATATCAGTAGTCTGTTGACATTGATTGGAAAAAGATAGAAACGTGTCCTCTAGTGTGCTTCATTTACCAGTCAGTTAAGTAGCAGTCGACAAATCAAATGCGTATTTACAAACTAAACAAAACACAACCGACACGATACACCGTTGCTACTGTACGTGCTTAACATATTAACATCGAACTTAGGTTAAAACAGGTAAATGATTAATAGTAATAACAAGATAATGATCTCCTGATAATCACATCTACGCTGCTGACGTTATCCTACAGACATTGAACCCCTTCTGGTTCAATAATTATGTTTGATGACTCTTCACGATCTGAACAAAGTAACTACCTCAAAATCTCTCTCTCTCTCTCTCTCTCTCTCTCTCTCTCTCTCTCTCTCTCTCTCTCTCTCTCCCCCCCCTCTCTCTCTCTCTCTCTCTCTCTGTCCCTCCCTCCATCCCACCCCTCTCCCTCCCTCTGTTACTGTGCATGACGTTCACAATACTTGAATCTGTTGAAATTACTTACTCACCACTAAAGCTAAATTGTGTTAGACTAAATCCAATGCTGCTAACTCCATTATTACAGTATAAATTATGAATGTATGCACTATTAAATGAATACATAGGGAATGCTTGTATGCATGACTTTTACTATCTTATGTTTGTTGACTGTAACATCTTCATTTAAATAAATAATAATTAGGTTTGATTTTATTAGCTTACTATGTATGACTGTGTTTTGCATGCTCTTTTGATCGCTTTGTTTGTCCCTTTTATTTTATTTTTAAGGGCTGGATGTAAAAAAGCATGTACTATTTGCTTATTCTATTACCCTCTATAAATAAAAATAATTAATTAATTAAAATTTTCTCTCTCTCTCTCTCTCTCTCTCTCTCTTTCCCTCTCTCTCTCTCTCTCTCTCTCTCTCTCTCTCTCTCTCTCTCTCTCTCTCTCTCTCTCTCTCTCTCTCTCTCTCTCTCTCTCTCTCTCTCTCTCTCTCTCTCTCTCTCTCTCTCTCTCTCTCTCTCTCTCTCTCTCTCTCTCTCTCACGTAAATGTGCACGTGAATGCATTGTGTGGACGTGCACGTTCTTTCCAACTATAACAGGCTTAAGCGTGTTTATTTCAAAGGCTTAGCCACAAAAGTCGAGTCTGTCACTCACGCGTAGTAAGTTTATATAGTTTAAGTTTTGCTCCCTTGCTTTTGTCTTTGTTATGGATGACAAGTTTGTTAAATTAAGCATGGTGTTTAAAAAAGAAAGAAAAAAAGAAAAGTTTTGCCATAAAAAATGATATAGAGGAACTGGTTGGCAGAAGAAAGGTTAGAATGTCCGGAATGTCCGGAATGTCCCACCAGTGATACAGTGTTCTTGTTCCTAAGCTAGTGTATCTGGGTAGATTATGATGTCATGATCGCACTCAGGCAGAGCTTTGACGGTTGTTATAGGACATAGCAATTATGTGCAACAACATACTAATTATGTGCAGACCTTTTTACTCTACTCTTTTCGAGTAGTATTCTACTCAATGTGGACCTCTACTATTCTTCAAAACTGAAAATAAAGGTCTTTAATTCTTGATTACTACTCGTTTTCAGCTAACATATTATGATGGCTTAATGAATAAGACTACACATTTTGCACCCAAACTACTCATTTCAGCTATCCAGACTATTCAGGACTTGTGTAGGGGGTAAACAGGTCTGTAGGTGCAACTAATTCTACAGAGGCCTGCAAAACAGATGGATGTCGGTACTTTTTCTTGAACACCCGAAGCACTTAGATTGCCAGATGAGGACCATATCCAATCTGCTATGGTGCCCCTGATATGATAGTTTGGGGCAATTCAAAGACTGGGTCTTGGGTCTCCCATAGACCAGTAGACATTCGCGTGATGGTCTAATGACGTTTTATGCTTCTGTAAGTCACATACAGATGTTCTATACGTTATGACGAAAACAAAAACAACTCGTCAATCTTGACAACAGACTCGCCTAATGTGACCAAGCATTAAAGTGTGGTGCAGTGTAGTGCAGTGAGGTGCGATGTGTCTACTACGCATGTCCGGAAGTGGTGATGTGCACGTGCTCGCCTGTCGTCGCGCGTGGCGGACCTGGGCGAAGTTGATGTCGGTGTAGGGGTACTGGTTCTTGGGGTTGCCCCCCACCCTGCCCCCTGTGTTCCAGCGCTTCTTGTGTGAGCACGTGGAGTACTCGGGCTCCGTGATCTTACTGCGCAGACACAGGGCGCGCGCCACGCAGTCGATCATCAGCTGAAAGCACGGACAATACACATATGTTACGCCAAATCCGTGAAATTGTCCATTTCACGAAATGGTCAAAATATTGCCTAATCTACGAAATAGCCAATTTGGAACTTGCAATTTGAGAAACTTCTGTGAGAAAAATATATTTCGTTCCGAGACACACAGGGTAGAACATTGGGTAGAACAAAGACGAACTGGCACTGTAGATGAGTTTAGAATGCTTGCATTCAGACTCATTATAATAACACGTTGTAATACAACATGTAGCTCAGGCATGCTCCAGAATAGTATTAGGTAAGGTAGGACGGGGGTGACGGTACAATTTACACATAATTATTATTTGCTACTGTTGAATCAACCTTAATCAACGCCTATGAGATTGGAAATTTAATTTTGTTTTTATCTTGTTCATTTCACGACTTGGGCAAACCATTTTGCCCAATTTACGAAACAGGCAATTTGATGGATTGGGCGTAACACACACACACACACACACACACATATATATATATATATATATATATATATATATATATATATATATATATATATATATATATATATATATATATATATAACCAGTGTGTCATGCCTGAAGAAGAGAGGACACCTCTCGAAAGCTTGAAATTAAAATAGAACCACCACGGATTTGTTGGAGTTTTCTTTCATTTTGTGTTATATATATATATATATACTATGAAAGAAAAATCTCAGTGAATAGCTGAGCTCCGTACCCCTACTCTGAAGGACTGAAAAGTTAGTGTATTTGAAATGCAGAATAGTTTGCTTTGATAAAACTTTTCAGAAGTGGAAACAACCAAAAGTCACATGGTGACAAGTCTGGACTGTAAGGTGGATGTGGAAGAACTTGGACAGATTGCTCTTCTAGATAGGTCATGGTGACCTTGGCTTTGTGAGCACTGGCATTGTCATGCAGGAGCATTGTTTTGCTGGTACGAACGGTTGGGCGCTGCTCACAGACAGACCCAGCCACATTTGGCAAAACTGTTCCAACATAATAGCTGGCAGTGAGTGTGCATTTCTCTGGAAGTATGTCGACTGCTACTGAGCCTTGGGTGCTGAAAAAAATGGAGAAAAGCCTCTTCCGACTCTGAAAAGATGGACGAAGAACAACTGGTCTCTCCTGGTCAGCACTCACCCACGCCATATTGGACCGCTTGCTTGGGATGCCATAAAATGAGATCCAAGTTTCATCTCCGGTGACTACGTCACAGCCGTTTTGGGCCATTTGGCTCAAACATCTCCAGCAATTTCTTGGCACACAAAACCATGTGCTTCTTTTGTTGATCTGTCAACAGGTGTGGTACCCATTTTGCAGCGATTTTTTTTAGCTGAAGATCTTGACGCAGGATCCGTTCAACTGTACCATATGAAAGCCCATGTGTTTCACTTATCTCCCGAATTGTAATATGTTGGTTCTCTTCAACGGCTTTCTTTACAAGCAGGATGTTGTGCTCGTTCCTGGCATCACAAGGACGCCCAGAGCGGTATTCATATTTAAAGTCAGCTTTTCCATCTTTGAAATTTTGAATCCATCTGCAAACTATCCTGTGTGACGTACACTGGTCCCCGTACACAGAAATCAAATCAGCATGAATTTTGATTGGAGTCTCTCCAAGTTTGAACCTTGTAAAAACATAAAAGCTCAGCTGTTCAGGATTTGGATCCATGTTTTTCAACCACAGTTGATGACATCATATTTTCAATGACGTCATAGGTGATGAAATATTGTGACATCATTCATAGGCGTATGCAAGCAAATAGAGAAAAGGCCAAGCTTTTATTTGACATCTTACTTTTTTATGTACACTTGTCAGATGCAATATGGCAGGCCAACTGTCAAGACTTTTGGATCACCCCACGTAACAACATACCAAAAGGCGGAAATAAATCATTGGCAATTCTGCATTTTAGTTATCTCGCTCATGTTTACGACTCTCAATCACAAAGTTTGCTTCTTTCAGTTTTATGAAAATAATCCTAGGCTGATCCTAACCCTATCCCTTTCTCAAACATGGGGGAATGTTGCTTCTCGGTGGTGTTTTTCAATGCAAACACTAGGCATAAGTAGGTAAGTAAATTGATTGTGATTACATTGTCAAGATCATGATATATTACCAAGAACATTAGTTCATTTAGCCATGGTGATGTTCGTCCGTCCCGTGGGATGAAGACCATCCGTCAACAGTTCAATACGTCAAGGCTCAGGGTGTGGGATGGGTACGCAGGTGGCTAATGAGTCCGACGCGGGCCATGAAGGTTTTGTGACAGGCGGACAGGAAAGGAAGTTGGGGGTGGAGAATTGCTGCCACTGGTGTGACTTTGTCGCGCCTCTCGCTGTGCCTGGGCTGTCTCAATACTGTGAGCCTCTCGCTGTGCCTGGGCTGTCTCAATACGGTGAGCCTCTCGCTGTGCCTGGGCTGTCTCAATACGGTGAGCCTCTCGCTGTGCCTGGGCTGTCTCAATACGGTGAGCCTCTCGCTGTGCCTGGGCTGTCTCAATACGGTGAGCCTCTCGCTGTGCCTGGGCTGTCTCAATACGGTGAGCCTCTCGCTGTGCCTGGGCTGTCTCAATACGGTGAGCCTCTCGCTGTGCCTGGGCTGTCTCAATACGGTGAGCCTCTCGCTGTGCCTGGGCTGTCTCAATACGGTGAGCCTCTCGCTGTGCCTGGGCTGTCTCAATACGGTGAGCCTCTCGCTGTGCCTGGGCTGTCTCAATACGGTGAGCCTCTCGCTGTGCCTGGGCTGTCTCAATACGGTGAGCCTCTCGCTGTGCCTGGGCTGTCTCAATACGGTGAGCCTCTCGCTGTGCCTGGGCTGTCTCAATACGGTGAGCCTCTCGCTGTGCCTGGGCTGTCTCAATACGGTGAGCCTCTCGCTGTGCCTGGGCTGTCTCAATACGGTGAGCCTCTGGCTGTGCCTGGGCTGTCTCAATACGGTGAGCCTATCGCTCTGCCTGGGTTGTCTCATTACGGTGAGCCTCTCGCTGTGCCTGGGCTGTCTCAATACGGTGAGCCTCTCGCTGTGCCTGGGCTGTCTCAATACGGTGAGCCTCTCGCTGTGCCTGGGCTGTCTCAATACGGTGAGCCTCTCGCTGTGCCTGGGCTGTCTCAATACGGTGAGCCTCTCGCTGTGCCTGGGCTGTCTCAATACGGTGAGCCTCTCGCTGTGCCTGGGCTGTCTCAATACGGTGAGCCTCTGGCTGTGCCTGGGCTGTCTCAATACGGTGAGCCTCTCGCTGTGCCAGGGCTGTCTCAATACGGTGAGCCTCTCGCTGTGCCTGGGCTGTCTCAATACGGTGAGCCTCTCGCTGTGCCTGGGCTGTCTCAATACGGTGAGCCTATCGCTCTGCCTGGGTTGTCTCATTACGGTGAGCCTCTCGCTGTGCCTGGGCTGTCTCAATACGGTGAGCCTCTCGCTGTGCCTGGGCTGTCTCAATACGGTGAGCCTCTCGCTGTGCCTGGGCTGTCTCAATACGGTGAGCCTCTGGCTGTGCCTGGGCTGTCTCAATACGGTGAGCCTCTCGCTGTGCCTGGGCTGTCTCAATAGGGCTGTCTCAATACGGTGAGCCTCTCGCTGTGCCTGGGCTGTCTCAATACGGTGAGCCTCTCGCTGTGCCTGGGCTGTCTCAATACGGTGAGCCTCTCGCTGTGCCTGGGCTGTCTCAATACGGTGAGCCTCTCGCTGTGCCTGGGCTGTCTCAATACGGTGAGCCTCTGGCTGTGCCTGGGCTGTCTCAATACGGTGAGCCTCTCGCTGTGCCTGGGCTGTCTCAATACGGTGAGCCTCTCGCTGTGCCTGGGCTGTCTCAATACGGTGAGCCTCTCGCTGTGCCAGGGCTGTCTCAATACGGTGAGCCTCTCGCTGTGCCTGGGCTGTCTCAATACGGTGAGCCTCTCGCTGTGCCTGGGCTGTCTCAATACGGTGAGCCTCTCGCTGTGCCTGGGCTGTCTCAATACGGTGAGCCTCTCGCTGTGCCTGGGCTGTCTCAATACGGTGAGCCTCTCGCTGTGCCTGGGCTGTCTCAATACGGTGAGCCTCTCGCTGGCCTGGGCTGTCTCAATACGGTGAGCCTCTCGCTGTGCCTGGGCTGTCTCAATACGGTGAGCCTCTGGGCTGCTGTGCCTGGGCTGTCTCAATACGGTGAGCCTCTCGCTGTGCCTGGGCTGTCTCAATACGGTGAGCCTCTCGCTGTGCCTGGGCTGTCTTAATACGGTGAGCCTCTCGCTCTGCCTGGGCTGTCCTGTCTCAATACGGTGAGCCTCTCGCTGTGCCTGGGCTGTCTCAATACGGTGAGCCTCTCGCTGTGCCTGGGCTGTCTCAATACGGTGAGCCTCGAACTGGGCAGCTCCCTCGGTGTTGGTACACATGGGATGTTGATCACAATGGCAGTCATGCTTAAATGTATTATGATAAACCTGTACTGATTTACACAATGTTGTTTTACTGACCACTCTGAGCCATCGTGGAGCCCTGTTGATCCTGACCCCTCTGAAGAACATGTTGGCCACCACACAGGACAGCACTGTGCTCATCGTGATCATCACCATGTTCAGGCAGAAATACACCCCTGAAATGCACCATAATACACCATTAATACACCATAATACACCATCAATGCACCATAATACACCATTAATGCACCATTAATACACCATAATACACCATTAATACACCATAATACACCATTAATACACCATTAATACACCATGAATAAACCACAATACACCATTAATACACCATAATACACCATGAATAAACCACAATACACCATTAATCCACCATAATACACCATTAATCCACCATAATACACCATGAATAAACCACAATACACCATTAATACATCATAATACACCATTAATAAACCACAATACACCATTAATACACCATAAATACACCACAATACACCATTAATACACCACAATACACCATTAATACAACATTAATACACCATGAATAAACCACAATATACCATTAATACACCATAATACACCATGAATAAACCACAATACACCATTAATACACCATAATACACCATGAATAAACCACAATACACCATTAATACACCATAATACACCATGAATAAACCACAATACACCATTAATCCACCATAATACACCATTAATCCACCATAATACACCATGAATAAACCACAATACACCATTAATACACCATAATACACCATTAATAAACCACAATACACCATTAATACACCATAAATACACCACAATACACCATTAATACAACATTAATACACCATAATACACCATTAATACAAGGAAATGGACCAACATAGTTAGAAAGACAACGAGGAAAAGACAGAGACAGAGATAAATACTAACCTATTATATAGAGAAAGAGAGAGACGAGGGAGAAAAAGAGAGAGAGAGAGAGAGAGAGAGAGAGAGAGAGAGAGAGAGAGAGAGAGAGAGAGAGAGAGAGAGAGAGAGAGAGAGAGAGAGAGGGGGGGGGGGGGGGAGAGAGGGAGAGAGAGAGAGAGAGAGAGAGAGAGAGAGAGAGAGAGAGAGAGAGAGAGAGAGAGAGAGAGAGAGAGAGAGAGAGGGGGAGAGAGAGAGAGAGAGAGAGAGAGAGAGAGAGACAGAGAGAGAGAGAGAGAGAGAGAGAGAGAGAGAGAGAGAGAGAGAGAGAGAGAGAGAGAGAGAGAGAGAGAGAGAGAGAGAGAGAGAGAGAGAGAGAGAGAGAGAGAGATTCCTTGTTGCCACCTTTATCAGCCCATTTCAGGGCCTAATTCAATTCCCTGCCCAAATGGAAGCAAACTTTGCTCAGAGTTAAACCTCCCAACACCATCACCACTGACTGGGGAACATGGAGGAGGAGGCGGAGAGGGGGGAGGAGGAAAAAAGAAGAAGAGAGAATGAAGAGAGAATGAAGAAGAAGAAGAAGAAGAAGAACAACAACAACAACAACAACAACGCGCACATACTATATGTTTGTGCATTATACATAATAATTTGGTGTCGGTAACAATCCGTCTGTTGTGTTTTGCTATATGTTGGGGTCTGTTTATAGTTGTTGTTATTTGTTTGTTTGTTTAGCTGCTCATTTCACGATGCCGTGAACTACTGTAATTGATACACTGTATACAATATAAACACGTTGTGATGTTGGCTAACTCTGCAAAGCAGGCCATACTGCGTTTGTCAGATTGGCCTTTTAGTTCAACATAATTTGCCTGTGATTAACGTTCCATGAAAGAAAACTTCTGAACAGACTTTCATAACATTTTGTGTAGTGTTAGGGCAGTATCAAAAACACTCCGTTGCCTCTGCGTTGTCACTCAGACACAGAATGCGCAACCAGTCATGCTGCATCAGCGGAAATAGTATTAGTATTACATCACTGTTGGTAAAAGAATGTTACTCAAGGCAGTCATTTAGGATACGTGATCTGAGGTTTGGCTTAGTCCTGTCAACATGCAAAGTTACCTTGCTTTAATAAAATAAAAATAGGCTTTATTGCCCCACAACACTCATGCCACATGGTACAACAAACATGGCCTTTTTGGTGAATGATTTCAATGTGTCAATGGGTTCTAGACTTCCACTATGGAATGGCCTGAAGTGTGATTTGTTTAGGGAGTCTTCTCACATATATAAGCGCTCTGTCAGGCGTCAACGATGAAACTGATCCATTAGCAGAGAGAGAGAGAGAGAGAGAGAGAGAGAGAGAGAGAGTAGTCTTCATTGTACACTCTATCATGGCGGAAGACGTGCGTCACAGACCACGTGACGGATATGGCGCCACTGCGCATGCGTCATTGTGACGGTGTGATCTGTTAGCCTTGGCTGATCTAATTTGGGTTATTGCCACATTGCTTGACACACACAGACTGACAGACAGACAGACAGACACACACACACACACACACACACACACACACACACACACACACACACACACACACACACACACACACACACACACACACACACACACGCACACACACACACGCGACAACTACCGTTTAGAAGAAAGCACCGTAGCAGTGCCAAACCCAACAACGAGAGACAACTAGGGCAGGAATTAGGCCGCCACTACGCCAGTGAGTCCCACCGCACCCCACCCCTTTCCAATCCTCTACACACAAACACTAAGGTAGTTTAATCCGGGAGGCGTCTTTGTTTTCTTTTCTAACACCACTCCCTAACCCCCCAACCCCCCCCCCCTCTCCCTTCCTCTACATAGACTTACTTCCTATTTCATGAAGTAATCTTAACCCTTTCACCGCCAGCCATATTTCAGCCAAACATTTCCATTAAATTTACCTGAGTAGAGAACAAAATCCATCTGCAGTATTGGGGATTGTTCTGTGACATAATATAAAATAAGGTCTATCCTTACTTCCCGCAACTAAGACAATAGGGTCTTTGGATAATAAACCCCAATTTGATGCCTTTTAGTGACGTAGGTGTTAAATCACTGTGGGGCTAAAATGCGACTTTGGCGGTGAAAGGGTTAAAGGCAGGCAGACGACAATACTCCCCCCACCCACCCCACCCACACACTGGAACTTTCCCCCAGGCTCTCAGAAGCAGGCGAGCGACAGTCATCCTTACCTTTGGTCCTTTCACACACACTGTCTCCTGCTAATAGAAGTCGGCTCAAGCCCTTCAAACTCATTTCCACGTTTGGGGCAAAATCTTCAGTCTTTTTGACTGCTCTATTAAGCTCTGTCTCATTGTCCGTCTCTCTTTGTCCCTGTCTGTCTCTCACTTTGTCATTATCCCCGACCTTCTTCTCTCTCTCTCTCTCTCTCTCTCTCTCTCTCTCTCTCTCTCTCTCTCTCTCTCTCTCTCTCTCTCTCTCTCTCTCTCTCTCTCTCTCTCTCTCTCTCTCTCTCTCTCTCTCTCTCTCTCTCTCTCTCTCTCTCTTTGGGTAGTTAATAGTTACAAATATCTTGGCTTTACTCTCAGCACTAGAATGGGTTTTGATACTGCGTCAGATGAATACGTTAGACGAGCAAAACGTGAAGTTGCAGAGATCTTTAAATCAATGTGGGCTTTAGGGAGCATGGATTTGTCAATATGTTTTTAACTTTTCGATTCGCAAGTAAAGCCAATGTTACTATAAGCAGGGGAGCTCTGGGGACTAACTAAATTTCAGTCTATGGAATCAGTTCAATTGTTTGCATGCAAGCGTATATTAGGTGTTAGCCCCAAAAGTCCAAATACAATGATATATGGCGAAACAGGTCGATATCCTCTGTATATTGACAGCGCTCTAAAGTCGAAAAAATATTGGTTTAAACTCCAAAGTATGTCTATCCATAGATTTCCCAAACAGGCACATCTCATGATTTTGAATAAGATTCCCGAGTTTACCCATGGTCACTCTAATGATCATAACTGGTCTAAATCTGTTAAAAAATGTTTTGATACTTTTGGTTTTTCAGATGTTTGGCTTAATGGAGGGGTGGGAAATGAAGCTATTTTTCTAAAAGAGTTAAAGCAGAGAATGATTGATTGCTACATGCAAGATTGGCATGCAAAACTCTCTGCAAGTGAACGATTTAGTACGTATAGATCATTTAAGTCATCGTTTCAATTAGAACATTATTTGTCAGCCATTACTATCAGTAAATTCCGTTATGCCTTAGCAAGATTGAGAATTGGACTGTGTGATCTAAACATTAATAACAGATATAATGAAAAATCAAAGAAATGCCCGTTTTGTAACAAGATAGAGAGTGAATTTCATTTTGTGTTTGAATGTCAAACATAATATGCTTCTCTAAGAAAAAAAACATTTATCAAAATACTATACGTTCGTAATCAATGAAGAATGTCTAGCTCGAATGTTACAATCTGATGACGTAATGCTCCTAAGAAATTTAGCAATGTATGCATTTCATGCTTTCAAGACTAGAGATATGCATGTCAACAACTGAATAAGAGCTGAATACTGTATTTTTGTGACTGAATTGAAACATTTAATTTTGTTGCTTATTTTTATATATCAAATTAATTCCCTTGATTCTACTTGATTATGATGTAGGAAGTTACATCCCTTTTTCGTTATTCGTTTTTGGTTTTCCCATGATAACGTGTACCTATTGTATACAGGCCGGTGGCCTTACGATTAAACTTTCCGACTTCCGACTTCCGACTTCTCTCTCTCTCTCTCTCTCTCTCTCTCTCTCTCTCTCTCTCTCTCTCTCTCTCTCTCTCTCTCTCTCTCTCTCTCTCTCTCTCTTGTATTCTATGTTCGTATATGTACCAAGGACAGATTGTAAGACTAGGCGTTGCCTAAAATCTTTATCCTTGAAAAAAATAAAGTTAAAGT
>CM065680.1:3453298-3458298 GCA_017654935.2 Phymorhynchus buccinoides | reverse complement strand
TTTAAAATGAGTGACAAAATTATGAACTTATCAAAGTACGACCAAGATATCCATGTACGTCTGGCAGGGATCGGTGATTTGATGGCAGCAGAGGGAAGGTACCATCTAAAGTGTTACAAGAAATTTGAGAGGAGTGCATTAAGGACGAAAACGTCAGCAGAGAAGACTGATCTTGCGATGGGATGGCTTGCTGCTGAGCTCAAAGAATCTGCAAAGAAGGCTTATGTGATCCAGTTGTCCGAAGTCTGGACCAGGTATTGTGAATTGGCAGATAAAGCAGACATTGAGGTGCCAGCTTCGTTTGCTAGCAAAAGAACTCACTTCAAAGAGAAACTTCAAGCCTGTGTTGAAGACTCATATGACATCATTACCATCCATAATAAAGATGCACTGCTTGTTCCTAAGGGTTTTGGACATGTACCCTTTTCAAAGCTCCTGTCAGAAGAGGATCCAGACCCGAGTGTGATCCCACAGTACAAACCACATGATAACGAATTCCTTGAGATGGTACATGTAGCACTCATGCTCAGAGGTGACATAATGACACATCCAAAGTACACTGGTTTCGTTGTCAATGAGGATGAAATGATTGCATGCGTGCCTCAGCGTCTCTTTATGTTCCTGAAACTTATGTTTGGTGGCCAGTTTGCTTGAGGGAAATCCTGAAGATGAAGAGGATGATGACATGGACAAGAAGGAATCTGACATTCAAAGGAGGGTTCTGAGTATTGCCCAGGATCTTGTGTACAACGTCTCAGGTGGAAAGCATTGGACACCAAAACATGTCGGACTTTCTAGCACCTTGCACCAAGCTACTCGACCAAAAGAACTGCTGCAACTTTTTCACAACGCTGGACATACACTCCCTTACCACAGCTTGAAACAGGTTGACACTGCTTTGGCAGAGAGAACATTGAAAGCCATGGATCCAGAAAAAGGAGCAGTCATTCCACCAAACTTTGTCCCTGGAAGGTTCATACACTTTACCTGTGACAACATTGACATCAATGACTTCTGTCTGGATGGCAAGAACAGATTTCACGCTACACAGATGGCAGGTTGGCAACGTGGTCCAGAAGGAAACATGATGATGGAGAACATGAAACCATCACAAAGAGAAAGCCTTGATGTCCCAGACGTGATGGGGGAAATGTTTCCAGCTGAGGTGTTTGATGGCAAAGCAACTCCAACATTAACGGCAGCCACCAAGAAAGACTGGTTAAAAAAACCCAGATGAGATTGAAGAAGCTACTCAAGCCACTACACAAGACATGGCTTTCTTTATCAAACGGCAGGACGATGAAGAATTCAAGGAGGTTTGGACAAGCTTCAACCATAGTGAAAGCCAAGTATCACCAGAAATGACTAGCATAGGGTACCTGCCCCTCATTCTTGCACCCGCACATGAGCTTGATACGCTAAACACTGTTGTACTTCGCTCAGCTTTGAAATTCATGGAGGTCATTGGAAAGCATGTCCAGTCTTCTGGATTGGTGGAAACATGGGTCGAGGGCAACTTGCTTGGCCCCAAGACGGCTGAAAAGGTTATGGCTGGACAGTCATATACACATGGAATGAGAGCCCACAAGATCACCCTTCAAGCCATGTGGAGGATACTCTTGCCTCAGTTGATGACCTTCATGGACAACGAGCATGATGATCTCAAGAAACAGCTGCTTCAGACAGCCTGTAGTGGTTCAACAGAAGACCTGTGCTTACTTTTGGCGAGTGAAGAATTTGCTTCTGTGAAAGAAAGTTTCTTGGAGGCCAACAACAATGACTCAAACTTCAAGTACTGGTGGATGTACATTGAGATGATTGGGGTCTTGCTGATGTTCACACGAGCACAACGAGATGGCAACTGGTTTCTGCACCTTCATGCGTTCAAGTCAATGTTGCCATACTTCTTCTGGTACAATCAGACCAACTATGCCCGCTGGGGCGTGATGTACCTGAATGAGATGAAACAACTACCACAGGAGGTCAGGGAAGAGTTCAAGGCTGGGAACGTTGTTGTCAAGCGTTCTCAGCATCGCTTCAATCAAGTGGACCCGGACCAAAGCCAGGAGTGGCTGAACGGAGTTGGCAAGAAAGCAGGAGGAATCATTGGCATCACGAAGACAACCTCAGCTCTCTGCAGGTGGGCTCTGTCCTTCAACCTGCGATCCCATCTGTCAATGGAAACCAGACTTGCTTTTGGACTTGGATCTGGCGATGACTGCATCCACAATGAAGTTACCAGAGGCAGAAAGAAAGTGGACACCAAGGATGAAGATGCTTTGTTGACAGTCTTGAGGAGATTTGGTCTGTTCTCCAAGGACTCACCCAAGACATTGCAGAACATCGCGACCAAAGATCTTGCCACTCCTGATATTGAAGGTGACTTGTTGGAAGCTGCTGAGAAAGGTCAAAGCCAGCTAGAAGCATTTGTTGAGGAGCGACTGCTACCGTGTGAGGAGGGGAAAGCTGCATTAAGAGACAGCTTGAAAAGGAACAAGTATCTGACCTTTTCCTCCTTGTATGAAGTGCAACAGTCAGATGCCACAACTGGAAAGGCGAAAACAATCAGAGCAGACCGGACCATCTTGCAGCGCGTCATAGCTGCATATGAAGCAGGTCGTGCAGTTGACCTTGACAAAATTCTCACACATGAACTGTTTGTGGTACCCTTGGCTATGGCTGAAGTCAATGGACAACTCCGTACAGGATCCAAGGCAAACCTTGCTGATGTTCTGATTGCTGATGTTGAGTGTCCCGACCATGTGGGAGCCACAGATCTGGGGGGTGACGCTACTCTGAGCATTGATGGACAGGTGCTGGTCATTGCAATTGGAAAACCAAAGACAGCAAAAACATTCGGAGACTTTGCAGATGTTTTTTGTTGAAACTGTTCTTCAAAGTGGAGCACAGTTCACACGGATTGACGTCTTGTTTGACAGGTACTATGACACGTCTATCAAAAGTGGCACGAGAAAACGCCGTGGAAAGAACACAGTTGCTGTCAGAAGGTCTGTTGACAACAGGGATGTACCTCTTCCTACAAAGTGGGACAACTTCATGGCTCATAAGGACAACAAAGCAGACCTTGCTCGCTTTCTATCACAACAGCTGATCCTTCAAGCAAGAACCAACAAGACAATTGTTGCCTCAGGAGGCTTCAGCAATGAAGAGAGGGTGGAATCTTCTGACCCAGCAGTTGATGTGGAGAGCTTGGAGGTACAGCATGAAGACACAAGAACAATTATACACTGTACAAGGAGCACTGCTTCAAGCATTGTTGTGTCAGCGAGGGACACAGACATTCTTGTGATGCTGATTGCGTTCTTCCACATGATGACATGCCAGAAGGTTTGGATGAAAGCTGGGACTGCAAAACGAAGGAAATTCATCCCAGTGCATACCATTGTGGAGAGTTTACAGATGGACACTGAAATCCGCCAGCTGCTGCTTGGATTTCACGCCCTCACAGGGAGTGACACCACATCTTACATCGCTGGACATTCAAAGAAGACATGCTGGAACGTCTTCAAGGAGCACCATGATCTGTTGAAAGGTCTTGGTGACAATCCGGTGCTCACTGATGAAACAGTTCGAAATGCAGTGGCATTGTTCTACAAAGTGTATGATGGCCAAACAGCAGTCACCAGCATCAATGAACAACGTTCAACCATGTTTGTCAAGGGACTTACAACAGAAAAGCTCCCACCTACCCAGGATGCACTCTCGCATCACATCAGGCGCAGCCACTACCAAGCTTTGGTCTGGAAACAGGCCCACCTCCAGCATCAACAACTACCACCACCAGAGACAATGGGGTGGACCATGAACGAGGAGGCGTCACTGTTTCCCAAATTGACGTCGCTGCCCCCTGTTCCAAAGGCCTGCGAGGAACTCATCACCTGCAGCTGCACCACCAGATGCAAAACCAACCGATGTAGTTGCAAACGTGATCGCATGCCATGCATGGCATCCTGCAAGTGTGGTGCAAACTGCATGAATAGTGACACTTAGGTGTGTGATCTGAGAGCAAGATGAGACTGATGCACACTATCAGGTGTGAGACACTTCAAATATGGGACACTTCAAATATATCTGCTTGTTCCAAACAATTTTCTCAGCCAAAACTAGAAATGATAATAAGAAATAAAAATCAGAATAAGGAATAAGGCATGCCATCAAAAAGCACCATGAACTGTACCAGAAGCATAAGGTGCATAGTTTCTGATCAGACATGCTTTTTATGTTTCATGTGGGAGTGAGGATGGGGAAATGGTAATTGTTTGTTTCGTTTTTTTAATATTTTAAATGTCACAGGCAGTGATTAGAAGATCTGATAATCTTTTTTCCTAAGAAAACACAATGAAAAAAAGAACTTTGGTTCTGTTCTTTTTGCCTTTGAAGCAAGATTCACAACTGTGGGCAGGAAGCCAAATGTGTAATGTCAGAGACAGAATGGGTAACTTTATTTTATTTTATTTTTTTGACGAAATGTGGACAGAGACAATGATAAGAAGATCTGACCTTTTCTCACAATAAATGCTGATGAATAGAAGGTATTTTAGTTCTGTTCTTTCTGTCTTTGGATTGTCTTTATGAGAAGATGGTAGATGAAAATGCGTATTTGGTTAAAATAACGGCAAAGATAAAAAAACGTGGTAATAACGGGAAAACGGTAAATGATACAAAATAACATCCCATAAAATCTGATTCAGCACCCCTTAATTATGTAAGAAAAGTTCATGAAGTACTTTTTCTCAAAAATTACCCTAGCATGTTATCCAGCAAGCTTTTCGGAAATCTGCCCAGTCTTCACTTTCTTATATTTGATTATTTTTAAACTTTGGTTGAAAATAAAGACTTGATGTAAATAGTTATTATTTGTCCTCATACCTTAATCGATTTTTAAAGCTTTATAATGCAATTTTAAAAGTGGTCCTGAAAATGCTAATCTCCTAGCTCAGGGAGCAAAAGTTTTAAATCAACATTTTAAAACAAAGTGT
>CM065680.1:3400798-3440798 GCA_017654935.2 Phymorhynchus buccinoides | reverse complement strand
GCCATTTCTAGAGCGGTTCTTTGTTCTTTTAGGCGTTCGTGAGCACTGGAACAGGAGGACACAGAAACACCGCGTACATGAGAGAAGCACAACTCTCCACCAAGGACCATAAGGATGCCATGCTCCTGCAGCAGGCATCTTGCAGGTCGCTAGTACAGCGAGGTTTTATTCCCTGAGGCGTTTGTCACAAAGATGATGATTCAATAGAAAACACTGCAAACCTTGACCAAAGCACTCGCAGCAGATACCCAGTTTCTGTTCCCCACTAACTGAGACGTTCCTTATGGTCACAATACACATTGATATTTGTTTGCTCTTTTCCCATGGCAGCACAGTGATATGCAAGTCATATTATTACGAGCGTATCACTGTGTTGACTTGGGGAGAGAGCGAACAATACCAACGTGTATAATGGCCATTAATACTCAAACACAGTCGCACACAATAACGACAAACAGTTCCAACTGTGAGCAACCACCATCAGTAAACAACATTCCATCGCGGACATCGTAATACGAGAAATGTTGAACATAACTAAGCTTATAAATGCGCGCTAATAACCAGCATGTTCGTGCAAATATCGGTCAATTAGGGAGAGAGACAAATGTGGCTTTCGATTTGTCAGAATCCCAGCCAACTCAGGGCCAGTCACACATCCACAAAAATCGCACGACTGTACGATACGATTCGATCACGTGATCTCGAGGCGCCAATCATACTTGTTCTTGAAGACCACGTGATCGAATCGCATGGTACAGTCGTGCGATTATGGTGGTCGTGTGGCCGGCCCTTAAGGGCTCTCCATCATGCTTTTGTCACTGAAACAAGCAAAAAACAACAACCAGATACTAACGGTGAACTTTGCTATCGACTGACAGGAATTGTTCGGAAATAATTAAGGGGGATAATTCCATGGTGTGTGGGAGTGATCTTGCCTAATTCAATCGGTCAAACAGGGAAATTACTCCACCATCAAGTAGATCCCCAGATCTCGATCGCCTCGGGTGTTTGAGCAGACATACAGCACTGTCTTAGAACACCGTGTGTCATTCTAAAATTGATGTAATTTATATTTTTACGTCACATTTTGCAAGTTATATCAGTTTGTGGCCACTGGTCACCCCTCAGTTTTCTAAAAAAAAGGTGTTTGCAAGTCGCTGACTCGCATCCTGCGGTTTCAAGCTTCGACGCCATTGTTGCATTGCTGCTATGGTATTTGACCGAGTAATGGAGGTAAACAACTCATTTTTCACGAAGTGCTCTCCCCTAGCTTTTTTTTTCCCCCGTCTTGCGTTCACTTCGCTGGAAAGCAATGTGAGTCTAACTTCATAATTTGAATGAAAGGTTAACAAAATAAAGGACACCCATAACAATCCAGTCATTCACTATCCTATGACAACGTTTATTTTGTCAATATTTTATATCAACGAGGAAAGCACTGACAGAGAGCAAACATCCACCAAAATAAAATGGTCTACCTAGTTTCAATTTAAACAAAGCCATTTATTTAGACCACACGGCCTCCAGATTAATATAAACAAAATTAGTATTCCTCCAAATTTCCCCCAAGAAACAGAACGAGCAAAACGTTATCTAATGAGTGAAAAGAAGAAGCACACAGACAGACAGACAGACACAGACAGTCAGACAGACAGACAGACAGACAGACAGACAGTCAGACAGACAGACAGACAGACAGACAGACAGACAGACAGACAGACAGACAGACAGACAAAGAGACAAACAGACAAACAGTCAGTAAATCAGACAAGAAATGAACTAGAACTTCCTCAGGAAATGTGAAGACAAGCGAAAACAGACAAAATGCTTATTGGTTTCAATCCACATAACAAGTTAGTAAACTATGAAGTTAAATCCTTTTCTCACAAAGTAGGATTTTCAAACCACCCCCTTTCCTTCACCATTTTCCTACAAATCGATTTTTTCCTACAAATATGAGGTTCAAAACTTCAGCAGTATTGGATACACTTTATACAGCCCTGCGGGTGGTTTGGAACACAGGCTCTGCATTGTACCCACCCCGTTCCAAAATCTGACAGTTCCCATTTTTCTCCACCTCTAAAAAGCTCTGTCCTCACTTTTGTTTTTAAGAAGGCACCTTCTGGGTGCACGCGCTTCAATCATTAGTTTGCAACATTATCGGGAACGAATGTATGATGCCAGTGCCGCCATTAGAAGGCACCTTCTGGGTGCACGCGCTTCAATCATTAGTTTGCAACATTACCGGGAACGAGTTATGATGTCAGTGCCGCCATTAGAAGGCACCTTCTGGGTGCACGCGCTTCAATCATTAGTTTGCAACATTATCGGGAACGAGTGTATGATGCCAGTGCCGCCATTAGAAGGCACCTTCTGGGTGCACGCGCTTCAATCATTAGTTTGCAACATTATCGGGAACGAGTGTATGATGCCAGTGTCGCCATTTTGGTTTCTCAAACGTGGTTGTGACTCTCCAATGTTAACGCTCTTCAAAGTCGAAGACGTTTTGTAACTTCTTTGTCCTTATCCTGATAGCCAACATGTTTCGTTTCTCACGCGCTATTGCTACCGGAGAAACACTATTACGTCATCGCTCATTCCGGATATGCCTCTTCCGAGGCATATAAGACCGTAAGTTAAGGAGACAGCCTGTGGCTTTGTCTGGAGGTGCTCTGACCTCGCGTGTCCTTGGGGGCTGTTGGATGCGTGCTAGGTTTGTGAGAGGGGTGTTTTTTGGCTGGTGGGCTCTGCAGTCATGAAAAACGGGCTGGTACACCAATGGGGACACTTTTGCTCCTGTGCGTCATATTCGATGGTCGCCAGCTATGTGCGGATGTCCTGTGTGCGCCTGCGCCTCAGCAAGGGCACACACACATTAGACGCGGAAACATCATGCTCTTATCCGTAAATAAGTAAAATAAAGAAGGGGGTGATAAGCACATGCGTTGCCGCACGGAAATTACATTCAAATCTTTTGTAATTAGGTGCAGTGTCAATATTATGAGTCCGACTATTCTCGTATTTTTGTCAACGTTTTGATGGAAAACGGCTATAAACGCTTCAGTCCAGCGGATTGTGACGCCACGCCCACGCAACGCTACCCGAATCAGTACTTGCAAAAAATAGGATTGGAATATTGGCCTCGAGGCATACAGATATCTGAGCTAAGTTGAATAAGAACTGTTCAACAGCATTGTTCTGGTCCCCTCCCCAGCTCCAATGGGAGAAAGTTTGTATAGAGATCCATTCCTATTATTGCTGCCAGCTCTCTGCATGGATGCTGGGTGTGCAAGTCTTATGGACCATCCAGTGAACGTGGAGAGAGAGAGAGAGGGAGGGAGGGAGGGGGAGGGATGGAGAGAGAGAGAGAGAGAGAGAGAGAGAGAGAGAGAGAGAGAGAGAGAGAGAGAGAGAGAGAGAGAGAGAGAGAGAGATAGATAGATAGAGAGAGAGAGAGAGAGAGAGAGAGAGAGAGAGAGAGAGAGAGAGAGAGAGAGAGAGAGAGAGAGAGAGAGAGAGAGAGAGAGAGAGAGAGAGAGAGAGAGAGAGAGAGAGAGAGAGAGAGAGAGATAGAGAGAGATAGAGAGAGAGAGAGAGAGAGAGAGAGAGAGAGAGAGAGAGAGAGAGAGAGAGAGAGAGAGAGAGAGATACCCGGGGTGATACATAATAATAGTGTTCACAATTCAAAAGCCAATGGGCAGAAAGCTTGAAGGAGTTGAAAGGGATAAGTACATCCCTGGATCTATGCCCACATTCCCGCTTTACAACCTCCTCAGAATTACCACAATACACAGATAGTACGGGGAGCTATGCCCCCACCCCCCCCCCCCCCCCCCTCTCACTCGTCATTTACGTAAAGATTAAAAAGTAGGGTTGTTTTTTAATACAAAAAAGCATTTTGTTTACTCTCTGTATCACCAACTCATTTCAGAGTATTAATTGTTTTTCACATTAGGATGAAGGTGGATCATTACATTGGAATATTGAAATGAGCTAGAACGGGGGTTTTTTAAAAAGTTTTTTCGTTCCCGCAAGGGGAAAAAAATTACAATTACACGTAGAAAAATCACAGACGTCGGACTGTGCGATGTTCACATAACATCAGTGAGATAAGCGACAATACTCTCCATTTTGACTCTCTTGCAAGTAGTCAACGTTGCGTTACTTCCTATTTCCGGTTTGTCTCTTCCCTATTTCCGGAATGGTCTTCAGTTTCTATAGAGTCTTGCTGCCGACCCCAAATCCCAATTTGCATGGATTGAAATCAAAGCAGATTGGGAAAAAAAGTAAGACAGCCATTGCTAACAACAAAAATGTTTGGTGTAGCAAAGGCAGGAGGCAGAGCAAACAGCTCGGGACATAGATATGACATAGAGATGGGACATAGAGATGGGACATAGAGATGGGACATAGAGATGACATAGAGATGGGACATAGAGATGGCATAGAGATGGGACATAGAGATAGCATAGAGATAACATAGAGATGGGACATAGAGATGGGACATAGACGATGACATAGAGATGGGACATAGAGATGGGACATAGAGATGGGACATAGAGATGGGACATAGAGATGACATAGAGATGGGACATTTCAACCATGTCTGTGCATGACTGCTCCTGCACAGTGCTCTCATTTCCGAGGTCGCGGTACTACCAACAATTTACAAGCATCAAAACATGAATTCCACAAGTTGTACAGACATGCATTTGAAGGTGCACGTACACAAAATCATCAATGTTTATGACAAATTTAGTATGATAAACATACACACACGCATGCCATGCGCGCACGCACACACGCACACTCACACACACACGCACACGCACACGCACGCACGCACGCACGCACACGCACGCACGCACGCACGCACACGCACACACACACACACACACACACACACACACACACACACACACACACACACACACGCGCGCGCGCGCGCGCGCGCACATATGTGTAAGCTTGTACAAAGGATCATTCAAGCGCTTTTCCTTCCTAGCTAGCTACTGCAGAATCACGAATTTCATGTCCGCGATAATTAAAAAAAAGTGGAAAAGAAAGAAAGTTAGAAAGAGAATAAAACCCACAGAAAAAAACCCTGCTATAAATTATTTTACATTTCCCCCATTCTAAAGAATACGTTGTCAAATAAATATGTATATCTTTTGATTAATATTCTTTTATCTTTTTCGCGGTTTCTGCTTTATTTATATCATGGTAGCAGCTCTAACGTTTGCCCTTTTCACCTTGACCTAAACAGGTGATTGGTCCCACCAACAACACACAACATCCAATCGTAAGTCTACGCAAGCAAAACCCACGTGATTTCAAATATCTAACATTAGTCGGGTTTTGCCCAAATTAACCACACACCCTTCAAGAATTTCAACGAAAGTGGACTACCCCCCTCTCCCTTTCCATCTCTGGCAACCAATCCAAGAGTTGTCAATCTGTGAGCTGAGCTTTGGTAGTGCAATCCTGGCTATATTATTAGCTATATGCTCAGCGAATGACCATTCAGAATGAGAGGGTAGACCGAGGGTTGGTGTATAGGTCAGATCAATCAGAAGAGCTGGGGGCAGTTCGTTTGTTTATTTCCGTCATTTTGACAGTTCAGAAACGACTATGATTGGTTGTTGAAATGAAGCGTTTCCATAGGCCTATGTCTGCATTTTGAGGAGTCATTACATTGAAGCCGTTTTAAAGAAACTAGATTATGCTGTCTGTGGTTTGACTATGTCTGCTCTTTTGAGAGACAAAATGCATAATAAAGCCATCCATTGTTGCCGTTGTGATGGTTTTTATAACAAGCTCAAAATATATTCTCAAAAAAGGTTTGCGTTGAGTCGTCAATAAGAATGTTGAAGGCACTTTAAGCGACTTAAAGTGCCTGCTGAATAACAACTGCACAACAGACCTCTCCCTATCCGTCCAATCAGGAAGCCCAGCAGCTATTGCGTCACACGCACAAGAAGTCGTTAATGACGTCATTGCCTTGATTGATGAAATCATTTACACAAAGCCAAAAAGGTAACACATAAACAAGCAAACAAATGTAAAGGTTGATTACCAGTTTTTAAATTTAAAACATCGCAAAACAGTTCATCTTCTTTCTCTCTGTTGTTCCATTTCGGTCTTCCC
Organism: Phymorhynchus buccinoides; assembly: GCA_017654935.2. NCBI lineage: Eukaryota > Metazoa > Mollusca > Gastropoda > Neogastropoda > Raphitomidae > Phymorhynchus > Phymorhynchus buccinoides. The sequence continues at coordinate 3,434,651 of CM065680.1, read as the reverse complement.
TTCCCTTCCCTTTGCTACTTTGTTGACATTGTTTGGCTTTTCTCGATTTTCCTTTAAGTGTTTGTCTCAATCTGTCTTCCTCCATAACGGTAGTTCTTTTTCAAACCCTTGATCACCACCCCCTAATCCCCCCCCCCCCCCCCCCCCCCCCCCCCCCACCCCCCCCCCACCCCTCCCATCCGTCGTTTTTGGCACTAGATTTCCAATGTACCACTCGCGTACGTGTCCTAAAGAGGCAGTGTCACGTGTTCTAAAGAGGCAGTGTCACGTGTCCTAAAGAGGCAGTGTCACGTGTCCTAAAGAGGCAGTGTCACGTGTCCTAAAGAGGCAGTGTCACGTGTCCTAAAGAGGCAGTGTCACGTGTCCTAAAGAGGCAGTGTCACGTGTCCTAAAGAGGCAGTGTCACGTGTCCTAAAGAGGCAGTGTCACGTGTCCTAAAGAGGCAGTGTCACGTGTCCTAAAGAGGCAGTGTCACGTGTCCTAAAGAGGCAGTGTCACGTGTCCTAAAGAGGCAGTGTCTCAATGGTTAAATTGTCGCTTTGTTTCAATAGACACTGCGTACAATGGGATCCGATTGTGACAATGTGTGTGAGTCATGATTCACGTGAAATACTTCCGTCTAAAAATGATTCTACTGTGTGTGTGTGTGTGTGTGTGTGTGTGTGTGCGTGCGTGTGCGTGTGCGTGTGCGTGTGTGTGTGCGTGTGTGTGTGTGCGTGCGTGCGTGCGTGCGTGCGTGCGTGCGTGCGTGCGTGCGTGCGTGCGTGTGTGTGTGTGTGTGTGTGTGTGTATGTGTGTGTGTGTGTGTGTGTGTACGTGTGTGTTAACGCATGTTCATCTCTGTCTCTCTAGTGTTATCTAACTTTTAAAACAATTAATCGAACAAAAGAACCCCTAGCGATTCAAAATGTAACACGACGAACACTTGAAATGTCCACTTTTCTGTAACACACAAAATGTAATGATGGGAATTTGTGTTTGTTTTGTTTTTGTTGTTTTGTTTTTGTAATGATGGGAATTAATTAGGCAGAACGAGACCAAAGAGAGAGCTGGGTGACGGGGAAGAGACGAGAACAGAGAGACACAGTCAGACAGATGGACAGAGACATGGACAGACAGATGGACAGACAGAGAGAAAGACAACCCCAAAGACAGATAAAAGCAGAGACAGAGATGGATGGACGTCATTGCTCTTTCTTGGCCACGCTAATCAACTTTTGACCATCTCTCTCTCTCTCTCTCTCTCTCTCTCTCTCTCTCTCTCTCTCTCTCTCTCTCTCTCTCTCTCTCTCTCGCTCTCTCTCTCTCTCTCTCTCTCTCTCTCTCTCTCTCTCTCTCTCTCTCTCTCTCTCTCTCTCTCTCTCTCTCTCTGTTACTCTTTCGGGCTGTGTTTTTAATGTCTGTCTCTATTTTGTTCTCAGTTTTGTGTCTGTCGATTCTGTTCGTCTCCTCTCTGTCGCTTTCCCCCCTTTCTCTGTGTGTCCATGTATTCTATTTTTCTTCCTCACTCTCGTTTTCTTTCTGTGACAGAGACAGAGATGGATGGACGTCATTGCTCTTTCTTGGCCACGCTAATCAACTTTTGACCATCTCTCTCTCTCTCTCTCTCTCTCTCTCTCTCTCTCTCTCTCTCTCTCTCTCTGGACATTCATCACGGCAATGACATCATTAGCTGACGTGAAATTGGCTTGGAAGAGGTGTGTGTGTGCGTGTGTGTGCGTTTGTGCGCGCGCGTGCGTGTGTGTACGTGCGTGCGTGTATATGTGTGTGTGTGCGCGTGTGTGTGTGTGTGTGCGCGCGTGCGCGTGCGCTTTAATAAAAGAAAACAAACGAACAAAGCGTATTGTCAAATAGATCTCAACGAAGGGAGGCATAGAGTCCAAATATGGGCCATTGACGTATCATGGAACTTATGGCGAAAAATGATAACCCGCATTTTAAAAAAAGACGGGGGGGAATGGAATTATCCTCTCTACATGTTTTCAATTCTTCTTCAAGATACATTAGTGTTGGTCGCAATAAGTTCCATACTAAGTCAGGTAATACTAAGTTTGGACTCTAGTAAAGGCGTCGCAATACGAATGGCACTGGGCTATGGTTAAGTGGGGTTAGGGCTATCATGCCTGTATTGGGCCTGAAGATCGCCAGTAAGTGGCTACCATTGGGCTACGGGCTATGGTTAAGTGGGGTTAGGGCTATCATGCCTGTATTGGGACTGAAGATCGCCAGTAAGTGGCTACCATTGGGCTACGGGCTATGGTTAAGTGGGGTTAGGGCTATCATGCCTGTATTGGGCCTGAAGATCGCCAGTAAGTGGCTACCATTGGGCTACGGGCTATGGTTAAGTGGGGTTAGGGCTATCATGCCTGCATTGGGCCTGAAGATCGCTAGTAAGTGCCTACCATTGGGCTACGGGCTATGGTTAAGTGGGGTTAGGGCTATCATGCCTGTATTGGGCCTGAAGATCGCCAGTAAGTGGCTACCATTGGGCTACGGGCTATGGTTAAGTGGGGTTAGGGCTATCATGCCTGCATTGGGCCTGAAGATCGCTAGTAAGTGGCTACCATTGGGCTACGGGCTATGGTTAAGTGGGGGGTTAGGGCTATCATGCCTGTATTGGGCCTGAAGATCGCCAGTAAGTGGCTACCATTGGGCTACGGGCTACGGGCTATGGTTAAGTGGGGGGTTAGGGCTATGGTCTGTATTGGGCCTGAAGATCGCTAGTAAGTGGCTACCATTGGGCTACGGGCTATGGTTAAGTGGGGTTAGGGCTATCATGCCTGTATTGGGACTGAAGATCGCTAGTAAGTGGCTACCATTGGGCTACGGGCTATGGTTAAGTGGGGGGTTAGGGCTATCATGCCTGTATTGGGACTGAAGATCGCTAGTAAGTGGCTACCATTGGGCTACGGGCTATGGTTAAGTGGGGGGTTAGGGCTATCATGCCTGTATTGGGCCTGAAGATCGCTAGTAAGTGGCTACCGTTTGGCTACGGGCTAGTTGTGGAAGTTGTTATCTGCAGTCAGACCAGACTCGGGACTCGCTTTCTGGAGCAACAGGAGACGTGTTTGAATTATTTATTTCCTTTTTGTGTGACTCAAAACACTCGAAGTAGTAGCCTGGTACGTAATCAGGAGAGCGTGTTACACAGTTAACACGGATAGAAACGTGTGCATTAGACTGATCGCTCTGCCGTGTTAGTCCACTTCACATGTCACTACCCGTGTTAACTGTGCACGACGCGCTCATGGTCACGGGGCAGACACACCACATACGATGCGATCCGACTGTGACATTGGTGAGGCGTAATTCTCGTGAAACTCTACTGTCTGAATGAATCTGATGCCATCCTACTGGTGTTGTTCACCATTTGTAGTCTCCCGCACACGAATCTGATGAAACATCTCTATTTTTTGCATCAGACATTTTACGTAATTCGTGTATTCACACACACACACACACACACACACACACACACACACACACACACACACACACACACACACACACACACACGCACGCGCGCGCGCGCGCATACACACACACACACACACACACATACACACACACACACACACATACACACACACACAGTCACACACACACGCACACGCACACACACACGCGCGGGCGCGCGCGTGCGCGTGCACATACACAGACACACGCACACCCACACCCACGAGCACACACGTGTATTCACACACACACACACACACACACACACACACACACACACACACACACACACACACACACACGCACACACACACACACACACAGACACACACACACACACACACACACACACACACACACACACACACACACACACACACACACACACACACACACACACATAAACTATTCAAAAAAAGTATATCAGCGTAACATTTAACTAATTCGCAAGTGTATCTCGGAGCTTAAATGCATAATATAGAAACAAATGCAAATGTAGGCCTATATTAACATCTTCGATTCTAAAGACAAGTATCTTTGCTAAAAGCAAGGATTACGAACAAATTTGGCTGGAATGAATGTTGTAGTTCGGAACAGAATGTATAAAGGGTGACTACACACATTCATCATCGCCGGAAGCATTACGACACAAAACACAATCATGTTAGTTCATGTTCATCAAATCCCATGTAACAGACATAATTAAAAAAAATTTTTTAATGATGCTTGTTCAAATCTTAACATTTAAATCTGAATTTGCTTAGTATATTCCTTAAGGGCCTGCTACACTGCATACGATTCGATTCACTACGATCCAATTTTGACATTTCTGAGGCATGATTGACGTGAAATTGTACTGTCTACATAAATCTGATGAAATCCTACTAGTAACGTTCACTATGTTAGAAATGTAGTCTCCCGTACACGGATCTGATAAAATATCTTATTTTTGTATCGGACAGTTTATTTGAGTCGTGTATTGTAGTCTACATGAATATCGTGAACGGAAATAATAGAGTTATTTTGAGACGGAAGTATTTCACGTCAATCATGATTCATAGACTTCGTCACAATCGTATCGTATTGGGGTCAAATCGTATGCAGTGTGGCTGGGCCTTAGGATGTCTGTTTACCTGCATTGTCCTGCAACACTGCATACGATTTGAACCCAATGCGATCCGATTGTGACGATGTCTGTGAGTCATGATTCACGTGAAGTACTTCCCTCTAAACATAACTCTGCTATTTTCGTTCCCTATACTCCTGTAGACCGCAGTAGACGACTCAAAGAGAGAGAGAGAGAGAGAGAGAGAGAGAGAGAGAGAGAGAGAGAGAGAGAGAGAGAGAGAGAGAGAGAGAGAGAGAGAGAGAGAGAGAGAGAGAGAGAGAGAGAGAGAGAGAGAGAGAGAGAGAGAGAGAGAGAGAGAGAGAGAGAGAGAGAGAATGAAGGAACAAAAGAACGAACGAATGTTTTTTAATGAGGGAAAAACGGAATAAGCACCACCGGCTTTTTTTCCATCCGGCCCTCAAAAATACAATGAAAAAGTCAAAATCAATAAGGAAACAACATCTACAAAATACAATGAAAAAGTCAAAGTCAATAAGGAAACAACATCTACAAAATACCAACACAAAAAATGACAATTATTTTAAATATATCATAAGATAAAAATGTTTCAGAATCGAGTCATCACTAGGTGGAAAATCAATTACAAGTAAATCTCAATTTAGATAAACACATTGATGGAGAAAGAACCCAGACAGACAGACGGAGAGTGGAAAAAGATGGAAAGACAGACAAACGGACAGACAGACGGACAGTCAGGCAGGCAGATAGACAAACACAGACAGAAAGAACCATGAAGTATATAAAACATCAACCAAGCTAGTAATATAAAATACATAGGCATGCAGCACACACATACACATTGACATGATTTAACATATTCGTTCATAAGCAATTGATGATATTTTCTTTTTTAAAATTGCTCAAACAAATATGAACATTCAATTGCGACTAAATTTCATTCCAGAGGAGACCTCCAGAATAATGCAGATTCTATTTGAACATGTCCAATCTTGGAAGAGGCAGCATTAGTTTGTGTGGAAGACGTTTTGTATTGAATTGAAACATTTTCAGTAAGAGATTGGGGGGCGCATCCTAACATGATATAAAACATAAAACCGGCTTTATTAAATCTTAATTTAAGTGGAAGAATATCTAGTAATATGTAGTCAGAATTAGATAGAGTTGACGATTTTAGGGGGGAGAGAGAGAGAGAGAGAGAGAGAGAGAGAGAGAGAGAGAGAGAGAGAGAGAGAGAGAGAGAGAGAGAGAGAGAGAGAGAGAGAGAGAGAGAGAGAGAGAGAGAGAGAGAGAGAGAGAGAGAGAGAGAGAGAGAGAGAGAGAGAGAGAGAGAGAGAGAGAGAGAGAGAGAGAGAGAGAGAGAGAGAGAGAGAGAGAGAGAGAGAGAGAGAGAGAGAGAGAGAGAGAGAGAGAGAGAGAGAGAGAGAGAGAGAGAGAGAGAGAGAGAGAGAGAGAGAGAGAGAGAGAGAGAGAGAGAGAGAGAGAGAGAGAGAGAGAGAGAGAGAGAGAGAGAGAGAGAGAGAGAGAGAGAGAGAGAGAGAGAGAGAGAGAGAGAGAGAGAGAGAGAGAGAGAGAGAGAGAGAGAGAGAGAGAGAGAGAGAGAGAGAGAGAGAGAGAGAGAGAGAGAGAGAGAGAGAGAGAGAGAGAGAGAGAGAGAGAGAGAGAGAGAGAGAGAGAGAGAGAGAGAGAGAGAGAGAGAGAGAGAGAGAGAGAGAGAGAGAGAGAGAGAGAGAGAGAGAGAGAGAGAGAGAGAGAGAGAGAGAGAGAGAGAGAGAAGCTCCGGCCTGATTTACTGCTTCGAACCTTGAAGACATTGAAAGGGGCAAAGACACTCAAAATGGGGTTTATAATGGAATGATAAAAAACACAGCGCGCGCATGTCGCGTGTTATCTCCACGCTCTATTAAACGTCAAAGGCAAACACACGTCACCTAATGACGTCAGTAATGTGATGGATGGCTTGAGGTCAAAGCTCTCTCTCTCTCTCTCTCTCTGTGAAAGTTAATGGCGGCCGGTGAAAGTTTGAAACAGCAATGTTTGTAAAAACAAGCGTCCAAAATACTGTCAATCTGACGAAGAGGGGAGCACTGCACCACATCATTCACATAGTCCAGTCCTTCATGAAACACGTACACAAACCACAACAATACACAATGTGCAGACATCGACATTCTACACAAACAGCGGAGCGAAATACACTCAGCCTGTAAAGAGTGTGACCTCGACTTCAGCTTTGGTTGTTGGTAATGGTAGTAGAAGAAGTAAATTGTAGTGAAATAGGTGTTTTCTATTTATTTATTTGTTTGTTTGTTTATTTGGTTGGTTAGTTCTCTATTCTGTTTGTTTTATTCCTGATGTTGATGCTCTGCCTACCATGTCGTTGCTATAATACTGTTAATCGTTGTTTCTGTTGGCGATTTTCCTGTCTCAATGCTCATTTATAGTAGTAGTTATGTATTGCATGCTTAGAACCAAGGACAGAATGGAAGACTAGGCCCAGCCTAAATTCTTATCCTTGTAAAATAAAGTTTCTGAAGTCTGAAGTCTGAAGTGTCTCTCTGTATGTGTGTATGTCCTCGCGCGTTTGTACTTGTGCACGTTTGCATTTATGTTGCAGTGACCTAACCATGCAGTGACCTAACCATGCAGTGACCTAACCATGCAGTGACCTAACCAATCACTAAACAACAATTCGCTCCTTACATGACTTGTATTTGGTTTCAAACATTATGGAAATGGTGTCGATAAAACCCATTCTCCTGCATTCCTAGGCCTAATGGAAATGGTGTAGACAAAGCCCATTCTCCTGCATTCCTAGGCCTAATGGAAATAGCGTGGACAAAGCCCATTCTCCTGCATTCCTAGGCCTAATGGAAATGGTGTAGACAAAGCCCATTCTCCTGCATTCCTAGGCCTAATGGAAATAGCGTGGACAAAGCCCATTCTTCTGCATTCCTAGGCCTAATGGAAATGGTGTAGACAAAGCCCATTCTCCTGCATTCCTAGGCCTAATGGAAATAGCGTGGACAAAGCCCATTCTTCTGCATTCCTAGGCCTAATGGAAATAGCGTGGACAAAGCCCATTCTTCTGCATTCCTAGGCCTAATGGAAATGGTGTAGACAAAGCCCATTCTCCTGCATTCCTAGGCCTAATGGAAATGGTGTAGACAAAGCCCATTCTTCTGCATTCCTAGGCCTAATGGAAATGGTGTAGACAAAACCCATTCTCCTGCATTCCTAGGCCTAATGGAAATGGTGTAGACAAAGCCCATTCTCCTGCATTCCTAGGCCTAATGGAAATGGTGTAGACAAAACCCATTCTCCTGCATTCCTAGGCCTAATGGAAATGGTGTAGACAAAACCCATTCTCCTGCATTCCTAGGCCTAATGGAAATGGTGTAGACAAAGCCCATTCTCCTGCATTCCTAGGCCTAATGGAAATAGCGTGGACAAAGCCCATTCTTCTGCATTCCTAGGCCTAATGGAAATAGCGTGGACAAAGCCCATTCTTCTGCATTCCTAGGCCTAATGGAAATGGTGTAGACAAAGCCCATTCTCCTGCATTCCTAGGCCTAATGGAAATGGTGTAGACAAAGCCCATTCTTCTGCATTCCTAGGCCTAATGGAAATGGTGTAGACAAACCCCATTCTCCTGCATTCCTAGGCCTAATGGAAATAGCGTGGACAAAGCCCATTCTTCTGCATTCCTAGGCCTAATGGAAATGGTGTAGACAAAGCCCATTCTCCTGCATTCCTAGGCCTAATGGAAATGGTGTAGACAAAGCCCATTCTCCTGCATTCCTAGGCCTAATGGAAATGGTGTAGACAAAGCCCATTCTCCTGCATTCCTAGGCCTAATGGAAATGGTGTAGACAAAGCCCATTCTTCCGCATTCCTAGGCCTAATGGAAATGGTGTAGACAAAGCCCATTCTCCTGCATTCCTAGGCCTAATGGAAATGGTGTAGACAAAACCCATTCTCCTGCATTCCTAGGCCTAATGGAAATAGCGTGGACAAAGCCCATTCTTCCTGCATTCCTAGGCCTAATGGAAATGGTGTAGACAAAACCCATTCTCCTGCATTCCTAGGCCTAATGGAAATGGTGTAGACAAAACCCATTCTCCTGCATTCCTAGGCCTAATGGAAATGGTGTAGACAAAGCCCATTCTCCTGCATTCCTAGGCCTAATGGAAATAGCGTGGACAAAGCCCATTCTCCTGCATTCCTAGGCCTAATGGAAATGGTGTAGACAAAGCCCATTCTTCTGCATTCCTAGGCCTAATGGAAATGGTGTAGACAAAGCCCATTCTCCTGCATTCCTAGGCCTAATGGAAATGGCGCAGCTTTTCGTCAAGAGCTCTGAGTAAAACGCAAAGACGCACCATCTTTCTGTTATTCCTCCTACCCTCGGGACAAGAAAAACGTGAGGTTCTTTTGAGATGACTGGATTCACTGAATGCTAGTCTATTTGTTCCAGCAGCTTAGACCACTGACGATAGAACTTCGCCCTTCTTCGGTGAAGGAAGTGTAACAATGGAATCTGCCTTTACAGAGAAGTTTCGATGGGTTGATGGGCGGCGTGATGACGGGGAAGCTAGGGGTGATGTACAGAGATGCAGTCTTACTTTCTCAGTTTCTCTTTCTTACTTTATCAGTTTGGGTAAAGAGCTACTTCGAGCCATAGATATTCTATTTCTGTCATGTTACTACATATACTTATATGTTCTAGCTTCTTATATCGTCGATGTTATGTATCACACTACTTATGCCCATTAGACTTCCATACAAACTCGAACACTTTTAAACCATTAAGACGTTATGAGCAAACAACTTTCGAATTATAGGCCCAAACTATTGTGCAATCCAAATACTTTTTATCGTCGCATAAACTCATTGCTTTTTAAAATAAAGTTTAAAAAAGAGTTATGCTTTTTGTTGACTTTCCGCATTTCTTACGGAGATCAGCATACAGGGTTGAGTAAAAACATCACACCCCGGTTCATTTTATTGTCAGTAAAATGTAAAATCTTATTTATGTAATACAATTATCTCCTGGTATAATTCTTCTTGGCTGACGGGCCTAGTTTGATGTCTGTTGCTGTAATTCGATCCCGTCCTCCAACATGTTATTTCTCCCTGACAGTTCCAGTTGAAGGCGCCTTCATTGTAATGCGATTAGTGCTGGACTAATTTGTTAAGAAAAAGAAGGTGGACATACATATTAGCTGTATGGCATTGTGTAGATAAAACGCTCTTTCGCGGTGACGCGCTCTCCAAATGGCAGCAACCTGACAAGTCTATGTGACTAGAATATACAAAAAACAACAACCAAACACAGACCCGCCAGGTGTAGGCCACAGTTTGTGGTCCAGACAAAGACAGACCAATTCCCCTCATTCTGGCTCCTTTCAGTTTTTCACAGAGATCTATTTGTTTCAAGTTATTTCCTATAACAGCGGCAAATATTTTGATCATTGATTTTGGTTAGGGATAGGAAAAGACCTTACAAGTGGCATACCACCATAAAACAATGTCAGACTAATGGATAAAACACCTTAAATTGGTTTATGCTGGTGACGAGTGTTAACAAAAGGCATGAACTGAAAGGAGCTGAGTAAAGCTGCTGTGAGACGTAATGGGGACACAACTGCGTCCGTTCCTTAATTCACAATTACAAGAAAAGCTCTGAATATAGTCCGACAATGAGTTGAGGCAATGGACGTAGAACAAAATAGTCATTTACCACACAAAACATCACATTAACACAAAACATCACATTAACACAAAACATCACATTAACACAAAACATCACATTAACACAGTCACATTTACTGGAATGTACTCATTCAAAGGATATTTTGAAACGTTGGAAGCTCTCCCGGTAAGGAACATAAAACATAAGCGTTGCTTGGATTTTTTCTGAAAACCGTTACGAAACAAAAGGACTAAGCAAGGTCACTCCCGTTAAGACAGATCGGTTTTCCCCGCTAATCAGATCAGGCCGGTAAATTGTCAGCCTGGCTCATGGCTTGCGGAATAGGCTCTGACCCTGCCGCGCATCTTGTTGTCTCCCTTTGCGGGTCCAGGTGGCGCTGTATCAATCCCAGCTGGCCCCAGTTTGTCTTGGCGACGATTATTGAAGCCAATGTAACCACTTCCTGTCCGCCATTTATCAGTCTGGAGTTGTCGTTCGCGATCCGATGATTCGTATGTTTGTATTAGTGCTTGGATCTTAGTCCGGATATAAGTGGTTCAATGAGAGACTTAGTGCGATTTTTCTCACACCAGAGGGCATGACGCTCGTGTGCGGCTAATCCTCTCTATATTATTAGTTGGGCATAAAGAAAGAGAGAGAGACAGTGAGTGGTCCTACCATCACTTTCTCTCTCACTACGCCCAAGTAAGAAAATCGCGTGATAAGCCCCTAGTGCATTGACTGCCCTCTGGCGTGAAAAATATCGCCATAGGTTGACCATTAATAATAACATTATAAGGAATTGCGTGAGTCGCATGTGGGTATCCTTTCTTAATGTAAAATTGTATTTTGCATTAGCAGCACGCATCGATGGATACACACATGAATGAGAGAGAGAGAGAGAGAGAGAGAGAGAGAGAGAGAGAGAGAGAGAGAGAGAGAGAGAGAGAGAGAGAGAGAGAGAGAGAGAGAGAGAGATGACAAGAAAAGCGTTACAAGAGAGAAAGAAAGAAACATAATGCAGAGACGAGCGGATAACTATACACAGAGAGAGAGAGAGAGAGAGAGAGAGAGAGAGAGGAGAGAGAGAGAGAGAGAGAGAGAGAGAGAGAGGAGAGAGAGAGAGAGAGAGAGAGAGAGAGAGAGAGAGAGAGAGAGAGAGAGAGAGAGAGAGAGAGAGAGAGAGAGAGAGAGAAACACAGAGAGAGAGAGACAGAGAGAGAGAGAGAGAGAGAGAGAGAGAGAGAGAGAGAGAGAGAGAGAGAGAGAGAGAGAGAGAGAGAGAGAGATCAAGCTGTCTGAAGTGGGAAATCAGGTATTAACAACCCGAAGAAAAAGTTGACAGCAAAGGACATGCTTGCAGTTGTCTTCTTGTTCCTCTGTCGGTTCTTATTCTTCAACATTTTACTCTGTTTTTCAGTTGTTGGTCCTTTCGTTTTGTTCATATTTTTTCCTCCTCCTTTTTGTTCTCTCCCTGTTCTGCTTGTCTCTGCAGCCATTATCTGCAAGATCTCTGTGCTGTCAGAGTAATGTGATTGCTTCCCTTGCTGCTATTCCTGTAATTGCCTCCCTTCCTTCTATTCCTGGCCTTTCTTTCTTTTGTCGGAGTTGGTGTTTATTGTAGTGACTTCAAGTTTTTGTAGGCAAGCTTGCCGTGTTGTTCGGCTTACGGCGTGATTGAGAGCTTTACAAAAGTGCTGGAAGCTTGTCCCGAGGTTAAGACGGATTACGTTCTCAAAGATGGTAATGCTCACTTTATTTCTTTATTTCTGTATTTTGCACACACAATACAACGCCTGCTCAAGATTTTGTCTTGATATCTGCTATGCCACCTTTCTCGGGGGCTTCGATTAATTTTAATACACATCTGTATTGTTAAAAATTCGGGACTTTCCTGGTGTTGCACTGCCTCCGGGCATTGCCTCCAGGATCGTTCCCACCATCTTTATGTCTACTAATGTCCCATATGTGTCTGTGCCAGACCGGAGGACGTTAAGCAGAATTTCATCGGGGGCTTCAACATCAAATTGTTTGAACGACGACGAAGAGTTGCCACGGGCTGACTTGGTATTGCAATACCTCCAGGATCGGCTCACAAATCATGAAGAATACTGCATCAGAAGAACTTGTTCCTAATGGCTAAAGTCTTGAAGACGTAACACTTTGTTTCATCATTTATGGAAATGTGTTTCCGTGCTCTCATCATGCTCGTCTCGCATCAACAGCTATTAAACACCACTCTTCAGGGTCCGCTAGACCGCAATGATTTGCGATTGTCACGATGTCTGTGAGTAATACTTCCATCTAAAAATAATTCTACTATTTTCGTTTGCTATGCTCAAGTAGACCCCAAAACATGAGTCATAAAATATATGATATAAAAATATAGATATTTCGTCAGATTTATGTACGGGGGACTACAGATATAGTGAACAATATAGCGCAAAGAAGGAAATGTCGGTTTTCAAGGTCACACTTCAAGGTCAAGGTCAGCATGGCGATAATTTATGCTCGGGTGTTTTCTACTCTCGGTTATACAGTACCACACACCATCTGAAGCGCTTCTGTCAAGTACAAATGTGGAAAATATGTCTGAAAACCCAATTTGTAGACCCCTACCACTTTCAAGACCTACCGATCTCACGGACCTTGACCTTCACCTTGATCGGTATGCCATCCCCAGAACGGCCATAAGCCAAAGTACACACATGCCAAATTTGAAGACTCTAAGACCAACGGTGTGGAAGTTATGGACCCTTAAATATTTTCATTTTTTAAGGTCATACGCCAAGGTCAAGGTCAGGACGGCGAAAAGCTTTGCGTGGATGCCTTCCTCTCATGGTGACACACCACTACACAAAAGTTGAAGCGATTCGGTCAAGCGGTTCGGGATATATCCTTGGGACAGACAGAAAAAACAACAACAAACAAACAAAGAAACATACACGAACGAAAATAGACTTTCCAGTTTTTAAATACCCACACCTACTACCACGCTCAAATCCCATGTGCATTTTGGTAGTTGTTTCGCATTCTCTTTCTCTCTTTGTTCTGGTTCTCGCCCATTACCCCATTTCCCTGCAGACCGGTCCAGCCTCCCTGTGCAGCCGGGCTTTCTGGGGGTCCTTTGTTTTCAAGGCGTTCACGACCATCACGAGTCAGTGGTCTGCATTGAAACGAGTAGTTCATTTCTTTGTCTGGGCTGTTAGATACAGTCATACCAGCCAAGTCATATGGTCATATGTTGTATTGTCTGCAATTGCATGAAGATTTTCGGCATGGATATAATATTAGAACTGACACGACATTAAGAAAAAACATTTCAGACACAGAGAAATACAATTTTGCATAAAAGCATGTGCATGTGTGTGTGTGTGTGTGCATGTGTGCGTGTGCGTGCGTGTGTGTGTGTGTGTTGTTGGGGTATAGGGCTGTGTGTGTTGCGGCATCATTATGTTGGAGATAAATGTAAAGGATAGAGGTGGATTGGTTAGGGATAACGTGTATGCAAGTGAGGGTGTGGATATGTGCGCATTTGTGTGTGTGTGTGTGTGTGTGTGTGTGTGTGTGTGTGTGTGTGTGTGTGTGTGTGTGTGTGTGTGTGTGTGTGTGTGTGTGTGTGTGTGTGTGTGTGTGTGTGTGAGAGAGAGAGAGAGAGAGAGAGAGAGAGAGAGAGAGAGAGAGAGAGAGAGAGAGAGAGAGAGAGAGAGAGAGAGAGAGAGAGAGAGAGAGAGAGAGAGAGAGAGAGAGAGAGAGAGAGAGAGAGAGAGAGAGAACAAGAACAAGAACAAGAACAAGAACAACGATTTAATGAACTGGGCCATCTGCCCATGTCAAACGGAACAGTGGGGTAGGGGCGATAACAAATAAGAAAATAAAAAATAACATAGAATACGCCGAAAAAATCATGCAAAATTTGGCAAGCAATATACCAGAAACTGTTATTCCTCCCCCCCATCCCACCCCCACCCCCCTTTTCTTACAAACAAACTCACAGAGAAGAGCGTTCACACGCCCTCATACGCACACATCTATCCAGTCACACGCACACCCTCCCCCCCCCCCCCCCCCCCCCACCCCCCACACACTCTGCCAGATCCGTGTACATCTTAAACCTGCATGTCTAATAAACATCAATACGCAAAACCGTGAATTCCGACTAGAAGGTTCTATAGGGTAACAAATGTTGCAACAATGTACTCATAGCAAGGTCTTTTAAGACATAATTGTGCAGTTTTGTAAATGGACTCCTTTACAAGCAATGACATAATTTTTTTTTCCACACACAGATACACACATCCCTCCCCCCTCACACATGCACACTTACACATATATACCCCCACTCACCCAACACTCACACACACACACACACACACACACACACACACACACACACACACACACACACACACACACACACACACGCGCGCGCGCGCGCGCGCGCGCGCGCGCGCGCGCGCACACACACACACACTCTCAACAAAAACAATTCGTAATATGTGACTTAATACACACAGTTTTACATGTAATCATACGAAGAAGTTACAGTTAAGGCAGGAAGCACAGAGAGAGAGAGAGAGAGAGAGAGAGAGAGAGAGAGAGAGAGAGAGAGAGAGAGAGAGAGAGAGAGAGAGAGAGAGAGAGAGAGAGAGAGAGAGAGAGAGAGAGAGACAGAGAGAGAGACAGAGAGAGAGACAGAGAGAGAGACAGAGAGAGAGTGAGATCAGGTACCAGGCTTCGGATGTTTTAATGTTCATAAAACAGACCCCTAACATTTTCAATTACGTCGAATTGAAAACAATGCAATCGAAGTGCAGTTTTGCTTGGACTCTGAAATGACGGAGAGAGGGAGGCATTTAGTCAGACAGACAGACAGATAGGCAGAGGGAGATAGATTGGTAGACAAGCGCAAAAAAGCCACATATACACCGAGGTGGACATGGTCCGCCATTTCCCCGAAGACAAATGTGGCTGTCCCAATGACTAATACTCAGATGAAGGCACAGGACTACCAGCTGTTGGCTGTCACAATGACCAATGCTCAGATGAAGGCACAGGGTTACCAGCTGTTGGCTGTCACAATGACTAATGCTCAGATGAAGGCACTGGGTTACCAGCTGTTGGCTGTCACAATGACCAATGCTCAGATGAAGGCACTGGGTTACCAGCTGTTGGCTGTCACAATGACTAATGCTCAGATGAAGGCACAGGGTTACCAGCTGTTGGCTGTCACAATGACTAATGCTCAGATGAAGGCACAGGGTTACCAGCTGTTGGCTGTCACAATGACTAATGCTCAGATGAAGGCACTGGGTTACCAGCTGTTGGCTGTCACAATGACCAATGCTCAGATGAAGGCACAGGGTTACCAGCTGTTGGCTGTCACAATGACTAATGCTCAGATGAAGGCACAGGGTTACCAGCTGTTGGCTGTCACAATGACTAATGCTCAGATGAAGGCACAGGGTTACCAGCTGTTGGCTGTTACAATGACTAATGCTCAGATGAAGGCACTGGGTTACCAGCTGTTGGCTGTCACAATGACTAATGCTCAGATGAAGGCACATGACTACCAGCTGTTGGCTGTCACAATGACTAATGCTCAGATGAAGGCACAGGGTTACCAGCTGTTGGCTGTCACAATGACTAATGCTCAGATGAAGGCACTGGGTTACCAGCTGTTGGCTGTCACAATGACTAATGCTCAGATGAAGGCACAGGGTTACCAGCTGTTGGCTGTCACAATGACTAATGCTCAGATGAAGGCACAGCTGGGTTACCAGCTGTTGGCTGTGGCACAATGACTAATGCTCAGATGAAGGCACATGGGTTACCAGCTGTTGGCTGTCACAATGACTAATGCTCAGATGAAGGCACTGGGTTACCAGCTGTTGGCTGTCACAATGACTAATGCTCAGATGAAGGCACTGGGTTACCAGCTGTTGGCTGTCACAATGACTAATGCTCAGATGAAGGCACAGGGTTACCAGCTGTTGGCTGTCACAATGACCAGCTGTTGGCTGTCACAATGACTAATGCTCAGATGAAGGCACTGGGTTACCAGCTGTTGGCTGTCACAATGACTAATGCTCAGATGAAGGCACTGGGTTACCAGCTGTTGGCTGTCACAATGACTAATGCTCAGATGAAGGCACAGGGTTACCAGCTGTTGGCTGTCACAATGACTAATGCTCAGATGAAGGCACAGGGTTACCAGCTGTTGGCTGTCACAATGACTAATGCTCAGATGAAGGCACATGAGCTGTTGGCTGTACCAGCTGTTGGCTGTTGGCACAATGACTAATGCTCAGATGAAGGCACATGACTACCAGCTGTTGGCTGTCACAATGACTAATGCTCAGATGAAGGCACAGGGTTACCAGCTGTTGGCTGTCACAATGACTAATGCTCAGATGAAGGCACAGCTGGGTTACCAGCTGTTGGCTGTTCACAATGACTAATGCTCAGATGAAGGCACTGGGTTACCAGCTGTTGGCTGTCACAATGACTAATGCTCAGATGAAGGCACTGGGTTACCAGCTGTTGGCTGTCACAATGACTAATGCTCAGATGAAGGCACAGGGTTACCAGCTGTTGGCTGTCACAATGACTAATGCTCAGATGAAGGCACTGGGTTACCAGCTGTTGGCTGTCACAATGACTAATGCTCAGATGAAGGCACAGGGTTACCAGCTGTTGGCTGTCACAATGACTAATGCTCAGATGAAGGCACAGGGTTACCAGCTGTTGGCTGTCACAATGACTAATGCTCAGATGAAGGCACAGGGTTACCAGCTGTTGGCTGTCACAATGACTAATGCTCAGATGAAGGCACAGGGTTACCAGCTGTTGGCTGTCACAATGACTAATGCTCAGATGAAGGCACTGGGTTACCAGCTGTTGGCTGTCACAATGACTAATGCTCAGATGAAGGCACAGGGTTACCAGCTGTTGGCTGTCACAATGACTAATGCTCAGATGAAGGCACTGGGTTACCAGCTGTTGGCTGTCACAATGACTAATGCTCAGATGAAGGCACTGGGTTACCAGCTGTTGGCTGTCACAATGACTAATGCTCAGATGAAGGCACAGGGTTACCAGCTGTTGGCTGTCACAATGACTAATGCTCAGATGCACTGGGTTAAGGCACATGGGTTACCAGCTGTTGGCTGTCACAATGACTAATGCTCAGATGAAGGCACAGGGTTACCAGCTGTTGGCTGTCACAATGACTAATGCTCAGATGAAGGCACAGGGTTACCAGCTGTTGGCTGTCACAATGACTAATGCTCAGATGAAGGCACAGGGTTACCAGCTGTTGGCTGTCACAATGACTAATGCTCAGATGAAGGCACTGGGTTACCAGCTGTTGGCTGTCACAATGACAATAATGCTCAGATGAAGGCACTGGGTTACCAGCTGTTGGCTGTCACAATGACTAATGCTCAGATGAAGGCACTGGGTTACCAGCTGTTGGCTGTCACAATGA
Source organism: Phymorhynchus buccinoides (assembly GCA_017654935.2). NCBI lineage: Eukaryota > Metazoa > Mollusca > Gastropoda > Neogastropoda > Raphitomidae > Phymorhynchus > Phymorhynchus buccinoides. Next base: position 3,416,924 of record CM065680.1, on the reverse strand, counting down.
CTAATGCTCAGATGAAGGCACTGGGTTACCAGCTGTTGGCTGTCACAATGACTAATGCTCAGATGAAGGCACTGGGTTACCAGCTGTTGGCTGTCACAATGACTAATGCTCAGATGAAGGCACTGGGTTACCAGCTGTTGGCTGCTGTCACAATGACTAATGCTCAGATGAAGGCACTGGGTTACCAGCTGTTGGCTGTCACAATGACTAATGCTCAGATGAAGGCACTGGGTTACCAGCTGTTGGCTGTCACAATGACTAATGCTCAGATGAAGGCACTGGGTTACCAGCTGTTGGCTGTCACAATGACTAATGCTCAGATGAAGGCACTGGGTTACCAGCTGTTGGCTGTCACAATGACTAATGCTCAGATGAAGGCACTGGGTTACCAGCTGTTGGCTGTCACAATGACTAATGCTCAGATGAAGGCACTGGGTTACCAGCTGTTGGCTGTCACAATGACTAATGCTCAGATGAAGGCACAGGGTTACCAGCTGTTGGCTGTCACAATGACTAATGCTCAGATGAAGGCACAGGGTTACCAGCTGTTGGCTGTCACAATGACTAATGCTCAGATGAAGGCACTGGGTTACCAGCTGTTGGCTGTCACAATGACTAATGCTCAGATGAAGGCACAGGGTTACCAGCTGTTGGCTGTCACAATGACCAATGCTCAGATGAAGGCACTGGGTTACCAGCTGTTTGCTGTCACAATGACTAATGCTCAGATGAAGGCACAGGGTTACCAGCTGTCGGCTGTCGCAGGGAAGGGGCAGTGTGCCAGACAGTGACACCCATCTTTCGGTATGGTCTGCCAGCACATACACTATCTGACATTTTCACCAGTTCCAACGACATGAGCTCGTTTCTATCCTCTCCTACAAATGTACAATCCTATCTAGCTTCTTTCCCTTGTATTGTTTGATGATGATGGTACATGTTTAGTTTTTTGTGTAATGTTTACAGTATGATGTCTGATGTATGAATAGTGCATGTTTATATCATTTAACAAACCTGCAATTGTGCGATATTATTTAATGTTCTGAAAAATAATAAACAACACCCAAAACACCAGCTCTTCCTTACAGACAAGTAAAACCGTTGTACTGATTGGTAAACAAATAGGGTCTTTATTACTTACTGTCCGTTGTTAAATTAGTCAAATATTTATTGACATCGAAGCCCAAAAATATCAAAGCAGCAATGCTGGCCTGTATGTACAAGATAATCTGTTAGCAGCAAACACACAGGGCCTCATAGAAAAATAGAACCAGATAGAAAAATAGAAGAAAAAGTAGAAAAAAGAATGATAAATTGCTTATGCTTTTCTTTAGAACTGAGAGAGCTTTTGTTGTTGGTGTTGTTGTTATTGTGCCTTAGTTGTTTTGCTTTTCAATATATTTTGCTTTTGTAAGATTTTGTTGTTGTGTTCTAGATTAGTTTTCTTTTTACTGCATTTTGTACTTTTTGAAATTGTCTTTCTTGTTGTTGTCATCGTCTTCGTCGTTGTCATTGTCATCGCTTTGTGTAGTTGGCTGATTCATCTGAGTTTCTGTATTCCCACAGAATGTCGCAGGTTTGCATTTTGTAGAATGTTCCTTCATCTGCCATGCACTTTGCAGCCTTCCTTTTCTTTGTCTAGATGACATGTATGACAAGAGTTGTGCAAATGGCACGGATATATTCTTTATTTGTCGACAGATCTTTCCCGCAGAGCGAAAATAAACGAAATAAATGTGGATGTTAAGGGCAGCAAACATATTCCCAACAGATACCAAACTGGTAAGCTGGCGTTGACAAGAGAATGATATTTTGTATCACATTTTAAAAAACCCACCGAGATCTGGCCACCTTCTTTTAACCAAGTGGACGTGTCGGAATAAAACGTGAGAAGAGAGCAGACAAGGATAGGGGATGAGGGGGGATGGGGTGGGGAGGACACTGTCTTTAAATCCTACACCATAACCATGTTTTAGAAGTGTTGTCATCAGGGGAAATGGATTTGTCACCTCTCCGGTTCAAAAACAAACACAACCTGGTCCCTCCTGGATGTCTGTGTAAGCCATAATAAGACTTTGGCCATCGCTTTAGCTCGTAAAAGGCTTGAAAATAAACCGAAATGTTGCTAATTTTTTAACGGAGTTGCTGTTTTTATTTCTTCTAATCTCACTCTGTTTCTATGTCTTATTGTTTTATGTTTGAATTTGTAAGAAAGCAAATCACAATGATTACGTCTTGTTTTTGTAACCTTCAGAAGTCACAGAGGTGGAATGAAAACCAGTCAGCCAAAAGTAGACAAAAACAACCAAGCCAACAACTAAAACAACAGCAGCAAAGCCTCAGATGTGGATTAGGTGAGAACTGTCGTGCGATGTTCTTACAATCAGGAGCTAAGCATGTAGTATGAGAGAGAGAGAGAGAGAGAGAGAGAGAGAGAGAGAGAGAGAGAGAGAGAGAGAGAGAGAGAGAGAGAGAGAGAGAGAGAGAGAGAGAGAGAGAGAACTCGAACTCGAACTCGAATGTTTTAATTGCACAGACAAACGTCCTTACAATAGCCGAAGACAAACCAACCAAATTGAACACAATAATTGTTATAAACAACATAAATCATGCAGAGCTATAAACCTGACACATACACACACACACACACACACACACACACACACACACACGCGCACACGCACACACACACACACACACACACACACACGCACACACGCACACACACACACATACACACGCGCGCGCGCGCGCGCACACACACACACACAAACATATACACAATATGAGATGTAGGCCACAGCCGTAAAGGAAGACAAATGAAAATGTAGGCCACAGCGGTAAGGGAATTATACATTTTCTTTTCATTGTCAGCGACTCTTTTCTTTTCTACACTGAAGACATTGTGCAAGCATTAATGGGTTTAAACATTGAAAGAAGCGTGAAATGGTATGTAGGTCATTTCTCTGAGTAAGCAGTGAACGTGGAAACACGGCTTCACGTATATGTGAATAGGCATGACAAGCATAGATCAAATGAATTTCATTTCCCTCACTTGCACCACATAATGGGCAAGAGAGAGAGAGAGAGAGAGAGAGAGAGAGAGAGAGAGAGAGAGAGAGAGAGAGAGAGAGAGAGAGAGAGAGAGAGAGAGAGAGAGAGAGAGAGAGAGAGAGAGAGAGAGAGAGAGAGAGAGAGAGAGAGAGAGAGAGAGAGAGAGAGAGGGAGAAGGAGAGGGGTAGTCAAATCCAATTCAAACCGGAGTGTGTGTGTGTGTCAGATCGAATGTAGCAACCAAAACAAATGCCATATTCTCGTTGTGCCCTAAGCACAAAGATATTCAACTAAAGTGCGTGCATTCTTTTACTACGTATGACACTCTGTTCGTGTTCTATGGGGCCCGTCACCGCAGGCAGTACCTTAGTTTGAAATGCTTTGCTTCACGTGCATTAAATGTATAGTGATGTTTCATTTATGTTTGTCAGTATCTGTTCTCTCTGTGTCTCTCTCTGCGCCACCATGTATCCACCCATCCACCCAATCACACGCAAACACACGCACACACACATGCACGCACTCACGCGCACGCACACGCACGCACACGCACGCACACACACGCACGCACGCACACACATACACGCACACACACCGCGCACACGCACGCACAGAGAGACAGACACGCAGACACAGAGAGCAGAAGACGAGATTGGGGAGAGAGAGAGAGAGAGAGAGAGAGAGAGAGAGAGAGAGAGAGAGAGAGGGGGGGGAGGTGTCTACGGGAGGGGGCTGAATATTTTTCAGGAGAAGCTGGATCATGGAGGGCGTTCAAAAATATACAAAGTCAGCATGTTTTTGTGAAATATGTTAAGCGCTCCACAAATTGCACCAAGTCTCAAGGTTTTTTTCTTCCTCCTCCTCCTCCTCCTCCTCCTCCTCCTCCTCCTTCGTCTTCTTCTTTTTTCTTCTTCTTCAATTATGAAATCATATAGAAACGTTCTGCTCCACAGCTCTCTAAACATTCAGTAAAACTTCCACTGCCCGGAATACTGGTGCAATCGGGTTCCACGACGTCACTGGAGGCACTCAGCCACCCTGAGGGCACGTGTAGTGTTTAGCCACTACTTTCTGTTAGTGAGTTTAGCCTCCTGCGTGTATGTCAGGCTGTCGCGTCTGACTAGAGAGAGACACATAGCAGAGGCTGCTATTTCGGATAGCTTGGCTACATTTGGTTGGTATATGAATTGTGTTCATTGAAAGGACACAGTCCTAGTAGTAGTAGTAGTAGTAGTAGTAGTAGTAGTAGTAGTAGTAGTAGTAGTAGTAGTAGTAGTAGTCACAGCAGTTGTTGTTGCTGATTGATATGTGTATTGTTTGTGTCTGCTGATGTTATTGGATTTTTGTTTCATGTTTTTATTCCATTTCAATTTTGTGTAAAGCGCCCTGTAGCCTACATAGTAGGATGGGCGCTATATAAATTTTCCTCATTATTATTATTATTATTTAACACGTGCCTTGTTTGGGCTACATCCCAAACAGACCGGCATACATGACATGCTCCACATGTGGGCGTTGAAACTCACTGTCTATATGGTGTTCTATGAAAGGACACAGAGCTCACTGTCTATGGTGTTCATTGAAAGGACACAGAGCTCACTGTCTATATGGTGTTCTATGAAAGGACACAGAGCTCACTGTCTATGGTGTTCATTGAAAGGACACAGAGCTCACTGTCTATATGGTGTTCATTGAAAGGACACAGAGCTCACTGTCTATGGTGTTCTATGAAAGGACACAGAGCTCACTGTCTATATGGTGTTCTATGAAAGGACACAGAGCTCACTGTCTATGGTGTTCATTGAAAGGACACGGAGCTCACTGTCTATGGTGTTCTATGAAAGGACACGGAGCTCACTGTCTATGGTGTTCTATGAAAGGGCACAGAGCTCACTGTCTATGGTGTTCTATGAAAGGACACGGAGCTCACTGTCTATGGTGTTCATTGAAAGGACACAGAGCTCACTGTCTATGGTGTTCATTGAAAGGACACAGAGCTCACTGTCTATGGTGTTCATTGAAAGGACACAGAGCTCACTGTCTATGGTGTTCATTGAAAGGACACGGAGCTCACTGTCTATGGTGTTCTATGAAAGGACACGGAGCTCACTGTCTATGGTGTTCTATGAAAGGACACGGAGCTCACTGTCTATGGTGTTCTATGAAAGGACACGGAGCTCACTGTCTATGGTGTTCATTGAAAGGACACGGAGCTCACTGTCTATGGTGTTCATTGAAAGGACACGGAGCTCACTGTCTATGGTGTTCTATGAAAGGACACGGAGCTCACTGTCTATGGTGTTCTATGAAAGGACACGGAGCTCACTGTCTATGGTGTTCATTGAAAGGACACGGAGCTCACTGTCTATGGTGTTCTATGAAAGGACACGGTGCTCACTGTCTATGGTGTTCTATGAAAGGACACATAGCTCACTGTCTATGGTGTTCTATGAAAGGACACGGAGCTCACTGTCTATGGTGTTCTATGAAAGGACACGGAGCTCACTGTCTATGGTGTTCATTGAAAGGACACGGAGCTCACTGTCTATGGTGTTCTATGAAAGGACACAGAGCTCACTGTCTATGGTGTTCTATGAAAGGACACAGAGCTCACTGTCTATGGTGTTCTATGAAAGGACACGGAGCTCACTGTCTATGGTGTTCTATGAAAGGACACAGAGCTCACTGTCTATGGTGTTCATTGAAAGGACACAGAGCTCACTGTCTATGGTGTTCATTGAAAGGACACAGAGCTCACTGTCTATGGTGTTCTATGAAAGGACACGGAGCTCACTGTCTATGGTGTTCTATGAAAGGACACGGAGCTCACTGTCTATGGTGTTCTATGAAAGGACACAGAGCTCACTGTCTATGGTGTTCTATGAAAGGACACGGAGCTCACTGTCTATGGTGTTCTATGAAAGGACACGGAGCTCACTGTCTATGGTGTTCTATGAAAGGACACTGAGCTCACTGTCTATGGTGTTCTATGAAAGGACACAGAGCTCACTGTCTATGGTGTTCTATGAAAGGACACGGAGCTCACTGTCTATGGTGTTCTATGAAAGGACACGGAGCTCACTGTCTATGGTGTTCTATGAAAGGACACAGAGCTCACTGTCTATGGTGTTCTATGAAAGGACACGGAGCTCACTGTCTATGGTGTTCTATGAAAGGACACGGAGCTCACTGTCTATGGTGTTCTATGAAAGGACACGGTGCTCACTGTCTATGGTGTTCTATGAAAGGACACATAGCTCACTGTCTATGGTGTTCTATGAAAGGACACGGAGCTCACTGTCTATGGTGTTCTATGAAAGGACACGGAGCTCACTGTCTATGGTGTTCTATGAAAGGACACGGAGCTCACTGTCTATGGTGTTCTATGAAAGGACACTGAGCTCACTGTCTATGGTGTTCTATGAAAGGACACGGAGCTCACTGTCTATGGTGTTCTATGAAAGGACACGGAGCTCACTGTCTATGGTGTTCATTGAAAGGACACAGAGCTCACTGTCTATGGTGTTCATTGAAAGGACACAGAGCTCACTGTCTATGGTGTTCATTGAAAGGACACAGAGCTCACTGTCTATGGTGTTCTATGAAAGGACACAGAGCTCACTGTCTATGGTGTTCTATGAAAGGACACGGAGCTCACTGTCTATGGTGTTCTATGAAAGGACACGGAGCTCACTGTCTATGGTGTTCTATGAAAGGACACAGAGCTCACTGTCTATGGTGTTCTATGAAAGGACACGGAGCTCACTGTCTATGGTGTTCTATGAAAGGACACGGAGCTCACTGTCTATGGTGTTCTATGAAAGGACACAGAGCTCACTGTCTATGGTGTTCTATGAAAGGACACAGAGCTCACTGTCTATGGTGTTCTATGAAAGGACACGGAGCTCACTGTCTATGGTGTTCTATGAAAGGACACGGAGCTCACTGTCTATGGTGTTCTATGAAAGGACACAGAGCTCACTGTCTATGGTGTTCTATGAAAGGACACGGAGCTCACTGTCTATGGTGTTCTATGAAAGGACACAGAGCTCACTGTCTATGGTGTTCTATGAAAGGACACATAGCTCACTGTCTATGGTGTTCTATGAAAGGACACGGAGCTCACTGTCTATGGTGTTCTATGAAAGGACACATAGCTCACTGTCTATGGTGTTCTATGAAAGGACACAGAGCTCACTGTCTATGGTGTTCATTGAAAGGACACGGAGCTCACTGTCTATGGTGTTCTATGAAAGGACACGGAGCTCACTGTCTATGGTGTTCTATGAAAGGACACGGTGCTCACTGTCTATGGTGTTCTATGAAAGGACACGGAGCTCACTGTCTATGGTGTTCTATGAAAGGACACATAGCTCACTGTCTATGGTGTTCTATGAAAGGACACGGAGCTCACTGTCTATGGTGTTCTATGAAAGGACACAGAGCTCACTGTCTATGGTGTTCTATGAAAGGACACAGAGCTCACTGTCTATGGTGTTCTATGAAAGGACACGGAGCTCACTGTCTATGGTGTTCTATGAAAGGACACGGAGCTCACTGTCTATGGTGTTCTATGAAAGGACACGGAGCTCACTGTCTATGGTGTTCTATGAAAGGACACGGAGCTCACTGTCTATGGTGTTCATTGAAAGGACACAGAGCTCACTGTCTATGGTGTTCTATGAAAGGACACGGAGCTCACTGTCTATGGTGTTCTATGAAAGGACACAGAGCTCACTGTCTATGGTGTTCTATGAAAGGACACAGAGCTCACTGTCTATGGTGTTCTATGAAAGGACACAGAGCTCACTGTCTATGGTGTTCATTGAAAGGACACAGAGCTCACTGTCTATGGTGTTCATTGAAAGGACACAGAGCTCACTGTCTATGGTGTTCTATGAAAGGACACAGAGCTCACTGTCTATGGTGTTCATTGAAAGGACACAGAGCTCACTGTCTATGGTGTTCATTGAAAGGACACGGAGCTCACTGGGACACACCGCGGGACAATTGCACATCTTATACCTGTCTGGCTGTCTGACTGTCTGTCTCTCTCTGTCTCTCTATTTCTTTCGCCTCTCTCGATACCTCTCTCTCTCTCTCTCTCTCTCTCTCTCTCTCTCTCTCTCTCTCTCTCTCTCTCTCTCTCTCTCTCTCTCTCTCTCTCTCTCTCAAAGACTCCGGGCAATGAATAATGTACATCCCTCTTAAACTTTCAAGTGCATCTCTTTAGCACTGTGTTACTTATAAGGGTCTTATGTCCAAATGTAGTCCTTTATTTTACTTGTTTCATGTTTTGCCTACAAGGTACTTTCTATTTTATGGGAAACGGAATCATTCATTCAATGTTTAAATCTCTGCATGTATTTGCCTTAATTCATTGTATTTTGTCTGTCTATCGCTTTGCCTTTAAACTACTTGTTAAGAAAATGCTTAAACCTAAGTATGTTGCCTTCAACTTGTTATCAATTATTATTTGTTTCACTCGATCTTTGTTCTACAATGCATATTTTCTCGTAATCTATGGTGTAAGTAGATCTCTCTCTCTCTCTCTCTCTCTCTCTCTCTCTCTCTCTCTCTCTCTCTCTCTCTCTCTCTCTCTCTCTCTCTCTCTCTCTCTCTCTCTCTCTCTCTCTCTCTCTCTGGCCACCTTTCAATATTGAATATGAAAAATAAAACCTCTCTCTCTCTCTCTCTCTCTCTCTCTCTCTCTCTCTCTCTCTCTCTCTCTCTCTCTCTCTCTCTCTCTCTCTCTCTCTCTCTCTCTCTCTCTCTCTCTCTCTCGCTCTCTCTCACTCCCTCTCTTTCGCAGTCCCCTCGCGGCTTGACATTGACCTGGACCTGATATATATTCAATAATCGGAATCATCATAAGCCAATGTAAAGAAGCTTCTAAATGTCTCACAAAAATGTGGTAGTAGAAAAGTGTTTACAGATGCTCCCATAGAAAATGTATAACTGTTTTAACCTTGACCCTGACCTTGAGCTTCGTCAGCACCTAATAGTCACTGTGCAAAGAAGAAAGTGTAAGAAGAAATAAAATAAAAACAAAAAAACGATATCATGGTGACCTTGACCTTGACCTTAATTAGTACCCAATGTTTATAATGATCATAAGTCAATGCACCAAGTTTGAATATCCTAAGTGATGCGAAATATATGGGCACAAGAAGATATTTAGGTTTTCAAGGTCAAACGTCAAGGTCAAGGTCAGCATGGTAAAATGTGTTATAAGAACGTATTGGCGAGCAATGATGCACCATCACAGCAAATTTGAAGCGATTCCATCCAGCGGTTCACAAGATAGAGACTTGACCAATAATTCACATGCACGCACGGATGGACGACAAATTCAGTGGGAAAAAGTTCTTAAAAAAATACTGCATTGAAATACGTTGAAAATGTGGCCATATATTGACGATTAGGTGTTTTGAGGTTCGAACCCTGTAGCCGGTGTGAAATTGACATTGGAACAACTGCAACAATTGGCCGATACCTAATATACACTGGATCATGTATGCTAAAATGCATTGAAATAGAGTGAATTGTTTTCAGTAAAACGCGCACAAACGGACGGACGGACGTACGCCGCACTTTCGCACGAACGGACGGACCGACCAAACAAAAACAATAGTCTCCCTGCTTCGCTCGGGGACTACCATCAACAACAACCTCAAAGAAGGGACCGGTCGCTGATGCATTAGTTAAGGGGGAGGATTGGGGCGCAGTAAGGTGACAGGGCGGTGCTAGGTGGTGCTGGCCAAAGGCACTACTGCTCGGGCTTGGCTGCTTTCCCAGAGACAGAGCCCCAAACTAATTTCCCCGGGGAAAGGAAAAAGCCAGAGATGGGACGACTTCTTTTCTTTTCCTCACTCTGACAAATCGGCCGTCCCTGGAGATCTCAGGACACTATTGGGATGGAAAAGGAAGGAGGGAAACAGACAGAAAAGACCCATTGGCAATTGTTGGCGGATGCCCAGAGTAATCTGAATGCACCGGGTCAGCCAGGCGGAGAGGGGCAGAGGACGGGTCAGGGGACGGGAGATTAGCAGTACCTGCAGGCCTCTCAGGCACTGGACAATGCTGGCTTCTTCGCCTTCACATAATGGTCACTGTTGATGCGGATATTTGCCTTTCCTTCCTGCTACCAATGATTAGGGGGGAATGGGAATATACATTGTGCAGCAAGAAACGATTGAAGAATCGTCCCATTTGTTAAGAATGTTTGTCTCTAGTCTTGGTTTCTTGAGGAGAGTTGTTAAAATTACTTCTGAATCTGATTCTGATGATTAGTCGAATGGGCCACTTGTGGCAATGGTCAACCTATGGCGATATTTTTCACGCCAGAGGGCAGTCAATGCACTAGGGGCTTATCACGCGATTTTCTTACTTGGGCGTAGTGAGAGAGAGAGAGAGAGTGATGGTAGGACCACTCACTGTCTCTCTCTCTCTTTCTTTATCCCCAACTAATAACATAGAGAGGATTAGCCCCACACGAGCGTCATGCCCTCTGGCGTGAGAAAATCGCACTGAGTCTCTCATTAATCGACGAAAAGACTTGGAGAGAGCACCTAAACATAATAAATAAGGTTGACATTAGATACATTAAAATAGCGAGGATGACCTGGCCAGCCAGTGCCCGATCGGCCGGTCACCGGCGTGATGCCACGTTCAGCAGCAAGTAGTCCTATGCTCACTCTGATCTTATTTTCTTTTGTTCGTAGTCTTCCATTCTTGTTCTTGATCTTTCTTTCATGCTCTTGATCTTCCCTTCTTCTTGATCTTCCACTCTTCTTGATCTTCCACTCTTCTTGATCTTCCACTCTTCTTGATCTTCATTTCTTCTTCATCTTCCATTCTTCTTGATCTTCCCTTCTTCTTCATCTTCCCTTCTTCTTGATCTTCCATTCTTCTTGATCTTCCATTCTTCTTGATCTTCCATTCTTCTTGATCTTCCACTCTTCTTGATCTTCCTTTCTTCTTCATCTTCCACTCTTCTTGATCTTCCACTCTTCTTGATCTTCCATTCTTCTTGATCTTCCATTCTTCTTCATCTTCCATTCTTCTTGATCTTCCCTTCTTCTTGATCTTCCATTCTTCTTGATCTTCCACTCTTCTTGATCTTCCTTTCTTCTTCATCTTCCACTCTTCTTGATCTTCCCTTCTTCTTGATCTTCCATTCTTCTTGATCTTCCATTCTTCTTGATCTTCCACTCTTCTTGATCTTCCCTTCTTCTTCATCTTCCACTCTTCTTCATCTTCCATTCTTCTTGATCTTCCCTTCTTCTTGATCTTCCATCTTCATCTTCCTTCTTCTTGATCTTCCTTCTTCATCTTCCTTCTTCTTGATCTTCCTTCTTCATCTTCCTTCTTCATCTTCCTTCTTCTTGATCTTCCTTCTTCATCTTCCTTCTTCTTGATCTTCCTTCTTCATCTTCCTTCTTCTTGATCTTCCTTCTTCTTCCTTCTTCTTGATCTTTGATCTTCTTCTTCATCTTCTTCTTCATCTTCCTTCTTCTTGATCGTCCTCCTTGATCTTCCTTCTTCATCTTCCTTCTTCTTGATCTTCCTTCTTCATCTTCCTTCTTCTTGATCTTCCTTCTTCATCTTCCTTCTTCATCTTCCTTCTTCTTGATCTTCCTCCTTGATCTTCCTTCTTCATCTTCCTTCTTCTTGATCTTCCTTCTTCATCTTCCTTCTTCTTGATCTTCATTCTTCTTCATCTTCCTTCTTCTTGATCTTCATTTCTTCTTGATCTTCCATTCTTCTTGATCTTCCATTCTTCTTGATCTTCCATTCTTCTTGATCTTCCATTCTTCTTGATCTTCCACTCTTCTTGATCTTCCATTCTTCTTGATCTTCCATTCTTCTTGATCTTCCATTCTTCTTGATCTTCCATTCTTCTTGATCTTCCACTCTTCTTGATCTTCCTTTCTTCTTCATCTTCCACTCTTCTTGATCTTCCATTCTTCTTGATCTTCCATTCTTCTTGATCTTCCATTCTTCTTGATCTTCCATTCTTCTTGATCTTCCATTCTTCTTGATCTTCCACTCTTCTTGATCTTCCCTTCTTCTTGATCTTCCATTCTTCTTGATCTTCCATTCTTCTTGATCTTCATTCTTCTTGATCTTCCATTCTTCTTGATCTTCCCTTCTTCTTGATCTTCCATTCTTCTTGATCTTCCATTCTTCTTCATCTTCCTTCTTCTTGATCTTCCATTCTTCTTGATCTTCCTTCTTCATCTTCCTTCTTCTTGGTTTTCCATTCTTCTTGATCTTCCATTCTTCTTGATCTTCCATTCTTCTTGATCTTCCATTCTTCTTGATCTTCCATTCTTCTTGATCTTCCTTCTTCATCTTCCTTCTTCTTGGTTTTCCATTCTTCTTGATCTTCCTTCTTCATCTTCCTTCTTCTTGATTTTCCATTCTTCTTGATCTTCCACTCTTCTTGATCTTCCCTTCTTCTTGATCTTCCACTCTTCTTGATCTTCCATTCTTCTTGATCTTCCACTCTTCTTGATCTTCCACTCTTCTTGGTGTTTCCTTACTGATCTTTTTTTCTTCTAGATCTTTCCTCCCTCCTTTATTTCCCCATTCTTTCTTCTCTTGGTCTCTTCTTGTTTTCCTCCATCTTAATGCATTTCTGTAGATCTTGTTTTTACATATAAAGTTTCTGACTGCAAGGATTGTTTTTACATATAAAGTGCTTGACTGCAAGGATTGCCGATTGTTTATATATATAAAGTGCCTGACTGCAAGGGTTGTTTTTACATATAAAGTGCCTGACTGCAATGATTGTTTTTATATATAAAGTGCCTGACTGCAAGGGTTGTTTTTACATATAAAGTGCCTGACTGCAAGGGTTGTTTTTACATATAAAGTGCCTGACTGCAAGGATTGTTTTTATATATAAAGTGCCTGACTGCAAAGGTTGTTTTTATATATCAAGTGCCTGACTGCAAGGATTGTTTTTATATATAAAGTGCCTGACTGCAAAGGTTGTTTTTATATATAAAGTGCCTGACTGCAAGGATTGTTTTTACATATAAAGTGCCTGACTGCAAAGGTTGTTTTTATATATAAAGTGCCTGACTGCAAAGGTTGTTTTTATATATAAAGTGCCTGACTGCAAAGGTTGTTTTTATATATAAAGTGCCTGACTGCAAGGATTGTTTTTATATATAAAGTGCCTGACTGCAAAGGTTGTTTTTACATATAAAGTGCCTGACTGCAAGGATTGTTTTTATATATAAAGTGCCTGACTGCAAAGGTTGTTTTTATATATAAAGTGCCTGACTGCAAGGATTGGTTGATGACACAGGTCAGGGCAGGAAGGAGTACATCAACACCATCCACCAAAATGGATGCAGGAATTGGGGACAACATTTTGGGCTGGGTATAAAAGATTTTCGCTTTCAAACATATTTTGTCCTGGTGAAAATAGCGACAGGGTGAAGAGTGAAGAGGTTCATTAGCACAATGAGGACTGAGGTGGGGAGGGGGAGGGGTGAATCAGCGTATGTGCTTTTTTAATTGTGATAATTTGTTTTAAAAATAATTCGCAAGGCATCTCGAAGGTCACTAGAGCAAACGCTAACGAAGATAGATCCTCAGCGACGTGCTGGCTCAAGTCGTGCAGCTCCAGTAGTGCTCCTTGGCACATTGAACGAGGCCAGCCACACGTTGCCTGGCCTCAAAGGAGATCTGGTGGTGCACAGCCACACCCGTTTCCAGCCTCTTTCTTTCCGCGGATGACGCCGAGTGTGTCTGACAGCCCAGCGGCCTATCAGTGAGGAGGGGCCAGAAGGCACACACCCACAACAAGTGTGTCTGACAGCCCAGCGGCCTATCAGTGAGGAGGGGCCAGAAGGCACACACCGACAACAAGTGTGTCTGACAGCCCAGCGGCCTATCAGTGAGGAGGGGCCAGAAGGCACACACCCACAACAAGTGTGTCTGACAGCCCAGCGGCCTATCAGTGAGGAGGGGCCAGAAGGCACACACCGACAACAAGTGTGTCTGACATCCCAGCGGCCTATCGGTGAGGAGGGGCCAGAAGGCACACACCGACAACAAGTGTGTCTGACAGCCCAGCGGCCTATCAGTGAGGAGGGGCCAGAAGGCACACACCGACAACAAGTGTGTCTGACAGCCCAGCGGCCTATCAGTGAGGAGGGGCCAGAAGGCACACACCGACAACGAGTGTGTCTGACAGCCCAGCGGCCTATCAGTGAGGAGGGGCCAGAAGGCACACACCGACAACAAGTGTGTCTGACAGCCCAGCGGCCTATCAGTGAGGAGGGGCCAGAAGGCACACACCGACAACAAGTGTGTCTGACAGCCCAGCGGCCTATCAGTGAGGAGGGGCCAGAAGGCACACACCCACAACAAGTGTGTCTGACATCCCAGCGGCCTATCAGTGAGGAGGGGCCAGAAGGCACACACCGACAACAAGTGTGTCTGACATCCCAGCGGCCTATCAGTGAGGAGGGGCCAGAAGGCACACACCCACAACAAGTGTGTCTGACAGCCCAGCGGCCTATCAGTGAGGAGGGGCCAGAAGGCACACACCGACAACGAGTGTGTCTGACAGCCCAGCGGCCTATCAGTGAGGAGGGGCCAGAAGGCACACACCCACAACAAGTGTGTCTGACAGCCCAGCGGCCTATCGGTGAGGAGGGGCCAGAAGGCACACACCCACAACAAGTGTGTCTGACAGCCCAGCGGCCTATCAGTGAGGAGGGGCCAGAAGGCACACACCGACAACAAGTGTGTCTGACAGCCCAGCGGCCTATCGGTGAGGAGGGGCCAGAAGGCACACACCGACAACGAGTGTGTCTGACAGCCCAGCGGCCTATCAGTGAGGAGGGGCAGAAGGCACACACCGACAACGAGTGTGTCTGACAGCCCAGCGGCCTATCAGTGAGGAGGGGCAGAAGGCACACACCGACAACGAGTGTGTCTGACAGCCCAGCGGCCTATCAGTGAGGAGGGGCAGAAGGCACACACCGACAACGAGTGTGTCTGACAGCCCAGCGGCCTATCAGTGAGGAGGGGCAGAAGGCACACACCGACACCGAATTCAGTCAACGGCAGCACTCTGGATCGTAGACTGCTATTTGGGAGAAGTGGGTTGGGCTTTGTTTTAGCACAAAGACCTATTGCCTCGGAGACATCTCCACTCTCAACCAAAGAGGCCATTTAATTTATTACTGTCTGACGGGGGAAGGCCCCAAACGCCACCCGTACACTACAATTGCAAATGGCGGAACAAACTGTAAACGTAGATAGATAGAGATAGATAGAGACAGAGAGAGAGAGAGAGAGAGAGAGAGAGAGAGAGAGAGAGAGAGAGAGAGAGAGAGAGAGAGAGAGAGAGAGAGAGAGAGAGAGAGAGAGAGACAAAGACAGAGAGACAGGGATAGAGACAACGACTGAGAGAGAGAGGCAGAAACAGAGACAGAAGCATGGAGACAGAGAAAGACAGAGACAGAGAGAGAGACAGAGACAGAGACAGAGAGAGGTGCATAAAGCAGTCTGGTTGGCAGACAATTCACGGGTAGATTTCCCCAGGGAAGGCCGCGTTAGTCCACCGGCCTTTTCCCTTCCTGGGAAACCAATCCCCAGTGGAAAAACACCGGGGGGCACTTTAGAGGTAGGGGAGCATTAATCTGAGTGCACCGCACATCTTTTACTGAGGACAGTAGACGGTGGTAGTTTTCTTCTTTCTTTGGTAACGAAATTGGTCGTTTTTCTTTTCCTTAAATCTCTCTTTCCCTTTTGGGGGTTATTTTTAACCAGGTTTTGTTTCCCTTTTTATGCGTCAACATGAGTATGCAAGCTCACAGGAGCAACAGCAAATATCATTTATGTCTTTCTTTCTTTCTTTCTTTTTCTTTCTTTCTTCATTTCTTTCTTTTTCGTTCTTTTTCGTTTTTCTTCTTTCTTTCTTTCTTTTTCTTTCATTTCTTTCTTTCTTTCTTTCTTTCTTTCTTTCTTTCTTTCTTTCTTTCTTTCTTTTTCTTTCTTTCTTCATTTCTTTCTTTCTTTTTCTTTCTTTCTTTCATTCTTT
>CM065680.1:3380798-3383298 GCA_017654935.2 Phymorhynchus buccinoides | reverse complement strand
GCCATAGACATAGGATAATAGACAGCCATAGACATAGACAGGTCATAATAGACAGCCATATAGACAGGTCATAATAGACAGTCATAATAGACAGCCATAGACAGGTCATAATAGACAGCCATAGACATAGACAGGTCATAATAGACAGCCATAGACATAGACAGGTCATAATAGACAGCCATAGACATAGACAGGTCACAGTAGACAGCCATAGACACAGACAGGTCATAATAGACAGCCATAGACATAGACAGGTCATAATAGACAGCCATAGACATAGACAGGTCACAATAGACAGCCATAGACATAGACAGGTCATAACAGACAGCCATAGACACAGACAGGTCACAATAGACAGCCATAGACATAGACAGGTCATAATAGACAGCCATAGACACAGACAGGTCACAATAGACAGCCATAGACATAGACAGGTCATAATAGACAGCCATAGACATAGACAGGTCACAATAGACAGCCATAGACATAGACAGGTCATAATAGACAGCCATAGACATAGACAGGTCACAATAGACAGCCATAGACACAGACAGGTCATAATAGACAGCCATAGACATAGACAGGTCACAATAGACAGCCATAGACATAGACAGGTCATAATAGACAGCCATAGACAGGTCATAATAGACAGCCATAGACACAGACAGGTCATAATAGACAGCCATAGACATAGACAGGTCATAATAGACAGCCATAGACACAGACAGGTCATAATAGACAGCCATAGACATAGACAGGTCACAATAGACAGCCATAGACATAGACAGGTCATAATAGACAGCCATAGACATAGACAGGTCATAATAGACAGCCATAGACATAGACAGGTCACAATAGACAGCCATAGACATAGACAGGTCATAATAGACAGCCATAGACATAGACAGGTCATAATAGACAGCCATAGACAGGTCACAATAGACAGCCATAGACATAGACAGGTCACAATAGACAGCCATAGACACAGACAGGTCATAATAGACAGCCATAGACACAGACAGGTCATAATAGACAGCCATAGACATAGACATGTCATAATAGACAGCCATAGACACAGACAGGTCACAATAGACAGCCATAGACACAGACAGGTCATAATAGACAGCCATAGACATAGACAGGTCATAATAGACAGCCATAGACATAGACAGGTCACAATAGACAGCCATAGACATAGACAGGTCACAATAGACAGCCATAGACATAGACAGGTCATAATAGACAGCCATAGACACTAGACAGGTCATAATAGACAGCCATAGACATAGACAGGTCACAACACAGACACCAACACCAGACACACACACACACACAACACACACCACCATCACCACCGTACAATCAGTTGAACAAAGCCATAGACATACACAGGTCAGACAGCCATAGACACAGACTCTCTCTGTCTCTAATAGACAGCCACAAACACGTAGACATTGCAGTCAACACACAGTGAAATAGACAGCCATAGAGACAGAACAGGTCACAATAGACAGAACAGGTGGGTCTTGAGAGCTAGACATAGACAGGTCACAATAGACAGCCATAGACACAGACAGTGTCATAATAGACAGCCATAGACATAGACAGGTCACAATAGACAGCCATAGACATAGAGACAGGTCATAATAGACAGCCATAGACATAGACATGTCACAATAGACAGCCATAGACATAGACAGGTCATAATAGACAGCCATAGACATAGACAGGTCACAATAGACAGCCATAGACATAGACAGGTCACAATAGACAGCCATAGACAGGTCATAATAGACAGGACATCATAATAGACAGCCATAGACACAGACAGGTCACAATAGACAGCCATAGACATAGACAGGTCATAATAGACAGCCATAGACATAGACAGGTCACAATAGACAGCCATAGACATAGACAGGTCATAATAGACAGCCATAGACACAGACAGGTCACAATAGACAGCCATAGACATAGACAGGTCACAATAGACAGCCATAGACATAGACAGGTCACAATAGACAGCCATAGACATAGACAGGTCATAATAGACAGCCATAGACATAGACAGGTCACAGTAGACAGCCATAGTCATAATAGACAGCCATAGACATAGACAGGTCATAATAGACAGCCATAGACATAGACAGGTCATAATAGACAGCCATAGACATAGACAGGTCATAATAGACAGCCATAGACATAGACAGGTCATAATAGACAGCCATAGACATAGACAGGTCATAATAGACAGCCATAGACATAGACAGGTCATAAATAGCGACAGCGTCAAACAGCGATCTCCGAAACAGCGACGATTTTGATTCAAAACAGCGACGATCAAAATAGCGATGATCAAAATAGCGACCATCAGAATAGCGACAATCAGAATAGCGACCATCAGAATAGCGACCATCAAAAGAGCGACCATCAGAATAGCGACAATCCAACAAAAATCGATAACAATTAGAAGTGTGTGTGTGTGTGTGTGTGTGTGTGT
>CM065680.1:3365798-3370798 GCA_017654935.2 Phymorhynchus buccinoides | reverse complement strand
ATCTTTTCTTATCTTTTCTGGACCCTTCCGGTCCATTCTCCTGCCTTTTTTCAAGAAACACTTTCAAAATGATTTCCTCCAGCCGAAGTCGGACATGCTGGGCCTAAGTATTTCTTACTTAGGCACATAACGGCAGCATGACGCATCTGCGCTCATAATTGACAAGGCACTGTCTGACCGATCGAAGAAGAAGAAGAAAATGCCCGAAGAAATAAGGCATGCACAAAAAGTGTCCGTCTCGGTGGAAAAAACAACGGTTGTCATAGTTTCCCATATTATGCCTTGCTTTCTTTGCGAGCTGTCCGCGAGCCACTTAAGGCAGGTTTGACCGTGCTACCCTGTGCTAACTTGGACCAGGTGTGTCAAGAGAACAACAGCAAGAGACAGAAAGAAAGAGACAGATAGAAAGACACACAGACAATGTGAAGGAGGCATCATTTAAAAACTCTATTTAGGAAGCATAAAGAATGTAGGTGATGAAAAACAGTGAGAGAGAGGCAATGTTAATTAGATAGAGAGACCGAAACACTGAAGCACTTAAATGTAATGATAGGGCCATTGGCCCTCTCTGTCTGTGTCTGATAGACTGAAATGGAATGATTGGGCCATTGGCCCTCTCTGTCTGTGTCTGATAGACTGAAATGGAATGATTGGGCCATACGCTCTCTCTGTCTCTGTGTCTGACACACTGAAATGGAATGATTGGGCCATAGGCTCTCTCTGTCTCTGTGTCATGACACACTGAAATGGAATGATTGGGCCATACGCTCTCTCTGTCTCTGTGTCATGACACACTGAAATGGAATGATTGGGCCATACGCTCTCTCTGTCTCTGTGTCATGACACACTGAAATGGAATGATTGGGCCATAGGCTCTCTCTGGTTCATCTGTCCCTTGTGCGCCTTTGAGACACTGAAATGGAATGATTGGGCCATAGGCTCTCTCTCTCTCTCTCTGTGTCTGACACACTGAAATGGAATGATTGGGCCATAGGCTCTCTCTCTCTCTCTGTTTCTGACACACTGAATGGAATGATTGGGCCATTAGGCTACGACTGTCTCTCTCTCTCTAATCTGTCTGACACACTGAAAATGGAATGATTGGGCCATAGGCTCTCTCCCCAAGCTCTCTACTCACTTGTCTGACACACTGAAATGGAAGATTGGGCACATAGGCTCCATGACTCTCTCTCTCTCTCTCTCTCTCTCTCTGACCGTCTGTGAGACACTGAAAATGGAAGAGATTCGGGCCATGCAGGCTCTCTCTCTCTCTCTCTGTGTGTCTGAGACACTGAAATGGAATGATT
Organism: Phymorhynchus buccinoides; assembly: GCA_017654935.2. Classification (NCBI taxonomy): domain Eukaryota; kingdom Metazoa; phylum Mollusca; class Gastropoda; order Neogastropoda; family Raphitomidae; genus Phymorhynchus; species Phymorhynchus buccinoides. The sequence goes on along the minus strand of CM065680.1, from coordinate 3,369,491 downwards.
GGGCCATATGCGCTCTCTCTCTCTCTGTGTCTGACACACTGAAATGGAATGATTAGGCCATAGGCTCTCTCTCTCTCTCTGTGTGTGTCTGAACACTGACATGAAATGAGAATGACCCATAGGCCTCTCTCTCTCTCTCTTCTCTCGTCTCCTCTCCTCTCATCTCTCTCTCTCTCTCTCTCTCTCTCACTCTCTCTCTCTCTCTCTCTCTCGCTCTCTTCTCTCTCTCTTCTGTTTGAGACACTGAAATGGAATGATTGGGCCATAGGATCTATGTCTGTGTGTCTGACACACTGAAATGGAATGATTGGGCCATAGGCTCTCTCTCTCTCTCTCTGTCTGTGTCTGACACACTGAAATGGAATGATTGGGCCATAGGCTCTCTCTGTCTCTGTGTCATGACACACTGAAATGGAATGATTGGGGCCATAGCTCTCTCTCTCTCTCTCTCTCTGTGTCTGAGACACTTGAAATAGAATGATTGTGCCCATAGGCTCTATCTCTCTCTCGATCTCTCTCTGTGTCTGAGACACTGAGATCGAAATGATTGGGCCATAAGGCTCTCTATGTCTGTGTGTCTGACCCTGAAATGGCTGATTAGGCATAGGCTCTCTCTCTCTGTGGGTGTCCTGACACACTGAATGGAATGATTAGGCCATAGGCATCTCTCTCTCGCTTGAATGTCTGAAACACTGAAATGGAGCCATTAGGCATCTAACTCTCTCTCTCTCTCTCTATCTGTGTCCTGAGACACTGAAATGGAATGATTGGGCCATAGGCTCTCTCTCTCGTGTGGTGTCCCTGACACACTGAAATGGATGATTAGCCATAGGCTCTCTCTCTCTCTGTTGTGTCTGGACGCCACTGAAATGGATGATTGGCCATAGGCTCTCTCTTCTGTGTCTCGCCTCTGTGTCTGACACACTGAAATGGAATGATTAGGCCATAGGCTCTCTCTCTGTTTGTGTGTCTGACACACTGAAATGGAATGATTAGGCCATAGGCTCTCTCTCTCTGTGTGTGTGTCTGACACACTGAAATGGAATGATTAGGCCATAGGCTCTCTCTCTCTCTGTGTGTCTGACACACTGAAATGGAATGATTAGGCCATAGGCTCTCTCTCTCTCTGTGTGTCTGACACACTGAAATGGAATGATTAGGGCCATAGCTCTCTCTCTCTCTCACTCTGTGTCTGACACACTTGAAATGGGAATGATTGGGCCATAGGCTCTCTATGTCTGTGTGTCTGACACACTGAAATGGAATGATTAGGCCATAGGCTCTCTCTCTCTCTGTGTGTCTGACACACTGAAATGGAATGATTGGGCCATAGGCTCTCTATGTCTGTGTCTGACACACTGAAATGGAATGATTGGGCCATAGGCTCTCTCTGTCTCTGTGTCTGAGACACTGAAATGGAATGATTGGGCCATAGGCTCTCTCTGTCTCTGTGTCTTAGACACTGAAATGGAATGATTGGGCCATAGGCTCTCTCTGTCTCTGTGTCTTAGACACTGAAATGGAATGATTGGGCCATAGGCTCTCTATGTCTGTGTCTGACACACTGAAATGGAATGATTGGACCATAGCTCTCTCTGTCTCTCTGCCTCTGTGTCTGAGACACCTGAAAAATGGAATGATTTGTGTCGCTCATAGGCCTATCTCTTCTCTGTGTCTGACACACTGAAATGGAATGATTGGGCCATAGGCTCTCATCTGTTCTCTGTGTCTGACACACTGAAATGGATGATTGGGCCGAGCTCTGTCTGTTTTCTGGGTCTGTGTCTGCGACCCTGAAATGGAATATTGGGGCCATATGCTCTCATCTATGTCTGTGTCTGACCAACACAGCTGAAAATGGAATGATTGGGCCATAGGCTCGTCTCTGTCTCTGTTTCTGAGACACAAGACAGAACGAAAAAGAAGAGGAGCTACGTGGACACACGAGAGAGAAGAAAGAGCGAGTAGCAAGAACCGCATACATATATAGGTAAGAGGGGGAGTGTGGGTGGGCAGTATTATTAAGGAAAGAGAAGATAGGAAGTACTAAGGGTATCCCTTTCGTGGCAGTTTGGGCTCGCCGAAAGTCGGAAGGCAAGGCTCGTCAGCGTCGAGAGGGTTTCCTCCATGGTGGTCCTTAGTTATCACTTAGGCCATGGGGGTTCTAACCGAGTGAAATTCAACCACTCTGCATTTGCTCTGCAAATGATGATGATGAGAGAGAGGAGAGAGAGAGGCGAGAAGAGAGAGGAGGAGGGGGGGAGGGGGGGGGGGGGGGGGGGGGGGGGGGGGGAAGGGACGGTGGGGGGGGGAGGAGGTGAGAGAGATAGAGAGAGAGAGAGAGAGGGGAAGAGAGAGATAGGAGGGGGAGAGAGAGGGAGAGAGAGAGGGGGGGGGGAGAGAGAGAGAGAGGGAGAGAGAGAGAGAGAGAGAGAGAGAGAGAGGGGGGGACAGAAGGAGAGAGAGAGAGACAAACATGGAGAGTTTTAGAAGAGGACAACTGAGAGCGCACGCAAAGCTCAAGAGACTCGAAAACCAGACAGACGACAACCGACAGGTATGACAGACAGACAGACAGGTATGACAGACAGACAGACAGGTAGGACACAGACAGACATGCTAGACAGCAGACAGACAGGTAGGACAGACAAGACAGAACGAATACAGACTGAAACACCGACATTCATCTAAAAACAACAAGACAAACAAAACACCTCATGATGTTTCAAACTGTGGACATTATTATTTCTTTCAAACGTTTTTAAAACTCAGTCACTTTTCGAAAATGAATGTGCATAAACATTTCCATACCCTGACACAACTACCAAGGTAGAGAATGGGCCAATGAGGCAGACCAATAAGTCGATAACCACACTAAACAAAGGTAGAGAATGGGCCAATGAGCGCAGACACAAATAGTAGATAACCAACTAACACAGCTAGAGAATGGGCAATGAGGCAGACCCAATAGTTATATAAACAACACTAACACAGGTAGGAGAATGGGCCAATGAGGCAGACACATATATATAACAACTAACAACAGGTAGGAGAATGGGCCAATGAGGCAGACACATAGTATATAACAAACTAACACATACAGGTAGGAGAATGTCCAATGAGCAGGACAGAATAGTATCTAGCAAACTAATCACAGGTCGAGAATGGGCCAATGAGGCAGACACATAGTAGATAACACTAACACAGGTAGGAGGAGAATTGGCCATGGAGGCAGTCAGACACAAAGTAATTCGGTAACAAACTAACACGGTGGATAATGGCCAATGAGGCAGACATATAGTAGATAACAAACTAACACAGGTCGGAGAATGGGCAATGAGGCGAGACGACAGATAGTATATAACAAACTAACACAGGTAAGGAGAATGGGCCAATGAGGCAGACAGATAGTAGAATAACAAACTAACACAGGTAGGAGGAATGGGCCAATTAGGCAGACCACAATAATTAGATACCACACTACAACAGGTAGGAGAATGGGCCAATGAGGCAGACACAATAGTAGATAAGATACAACAAACTAACACAGGTATGAGAATGGGCTCAATAGGCAGACACAATAGTAGATAACAAAACTAACACAGGTAGGAGAATGGACCAATGAGGCAGAAGCACAATAGTAGATAAAACAAAAAACTAACACCCGGGGAAGGCGTAGGGGAACGACGAGAC
>CM065680.1:3362320-3365298 GCA_017654935.2 Phymorhynchus buccinoides | reverse complement strand
GGAATGATTGGGCCATAGGCTCTCTATGTCTGTGTCTGACACACTGAAATGGAATGATTGGGCCATAGGCTCTCTCTCTCTCTCTCTCTCTCTCTCTCTGTGTCTGAGACACTGAAATGGAATGATTGGGCCAAAGCTCTGTCTGTTTCTGTGTCTGAGACACTGAAATGGAATGATTGGGCCATACGCTCTCTCTGTCTCTGTGTCTGACACACTGAAATGGAATGATTGGGCCATAGGCTCTCTCTATCTCTCTCGTGTCTGACACACTGAAATGGAATGATTGGGCCATAGGCTCTCTCTCTCTCTGTCTCTCTCTCTCCCTCTCCTCTCTCTCTCTCTCCTCTATCTCACTCTCTCTCTCTCTCTCTCTCTCTCTCCCCTCTCTCTCTCTCTCTGTGTCTTGAGACACTGAAATGGAATGATTGGGCCATAGGCTATCTATGTCTGTGTGTCTGACACACTGAAATGGAATGATTGGGCCAAGGCTCTCTCTCTCTTCTCTCTCTGTGTCTGAGACACTGAAATGGAATGATTGGGCCATAGGCTTATCTATGTCTGTGTGTCTGACACACTGAAATGGAAGATTGGGCCATAGGCTCTCTCTCTCTCTCTGTGTGTGTCTGACACAGGAAATGGAATAATGGCCCATAGGCGGGGACACAGCTCTCTCTCTCTCTCTGTGTCTGAGACACTGAAATGGAACGATGCAATTTAGGCTCTCTAGGCCTTGAGAGTCTGACACGTCTGAGATGGAATGATTGGGCGAGACGCTCTCTCTGTCTCTGTGTCATGACACAATGAAATGGAATGATTGGGCCATAGGCTCTCTCTCATGTCTAGTGTGTCTGACACACTGAAATGGAATGATTAGGGCCATAGGCTCTCTCTCTCGTGGCATTTGGCTCTCCGTGTCGGACACACTGGAAATGGAAGTGATTAGGCCATAGGCATCTCTTCTATGGCCATGGTTGTTTCTGACACACGGACATGGAATGATTAGGCCATAGGTCTCTCTGCTCTGCAAATGGTGATGATGTCTGAGACACTGAAACCACGCTAGGAATGATTAAGGACATAGGCTCTCTCTCTCTCTCTCTGGGGGTGTGTCTGACACACTGAAATGGAATGAAATGATGGCCATCAGGCTCTCTCTCTCTCTGTGTGTGTCTGACACACTGAAATGGAATGATTAGGCCATAGCGCTCTCTCTGGGGGAGGAGTGTCTGACACACTGAAATGGAATGATTAGGCCATAGGCTCTCTATGTCTCTGTGTCTGAGACACTGAAATGAGCAATGATTGGGCCATAGGCTTCCTCTATGTCTGGAAACTGTGTCTGACAAGACACTGAAATGGAATGATTAGGCCAGGAGGCTCTGTCTGTCTTCTGTGTGTGTGTCTGAGGACACTGAAATGGAATGATTGGGCCAAAGCTCTGTCTGTTTCTGTGTCTGAGACACTGAAATGGAATGATTGGGCCAGTAGGCTCTGTATGTTTGTGTGTCTGAGACACTGAAATGGAATGATTGGGCCATAGGCTCTCTATGTCTGTGTCTGACACACTGAAATGGAATGATTAGGCCATAGGCTCTCTCTGTCTCTGTGTCTTAGACACTGAAATGGAATGATTGGGCCATAGGCTCTCTCTGTCTCTGTGTCTGAGACACTGAAATGGAATGATTGGGCCATAGGCTCTCTCTGTCTCTGTGTCTGACACACTGAAATGGAATGATTGGGCCATAGGCTCTCTCTGTCTCTGTGTCTGAGACACTGAAATGGAATGATTGGGCCATAGGCTCTCTATGTCTGTGTGTCTGACACACTGAAATGGAATGATTGGGCCATAGGCTCTCTCTGTCTCTCTGTCTGAGACACTGAAATGGAATGATTGGGCCATAGGCTCTCTCTGTCTCTGTGTCTGACACACTGAAATGGAATGATTGGGCCAAAGCTCTGTCTGTTTCTGTGTCTGAGACACTGAAATGGAATGATTGGGCCATAGGCTCTCTATGTCTGTGTCTGACACACTGAAATGGAATGATTGGGCCATAGGCTCTCTCTGTCTCTGTGTCTGAGACACAAGGACAGAACGAAAAAGAGAGAGACGTGGACACAGAGAGAGAGAAAGAGCGAGTAGCAGACAGACAGACATATATAGGGAAGAGGGGGAGGGGGTGGGCAGTAGGATGAAGGAAAGAGAGGAAGGTATAAGGTATCCCTTTCGTGGCATTTGGCTCTCCGAAGGCGGAGGACAAGGCTCGTCAGCGTCGAGAGGGTTTCCAGGGTGTCCTTAGTTATCACTTAGGGCCATGGGGTTGCTAACACGAGTGAATCAAACCACGCTGCATTGCTCTGCAAATGATGATGATGATAGAGAGAGAGAGAGAGAGAGAGAGAGAGAGAGAGAGAGAGAGTGAGAGATGGTCGAGCAGAGAGAGAGAGGAGAGACGAGAGAGAGGAGAGGAGAGAGTTGAGAGAGAGGCTGAGGAAGGAGTAAGAGACCTCGAGAGATCAGAGAGGAGAGAGAGAGAAAGATTGGAGGGGAGCGAGAGGGAGAGAGCGACTGAGGTCTCCTGAGGGGGAGTGGAGAGAGAGAGAGGAGCGAGAGAGAGGAGAGGAGAGCGAGAGCGGAGAGAGAGAAAGAGATGAGATGGGGAGGGGAGAGAGAAGTGAGAGAGAGGCGGTCTAGAGACGGGGAAGAGAAGGAAGGGAGAGAGAGAGAGAAAGAGAGAGAGACATGGAGGGGGACAGAAAGAGGAGAGAGAGCAACACGATAAGCTGAGAGAGACAGACAGAGGCAGAACAAAGACCTCAGCGACTGAAAACAGACAGACAGACAGAACGAGGTATGACAGACAGACAGACATGTATGACAGACAGAGGAGACAGGTATGACAGACAGACAGACAGAGGAGGTTATGACAGACAGACAGACAGGTATGGACAGGTATGACCAGACAGACAGACAGGTAGGA
>CM065680.1:3352320-3354820 GCA_017654935.2 Phymorhynchus buccinoides | reverse complement strand
ATTCACGTTATAAAAATAACATACAACCCTACCGATTTAAAACATACATCCCATCTGGTAACAGGCATGTAACTAGCTTAATACATAGGCTAAGACTTAATGCATACAAAACAAAATATTCCAAGGAAGTTAGCTGTATTTGTCAAAGCAACATTTCTATTGAACATATATTAAATTGCTCTAAATTAAATATTTTACCTACAGATTTTACAAATATTGAAATAATTATATACTCTGCTATGCAAAAAAGATAATTCTTTTTTGATGATCCTAGCACAAAGTATTTTACATAGTTCAGTAGGACACTTCTTATAACAGGTTTTCGATTGCATGCTAGTATTGTTTTTTTTGGTTTTGTTGTTGTTGTTGTTGATTTTAATTCTGTTCGTGTAATATAACTGTGAAGTGAACACACGTTAAATACAAGATTAATTATGCTTAACACGCGCTCATGAACACCGTTCCAGGAGGTCAGAACACCAGGTGCCTCCCCGGCTATGTGCATATTCTCATAGGACCCACCGAACACACACACGTGCGCGTGCACGCACGTACGCACATACACACACACACACACACACACACACACACACACACACACACACACACACACACACACACACACACACACACACACACACACACACACACACACACACATTGTTTACAAATGTTTATATGGGCCAAAAGGCCTGCAAAAACTGAATAAAATATATTGTTGTTGTCATAGGACCACACACACAACACACACACACACACACACACACACACACATACACATACACATACACGCACGCGTGCACGCACGCACGCGCACGCACACACACACACACACACACACACACACACACACACACACACACACACACACACACACACACACACCACACACACACACACACACACACACACACACACACACACACACACACACACCACACACACACACACACACACACACACACACACACACACACACACACACACACCACACACACACACACACACACACACACACACACACACACACACACACACACACACACACACACACCACACACACACACACACACACACACACACACACACACACACACACCACACCCACACACACACACTCAACACACACACACACACACACACACACACACACACACACACACACACACACACACACACCACACACACACCACACAACACACCACACACACACACACACACACACACACACACACACACACACACACACACACACACAACACACACACACACACACACACACACACACACACACACACACACACACACACACACACACACACACACACACACACACACACACACACACACACACCACACACACACACACACACACACACACACACACACACACACACACACACACACACACACACACACACACACACACACACACACACACACACACACACACACACACACACACACACACACACACACACACACACACACACACACACACACACACACACACACACACACACACACACACACACACACACACACACACACACACACACACACACACACACACACACACACACACACAACACACACACACACACACACACACACACACACACACACACACACACACACACACACACACACACACACACACACACACACACACACACACACACACACACACACACACACACACACACACACACACACACACACACACACACACACACACACACACACACACACACACACACACACACACACACACACACACACACACACACACACACACAGTGTCGCTCTCTGTTCTGTTCTGTGCCCATTGGCTATCACCTCCCATTGAACGTCGCTCCATCAGCCCCCGACCATGCCCCCTTCCTTGGAATGGCCGCTCGGAGCTTCAAAAATAGATTGCATTGCGCCGATTCAGAAATGATAAAACGATTAATTGATGAGTTATTATATGGTTCTTAATCATAGTCAAACACGAAGCGCTAAGTATTTTATCATTACGGTCAAGCAGTGGACAAGTGATATATTTTAAATCAATCCTAATACGTTTATTTTTGTTGCTTTATTGCCATTTTATTAGTATGCATTTCGGTGCAAGTTCGCTCAGTGTTTGTGTAGAGGGCAAATGTACACTTTGGACCCCTTTAACATTGTTGCGCACACTAACCCAAGGGGTCTGTTTCGAGTATTATGCTAAGTTTTGTTGAGGTCAGGACCAAGGTCGTTGACTCATTCGTTTTTATTATAGTCTTAATCTATATGCTGAGATCGATAGAGTAAGTTCGTCTCCTCTGTCTGCTTGTCTGTCTCTGTCTCTTTCTCTGTCTGTCTGTCTGTCTGTCTGTCTGTCTCTCTCTCTCTCTCTCTCTCTCTCTCTCTCTCTCTCTCTCTCTCTCTCTCTCTCTCTCTCTCTCTCTCTCTCTCTCTCTCTCTCTCTCTCTCTCTCTCTCTCTCTCTCTCTCTCTCTCTCTAACATCACTCC
>CM065680.1:3332320-3337320 GCA_017654935.2 Phymorhynchus buccinoides | reverse complement strand
CTTTTGTGTGCTATCTACCTTAACGATCTTCATTCACGTATAATAAAAGACATGAATGGGCTGTGTAGCTTAAAACGGGAGGCTCAGGGCTTAGGATGGGGAGAAAAGGAACCAAATCTGATGCTAAAAATGCTTCTATTGTTGTATGCAGACGACACAACTATATGTGCAGAATCTGCTGATGATTTGCAAAAGGCTCTGGTTGCTATGGAAGCATATTGTAATAAGTGGGATCTGAAAATTAACGAGGCTAAGACGAAAGTTGTGGTTTTCTCTAGAGGTAAAATACGAAACATTCCTAGTTTTTACTATAAAGGAAAGAAGATCGAAACTGTATTTGGATTCAATTATTTAGGCATCCAGTTCAATTATAGCAATACATTGAATGTTGCCCCAAAACAGCTTTATGATAATGCATCAAGAGCTATGTTCTGTCTGTTAAGAAACAGCAAAAAGGTTATGTTGCCATTAGATATTAAAATTGAGCTGTTTGACAGAATGATTACTCCTATTCTTCTTTACGGTTGTGATGTGTGGTGTCATAATATGAATGACCTAGCATCAAAGCTGCAGCTTCGCTACAATAAACTCATTCTTAGATTAAATCAATCTCCTCCAAGCTGCATGGTGTACTGGGAAACAGGACAGCTCCCTATAGTGATACAAGCAAAGAGTAGAATGTTAACTTTTTGGTTTAAACTAGTAAATGACGCTAATCAGCCTAAACTTTCCTGTACTATGTATCGTTTCATGCTACATATATATAGAGAAAATAAACACTTGTCACCTTTCTTAATCTATGTAAATACGTTACTGAATAGTCTAGGATTAAGTGGGTTATGGAACCAACAGCCTCATTCCCATTCCTCGCTAACCTGGTTTAAAGCCAAAGTTTCGCGCACTTTAAAAGACCAGGGCCTGTATTCACGTTGATATAGCATGAGACTTAGCATGATGCTAACTTAGAAGCTCTTCAATGTCCTATAGGATTTAATAGGACTTTTGGAAGTGCTTCTAAGTTAGCATGATGCTAAGTCTCATGCTATCTCAACGTGAATACAGGTCCAGGTTATTCAACAATGGTACTCTCAGTTAGAAGAAAAGCAAATGTTTAATAATTACAGATTATACAAAGATGGTTTTGTCATTGAAAATTACTTAAACATTTTACCCAAAAACTTAGCATTAATATTTGTAAATTCCGAACACTGAATCATAAACTTCCCATACAAGCAGGTATAATCCCAAACATCCCACATAACGAAATATTTGTCCTAAATGTGACCACCGAGTGGTGGGTGATGAGTTCCATTATATTTTTGAATTCCAATCATTTCAGGATGCAAGAAAATTGTATTGATCAAAATATTACCAGAATAGACCGAACACATTACAATTTCATTCCCTATTTCAGACAAAGAACAAACGAATGCTAAACAAACTTGTTTACTTTATTAAAGTTATTCTGAAGGAATCTTAAATTGTCTCACAGCTTCCATAGGTTTATCAGTATGGCAAAAGCCCTGAATGGCTATTCTTGTTGGCGGGCTGTATTTGTCTTTTCTTTTTTTCCTTTTTTTGAGTGAGTGGGTATACGTATGAGTCTGTAGGAGATATCTATACCGCTGTTTTTCTCCAACATTGTATGCAATGTGTTCTTGTATAATGTTACTTGTTGTAACAATTTCATGTACCCCCTGGGGGAGGTTTTTGGAATAAATTACTTTGACTTTGACTTTATATTACTGTTAATCGTTGTTGTTTTTGTTGGCGATGTTCATGTGTCTCAATGTTCATTTATAGTATTAGTTATGTATTGCATGCTTAGAACCAAGGACAGAATGGAAGAATAGGCCCAGCCTAAATTCTTATCCTTGTAAAACAAAGTGTCTGAGTCTGAGTCTCTCTCTCTCTCTCTCTCTCTCTCTCTCTCTCTCTCCCTTATATATCTGCTATCAGATACTGGTGTAGACGTTTGCATATGGATAATGACAGATTAAGCTTTAAAGCTTACCGCATGCTTCTGCAGCTTACTGAATCTGGAAAACAGTGTTGGGTATCTAAGGTAAGGGACATTTTATGTTTAACAGGTTATAATTTTGTATGGCTACAGCAAGATGTTGGTAATGTAACGTTGTTCCTTTGTGAGTTTAAACAAAGACTTGTCGATATTTATATACAGGAATGGACGTCTGACAGGTACTATTAGGGACAGGGAAGGGCTTGAAAATAATAGAAAATTTAAGTTAATCTTTGAGAAAGAAAGGTATATTTTGAATATGGATGCATACTGTTTCCGTGTGGCTATTACTCAAGCACGATTGGATGTATTACCTATAAACAATAATATACATCGTTACAGCAGCCGTGATCAAGATAGAAAGTGCCCTTTCTGCAGGACAAACGTTGAGAATGAATTTCACGTTTTGTTTGAATGTGTAAAACATACTGATCTTAGGGATAAGTTTTTGCAAGGTTGTAAAGGTGCATCTGCTTTTAAGTTATTGGAAGCATCCAATAGAAACACTATGTACAAGCTATCCAGGTATATCTTGCATGCTACGAAAAGAAGGAAGACGTTAATGTAATTTGATCTTTGTTATATGGTAAGTTGCATGATTTAGAAATATTATTCTTCGCGTAGTTAAAATTTTGACTGCGGGCAAAGTTAATGTTTGTTTTCAAGTAATGGTTGTGGTTTCTTCAATACAATATTTTGTATGTGAACATTTGTAAGAAGTAAGCTTCCAATCTATGATATTGCGATTTTGAAAAAGAAGTAATATTGCATTGCACATACTTAGATAATATTAATGATGTGCGTTTTCTTTTCTTTTATCTTTAACAGTTGCATTGCACATACTTAGATAGTATTAGTGGTGTGCGGTGTATTGTTCTTTTCCCTCCACCCTGCCGGTTGTATTGTGGTCTATGGCCAAAGTGCAATAAACCAGTTCAGTGTTCAGTGTTCTCTACCACCCCCCTCTCTCCCTCTCTCCCTCTCCTGTCTGAGTGACGTGCTTTACAGATACCGATCTGTATTCAACCAACAAATAACACAGACAAACCTCTTACAGATCTGTATTCAACAAACAAATAACACAGACAAACCTCATACAGATCTGTATTCAACAAACAAATAACACAGACAAACCTCTTACAGATCTGTATTCAACAAACAAATAACACAGACAAACCTCTTACAGATCTGTATTCAACAAACAAATAACACAGACAAACCTCATACAGATCTGTATTCAACAAACAAATAACACAGACAAACCTCATACCGATCTGTATTCAACAAACAAATAACACAGACAAACCTCATACCGATCTGTATTCAACAAACAAATAACACAGACAAACCTCATACAGATCTGTATTCAACAAACAAATAACACAGACAAACCTCATACAGATCTGTATTCAACAAACAAATAACACAGACAAACCTCTTACAGATCTTGTTAACAAACAAATAACACAGACAAACCTCATACAGATCTGTCTTTAACAAACAAATAACACAGACAAACCTCATACAGATCTGTATTTAACAAACAAATAACACAGACAAACCTCTTACAGATCTTGTTAACAAACAAATAACACAGACAAACCTCATACAGATCTGTCTTTAACAAACAAATAACACAGACAAACCTCATACAGATCTGTATTTAACAAACAAATAACACAGACAAACCTCATACAGATCTGTATTTAACAAACAAATAACACAGACAAACCTCTTACAGATCTGTATTCAACAAACAAATAACACAGACAAACCTCATACAGATCTGTCTTTAACAAACAAATAACACAGACAAACCTCTTTGGCGGCAGTGAAATAACTGCACTATAAAGCACAGCAGCTGCCATATGTAAACCATTCTTTCTTCAGTAACTCGCCTTCCGGGCATCACTCCGTAATGAAGGAATGGCTTGTGCCCAGAGGTGTTAATTACTAGTAAACACCTCGTTAGGGGCCAATGGGCTGAAGAGTGGGACTGTTGAGGGTCAAATGGGATGTGTAGGTGTGTGTCGAATTCCATGAAAATGAGAGAGAGAGAGAGAGAGAGAGAGAGAGAGAGAGAGAGAGAGAGAGAGAGAGAGAGAGAGAGAGAGAGAGAGAGAGAGAGAGAGAGAGAGACAGACAGAGAGAGAGAGAGAGACAGACAGACAGACAGACAGAGATAGTGACAGCATCGACTGAAAGTCATTCAATTGCGCCATTCCGGGTATGCACCGTGCAATGATGATGAGGGCTTTGGACGTGGGGTGGGAGAGAGGGGTGGGAGCGGGGAAGAGTGTGTGGGGAAGATAGTGAAGATGGTAGGGTGGGTAGAATGAAATCATCCTTTAGCTAGAGGACCAAGTTGTCTCCCTCGGGTAGTCAGGGTCACTGCACTCCCCTGTTAGCCGCCATGTTTTGTGGGGGTGACTTACATTGCTCCCTTTACACAATATTTATGATGATAAAATGGAATTCGGCACCAAACTTTCAATGTCTGTACATTAAAAAGTCTCCATAATAATACATTTTATTGTTCTCTCTGGAATATTTGAGTCTGGGAGAGAAGACTGAAAAATGCTCGTTTCAAAATTGGAATGAAGATATTCATTCAGTCATTTTCAACCCATTTTTTCACTTTGTTGAATTTTGTTAAGATGTTTTTGTGACTGCAGTTTGAAATATGCTAATGACCGTATTTATTGTCAATTTAATCTGAATACAGCCAAGTAATACGTTGCATGGTCCCCGCAGTGCCTCAGAGAGTAAGGGGGTGGCCGGTTACTAATGCAACCCTTCTCACCCTTCAGTAGTCCAGTGCTCAAAACTGGCGATACATCAACGCTTTGAACAAAACGTTACTGAAATGGACATTTTACGTCTTATACAATACATCAGCCTAAGTTAAGGACAACCTGTAGAATGCTGTTCGCTCTGTTTTCTATAGTTGGGGCGTGCGGAAGTTTTGTTGCATGTTGTG
>CM065680.1:3319820-3322320 GCA_017654935.2 Phymorhynchus buccinoides | reverse complement strand
ACGATGATGATGATGATGATGATGAAGACGACGACAATAATAATAATGATGATGATGATGATGATGATGATGATGATGATGACGAAGACGACGACAATAATGATGATGATGATGATGATGATGATGACGAAGACGACGACAATAATAATAATGATGATGATGATGATGATGATGATGATGATGATGATGATGATGATGATGACGACGACGACGACGACGATGATGATTAAAATAAGGATTTCATGATGCTGAAAACAGGAAAGGTACAATCCCCCGACCCTCTCCATTTCTTGAACCCTCATCACCACCACACACCCTACCACTACATTTTCATTCCCAATTTTCGACTCGGCTTAAAACAAGTTTTACAATGACAAAACTAAATAGACGTAGACTACCTGTGTCCATCCATGGCAGACCAATCTTCGCCACACTAAATAATCCATTCTTTTCTTAGTGAAAAAGAAAATAAGATCAAAGGAAAGAAAGAAAAGAGAGGACAATTCCTTCCAGCCAATGGCTTAATCAGCTACAACACTGCAACTGACACTGTCTCTCTGTCTCTGTCTCTCTGTAAACCTCTGTCTCTGTCTCTCTCTGTCCTTCTCTCTGTCTCTCTCATTGTCTCTCTCTGTCTGTCTCTCCGTCTCTCTCTCTCTGTGTGAATCTCTGCCTCTCTCTGTTTCTCTCTCTCTCTCTCTCTCTCTCTCTCTCTCTCTCTCTCTCTCTCTCTCTCTCTCTCTCTCTCTCTCTCTCTCTCTCTCTCTCTCTCTCTCTCTCTCTCTCTGTCTCTGTCTGTCTCTCTGTCTCTGTCTCTGTCTCTCTGTCTCTCTGTCTCTCTCACTCTCTCTCTCTCTCTCTCTCTCTCTCTCTCTCTCTCTCTCTCTCTCTCTCTCTCGTCTCTCTCTCTCTCTCTCTCTCTCTCTCTCTCTCTCTCTCTCTGTCTCTCTCTCTCTCTCTCCTGACAATCTCAAAATGTCTATATATAATCCCCCTAATCATCTGTTAGCGTTGCTAATGCGACAGGAAATCAGGCCAAATCCCAGGTTACACATCTACACAAATGACCCGAAAACCCACATGACATAAACCAGACCTGGACAGGACACTTCCCTCAGTTAGGTAAGACTTTGATCAACGTCCAGTCTTCCTGAGCTCTCGTGCACAAGCTTATGCATATGCATTGACCGTCGCTTTATGGCAAGGAGCCCCATCTTCTTTAAGAGTGTAGAAGACAGCATAGAAATAGGTGATCACGAAAATGTAGATTCTTCCTAATTGTTGTTGCATCAAGGAACTGTCAGTAATGTTGAACCTGCAGTGACAAAAAGGAGCCATGACAAAGCTTTTGGGGCGTGATGTTAAACAATACTGATGCCGTGGGCTTACCATAGTTTTGCATACAAATCCCAATGGTTGCAATGTTTACGTTACAATGATTATGGCATTGGTTTTCGTTACTGTTTAGCCCACACATCATCATATAGTAAAAAGCCAACTGTCCGTGTGTGTGTCTGTGTGTGTGTGTGTGTGTCTGTCTGTCTGTCTGAAACACGAAACGGGCCTTATAACTCCACCGTTTTTCGACCGATTCGCTTCAAATTTGCTGTGAGCCCTAACGGGGCGATGGCAACGGCAACCGAGGCGGCCGTGTCATTTGCGCGGTTCGGCAAATGCGCGAAACGCGCATCTGACGGCATTTCGGCGCCCGTAGCTCCGGGGTTTCTGGGCTGATTGCCTTTGAATTTGGCAGGTAGATGACCGGAGACGGTGACTATCGTTGTGCCAAACTGAAAGCGAATCGGTTCAGAAACGCGCGCGCTATACGCCGCTTCACCTTTTCACGCATAACTCCGCCGTTTCTTAATCGAATTGATTCCAATTTCCTGTCAGGCTTGCTATGACCCGGGCAACGCCTAGCAGAAACTTTGAAGAGAATCGAAGAACGCGTCACTCTCAGAGCAGCGCCAACGGGAAACGGGGCCTTATAACTCCGCCGTTTCTTAACCGAATCGCTTCAAATTTGCTGTACTCAGCGTTACCAGTACTTGCCGTTACCGTTACTAGGTGTTACCAGTATGGTGCATTGCCAGTACTAGGCGTGTACCAATTCCCCACAGTTGGCAATGACAGTGTTCTCCAACTACTTTGTCCATTCTCTGAGTGCACCATTTCCCCACAGTTGGCAATAACAGTGTTCTCCAACTACTTTGTCCATTCTCTGAGTGCACCGATTCCCCACAGTTGGCAATGATGTTGTTCTCCAAATAGTTTGTCCATTCGTGAAATAAACGCGTCGTAACTCTATTGTCATTCTGTCCAAAATGGATTCCATTTCGCCACTCTTTGCTCTTCACTCCCTACCATATCCCGCCCTAATACCTGCTTCAATATTTATTCGAATAATATATATATTCTCTCTCTCTCTCTCTCTCTCTCTCTCTCTCTCTCTCTCTCTCTCTCTCTCTCTCTCTCCTCTCTCTCTCACTCTCTCTCTCTC
>CM065680.1:3302320-3307320 GCA_017654935.2 Phymorhynchus buccinoides | reverse complement strand
AGAGAGAGAGAGAGAGAGAGAGAGAGAGAGAGAGAGAGAGAGAGAGAGAGAGAGAGAGAGAGAGAGAGAGAGAGAGACAGAGAGAGAGAGAGACAGAGAGAGAGAGAGAGAGCGAGCTTGGGTCTTCGGGGAAATCACGACTGGATGCTCCATGTCTGTGAGCAAGGTGTTGGCCGGGGCATCAAACGCTGTGTTCTATCATAATGTTACAAGGCGAAAGTCTGGGCCCCAGATGGCAAGACATATTGACGTTCTTTTCGTCGTGGAAAAGAGAGGAAAGAAACACAACTGACAAGGAGACAGAAGAACAAGACACACAAATGGAAGAAGAAAACAAAGAACTGAAAACAGCGGAGCTTCTAATCAGTCATTGGGTTTGTGCTCGTTATACACAAGTAGTTCGTGTCAACAGGATTACCGTTCAGCTGCTTGTTTGTTCGCATGTGTCGTTTTCCGTTCCTTTCTTCTCTCTTTTTATGTTTATTTTTTTCATTTTGCTCCTCCTCCTCTTCTCCTTCTTCTTCTTCCTCCTCCTCTTGTTTTCTCCATCTCTTCCTCATCATTCTAATTTGAACAAGTGTCCAGATTCATAACCAAGTTTTAGCATGCATGCAAAATATGTTTTCTGGGGGCGAATTGTTTTCAACGCTAGCCATTCCTCAGCCAAAATGTACCATTAAACTTACCCAGGTAGAGAAAATATTCTGTCTGCAATATTGTGGATTCCTCTGTGACATGCATGAAATAGGGCCTAATGTACCTCCCAAAATGAAGAACATAAGGTCACTGGATACCAGACCCTCATTTGATGCCTTTCAGTGACATGAGTGTTAAATCATTGTGGTGCCAAGAGGCGACAGTGGCGATGAAAACGAAATGTGTCAAACTATTTTGATGCATAAGCAATAAAACCACAATTATTTAAAAGGATGCCAAAAGATTTGAAGCAGCAAAAATCAACAAATCATCTGCGAGCTGTGTTTAATCCGAGCAATGATATAGCGACATAGTGATGGAAAACAAAAATAATTATCTACACGGATATTAATTTAATATATTTTTTGCTGAACTCAGAATTCTCAAATATTGCAACTGAGAGAATGGAAACACCACCATAACTTTACTGGAGAGACAAAAACAGATACGGAATGCATGGTTTTCTCTGACAATATGCAAAACAGGCAAACTTCTCTTTGTACCTTTAATGCTGCCTGGTATGGCCAAATTGATAGCTAGGTTTTCCAAGTGTGCCCACACACCCTCCTCACCATGTGCCCTCAAAATAAACCTTTAAAAAAAAAAAAAAAAAAGGTAGGCGCTGCACTTGCGGCGACGCACTCTCCGGGGGAGAACTGCCCGAATTTCACAGAGATAAGTCTCTGTGACTAGATTATACCAGGTAGGCCTACCAAAAAAATATCAAATGCTGTAGTTGACGTTACTAAATTTAAAATACAACACTTACCCTATCCCAATGTTTAGACAACTCAGTTAATATCGTTTCGACAAAAAGCTAGGATATTTTAAAATAATATCGTTACATTTATAAAGCCTTACTTATATTTCAACCTGTATTTCATTGTTATATTTGTCAGAGTATATATGATAAATGTCGGTACATGACCAAGGCCAAATGAGGAATTTTAAGTATGAAAACTGCCGTTCAAAATGTCTGTATATTTATGTTATTCTTGTTTGTTTCTCTCTGTCTCCTTCTCTCATGCTAACTCTCTCTCTCTCTCTCTCTCTCTCTCTCTCTCTCTCTCTCTCTCTCTCTCTCTCTCTCTCTCTCTCTCTCTCTCTCTCTCTCTCTCTCTCTCTCTCTCTCTCTCTCTCTCTCTCTCTCATTCCCAAAACAGGCTCACCTCATGATTTTGAACAAGATTCCCGAGTTCTCACGTGGTCATTTTAATTTTAATAAAAAAATGTTTTGATATTTTTGGTTTTTCAGAGGTTTGGATAAATGGAGGGGTTGGAAATGAATTTATGTTTTTGAAAGAACTAAAGCAACGAATGTTGGATTGCTTTATGCAAGATTGGAATGCTAAATTGTATGAAAGTGATCGATTTAATACGCATAGATCTTTTAAATCTGTATTTCAACCAGAAAAGTACCTTTCAGTTATAACAATTAGTAAATTTCGTTATGCTCTTTCAAGGTTTCGTTGAAAATATATACGAAAATACTATTCATATTTAGATTAGGAATGTTTGGTTCATATGTTGCAGTCTGAAAACGTCTTGATCCTAAGAAATTTGGCCATGTATATTTTGTATGCACTCAAAACTAGATATGAACTTTTAAACGATAATTAAATGTATATTTTGTCGTGGATTTCACTTACGAAATTAGTCGGTTTTATAGCGTGTTGCTGTCCTTTTGAAGTTGTTGGTTCCTGAATTCACATTTTCTCCCTTGCAAGTGCTTGCTTTGTGTCTTTAGAAGCAAATTACTTCCCTTTTTGTTTCATGAACGTGTAGCTATTGTATACAGGCCGGTGGCCTTACAATTAATTTTTCAGAGTTTCAGAGTCTCTCTCTCTCTCTCTCTCTCTCTCTCTCTCTCTCTCTCTCTCTCTCTCTCTCTCTCTCTCTGTCTCTCTCTCTCTCTCTCTCTCTCTCTCTCTCTCTCTCTCTCTCTCTCTCTCTCTCTCTCTCTCTCTCTCTCTCTCTCTCTCTCTCTCTCTCTCTCTCTCTCTCTCTCTCTCTCTCTCTCTCTCTCTCTCACCCCAACGCACAGAAACTTCAATACAGAAGCATGCCCAATCCCGCCATGTCACATCTCTGTCAAACGGCCTCATGTTGTCCCCACTCGTCTCTCCCAGCCCCTTCCAACAGGACACACGCGGACAGAAAAGATCCATTTCCAACTAAAAAAAGAAGAAGCAAAAACAAAGTGAAAAAGTTAGGGATGACCGATTTTTAACTACCCACCATCAAGAAGAATTGAAGTGAAAATAGAAAGAACTTGGATGAGATTTTAACAGGAGGTTTTATAAAAATGAGTCGGCGGTATTCAAGAAAGACAGACAGACAGAGAGACATTGACAGGAGGAAGTTCGCAAAGCAAGTCTCTGAAGAATGATGGACAAAAGAGACACAGGATTTCACTTTTCGCCCTTCTCTCTGGATCAAGTATTCAGCTCACGTCCCAGCTTTCAACCCGCACCCTGCTAGCTATGAAAATGAGCAGTAGCCATGGACGATCGTTGGGAAGGACACGGTGGCACTAATGGACGATGGTAAAAGCCCTCCCAATCCCTACTTAGAATCTGAACTGAGTTTAAACTGTTGTTTAGAGTTGTGAACAAAGTTTGTACTGTTGGCTTCATACATACATGTCCAAAACAATAATACATTGATAGACTCTTGGGTCTTTATACGTTTGTTTTATACGCCTTTGAGGCTTTCGTGATCAAAACCAAATAAAACATTAGTGTAAAAATCAGCTTTTAAATGTATTAGGAATGCCAAAGCACGAAAAACAATATATTTATGAAAGTGTTGTGTATGGTACAAATGTTTGCACGCAAACACACCCACCCTAATATCCCTCTCTATATCTCTATCTCTCTGTCTGTCTATCTCTGTCTCTGTCTCTCTCCCTCTCTCTCTCTCTCTGATTCAGGCTTGAATAAGTAACACAGATGTACGCAGATGTACATACACGCGGTCTTATTCGGGAAAGAGTGAAAGAAAGAGAGAAAGGAACAGAAAAAAGAAAAGAAAAACAATAAGTAAACAAAAGTGTAAGAAGTTAGGCCTTACTTGATACCCGTGTTTCCCCATTCTAATGTAGAATGTGTAAGATGGAACTCAGCAATTGTTTCTTCATTTGTTTATATACTCGGCAATGGTTTGCTTGCTTGTCCCCCCTTGCTTGTCCCCCCTTGCTTGGCTCGCGGAAATGCAGGAAGATGCAGACAAACTTCAACTGCGAGCCATATAAATGGGGTCCCTGTGATTATATAGTCCACCATTCTGGTCTGAAAGATGCATGTACACGAGTGCGTATGTGCCTGTGTATGGACACGTCTTGCACACAGATAATGCAACAGACCACCAGTATTGTACACGTCTTGCACACAGATAATGCAACAGACCACCAGTATTGTACACGTCTGGCACACAGATAATGCAACAGACCACCGGTATCTGCCTGTGTATACACTACACGTCTTGCACACAGATAGTGCAACAGACCACCAGTATTGTACACGTCTTGCACACAGATAGTGCAACAGACCACCAGTATTGTACACGTCTTGCACACAGATAGTGCAACAGACCACCAGTATTGTACACGTCTTGCACACAGATAGTGCAACAGACCACCAGTATTGTACACGTCTGGCACACAGATAGTGCAACAGACCACCAGTATTGTACACGTCTGGCACACAGATAGTGCAACAGACCACCAGTATTGTACACGTCTTGCACACAGATAGTGCAACAGACCACCAGTATTGTACACGTCTTGCACACAGATAGTGCAACAGACCACCAGTATTGTACACGTCTGGCACACAGATAGTGCAACAGACCACCAGTATTGTACACGTCTTGCACACAGATAGTGCAACAGACCACCAGTATTGTACACGTCTTGCACACAGATAATGCAACAGACCACCAGTATTGTACACGTCTTGCACACAGATAGTGCAACAGACCACCAGTATTGTACACGTCTTGCACACAGATATGCAACAAACCACCAGTATTGTACACGTCTTGCACACAGATAATGCAACAGACCACCAGTATTGTACACGTCTTGCACACAGATAATGCAACAGACCACCAGTATTGTACACGTCTTGCACACAGATAATGCAACAGACCACCAGTATTGTACACGTCTCTTGCACACAGATAATGCAACAAACCACCAGTATTGCACACAGATACACGTCTTGCACACAGATAATGCAACAGACCACCAGTATTGTACACGTCTTGCACACAGATAATGCAACAGACCACCAGTATTGTAC
>CM065680.1:3294820-3297320 GCA_017654935.2 Phymorhynchus buccinoides | reverse complement strand
CCTTGGAAAATAAAGTTCCAGTTTTCAAGTTTGCAAGTTTTCTCTCTCCGTCTCTCTCTGCCTCTCACAATCTGTCTCTGTCTGTCTGACTGTCTGTCTGTCTGTCTGACTGTCTGTCTGTCTGTCTGACTGTCTGTCTGTCTGTCTGTCTGTCTCTGTCTCTCTCTCTCTCTCTCTCTCTCTCTCTCTCTCTCTCTCTCTCTCTCTCTCTCTCTCTCTCTCTCTCTCTCTGTCTCTCTCTCCCTCTCTCTTTCTCCAATCTGCGTGTTGACCTTACGTGACTAACTCACGATCAGCCTCGTGTGTTCAGTTAGTTTAAGGAAATTCGAGAGGGAAACAAGTAGAGTCAACGAGTCCACTAAACAGAAGAGAATTATGTGTGTGTGTGTGTGTGTGTGTGTGTGTGTGTGTGTGTGTGTGTGTGTGTGTGTGTGTGTGTGTGTGTGTGTGTGTGTGTGTGTGTGTGTGTGTGAGAGACAGACAGAGAGAGAGAGAGAGAGAGAGAGAGAGAGAGAGAGAGAGAGAGAGAGAGAGAGAGAGAGACTTGACACTTGACACTTGAAAACTCTATTACGCAAGGATTGAGATTTTAGGCTAGGCCTATTCTTACAATCTGTCCTTGAGACAGAAACAAGACTAAGTAATACAAAACGAGAGATAGAGAGAGAGAGAGAGAGAGAGAGAGAGAGAGAGAGAGAGAGAGAGAGAGAGAGAGAGAGAGAGAGAGAGAGAGAGAGAGAGAGAGAGAGAGAGAGAGAGAGAGAGAGAGAGAGACAGAGAGAGAGACAGAGAGAGACAGAAAGAGAGAGAGAAACACTGGACACAGAACATTGAACGCTGAAAACTTTATTTTACAACGATAAAGCCTATTCTTTCAATCTGTCATTGAGAGAAAACTTGAAAACTTGAAAACTTAAACTTTATTTTCCAAGGATATAGATTTTAGGCAACGCCTATTCTTCCAATCTGTCCTTGGTACATATATACTTAACACTAAAGACAAACATGGCAAGGCATACTATTACGCATACAGAGCTGAATACAAAGGTAGCAAAGCAGTTGATATTATGAAACATAGATAGGCTGAAATATGGGATTATAACAGTTGCATAATGTTTAATACTCGCGTGTGCATACAAGCATGCAACCATACTTACACACTTGCACGCATGTATATAAAGGAAACACACATTATATAACAGGGCAATATATATACATTCACCATCTAGGGTATGTAACAGGCGAGAGAGTGAGAGAGAGAGAGAGAGAGAGAGAGAGAGAGAGAGAGAGAGAGAGAGGAGAGAGAGAGAGAGAGAGAGAGAGAGAGAGAGAGAGAGAGAGAGAGAGAGAGAGAGAGAGAGAGAGAGAGAGAGAGACAGACAGACAGACAGACAGACAGACAGGAGAAAAAAAAAGTAACAGACAGAGAAAGAGACAGAGAGACAGAAAAGATGATTCTAACAAGCGTGGGAATAAGCTACACTCTTCATGAAATCCGCTAATAATGATGTGATTGCTGGAACAGAATTGCTACAACGATAAGAACAAGCCACCATTTACCATTGGACTGTAGAGGGGAAGTATTGGTTTTTGATCTTGTTGATTTTTTGCTCCTTTTGTTGCCTGCTTTTTGCTCCTTTTGCTATATTTGATGTTCGCTGTTTTCTTGTTTGTCTGTGTTGATAAAGGTGCTTTCGCCGAAATATCCATTAGTTTTGTTTTGTCTCTTGTGAATAACATAACGTCACTTTACACTTGTGTAGTTGTTTGTTTGTTGTATGCAACAATGACAACAATATAGATACGCTTAAGCATTCTATTAGAGAGAGAGAGAGAGTTTGTTGAGAGAGAGAGAGAGAGAGAGAGAGAGAGAGAGAGAGAGAGAGAGAGAGAGAGAGAGAGAGAGAGAGAGAGAGAGAGAGAGAGAGAGAGAGAGAGAGAGAGAGAGAGAGAGGGAGAGAGAGAGAGAGAGAGAGAGAGAGAGAGAGAGAGAGAATACGAAATACGAAAGTTTTATTGAGGGCAAAAAGCATAAGCTACAATAGCTTCTTTACACCTTGCCCTCTCACTCACACATTCATACCATGCATCAAGCAAAGAAAATTTGACATAAAACAATCAAGTCAAGAAAATGGAACAAAACTTGGCACATGAAATAATTGAAAAATATATAAAAAATGGGAATTAAAGCAAACATGGATAATACTTAATAGTGGTGAACTTGAATTGGTAGTTTAAATTGAGTACGAAACAAGGGAAACAATTTTGAGACAATGACACTTTTTCAGAATAAAACCACTTTTAAGGAAGAACACAAAAAACATTATAAGATAAGATGGGAATATGAGATAGGGAGGGAGAGAGAGAGAGAGAGAGAGAGAGAGAGAGAGAGAGAGAGAGAGAGAGAGAGAGAGAGAGAGAGAGAGAGAGAGAGAGAGAGAGAGAGAGAGAGAGAGAGAGAGAGAGAGAGAGAGAGAGAGAGAGAGAGAGAAGAGAAAGA
>CM065680.1:3272320-3289820 GCA_017654935.2 Phymorhynchus buccinoides | reverse complement strand
GGTCCAGGCCTGTGCCCGAGGGCAGGGTCCACTGAGAGCTACTGGCCACCCCCTCTGTGTCTGTCATCTCATCAGTTGTGCAGTGTAAACTCACATAAAACACAGACAGCTCAAACATAGATGGACAGACACAGTACATAGAGACAAAGACACACACAGATGCACAGACATGGACAGACAGACACAGTACATAGAGACACAGACACACACAGACGCACAGACATGGACAGACAGACACAGTACATAGAGACAAAGACACACACAGACGCACAGACATGGACAGACAGACACACAGATGCACAGACACAACCCAACACACACACACATGCACATGTAGATACATACTCATACCAGGAGGAGAGAGAGAGAGAGAGAGAGAGAGAGAGAGAGAGAGAGAGAGAGAGAGAGAGAGGGAGAGAGATGGAAGAGAGAGAGAGGAGCACGAGAGAGAGAGATAGAGAGAGAGAGAGAGACGGAGGGAGAAAGAGAAAAGAGAGAGAGATGAGACAAAATGGAGAAGAGAGAGAGAGAGTAAAGAGAGAGAGAGAACTTCAGAGAGAGCCCTAGAGAGAGAGAGAGAGAGGAGAGAGAGAGAGAGAGAGAGAGAGAAAGAAATGTTACTGAGAGAGAGAGGAGAGAGAGAGACGGAGAGAGAGAAGGTGAGAGAGCGGAAGCATGAGAGAGAGAGAGAGAGTTGATTTGTAGGAATTGGTGTCGTGTGCACTCTCGTCTACAGTTCGGAAAGAAGGAACACGACCCCTGAAAGGAAGTCCCTGATTTATCACAACAAGTAGTGCTAGGGTTTACAACATCTTCAATTCATTGTGTTAAGGGACGAAAGAGAGAGGGGGGAGAGTAGGGAGGAAGAGAGACACAGAGAGAGAGAAAACTTGAAAACTTGAAAACTTAAACTTTATTTTCCAAGGATATAGATTTTAGGCAAGTAGCCTATTCTTGCCAATCTGTCCTTGATACATATAATACTTCGATCATTAGAGATACTTACACGAGAGAGAGAGAGAGAGCGAGAGAGAGAGATAGAGAGGAGAGAGAGAGAGGATGAGAGAGAGGTGAAGAGATAGATGAGAGAGGGGGAGAGAGAGAGAGATTGGGCAGAGAGAGAGGAAGAGAGAGAGAGAGAGAGAAAAGCCCATCGGGCGGAGAGAGAGAGAGAGGGAGAAGAGAGAGAGAGAAAGAAAAGAAGACAAACAGAGAAAGAAAAGTAATAAGAGATTCAAATTCAAATAGATGTTATTGCCATTAGCGTATACATGTAAGCCCTTATGGCAAGTGGATACTGAGCATACATAGAGTCAATTCAGTTGGCATGCAAAGAAAACTAGTCTGCTAAATACTGGAACTAACAATAATAATAAAATAATAATTAATAATTTAATTTTAAATTATTCCAAAAAAAAAAAGGAGGACATACAAGATTTTTTTTTAAAAAAAGAAAAAAAGAAAAAAAGAACTTTGAACATCGTAAGAAGCAAGAACAAGATAAATACATGCGGGGAACTTATACCCCCCAGCCCCTCCACTCTCTCTCCATCCCCTTACCCTACCCCCCCCCCCCCCCTTTTCCCCCCCATCTCCCACCCCGTCTCCCCCCCCCCCCACAAAAAAAAAAAAAAAACAAAACACCCCCACAGCACTCGCGCTCCTCGACCCCCACACTCACTCACACACACACACACCACAACACACCACACACACACACACACACACACACACACACACACACACACACACACACACACACACACACACACACACACACACACAACACACACACGCATGCACTCACCTACACACACACAATCACACACACACCGTTTGGGATAAGACATATCAGCAGGTTGACGGTTGATACACGTCGGATTAATCATGGTTAAAATAGGTATGGAATAAGAAGGTCTTCATGTCTGATTTAAAAGCGTTAATCGTTTGTGCTTTACGAAGGGCTAAAGGTAACGAATTAAAAACAGTAGGGCCAGCAAAAGAAAAAGAACGCTTGCCATATGTCTCCAGGCGAACTCGCGGGATGGCCAAATGACCGGCGTCTGAGGAACGGAGAGATCTCGATGGTGTGTATGGCACAACTAAGTCTGAAAGATAGGAGGGAGCAAGATCGTGGAGGCATCGAAAACAGAGGGTGGCAATTTTGTATTCTATTCGGGCTCGGACGGAAAGCCAGTGCAGCTCCCTCAAGAGAGGCTTTGCATGGTCGAATTTGCGTTTTCTGAGGACTATGCGTGCAGCATGATTCTGAGCTCTCTGCAGTTTGTCGAGAAGCGTGTTTGGGAGACCAAAAAACAAAGAATTGCAATAGTCCAGTCTGGACAAAACAAATGCTGACATGAGCTTTTTGGCCGCATCAATGGTAAGAAAGGGACGGATATGACCGATTCTGCGGAGCTCAAGATAGATGGTCCTGCACAGTAGCTTTATGTGGTCCTCCATTGAGAGTGCACGATCCAGATGTACCCCAAGATTCCTGACGGACTCGGCAAAACAGATATCTTTACCAGACACAAGAAGAGAGCTGCTGTTCGAGACTGCTTTGAGCTGCCTGGACGTTCCAACTGAGTGGAGGGCCCAGGGACAGAGGGTACTGCTTCAACAATTCCGAAAGCCTTCAACCTTTCACTGACACTTGGACTGAGGGAGCAGGGAGACAGTTTGTTGAGAAGTAAGAGTTGTACTTTGGTGTAACAGCAATGAAACACAGGCCCATTGCTGCTGTAGTGTTGACAGGCAGGCTGAGAATCACTCACTACACTGGCCATACTGCTTGCAGTGAACACTGCTAAAGTCAGTAGTGACACAGCCAATGGGGAAAATGGCAATCCAGTAAGAAATACACAAATATTTCTCCAAGTCCTTTGCCGATTTTCAAACAAAATACACCACTGTGCTGCCCAGAACATCACGCTTCTTCTGATATTAAATTGGAATAAGTCAATATAATCATTCTATGAAACACTGTCACAAACTGGGAGAGGTCCCATTCAAGTCTGTCGGGCGAATTCTGATCACAACGCACTCAATGACATCAAGACAACTGAGAACGAGATGAGGGGGAGAGAGGTGGAGAGAGGGACAGACAGACAGACAGGCTGAACAAAGAGACCAAAACAGGGGTACCTCAACAACACCACTTGTTGCAATGAAACGACATGGTCCAATGAAACGACATGGTCCAATGAAACGACATGGTCCAATGAAACGACATGGTCCAATGAAACGACATGGTCCAATGAAACGACATGGTCCAATGAAACGGCATGGTCCAATACAACGACATGGTCCAATGAAACGACATGGTCCAATGAAACGACATGGTCCAAACGGACAGTTCTCTGAAGACAAATCAAACTGACCCGTTGTTGTGTTTATCAGTAAACGTGTCATGCATTATGCATATTTTTTGTAATTTATTTTTGGTATTTAGTATATTCAAGTCACAGAGTTATCTCTGTGAAATTCGGGCTGCTCTCCTCCGGAGAGCGCGTCGCCGCAAGCGCAGCGCCTACCTATTTTTTAATATATTCTTTTGGGGGGTGCAGGGTGCGGAGGGGGGGGGGGCACACTTGTAAAACCTAGCTATCAATTTGGTCATATTTAAATAGCTTTAACATTTTCAATGCAATAAAATCTTGATTAAACAAAATAACCTAACTGAACAGGATTCCAGATCAACTGATGGGAGACGGTCAGTGCAGGGTCCAGTCAGGCTCCTCAGCCGTCTGTCACGTGACATTCCAGCACACCATGTCCTCAATCCTAGCTGACAGTCACACACACACAGGCGTAACGCAACGCTTTGCTTAAACCTCCAACATCATCCTCTGTCTCTCCGTCTCTATGTTTCTCTATCCTTGCCTTTCTCTCTCTCTCTCTCTCTCTCTCTCTCTCTCTCTCTCTCTCTCTCTCTCTCTCTCTCTCTCTCTCTCTCTCTCTCTCTCTCTCTCTCTCTCTCTCTCTCTCTCTCTCTCTCTCTTAAAAAAATCGTTGATCGTTGATCTCTCTCTCTCTCTCTCTCTCTCTCTCTCTCTCTCTCTCTCTCTCTCTCTCTCTCTCTCTCTCTCTCTCTCTCTCTCTCTCTCTCTCTCTCTCTCTCTCTCCCCCCCCTCTCTCTCTCTCTCTCTCTCTCTCTCTCTCTCTCTCTCTCTCTCTCTCTCTCTCTCTCTCTCTCTCTCTCTCTCTCTCTCTCTCTCTCTCTCTCTCTGTGTGTGCGCGCCTTTCGTCCGTCTGTTTGCATGTCTCTCTACCTATCTGCCTTTCTGTATGTATCTGTATGTATGTGTCTATTTCTCCCTCCACATTTTCACTTTTTTGGAAAGTTAACAAGGGAGAAAGCACATCAAGTGACATTCGCCTAAAATAAATAAAAAGGAGAGGAAGGGTGGTTGATAAGGAGAGAGAGAGAGAGAGATGGGGTGTGTGTGGGGGTGGGGGTGTGTGTGTGTGTGGGGGGGGTGTCTTTTAGAAAAGACAGCAGCCGATGCTTGTCTTGCTTTGAAGTTTTCAAGGAGGTCCATTTTTGAAGTTTTACCTTCTCTCTCTCTCTCTCTCTCTCTCTCTCTCTCTCTCTCTCCTCTCTCTCTCTCTCTCTCTCTCCTCTTCTCTCCTCTCTCTCTCTGTCCTTTCTCTCTCTCTCTCTACTCGTCTCTCTCTCTCCTCTCTCTCTCTCTCTATCTCTCTCTCTCTCTCTCTCTCTCTTCTCTCTCTCTCTCTCTCTCTCTCTCTCTCTCTCATGAAACACTTCTTTTGGGTGATTTTAATATAGATTTGCTAAAACCACACAAGTCTTGGTTACAAACTTATGAATCCTTTAATCTCTCGCAACTAATTGACAAACCCACAAGAATCACTGCTACATCGAAAACACTTATCGATCACATTTACACCACTTCAGTCAATACCATAATAGAAACATGCTCACCCTCGTATGGCTGTAGTGATCACTTTCCTGTCTGCTTTACATGGTCAAAGCGCGGTGTTAAAATTCCTAGGAATTCTCATAGGCTAATAACTCGTAGATCCTTTACTCATTTTGACATAGACTCTTTTCTTCTTGAACTAGCAAATTCTCCTTGGTTACTTTCTGTTTATCAGTTCAATGATCCAGATGAAGCTTTTGAAATCTGGTACCATAGTTTCCTTAATATTTATGACAAACACGCTCCTTTTAAAACAGTACGTATCAGAAATAACCCTAAAAGAAACCTTGGATATCAAAGGACATAGACGCTGCCATTAATGAAAGAGAGAGGCTTTTGATGTCAGGGAATGACTATGATTTTAAAAAACAAAGAAACTTAGTTAATTCTTTAAAACGATCTGCACAAAGAGCTTACTTTAAAAATCTTATTTCTTCTAGATCAGATAGCAAATCCATTTGGAAAGCAATAAATTTATTAACCAATAAAAATGTAAATGCCAGCACATCATCCCCAAAAGACCTATCTACCGAAGACATGAATGTACACTTTTGTAACATTGCAAATTCAATTATAACGTCAGATAGATCGTCCGAAAACAATTTAGATATTCTGCACAATTTTTTGTGAATCCAAGCATGTTAATGATTGCCCTAACATTCCGTTTTTGAGTGTACATGAAGTTTTCAATTATCTTAATCACTTAAAACAGACCAATACTCGAGGCGTTGATGGAATTGATTCTAAAATATTGAAATTGTCAGCTCCTGCAATAACTGAAACTTTGACCTATGTTTACAATTTATGTATTGCTAAAAATCGTTTTCCTAAAGCATTTAAAGTAGCCAAAATTATACCTATCCACAAATCGGGTGACTATGAAGATCCTTCTAATTACAGGCCCATTTCTATTCTGTCGGTGCTGTCTAAACCGTTGGAACACCACATAAATAAACATATTCTTAATCACTTTAACTCTTTTGGTCTGTTTCATCCAAATCAATCGGGCTTTAGAGCTAACCATTCATGTCATACGGCTGGCCCTAACTAACCTAGTAGACCAATGGCTTATTAACATAAACGATGACAAAATCACGGGTGTTCTTGCTGTTGACTTTATGAAAGCCTTTGATGTTGTCGATCGTAATCTTTTACTAAAAAAACCTGAAGATATATGGCATTACTAACAATACCATAGAACTCCTAACATCATTTTTATCAGACCGAAAGCAGCGAGTTTCTTTAAATGAATGCGAATCTTCTACTATGCCTGTCAACTATGGTATTCCCCAAGGCTCCATCCTTGGTCCTATATTATTCTCAATATATATTAACGACTTACCATTATATCTAACGACTTTATGTGAAATGTTTGCAGACGATACTACAGTACACTCCTGTGACAGTAAAGTGGAAAACGTTTTTTATTTCTTTACAAGATAACATTAACAGACTAATAGAATGGTCCGAATTTAATCACATGCAGCTACACCCCAAGAAATGTAAATACTTACTTATCACCACCAGACAAAACCGTCAAAATCTTACCCTTGGTTCTCAATCCCTGTATATCAATGGTGAAATCATGGAAGAGGTTGACTATCATAAAATTTTAGGACTTATTGTTGATCACAACCTTTCATGGTCCCATCAAATATCCATGGTTTGTAAGCAAGTATCAAAAAAAGTCTATCAACTTTCCAGGATAAAGCATTTTCTTGATTTAGATAGTCATAAACTTTTTTTCAATGCTTATATCCAATCACACATCAACTATGCCTCTACAATTTGGGATCTGGCAAGCGAGAAAAATTTAAAACCATTATGCAGTTTGTATAGACGTGCATTGAAATTGATCCTTCTGAAATCATCTTCCCTTACACTTACTGATTATCAGCGTTTAGAAATTCTACCTCTAAAATGGAAGCTTGTATACAACAAAG
The DNA here is from genome assembly GCA_017654935.2 of Phymorhynchus buccinoides. Lineage (NCBI taxonomy): Eukaryota > Metazoa > Mollusca > Gastropoda > Neogastropoda > Raphitomidae > Phymorhynchus > Phymorhynchus buccinoides. Next base: position 3,282,931 of record CM065680.1, on the reverse strand, counting down.
CAATTTTTATGTTTAGATTAATGTCCGATAATGCTCCTCCAACATTAAAAAATAAATTTGAAATTAACCTTGTCCGTAATGTTTTTAAAAATAAAAATACCTCTTCCAAGAGTTGACCTTTTAAATCTAGTCTTGTATATTCAGGTGGCTGCTTATGGAATACTATTTCATCTTCCTTTAATGTGTACTCGGGCATTAATGTTTTTAAAAAAAAGAGTACCATAAGTATCTTATGTTGAAACATACAAGCAATGTTGTTTAACCCCATTCTTAGTTTCAAATATGTTTCCACTTTTGATATGTTGACATCTATGCATATTATCTAATTTGTTGTTGTTAAATTATTAACAAGTTTTGTATTTACCTTATTTCATGTGTTCTCTCTCTCTCTCTCTCTCTCATCTCCGTCCTCTCTCTCTCTCTCTCTCTTCTCTCTCTCTCTCTCTCTCTCTCTTCTCTCTCTCTCTCTCTCTCTCTCTCTCTCTCTCTCTCTCTCTCTCTCTCTCTCTCTCTCTCTCTCTCTCTCTCTCTCTCTCTTTTGTGTGTGTGAGAGGGGGGAGGGGGGAGGGGGGGGATAGATAGACGGTTTTGTTGTATCTATTTTTTCTTATTCATGGATAATTCTTCGATGATTATTTTTTGCATGCTTCTTCATTATTTTTGTGTTGAATATATTGATTTTCTTGCATGTTTGTTTGAGGGCAAGATGTAAAAAAGCCCATTGTGTGCTTACTCTTTTTCCCTCAATAAAAATGTTTCGTTCGTTCGTTCGTTCGTTCGTTCTCTCTCTCTCTCTCTCTCTCTCTCTCTCTCTCTCTCTCTCTCTCCTCTCTCTCTCTCTCCTCTCTCTCTCTCTCGCTCTCTCTCTCTCTCTCTCTCTCTCTCTCTCTCTCTCTCTCTCTCTCTCTCTCTCTCTCTCTCTCTCTCTCTCTCTCTCTCTTCTCTCTCTCTCTCTCTCTCTCTCTCTCTCTCTCCTCGTTTATTCTGGTGAAGTATTTTGTGTTTGCATAGCTTAGTGTGTTGGCATGCGTTTGCATTTGTAGGTGTGCACAAATACTATTAGAAATAGAGAGACAGATAGTCAGACTCGAGATGGACAAACACACAAACAGACAGACTAAAGGCGCGCGCGTAAACACACAGAGAGAGAGAGAGAGAGAGAGAGAGAGAGAGAGAGAGAGAGAGAGAGAGAGAGAGAGAGAGAGAGAGAGAGAGAGAGAGAGAGAGAGAGAGAGAGAGATACAGACAGACAGACAGACAACACAGACAGACAAAACAGACAGACACACAGAGAGGCTGACAGACAGAGAGAGAGCGAGAGAGAGAGAGAGAGAGGAGAGAGAGAGAGAGAGAGAGAGAGAGGAGAGAGAGAGAGAGAGAGAGAGAGAGAGAACACTGAAACACTGAACTGGTTTATTGCACTTTGGCCATAGACCACAATACAGGGTAAAAGGGAAAAAACAACACACCAACAAAAAAACACAACAGGGGGGGGGGGGAGTGGGGGGGTGGGTGGGGGTGGGTGGTGTTGAAGGGAGGTGGGTGTTAGTGTGTTGTGTTATGATTGATTATATGCAATGCATTCTCTAATATGTATTCATTTTGATAGAGATGTATGGTGAGGATGCGTGAGCCAGTTTGTTAGAAATGTTTGTACGAATGGTGAGTGAAAAGCGCATTGAGTTGCTTTGCAAGATTATGCGCTATATGAGCATTATTAATTATTATTTTATTATTTAATACTAAGTATGTGTAGTGCAATATCTAAAGAGAGAGAGAGAGAGAGAGAGAAGAGAGAGAGAGAGAGAGAGAGAGAGAGAGAGAGAGGAGAGAGAAGAGAGAGAGAGAGAGAGAGAGAGAGAGACTGACACTGTCACTGACAGATAAACAGACAGACTAGGAGAGAGAGAGAGAGAGAGAGAGAGAGAGGAGAGAGAGAGAGAGAGAGAGAGAGAGAGAGAGAGAGACGAGAGAGAGAGAGAGAGAGAGACTGACACTGTCACTGTCACTGACATAAACAGACAGACAGGAGAGAGAGAGAGAGAGAGAGAGAGAGAGAGAGAGAGAGAGAGAGAGAGAGAGAGAGAGAGAGAGAGAGAGAGAGAGGCATGCAGACAGACAGATAGAGAATGAGAGAGAGGACAGAAGAGGGAAGGGTTCAAATCCTGGGAAGATGTACACAAAGAACACATCCACTTCGCACATAAAAGCATCCCAGCTACTTCACCCTCAAAGCCAGTACACACTAAAAAAGTTGCGAGAGATCTGGTCAATGGGTCTGGGGACCAACTATGGGCACAAAAAAGAAAAGAAAGGAAAAACGACAAGATATTGGAGCCATACGAAGCGTACTTCCAGCTCATCGTAAATCCATCACGAGTACAAGAATCAAAATACGCGAATGCCCAAAAGGCGCTGTTTCAACAACACTAGGACGAAATAGGAAAACTGTGCGCTATTTATTATTGAATAAAGCCAGAGCTCTCGGACAGTCAGAAACACACATACACACACACGTATATTATTTGCTTATTCAATGTTCCATCTGGAAATGAAATTTTGACTTGACTTCACACACACACACATACACATACTCACACACGTGCGCGCGCAAGCATGTACACACACACGTACACGCGCACACACGCACACATACACATACAAACGCACACACACGAGCGCGCGCGCGCTCACACACACACAAACGCTGCACGCACACACAGAACAGAGAGAGGGGGAAGAGGAGAGAGAGAGAGAGAGAGATGGAAGAGAGAGAGAGAGAGAGAGAGAGAGAGAGAGAGAGAGAGAGAGAGAGAGAGAGAGAGAGAGAGAGAGAGAGAGAGAGAGAGTGACAGAGGCAGACAGGCAGAGACAGAGACATTCAGGCACACATCCATAGATAGGGCGACATAGAAACGGAGACAGTGGCCCTGGTTCTCGCTCCCTATCCAATGTGCTCCCTTTGTTGTAGAACCGAAAATATGAAAGGAGGTGGGGGGGGTAAATTATTTGAACATTTCGACAGAACTAGAGCAATTGGCGAAGCAAACTAGAATCTGAATCTTTGAAAAGTCAGCCTATATGTTTAAAAAAAACCCTCGTGGTTGAATGGCTAGATGAACGTGTCTTAAAACGCGCATTGAAAGCAAACAACAGATAATAGCAATGAAACAAAACCTAGCAAAACAGTTCCATTTCTTTTTCTTTTTGCCACAGTTACTCTTATTCCTACACCTTTTGACCGTTACAACAATTAAACTTAAAGATCGCCCTTGGTCCGAAATGAGAAAATCTGACGTGTTGGCCTACTTTATACTGATTGGTCTCCCCGGCGTGGCTGTGGACACATATCTGTGTGTCCTTGTGTTAGCGTCAGTAGGTATGCCTAGCTGTCCGTGTATATATGTGTCTGTGTGCGCATGCGCGTGCTAGAGTGCGTGCCTGTATATGTATGCGCATTTACAAGTATTCATGACTTGCGCAAACCGCAATGAAGATTTACAGTTACAAATACCAAACCTACAGAAAGAAGCAGAGTGAATAAAGCATGCTGTTGTGCTCGTAGTTCAACCCCAATAGGATGAAGTAGAGAGACAACTGCAGAACATAAGACATGTGAGGAAACAGGGCTGGGAATTAAACGTCTTGAAGGGGAGACTACTTTAATGAACCAATAACTAGGGTTTAGGACAAAGACACCAGAACGTCAATGCTAATCTAATAAACGATGAAGGAAACGGACACGTCAGTTAGTTGTTAGATGTTTCAGATCTCTTTTTAAACCCATCTGGTTTGAAACATGAAATCAACAAAAAAGAAGCCTGCAACTAAGACTGTGAAATGACGAGAAACAGATACAAATAATAAACAAGAAACAAAACGAGAGAGAAGAGAAGAGAAGAGAAGAGAGAGAAGAGAGAGAGAGAGAGAGAGAGAGAGAGAGAGAGAGAGAGAGAGAGAGAGAGAGAGAGAGGAGAGAGAGAGAGAGAGAGACAGAGAGAGAGAGAGAGAGAGAGAGAGAGAGAGAGAGAGAGAGAGAGAGAGAGAGACAGAGACAGAGACAGACACAGATACGCAGAGACAAAAACATACACATATCTTCTTATATTTTATAGCACATTTGTGCACTGACATTGATAATCATTTAGAAAGACAGACAATGATAACATCGAAGGCTCTTCTTTTGCGGTATTGATATGTTTTGCAATAATTATAGTTTTGTTCCTTTGTGTAGGCCAGCACAGTTATGATTCTGTTTTGCATAGCATCTCGCTTTGTGCTCTGCAGACAGAATAAGAGCCAAAGCATGATGTGTTCCTTGGAGAGTACATAGTTTAGCATCCCAGACACAGTCAATGATAATTCGCTTTTTATTGTTGATAACCACGAGTCACTAACATTAATATTATGTCCCTGAGAGAGAGAGAGAGAGAGAGAGAGAGAGAGAGAGAGAGAGAGAGAGAGAGAGAGAGAGAGAGAGAGAGAGAGATAGAGAGAGAGAGAGAGAGAGATAAAGAGAGATAGAGAGAGAGAGAGAGAGAGAGAGAGAGAGAGAGAGAGACAGACAGACAGACAGACATATAGACATATAGACAGACAGACACAGAGACAGACACAGAGAGAAAGAGAGAGAGAGAGAAAGAGAGAGAGAGAGAAAGAGAGAGGAGAGAAACAGAGAGACAGACAGATAGACAGATATACAGACAGACACAGATACAGACAGACAGAGACAAAGAGAGTGAGCGAGATTATTGGTGCATTTTCGCTTTCTTTGCTTATGAACGAAGCATCAATGGGGGTATCCATTTGAAGATGTTACACCTCGCCAGTACAGCAAAGCGCGTTTATGTCCACAGCGTCTTCCATAATAAATCCCCTTTCGCTCTCTTACTAGCTTTTCTCTACTATTTCCCTTGCCCCCCCCCCCCTCCCCCCTCTCCTCCTTTCATTCTCCCCTCTCCCCACTCTAGTTTCCCCACCCAGTGTTCTCCCTGTCGTGTCCTCTCTCCTTGTTTTTTATGGCGTTAATCAGAAAACGAAGAGCCGCCATGTTGGATCAACCGACACAAAATGGCGGAGGTTAGGGCCAGGGGAGGTAACGCTGTGAAATCCAACGAGAGTGGCGGTCCCTGGAATTAAAAAGGATACAAGGGAAACAACTGTGGGGCCGTCCGCCAGAGGACAGTCTTTCTTCTTCACTGCCTTATCTGTAGCATGGTTCTTTGACCCTGCACACCACAGGAGATTGCATGTCCCCCCCCCCCCCCTCTCTCTCTCTGTCTCTCTGTCTCTCTCTGTCTCTGTCTCTGTCTCTGTCTGTCTGTCTCTCTCTCTCTCTCTCTCTCTCTCTCTCTCTCTCTCTCTCTCTCTCTCTCTCTCTCTCTCTACGTATATGCATGTTCTAGCCGTTCCTTTGATGTCTTTACAGTTTATTCGTGCCTCGTTTATTAGACCTTTGAGACCTCTTCCTGGTGGGTTACATTTTTTTCTGAAGAAGAAGCGAACTTGACTTTGATCTTTGTCGATCAGAACAGAATAATTTTTGGTGATTCGTTATATGTTTGCTTTGTACACCCTCTCACACGCACAGTTCATACTGACCCCGACGCAGTTTCTCATGTAAAGCTGTGCCTCATATTTTGTGTTGTTGTGAAGAGCAGGACATAGACGGTGCTACAAGAGTCTCTGAAGCTGCCACATCAGAGTGAACTGAACTGTACATTCCAGAGTAACAGTACAAGACACAGACGTATTTTAGTGCCTTAGTGTGGAATCTCTTGTCTCTTTGTGTCTCTTGTGAACGATTTACATTTTAATTGCATCGACCGTTACACAAAGTAGAAATAGGTGAAATCACTGTCAGGCTGGTAACGCATTCAGTCAGAAATGAATGTTCGATTTGTAATTGTGGTCCATAGCAAACTACCGATGGAACATAAAGCTTGACTAGGTCTGAGCCTTTGATAACGAACTGCAACATGGTGGAATTAGGGTTCAAAATGGCGAAAATCACTTTATCTCTGTGGCGCATGCGCATGTCCACGGGGCCAGGATGCTAGATGCTGTTTCCAAGAGGCATTTATTGCCTTTGTTTTACCTTGCACCACGTCTTCAAAAAAGAGTGCTCTTGGTACTATATCTCTAATACTGCTGCCACTTTCCATGCGTCAGAAAGTTGCTCTAGAATCGCCACCATTCAATGACTATAAACTGGCTATAATCACTAAACTGTGTACACTTTGACTGAGTCTGACATTTATTCTTTAAAATGTAGAAGTTGTTTGCAAAACTATATTGGGTGGGACCTGAAAGTAGTAAACCGTTGTATCCAACCAAGTGTCCCTAGAATGTTCCAGTCTCCTAACTGGGTACTTAATAGTTAAATACAAACTTTAAACGACTGAGTTGTTTGTAGTTCACAATACTATGCAAAGTGTTGCTACTTACCGCATCACAGTTTCAGCAAACAGCACACGGAATGTCTGCCTTGATGTCCTCAGTTTGTGCCATAAAACACCTCCCCTTCCCCTCCCCTCTCGTTCCTCCCCTTTGCTTTCGGCTGTCGCCTCCCCGCTAGATTTTACGGCGTTAATCAGAAAATGAAGGTTCCACCAACCGACATAAAATGGCGGAGGTTAGGGCCAGGGGACATAACGCTGTGAAATCGAACGAAAATTACCGCCCCTGGAATTAAACAGAATACATGTAGTGGGCAAGAAGTGTTGCCTTTAGAATGGAAAGAAAGTTCCTTCTTATTGTAGCCTTTTATCGTTCCCAGCATCTTCATCTTTTCCACAAAAAGACCAGATTGCATGTGATCCCCCTTCTTGTGCGATTTCTTCTTCTTCTGTTCTTTGGTAATAATAAAGGTGATGATGTGAAGGAGGTGGAGATTCATCATCATCTTCATCATCATCATCATCATCATCATCATCATCAGTATGAGTAGAAATAATACTGCGAGATATATGGGTGTGTTCAAGTTTGAATTCCAAATAAATACTATTTTGAGAAACAACGTGACAATTAATATTTTAGCCTCCAAGTGTGGCATCATGAGACAGCCTCAAGAAAGACACAAATAAACGGAAAGATTGATAATCATAGAAATCTGGAAGACAGTGAACGAGTTTCTGAAACAGTGGTGGGTTTATTTCATAAGATAGTTATCCTTTTAAAAACATCGATTTTATTTTTTAAATCTTCTGGTTATAAAGATACAAAAGACAAAGCAGCGGTTTTTTTAAAAACATTTAAGCCACAAGTGTTTGTTTACTGCCCCGAAAGGCCCTGGTGACACTCTGCTGCGGAACGATGGGCTGAGGGCCAGTCAGATTCCAACTGGCGGGGTGGAATTAGAATTCCATGGTCGTGGGTCTAACAGACGAGGAGAGATAGGCGGCGCCCCGGGAACCCATTGACATTCCTGGCTGTCTCGGCCATCTTCTCCCCTCTCGCCCCTCTCGTCTGATCTCCGGGCTGTGGGGCTTATTGGGAGTCTGTCGCCTTACAGCTTTACAGCGCTCCACACTATGTACACTCTTTACAATCTGTACACTCTTTACAATCTGTACACTCTTTACAATCTGTACACTCTTTGCAATCTGTTCACGTCATCAAAAGGACTCCCCACTTTTCGTGTTTTGTGTGTTCAGTCTAATCTCATTATGTCCCTTGGTAGTTTAGTTCTTGCTGTTTGTGTGTGTGTGTGTGTAGGGGGGGGGGGGGGGGGAGGGGAGGGTCGTTTTTTTGGGTGTTGCTTTCAACGAACACATGTGTTTTTAATATTTTATATTTTATCATAGCTATAAATCTTCGTTTTGTTGCAGGATGCAGCTGCTGTTGTCCTTTGTCCCGATATTAATCGGTCAAAGGAATCTAAGTTTGTCGAGTGTTTTTTTCTTCCTGTCCCAAGAATATCTCCCGGCCCGAACCGCTTGACAGAATCGCTTCAAATGTTGTGTGGTGGTGTGTCACAAAGTGTTTTCGTCGTTTCGTACATCATACTGCATTAGGCTTTTATTCGGGGGAAGGGGTGGTGGTGGTGGAGAGTGAAAGGATGAGGGGTTGCTATTTAGATAATGATCTCAATAACGACATAATGAATTTACATCGATGTCTTCGAGTCAAAGTCTTCAGATGGTCCATTGATTTATTGTGGAACTTATTACAAAACATAATAACTGGCATTAAATAAGACCGACAAAATATAAATGGGGATTATGCTACTGATACGTTGTGAGTCTTTTTCTAATAAAAGCTATTATTGTTTTCAATAATTCCATACTAATAAGTCAAATATGAGGATAGTCCGCTTTGACTAGTCTTAGACGTCGATGATAGTAGGCCTGTTTTAACAGGACGGAAATGAGAGTGAACATGCCAAAACACACACACACACACACACACACACACACACACACACACACACACACACACACACACACACACACACACACATACATGCGCGCATGTACACACACATAAAGTGCATGCAAATAAAAGGGACAAAGACGAGAGAGAGAGAGAGAGAGAGAGAGAGAGAGAGAGAGAGAGAGAGAGAGAGAGAGAGAGAGAGAGAGAGAGAGAGAGAGAGAGAGAGAGAGAGAGAGAGAGAGAGAGAGAGAGAGAGAGAGAGAGAGAGAGAGAGAGAGAGAGAGAGAGAGAGAGAGATTATCAACAGCATTTCACACGACTTGAATAAAAAGTAAACAGCAAACAAAACAAAGCAAAACAAAAAGAAACAAGTGCAACGCTGAGCGGCTGCAAAGTCCCCTCGCAGCATCGCCGAGCTACTCCGAAATCGGAATGTGTCGGCTGTACACACAGCGGGGAGACCATTGATAACTGAAGACAGGACGCACGCACGGACGGATGGACGGCCGGAAAGAAGTGGGACATGTCGGGCCTGAGACACAAAGGGCCTAGGCACGGCCACCTATGTACTATCGTGAAACCCACTCACCTCCTCCCCTAATACATCTCCTTCCCCCATCCAGCCAGTCACTGAGGCAAGCAAGACTCGGAGATGCCAGCAAGCCACACGCGCAGGAACTCAGTAGTCAAGTGTGAGCCACAGTGCTAAAGAGCAATGAGGTGATCATTGTTAAAGAGCAATGAGGTGATCATTGTCAAAGAGCAATGAGGTGATCATTGTTAAAGAGCAATGAGGTGATCATTGTCAAAGAGCAATGAGGTGATCATTGTTAATAATAGAGCAATGAGGTGATCATTGTTAATAATAGAGCAATGAGGTGATCATTGTTAAAGAGCAATGAGGTGATCATTGTCAATAAAAGAGCAATGAGGTGATCATTGTCAAAGAGCAATGAGGTGATCATTGTTATATAGCAATGAGGTGATCATTGTTAAAGAGCAATGAGGTGATCATTGTTAAAGAGCAATGAGGTGATCATTGTTAATAATAGAGCAATGAGGTGATCATTGTTAAAGAGCAATGAGGTGATCATTGTTAAAGAGCAATGAGGTGATCATTGTTAAAGAGCAATGAGGTGATCATGAGGTGATCATTGTTAATAATAGAGCAATGTTAAAGAGCAATGAGGTGATCATTGTCAAAGAGCAATGAGGTGATCATTGTTAATAATAGAGCAATGAGGTGATCATTGTTAATAAATGAGGTGATCATTGAGAGCAATGAGGTGATCATTGTTAAAGAGCAATGAGGTGATCATTGTCAATAAAAGAGCAATGAGGTGATCATTGTCAAAGAGCAATGAGGTGATCATTGTTAATGACGTGATCATTGTTAGAGCAATGAGGTGATCATTGTTAATAAAAGAGCAATGAGGTGATCATTGTTAAAGAGCAATGAGGTGATCATTGTTAAAGAGCAATGAGGTGATCATTGTTAAAGAGCAATGAGGTGATCATTGTTAAAGAGCAATGAATGAGGTGATCATTGTTAAAGAGCAATGTGATCATTGTTAAAGAGCAATGACATTGTGATCATTGTTAAAGAGCAATGACGTGATCATTGTTAAAGAGCAATGAGGTGATCATTGTTAATAATAGAGCAATGAGGTGATCATTGTTAAAGAGCAATGAGGTGATCATTGTTAAAGAGCAATGAGGTGATCATTGTTAAAGAGCAATGAGGTGATCATTGTTAAAATGAGCATTGTTAAAGAGCAATGACGGTGATTGTTAAAGAGCAATGACGTGATTAATAAAAGAGCAATGAGGTGATCATTGTTAAAGAGCAATGAGGTGATCATTGTTAAAGAGCAATGAGGTGATGATCATCATTGTTAAAGAGCAATGAGGTGATCATTGTTAAAGAGCAATGAGGTGATCATTGTTAAAGAGCAATGAGGTGATCATTGTTAAAGAGCAATGAGGTGATCATTGTTAAAGAGCAATGACGTGATCATTGTTAAAGAGCAATGAGGTGATCATTGTTAAAGAGCAATAATCAGAGCAATGAGGTGATCATTGTTAAAGAGCAATGAGGTGATCATTGTTAAAGAGCAATGAGGTGATCATTGTTAATAAATAGAGCAATGAGGTGATCATTGTTAAAGAGCAATGAGGTGATCATTGTTAAAGAGCAATGATCATTGGTGATCATTGTTAATAATAGAGCAATGA
>CM065680.1:3267320-3269820 GCA_017654935.2 Phymorhynchus buccinoides | reverse complement strand
ATCGATAGCTCTCTGGAGAGGAAACAGTTTAACATTTCAGACGGAGTCGACAGTAATTCTATTCTTCATTTGTTACAGCAAGTGTGTGTGTGTGTGTGTGTGTGTGTGTGTGTGTGTGTGTGTGTGTGTGTGTGTGTGTGTGTGTGTGTGTGTGTGTGTGTGTGTGTGTGTGTGTGTGTGTGTGTGTGTGTGTGTGTGTGTGTGTGTGTGTGTGTGTGTGTGTGTGTGTGTGTGTGTGTGTGTGTGTGTGTGTGTGTGTGTGTGTGTGTGTGTGTGTGTGTGTGTGTGTGTGTGTGTGTGCGCGTGCGTGTGTGCGTGTGCGTGCGTGTGTGTGCGTGTGCGTGCGTGTGCGTGCGTGTGCCTGCGTGTGTGAGTGCGTGTGCGTGCGTGTGTGCGTGCGTCTGTGTGTGTGTCTTTGTGTGTGTGTGACTATTTATATGAGTGTGTGTGTGAGAGAGCACTTACATGCATGCGCTTGCTCCTGTGTTAGTATGTTTGTGTGTATGTGTGTGTGTGCACTCGCGCGTGCGTGCGTGTGTGTGTATGCGTGCGTGCGTGTGTGTGTGTATGCATGTGCTGGCGCGTGTTCATGTGCGCACGTTTGATTTTATGAGAGTGAGGTTTCAAAGATTCCAAGAGATGATGAGTAGATAATGATAGTCTTCCTTAATAACTGTTATTCCTCACGTGCTGTCTATGACCACGTTTACATTAGAAACTGTAGGATTGACCTGCCTAGGGCAGCAAGTGGCTGGGAGATAGGGGCCTATACAATTCCTCTTGAGCGGACATTCACTTGAGGCAACAATGCTGGGCGGAGAAATAAGCAGCTTAGCATTAGTGCTTCCATTGACTTGCGCATGTGCAGCAGAAAGATGCGATTTCCCGCCATTTTAAACATGAATCCATCGATGTTTGAAATGGAACATTTACACAAACACACGCTTTAACCCTTTCACCGCCAGCCATATTTCAGCCAAAAATGTCCATTAAATTTACCTTGATAGAGCACAAAATCCATCTGCAGTATCGGGGATTCTTCTATGACATATATAAAATAAGGTCTATCCTTACTTCCCCAAACTAAGACAGTAGAGTCTTTGGATAATGGACACCGATTTGATGCCTTTTGGTGACACAGGTGCTGAATCACTGGGGTGCTAAAATGCGACTTTGGCGGTGAAAGGGTTATGTGAAAGTTTTGTTTTACGTCCTCCCGGTCTTGAAAAGACCATAGTTACGGGACCTTTCTTATTTATACAGCTATAGGGGGGTAAGGGAAAAAGTTTTATTTTAATAAAGTTGTTTTGTCTGTTACGTTTGGTTTGAAGTTTGAATGTAAGTGCCATGGCTCGACTGTCGACTTTTGGTTCAACACTAGCAAGCTAGTCTCAATTTTAGATATAAAAGTTATGGTAAAAAGCTTATTTTTTCTCCAAGAGCATTCTTCCGAATAAAATTTCCAGGATCACCTTTTTAAACTAAGTCAAAAAGGTTACAAATCGTGTAAGGTCTACCCTATCTAGAGGGGACATATTTATGTACAGACAATACTTTATTTGGCAAAAACATTTTTTTAAACGGGCTGTACATTTTGCATTGACTTCATGGCAGCCGACGACGTCGCATCGGCTTCCAAGGAAACCAATACTGAATTTTTTTAATTTTTTTTTTAAATCTTAAAACTTGTAATGTGTCCCTGTCAGATAACACGCTTTAATCGCTTGTAGTTCGTTTATAAACGACGACCAACAAACCATCCCTTAGCAACACGGTGACTTCTAAGTAGAACTATGACTTCTGACTGAATGCCTTCACTGGTGATTTAGCTGATCTCTACTTGAATCGCACTGCTGAGTGGATGCACACATTTCCCACTACAGTGTAAATCGTTGACTACAGACGAAACGAGACACAAGGCCCCACTGTAAAACACCAACATAGTCTGGGTCTTGCACAGTCCTTCCTGCTTGAATGCACAGTGCATGTCTGATGGTTCAGCTTCAGGGAATGCTTTACCATCTGCTGTTCTATCTCCTGCGCTTTACTAACATCTCTAATCAGCATACCATTGGTTGTTAGCATTCTTAGTCTTGTATTCATTTTCTTTGTTTATCGTCAGTATGCTATGCTTCTATTTTTAACTAGAGCGTGCGTGAAACCGCTAGATCAACCAACCGCATGGCATACGTTTTGGCTCCAATGACCTTGACCTTTGACCAATGATTTTTATTTTCGAACTTGGCTTAGACAATCTTGAGTACATATCCGCCTGCAAAAAAATGGAGGGTTCTAGATCCCTCCGCTCAAACTCTATCGTGTTAACATACACACATTGGAACAAACAGACAGACATCCTTGAAAACTTATACCATCTTTCGCTTCGTGGCTGGTTAAAGATGATACATTAACCCATCATTGGTGACATTAGTGTGTGATGAATGGGCTCATTACCATGTGAGGAAAAGGTGACATTAGTGTGTGACGAATGGGCTCATTA
>CM065680.1:3254820-3262320 GCA_017654935.2 Phymorhynchus buccinoides | reverse complement strand
GCCCGAGATATGGCTAAAAATAGATTTTCGGTTTTCAAGGTCGTACGTCAAGGTCAAGGTCACGACGGCAAAATGGTTTGCGCCGATCTCTTCCTATTAAGGAGGCACACCTTCACACAAAATTTGACGCGATTCGGTCCAGCGGTTCGGGAGATATCCTTGGGACAGACAGAAAGAAAAAAAAAAAAAAAAAAAAATAACAGACAAACCAGACGATCGCAATAGTCCGTCTTGGTGACGGACTAATTAAAGTGTCACCTGCAAAGAGAGGCCAAGGTCTTCGTTCTTCTTCCCAGAAGCTTCTTACAGTTCCTAAGCGGTCCTTGAAATCTTCGGGTGAGGGGGCGTTTAGTTTTGTTGCACCAAACGTTTGGAATTCTCTCCCTGACCATACCCGTAACCAGTCCTCTCTTCCTTCATTCAAATCCCAACTAAAAACCCACTTCTTCAGGAAAGCTTTCTCTCTGTAAAGTCTATTATCCTTTCCCCACTCTTGTCTTCCAGCTCAATGACGTTGAGTATGTGGGGGTGGGGAGTAGGGGGGCGGGGTGGGGATGGGTGGGTGGGTTGGGTTGGGCGGGGGGGGATGGTTGGGGGGGGGGGTGAATGGAGGGGGGTGTTAGTGTGTTGTGTTATGATTATATGCAATGTATTCTCTAATGTATTCATTTATCTTTTTCATAGAGATGTATGGTGAGGATACGTGAACCAGTCTGTTAGAAATGTTTGTACGAATGGTGAGTGAAAAGCGCATTGAGTTGCTTAGCAAGATTATGCGCTATATAAGCATTATTAATTATTATTATTATTATTTAAGAATATTGTTGGTATAATAATCTTGACTGTTTGAATGGAAATCCTTTTGTTAAAGTTGAAGGTGCCACACCATTCATAATTCTGTACATCACAATTGCTTTATTATATTGAAGTTTATCTGTAAAAGGAAGAATGTTTAGAGGACGATTTCAAAAAAAATGTTTTTAGAACAGGTTTACGAACACTTAGTAAAGGCGTTAAGGCGTTTGCACTTCTTGCATCAAAGAGAGTGGAGGCGCAATCTATGTGGGACTGAATGCAGGCATGAAAAAAAATGCTTACGTGCATCAATATTGAGGAAATATTTAATTTTAGAAAGTAGAAAAACTTTTTGTGAGAGAGAGAGAGAGAGAGAGAGAGAGAGAGAGAGAGAGAGAGAGAGAGAGAGAGAGAGAGAGAGAGAGAGAGAGAGAGAGAGAGAGAGAGAGAGAGAGAGAGAGAGAGAGAGAGAGAGAGAGAGAGAGAGAGAGAGAGAGAGAGAGGGGACACTCACGCACACACAGATAAAAACAGTCGAACAGTCAAATATGCAGATAGTATGGCGCGCCAAAGATACAAAACTCTATCTAGCAGTTCGACAGAGTTTAAAACCCTATCGAACTGTTAGATACAGTTTCTAAACTATAGCTAGCAGTTAGATAGAGTTTCAAAACTCTGTCGAGCAGCTAGATAGAGTTTCTCGTCGTAAAACTCTATCGAACGCGCCATTTTGATAGTTTTTTTAAACGAAGCATTTCATTGGTAGATAGGACTAGTATCTTTGACTGTGACCTACACCTAGCCTAATTACAACAATAAACGGCGCGAAACCAAACAATGTGCAAAGCAAAATCTGCGAGCTTCTTTCTTCTTCTCCCGGCAGCATCATGGGCGACAATGCATCTGACGACGCTGAGTGTAGTATTAGGAACTATCCGTTCGATTTTATGATGTAGGGGCCTAGGCCTATCGTCACTGCCCTGCCAAGGCCACAAACTAGTCGCTGAAGCCATGTACCAATCAGAAATCGCGATAGAAAAACTATATCTCGATAGGGTTATTTTGTGGAAACCCTATCTAGCTGTTCGACAGAGTTTTAAAACTCTATCGAACAGAACAGCTAGATAGGGTTTTCAAACTGTATCGAACTGATAGATACAGTTTCGAAACTCTATCAAACAGCCAGATAGAGTTTTGTATCTTTGGCGCGCCATAAGATGGATGCAAAAACTCATATATGGATTCGCAGGGGGAAAGCACATAAACAAAAGTTAGAGCACAAAAATGCAAAGCGAAAAACCACCAAAACATTAAAAATAGGCCCAAAACTAAGGAATGTGTAGGATGTTAAAAAGCCTAGAGGGAAGGTAAGAGAAGAGGCCACGGTGTTGCAATAAGCACTGGGTGTGGGGGGATGTGGGGGAGGGGATTTCATCTGTGTCGCTAATGCTATTTCACGGCAGGTCTGATGGACACGAAATTCCATCTTCCTCAAATTCTGCCCCTACAAGGGAGACAACCTAGTTATCCGTTGGCTCAGCCTATTAGGGCCTGACGGGCAGAGTGAGGGGGGGGAGGGGGGAAAAAAGAAAGCATTGATACGTTGCAAACCTCCGCCAAGGATGAACCTGTGTAAACATGGCTTATTAGGATGGACTTTGTGAGTTGAAAACTGGGATAAGTTGGAAGTCGTTTTGAGAAGTCTTTTGAGCAGGAGACTGACAAGTTCAAGTCCATATTGTTTCAAAATATGTTGTATTATGATTTAATAGTTCGATAGAACACGAATGCGAATGTTTTATTGAGGGTAAAAAAGATAAGCTAAAATAGCTTCTTTGCACCTTGCATTCTCACTCACACATTCATACCATGCATCAAGCAAGAACATTTAACATAACACAATAAAGTAAAAAGAATGGTACAAAAATTGGCACATTAAATAATTGAAAAAGAATCAAAAATGGGAATTAAAAACAACATGGATAATAATTAACAATGGTGAGCTTTAATTGGTGGTTTAAATTAATTGAGTACGAAAAAAAGGGAAACAATTATGAGAGAGAGAGAGAGAGAGAGAGAGAGAGAGAGAGAGAGAGAGAGAGAGAGAGAGAGAGAGAGAGAGAGAGAGAGAGAGAGAGAGAGAGAGAGAGAGAGAGAGAGAGAGAGAGAGAGAGAGAGAGAGAGAGAGAGAGAGAGAGAAGAGATAGAGAGAGAGAGAGAGAGAGAGAGAGAGAGAGAGAGAGAGAGAGAGAGAGAGAGAGAGAGAGAGAGAGAGAGAGAGAGAGAGAGAGAGAGAGAGATTCCGAAGGAATACCGTTGTATTCGCTGTATTTAGTGTACAGACATAATACGAGGGGTTCTCCATAAGTTGCCGGATGTGGCGAATCTGTTGACACCCCCAACATACAAATGATACCATAAGATAGACCATTATGATGATACTTATGTTGCAAATGTGCATTATGTTCCACCTTACCCAAACCGTTGGGCAAAGCAAAACGCAGACATTAGCCTGTAGTAGGGGCCAACAGTAACATGAGAGCTGTACAGTAGATTAGTTTCTACAGTAATCATGGTACAGTTCAATCTACTGTGGAAGACTTCATCTTCAACGAGGGAGGCTTTGCACTGGCTCCTGTGCTGCAGCCACAGAATAAGTTGGCCTTTGGGGACCTTCCCCAAAGCCATCTGTCATCAAATCCCATTGGTGAAGAGAGTGGGGTTGTACCATGGGCAAGGCATCTCCACTATAAACTGATTCTAGCCCAGCCCGCCGGAATAGCATCTGCCCCCTCTGCTACCTGGCCGTCATGGTTGGAATGGACTGACTGGCATGCACACCTCATACCAAACATTCTAAAGTAGCAGATACAAAGTCCGAGATAGAGAGAGACAGAGACAGAGAGACAGACCCGGGCTATCCATACAGTGGGGGGGGGGGGGGGGGGGGGTGCAGACGCGGGGTATCCATTTCTCTAATGACATTTGCTGCCAACTCTGCTAACTTGAGAAACTGCTATCCCCCTCTCTCTCTCTCTCTCTCTCTCTCTCTCTCTCTCTCTCTCTCTCTCTCTCTCTCTCTCTCTCTCTCTCTCTCTCTCTCTCTCTCTCTCTCTCTCTCTCTCTCTCTCTGTGTTACTCTTTCGGGCTGTTTTTTTAATGTCTGTCTCTATTTTGTTCTCAGTTTTGTGTCTGTCGATTCTGTTCGTCTTCTCTCTGTCGCTTTTTCCCCTTTCTCTGTCTGTCCATGTATTCTCTTTTTCTTCCTCACTCTCGTTTTCTTTCTGTCTCTCTCTCTGTCTGTCTGCATCAGTCGCTCTCCTCTAGCTTCGCATGTATGTGTGTGTGTGTGTGTGTGTGTATGCATGCGCGCGCGCGCGCGCGCGTGTGTGTGTGTGTGTGTGTGTGTGTGTGTGTGTGTGTGTGTGTGTGTGTGTGTGTGTGTGTGTGTGTGTGTGTGTGTGTGTGTGTGTGTTTACATCAATCAATATCTCTCTGTCGGTGTTCTCAAAAGCATACTTTCTCTCTCTCTCTGTCTCTCTCTGTCTCTCTCTGTCTCTCTCTCTCTTTCTCTCTATCTCTCTCTCTGTCTCGCTCTCTCTTTCTCTCTCTGTCTCTCTCTGTCTTTCTCTCTTTCTCTCTCTCTCTCTCTCTCTCTCTCTCTCTCTCTCTCTCTCTCTCTCTCTCTCTCTCTCCTCTCCCCCCCCCCTCCACCCATTTCGTAGAAGGTAGATGATCTACTAGCCTCCAGCAGTGCCTATTAACTCTTTGACACCGGCTCTGACAATTCACCTCTTCGTGCCCACATGGAAAACTTGGGATCAGAACTCACGGATGGATATGTTCAATGTCTCCCAGTTTGGCTCGTGGCCATCGGGTGGTACCGAACACCTAATTGGGCTCTCTGTACAATGGACATGTCCATTAATGTAGAAAGCGAGTTTGTGAAGGCATTGGCACATGTATTGGGTAGATCCTCAGTCCAGTGCCAGGATATGGAGACAGCGTCACTCAGCAGGTGTCACCAACAGTGTCGCCAATGGAGGGACCACGTGATTAGAAATTACACATTACTTTATTCCATTTCTTTGTAGTGTTAACCAATGTGTGACAGTTGGTGATAGTTCAGTGTAGGTTACTTCACTGTGCATCATGTATCAACAGATTGATCTGCAATTACCGGAGCTTATCTCAGGGAAATGTACTATACTGGACAGCAAGACAATTAGAATGTAGGGTCAACTTATTGTTGCTATTGGTACTTTTGTTTTTATTGTTCAATCTAAATAATGTTTAAAACATCAGAAAAGCAAGACGTTATATCAAAAGATAATGAAGGAATCAAAGAGTGTTTGTAACATGATAAACGGATGAAATCGCATTCAATTGAGCCATTGCAAACGAGAGCCTGTCCACACTGATGTTTGGTGGATATCAACAAAAATGATTGGCGATGGTAATTGACTGTGAAGGATTAAAGCTGCTCAAAATGATTGGCGATGGTAATTGACTGTGAAGGATTAAAGCTGCTCAAAATGATTGGCGATGGTAATTGACTGTGAAGGATTAAAGCTGCTCAAAATGATTGGCGATGGTAATTGACTGTGAAGGATTAAAGCTGCTCAAAATGATTGGCGATGGTAATTGACTGTGAAGGATTAAAGCTGCTCAAAATGATTGGCGATGGTAACTTGACTGTGAAGGATTAAAGCTGCTCAAAATGATTGGCGATGGTAATTGACTGTGAAGGATTAAAGCTGCTCAAAATGATTGGCGATGGTAACTGACTGTGAAGGATTAAAGCTGCTCAAAATGATTCGCGATGGTAACTGACTGTGAAGGATTAAAGCTGCTCAAAATGATTGGCGATGGTAATTGACTGTGAAGGATTAAAGCTGCTCAAAATGATTGGCGATGGTAATTGACTGTGAAGGATTAAAGCTGCTCAAAATGATTGGCGATGGTAATTGACTGTGAAGGATTAAAGCTGCTCAAAATGATTGGCGATGGTAATTGACTGTGAAGGATTAAAGCTGCTCAAAATGATTGGCGATGGTAATTGACTGTGAAGGATTAAAGCTGCTCAAAATGATTCGCGATGGTAATTGACTGTGAAGGATTAAAGCTGCTCAAAATGATTCGCGATGGTAATTGACTGTGAAGGATTAAAGCTGCTCAAAATGATTGGCGATGGTAATTGACTGTGAAGGATTAAAGCTGCTCAACATAATCTTTTTATTTTTTTATATGAACTTACTCTGAAAATGATTTCTCTATGAACTTGAAATAAAATTTTAAAAAAATACCCTCAAATTTGTTCTGCATTGCTGCTAAGTTCCTGTTTGTTGTTCGCTATAAAAAACAAACCATTCAGAAGTGGTTTTGTTCAGAGGAGAGAGTGGGTGTCTGCTTATAATACTCTCTCTCTCTCTCTCTCTCTCTCTCTCTCTCTCTCTCTCTCTCTCTCTCTCTCTCTCTCTCTCTCTCTCTCTACTCTCTCTCTCTCTCTCTCTCTCTCTCTCTCTCTCTCTCTCTCTCTCTCTCTCTCTCTCTCTCTCTCTCTCTCTCTCTCTCTCTCTCTCTCTCTCTCTCTCTCTCTCTCTCATATCAACACATCATTGACCACACCACCCATAGCTGTGTTCGAAGTTTTTAACAGTTTAATCAAACTCAAACAATCCAAAGCAAAAGGCTTAGATGAAATTGACACTAACATTATAAAACTCAGTGCACCAATCATTACAGAGTCTTTAGCTTACATATATAATTTATGCATTGACAAAAACTATTTCCCTAAACATTTCAAAACTAGTAAAATTATTCCTCTTTGCAAATCAGGTGACCAAAATGATCCCTTTAATTATAGACACATTTCAATTATTTCTGTCCTGTCCAAACCACTAGAGCAGCACATCAAACGTAACATCGTACTACATATTGACAAATTTGACCTTTTGCATCCAAACCAGTCAGGTTTTAGAGAAAAACATTCATGCCATACAGCTTTAATAAATCTGGTCGACCAATGGCTTGCTAACATTAATAATGACGAATACACAACAGCACTTTCCGTAGATTTTGCAAAGGCTTTCGACACCATTGACCACTCTCTACTCCTCCGTAAATTATCAATTTATAATTTTTCAGCTGACACTGTTACACTTATATCTTCGTTTCTAAGTTCCCGTCAACAATGCGTTTGTGTAGAAAATAAATTTTCAAATTTCAGTGGAATAACAAGTGGTGTGCGACAAGGTTCAGTTCTTGGCCCTATTCTTTTTTCTTTATATGTCAATGATGTACCTCTCTCTGTTTCGTCCCCATGTGATCTCTTTGCTGATGATACCACGCTTCACTTGTCACATAAAAATATAAACACTGTGTATGTAAACTTGCAGGAAAGCGTAAATAAACTCGTTAAGTGGACTGACTGTAACCATATGTCACTGAACGCAGAAAAAAACAAAACACATCTTAATAACTACGAGACAGAAACGTCAAAACATCCAAGATACCACACTAAATATTTGTGTAAATAATTTAAAAAAAATAGAACAAGTAAAGTCTCACAAAGGTTTAGGTATAACTATTCAATTCAATTCAATTCAATACAACTTTATTCATCCTTGTGTGGAAATTAAATTGTGCGATCACAGGCTCGATAAACAATACTAAACACATCCAGATTACATAAATCGAAACACC
>CM065680.1:3247320-3249820 GCA_017654935.2 Phymorhynchus buccinoides | reverse complement strand
GTTCATAGTGAAGAAGCCTTACCCAGGATACATCCCCACTCATTCGACCAACTGGATTTGAGAACAGATGGCGTTTGGAACGGTCCCCAAAGTCCAACAAATCCTTAAGGCTGCAGCACTAGAGCCAGTGTGAATGCCCCTCAGTTTGAGTCAGAGAGTCCTAGTCTTCCTCTAAAGACTAAGCTGTACCATGATATTCCAATGCCGTTGACAATCTATTATTGGACAGCTCTCATTTACCTTTGGCCCCTCCACCATGCATTGTAGGCCTTTGACCAATGGACGGCAGGTGGGCCAGACGCTAGTTCCCATTGCCAGTGACGCTGGGGGAGTGTGACAGGTGGCTGACGGAGACTCAAGGAACAGCCACACGTCCACTAAAATCGCACGACTGTACGATACGATTCGATCACGTGGTCTCGATGCGCCAATCGCAATTGTTCTTAGAGAACACGTGATCAAATCGTATCGTACTGTCGTGCGATTTTAGTGGACGTGTGGATGGCCCTTAAGAGCTTTTCTCCCTTTACGAAAGATTGCACATAAGAAACAACATTATTTCTGTACCGGACATGACGTCATCTGTCGTTACAAAATGGATGATACTGTTGTGCTTCTGTCCACGACAATAATGTAGCGTCCTGGGTTTGTAGGAAAAGACAGGAATATGTTAATGGAAAATGAATATCAGCTTCCTCAATATCTGTGTCTTTCTCTGTCTCTTTATATATCTTTATGTCTGTGTCTATATTTATGTGTATGGCATTCTGTATTTCTGACTCTCTCTCTCTCTCTCTCTCTCTCTCTTCTCTCTCTCTCTCTCTCTCTCTCTCTCTCTCTCTCTCTCTCTCTCTCTCTCTCTCTCTCTCTCTCTCTCTCTCTCTCTCTCTCTCTCTCTCTCTCTCTCAGTTTTAAGTTATTCGACTCTCAAATTCAGCCGATTTTAATGTATGGGGCAGAGATATGGGGTATTATGGGTGATCTAGCTACTATTGAGAGAGTTCATTTGTCAGCCATGAAACGTTTTATGTGTGTCAGTCAGAGAACGCCAAGGCATTTAGTATATGGGGAACTGGGAAGATATCCCCTGAAAGTCAATGTATTTATTAAATGTGTAAAATTTTGGTTGCGAGTCGTAAACATGGATGAATGTAGATGTCCTAAAAAAGCGTATTTAATGCTTCTTTGTTTGGAAAGACAAAAGTATTCCACTTGGGTAGGCAGGGTTAGAAATATGCTTTATATGTTTGGTTTCGGGTTTGTGTGGGAAGCTCAGTGTGTAGGGAATGTGAATATGTTTATTTGTGAGTTAAAGCAACGTTTGATTGACTGTTGTAGACAAGATTGACACTCTGAACTTGAATCACATACATTCTATAATATTTATGCAACATATGGTCAATCATTGTCATTACGTCCTTATTTTAGAGTGGTGAGATGTATTAACGTACGCAAAATATTTAGTAGGTTCAGACTAGGCATGTTATCTTTGCGTTCACGTTTTCTGAACTTTACTCGTGCTTCTAATAATGTAAATACTCTTTGTCCATTTTGTTCTGATTGTGATGAAACAGAACTTCATTTCCTTTTAGTATGTCCAAAATACACTTCTTTGCGTGCTCAGTTGATGCCTCGTAAATACTTCCGATGTCCTTCATGGAACAAGATGACATTATTATTGTCGAATGAAAATGAAAATATAGTTCTTAGAGTTTGCAAATACGTGCATAAGGCATATATAGTCAGGCAAAATGCTCTGCAAGCACTTCAGTAATGTCTTGTTATTACATGTATGTCATAATTTTGTCAACGTGAACTCCATTTGTATGGGGCTGTGGCCTAACAAATTAAATCACAGAGAGAGAGAGAGAGAGAGAGAGAGAGAGAGAGAGAGAGAGAGAGAGAGAGAGAGAGAGAGAGAGAGAGAGAGAGACAGAGAGAGCGAGAGAGAGAATACGAATACGAATACGAATACGAATGTTTAATGAGGGTAAACGGATAAGCTCAAGCTTCTTTACACCATGCCCTCGAGGGGAAAAAGAAAAGCCAAATAACAAGAAAAGGAAAACAAAAAGAAAGTAAAAAATGCATAACAAGAATAGAAAATAACAACAGGCATGTTCACAGTAAATTGAAGAACATGCGAAAAAAATTCAAGCTCAAACGAAGAGCTCGTTCACGTACTCGCTCACACACAAAACATACAGCATATCCTATAACTATACCAAAACATGCATACCTAGTCTCTCGTGGTGTGTTCGAACACACAGGTGCAAATACGAGAGAGAGAGAGAGAGAGAGAGAGAGAGAGAGAGAGAGAGAGAGAGAGAGAGAGAGAGAGAGAGAGAGAGAGAGAGAGAGAGAGAGAGAGAGAGAGAGAGAGAGAGAGAGAGCGAATGCGAATGCGAGAGAGAGAGAGAGAGAGAGAGAGAGAGAGAGAGAGAGAGAGAGAGAGAGAGAGAGAGAGAGAGAGAGAGAGAGAGAGAGAGAGAGAGAGAGA
>CM065680.1:3168661-3221161 GCA_017654935.2 Phymorhynchus buccinoides | reverse complement strand
CGCACGCAATCACTGTAAGCCGTACAATATCGAAAGGAGCTAAATGCGCAAAAGAAAATAGTGCTTACATTAATTAGCGATTTACTCTGTTTCCCCATATTTAATTTTGGTTAAAACTTTCTAGGATTGTTAAGTATGCTTACGAAAATTCGAAACAATTGAAATAGCTTTAAAAGCAATTAGTTTACGCCGTAAGCATACCTTCATAGTTTTATTCCTCCACTAAGAGAGAGAGAGAGAGAGAGAGAGAGAGAGAGAGAGAGAGAGAGAGAGAGAGAGAGAGAGAGAGAGAGAGAGAGAGAGAGACAGACATAAAGACAAATGGAGAGAGAGACACACAGATAAAAAAAAATCGAGATCCATCAACGAACAGAAGACTAAGAGTGGACGAAACAAGATTAGCAGCTCTGTCAATGCCCCCGGGTACCCTAACAATAGAGAAGTGTAGAGCACAGCGGAGAAAACAGTCCAGGATTAGCAGCTTTGTCAATGCCCCCGGGTACCCTAACAATAGAGAAGTGTAGAGCACAGCGGAGAAAACAGTCCAGGATTAGCAGCTTTGTCAATGCCCCCGGGTACCCTAACAATAGAGAAGTGTAGAGCACAGCGGAGAAAACAGTCCAGGATTAGCAGCTCTGTCAATGCCCCCGGGTACCCTAACAATAGAGAAGTGTAGAGCACAGCGGAGAAAACAGTCCAGGATTAGCAGCTTTGTCAATGCCCCCGGGTACCCTAACAATAGAGAAGTGTAGAGCACAGCGGAGAAAACAGTCCAGGATTAGCAGCTTTGTCAATGCCCCCGGGTACCCTAACAATAGAGAAGTGTAGAGCACAGCGGAGAAAACAGTCCAGGATTAGCAGCTCTGTCAATGCCCCCGGGTACCCTAACAATAGAGAAGTGTAGAGCACAGCGGAGAAAACAGTCCAGGATTAGCAGCTCTGTCAATGCCCCCGGGTACCCTAACAATAGAGAAGTGTAGAGCACAGCGGAGAAAACAGTCCAGGATTAGCAGCTTTGTCAATGCCCCCGGGTACCCTAACAATAGAGAAGTGTAGAGCACAGCGGAGAAAACAGTCCAGGATTAGCAGCTTTGTCAATGCCCCCGGGTACCCTAACAATAGAGAAGTGTAGAGCACAGCGGAGAAAACAGTCCAGGATTAGCAGCTCTGTCAATGCCCCCGGGTACCCTAACAATAGAGAAGTGTAGAGCACAGCGGAGAAAACAGTCCAGGATTAGCAGCTCTGTCAATGCCCCCGGGTACCCTAACAATAGAGAAGTGTAGAGCACAGCGGAGAAAACAGTCCAGGATTAGCAGCTCTGTCAATGCCCCCGGGTACCCTAACAATAGAGAAGTGTAGAGCACAGCGGAGAAAACAGTCCAGGATTAGCAGCTCTGTCAATGCCCCCGGGTACCCTAACAATAGAGAAGTGTAGAGCACAGCGGAGAAAACAGTCCAGGATTAGCAGCTCTGTCAATGCCCCCGGGTACCCTAACAATAGAGAAGTGTAGAGCACAGCGGAGAAAACAGTCCAGGATTAGCAGCTCTGTCAATGCCCCCGGGTACCCTAACAATAGAGAAGTGTAGAGCACAGCGGAGAAAACAGTCCAGGATTAGCAGCTTGTCAATGCCCCCGGGTACCCTAACAATAGAGAAGTGTAGAGCACAGCGGAGAAAACAGTCCAGGATTAGCAGCTCTGTCAATGCCCCCGGGTACCCTAACAATAGAGAAGTGTAGAGCACAGCGGAGAAAACAGTCCAGGATTAGCAGCTCTGTCAATGCCCCCGGGTACCCTAACAATAGAGAAGTGTAGAGCACAGCGGAGAAAACAATAACATGAGGACAGAATGGAAAATACGGGACAGCTAGGAGACACAGGGGGATGATAACCAACAAGAAAATCTCATTGGGAATCCGCTATGGACTACAAAGCAAAAACAGGGCTGAGGAGAGGGGTGGATGGAATGAAATGAAACAATATACAGCTGGATACTGATAAGTCGACACATGCTTAAGTCGACTTTTGCGTAAGTCGACGGAGTTATCATTTCCCAACCAAAAGTGCTCTTTAAAAGACTTTAATAACAACGGATATCTCAACAACGTATAACTCGACGTTCGTCTATGTCGACGATATTTTTTCTAAACGTCAAACGGATAAGTCGACTTCCTGACTTCCTGACTTTTGTTTTTTCCCCCTGATTTCCTGACTTAAGTCACACCAGTCTTGTTCTATTTTGATCTGTCTCTTTGAATGTGTCCGCGCGCGTGCTGTGAATGTGTGTGTGTGTGTGTGTGTGTGTGTGTGTGTGTGTGTGTGTGTGTGTGTGTGTGTGTGTGTGTGCACGCGCACGTATGTGTGTGTGTGTGTGTGTGTGTGTGTGTGTGTGTGTGTGCGTGTGCGTGTGCGTGTGCGTGCGTGTGCGTGCGTGCGTGTGTGCGTGCGTGTGTGTGTGACGTTTGCAATTATGATTGACAGTTTTATTGTCGTGTGACGTCAACAATTTCAGTGGGGGGAGACAATAGGGACGTTCGCGTACCGTAAAATAGAGAGTTTAAGCCCCCCCTACCCCCCACACCCACCACCACCACCATCCTTTGCACAGTTTGAGGCCCCAAAAGGGGGAGGGCTTATACACGGTATTTGCCCTTGTGCTCGAAACATAATTGTAAAAGAAAAGATACACAGCCTGTTACAGGGTGCTGCGGATTTTGTTTTTTACCCTAAAGGGCCTGCTACACTACATGTTACATCCCCAATGCCCGGTGAATCCATTCACACAGGCACGCGCGCGCACACGCACACACACACACACACAACACGCAGGCACGCGCGCGCGCACACACACACACGCACGCACGCACGTACGCACACACATAATTATGTCACAGTAGAAATGGGAATCCAGTAGGATTCGGAATCCTACTAGTACAAATCGGAATTCTGATTTCTACTAGTACAAATCAGAATTCCGATTTGTACTGACAGCAGTAGAAAATGGAATCCAGTACACATTAGAATCAACATAATATTATTTCAGTTGTACGAGAAGAAAGACAAAGCAAAGGGATTAGGTTGTACTGTCTTTTCTAGTGCTACAGCCAAATGGATTAGGTTGTCTTTTCTAGTGCTGCAGCCAAAGGGAGTGCTAGCCAAAGTTGCACTGTCTTTTCTAGTGCTGCAGCCAAAGGGATTAAGTTGTCTTTTCTAGGATTAAAGGGATTGGTTGCACTGTCTTTTCTAGTGCTGCAGCCAAAGGGATTATGTTGTCTTTCTAGTGCTGCAGCCAAAGGGATTAGGTTGCACTGTCTTTCCTTGTGCTGCAGCCAAAGGGATTATGTCGTCTTTTCTAGTGCTGCAGATAAAGGGATTAGGTTGTCTTTTCTAGTGCTGCAGCCCAAGGGATTTCACCCTTTTACAAGGTATTTCACCTTTTGTATAGTGTTTGTCTCCAAATGGGGGGTGGGCTTATACTACTAGATGGGCTAATACTCGGTATTTTACGGTACATAGTTAAAATATCTTTTCTTTTCTCTCTCTTCTGCTTCTTTTTCTTTGGTCACCCCCTAAAGTGTGTGCATTTACTTCTATAAAAAGAAGCTGGCCACCACCACAGACAGAAATCAGCTATCACACATAGTCTACTTAAATTTACTTGGGTCCAGTAGAAAAATACAAGATGCAGCAAAAACATTTTTTTTAAATTCCTATTTCTGGACTGGGATAGGGATATTTACAGGGAGCTGCCGGCAGCTACTAATTTTCACGTTCGCCCCCAGAAAGCTGGGAACTAGCCGACCCTAGACACTCCATAAGGCAGTGCCCAGGCCTCAACCAAACGGACAAACAAAGACAAACAAACAAATCCCTAACTACTGGGGTAAAAAAGACAATTGGGGATAGGGATGAAGGGACTGGGGTGGGGGTGTTTGTTCAGGGTTTCATTGCTGGGATGTGGCTGAGAGCCCTGCTGGTGCTGGCTCTCCTCCAGGGTCTGGGGCGTTGGTCCACTTCAGGTGGTGCTGAAGCCTGGAGTCGAAGGATGCAAGAGACGGTGCAGCGACAATGTTCTCCAGGAGGCAGTTCCGTGCGAGGGAAAAAGGTTCCCTGACGGTACTGTGTCCTGCACGATCGGACATCGTACGCCTGCGTGTTGGTCTGGCGTCCTGTTTTCTTTTGACAGTTGGTAGTTGGCGCGTGTTTGGTTTCCATTTTCAGGAGCCCGTTCTTGTATTTGTACAGGGTGGTGAGTCGCGCCCTCTCTCTCTCTCTCTCTCTCTCTCTCTCTCTCTCTCTCTCTCTCTCTCTCTCTCTCTCTCTCTCTCTCTCTCTCTCTCTCTCTCTCTCTCTCTCTCTCTCTCTCTCTCTCTCTCTCTCTCTCTCTCTCTCTCTCAGCATTTTTTGTAGTTACCTACTATTTGTATGTGTTTTTTTTTACTGTATGCTAAGGCCTTGTTTGTTCTAAAGAGTCTCTATGTCTTATATGCAAATGTGGAAATGGGAAATTATCGGAACAGAAGTGTTATGTCTATTTTTTGTGTCAGCATATAATATCTGATATGCTATGTTGTATTTTTATGATGCAACCTAAAATTGTTTGATGTTATAGCAGTTTGCCCTCCTGTTCACCCCAGTCCCTTGATATGTATTGTGGCCTAAGGCCGATATACATTAAACTAGTTCCGAGTTCCGAGTTCTCTCTCTCTCTCTCTCTCTCTCTCTCTCTCTCTCTCTCTCTCTCTCTCTCTCTCTCTCTCTCTCTCTCTCTTGCTCACTAAATTATTTTATTTTATTTTATTTTATTTCTAAATAGTGGTCTTTTTTGCATTATTGTTTCCTTCATTAAGAATAGACTGATTTTCTTGATTTGCCTACAAAAATGATATATGTTATTTGACAGTAGCCAGACCCATCATCCCACCCCAACTGACCACTTGGAGCTACCCCCTCCCCTCTTCCATGACTGGCTGATCCGCACCAAACATGGTTGCATTTTTATGCTTTTTTGTTGTCTCCTTTCAATTCACATCATGATTTATTTCATTCATAGATTTTGTTATATAATTGATTATGATTATGTTTAGAAATAACAATAATAAAGTATTTTTGTAGGATTTACTAAGTCATGTAATTTAACCTATCCATCCATTCGTCTTGTCCGTGCCCTTGCGCCGCCCCCCCCCCCCCCCCCCGTTTTGTTGGCAATCCTGCCCCCCCTGGCTTGAAAACGTTCCTACGCCACTGCAACCTATGACGTCCTTTTACATAGCCTACGTCATTTTTATTTTTTCATCATAGGTTTTGTCATTGCTGTTCTTTAACATCATCGATTGCGTCTTTTCATACACCTAGTAACCATTCTCTTTTGATTTCTTAACTTGGTCAATGGCTGAGGAAGGCTTTCAGTTTAATTAACTGGTCAAATAAAGTCCAACATTTCTTTATTTTCATAAAAAAAGGCTTGTAGTTTTGTGTTTCGTTTTATCACATATATATATATATATATTTCATGGTATAAAAACACCTACCTACCTACCCCGTACACACACACACACACACACACACACACACACACGCGCGCGCGCGCGCGCGCGCACGAACACACACACACAAAGAGTATAAGTCAACATTATCTTCTGAAAGTGTCTGTGAAGTCGAGATATCCAACTGACGGATAAGTCGACATTTTTTTCTGAAAACGTCTATAAAGTCGAGATATCCGACTGACGGATAAGTCGACATTTTTTGGGGGAAAACGTCTGTGAAGTCGAGATATCCGACTGACGGATACGTCGACTTACGCATAACTCGACATAAAAGCAATTGCCGCTGGCACGTCGACTTAAGCGTATTCGACTGTACATCGTCAGGAGGGCGTTATTTATTGTTTGCCATTGTAGTTGAGAAATCTAATGATGGTGATGCTTCAATTGCTGACAGAATTTAAAACAGCAGAACAGGGGAATAGAAGAAAGAGAATGATGTGTGCGCGCGCGCGTGTGTGTTAATACTCGCTACGCTTCTCTCTCTCTCTCTCTCTCTGTTCAATGTATGAATTATGTTGTCATAATCATTCTTCACTATAATCACCTGTTTTCTCGAGTAGCCACATTTTACAGTATCCTTTTTGAAATCCCCCATTCCCCATCTCCCCTTACTATTGCTGGTTATGTAAATAATGTTCGTGGGTGTTGTTTTTTAATGATTGTTGCTTTTCTTAGTTTTTGGTTTGTGGCTCAAGCCACAAACCTATAACTCACTTTGTCGGTCGGTCTGTCGGTCTGTCGGTCTGTCGTTCCAAAATTGTCGCACTTCAAATCGAGGCTACACTTCTGGCCGCTCTTTAAAATGATGTATTTTAAAAGCGTACAAAATAATAAACATATGTAATACAGACACTACAACAGACACGACGAGTATGCGGTGCTTCTTTTGATGAGTATAAGTAGGATACATAGTTTTAAATGTTTTCCAAAAGATATAAAAAGTTACGAAATGGTGCAGAGATAACATTCTGGTTTACAGATTAAAATTATTGAAAATCCAGGGAAGGTAACTCATGATTGGAGTGGTAAAAATAGACCGCGTGCCACAAACTATTGCGATTTCGCGCTTGTTCTTCTTCTTAATTGTATTTGTTTGTTGCTTTCTTGTTGTTTGCCTCAGGGCTGAGTGAAAAAAGCTGTAGCTAATTAGCTAATCTCATTACCCTGAATAAATAACATTTCGTTCGTTCTCTCTCCCTCTCTGTCAGTTATTATTCATCACACCTTACGCTCATTATGCTGTAATAACATATGTGTTTCAAATCCCCATGTTCGCTTTGCTGCATCCGCCCCAGTTTGTGTAGAACTTTCTCACTGGAGGCGAGAAGAATTTCAAGCAGTTGATGATCTATGGACATCTTTTCCTTAACCCTCAAAGGATTATCTCTTCGGTATTCGTTTAATCCTTGAAGGATTATCTCAGGGAAGTGTCTTAATCCTCTAAGGATCATCTCGTCTGCATTAACTGGCAGTATTCATAAACAGGATTTAGGCTGGTGATGGAGTGATACCCTCCCCTCTACTCCACCCCCCCCCCCCCTCTTCTCTTTCTTCCCTCTATTCAATTCTGGGGCGGGAAGCGGACAGGTACTTTAGTTCGTTTAGTCTCCACTGTTCCTCTTCCTAACGTGACCGGCAAACCAACGCCCTGTTTTGAGGGGGATGGACTAGGTGATCTCATTTGGCTTACGAGATTGAAGATGGGTTGAGAGAGAAACTGAAAGAGGGGAGGAGAGAGTAGAGGGGTTGATATGCTCGTGGAGGGAGGGTGGTGGTTATTGAGGGACTAGGTTATCAGATGATATAGAATGCTGACAAGAATGTCGTATGGCAGCGTTGGGGAAATTGGTTTTGTTCAGAAAATGCTTAATATGTGTGCAGTCTCTCTCGGTCTGTCTCGGTGTATTCAGTCTTCTTCTGTCTCTCTCTCTATTTCGGGTTGTCTGTGTCCTTCTGTGTTGCCTTTTGTTTCTTTCTGTCTCTGTCTCTGTCACACACGCACTTTCTTTCTTTCGTTCGTTCTTTCTGTCTCTGTGATGATGCAAGGCACCAGTGACAACAACAACGAAATCAAAATACATTCAGTAAGGAGTATTACCAACTTGACTACAGTTTGATATATCGCACAGTCATGATCCCTCCTCCACTGTTAGGATGGTCCCTGGCGTCTTTAAGCCAGGGTAAGACAACAACAACAACAACAACTCCAATGCATGAGTCAGGACTCCTTTATCCCATGTAGTACATACAGATTGCATATAACATAGCATGTGCCAGGCCTTTACCTGATATTAGCATAACAGTCATGACAAAAACGACATGCCATTATGTAAAATGATGAGAGAGAGAGAGAGAGAGAGAGAGAGAGAGAGAGAGAGAGAGAGAGAGAGAGAGAGAGAGAGAGAGAGAGAGAGAGAGAGAGAGAGAGAGAGAGAGAGAGAGAGAGAGAGAGATACAGACAGAGAGAGAGAGGCATTTAAGTACATAATGGATTCATATGCGGGAAGATTATCAATCATAATCATATAAATAAAACAATCCAATACATCAATTTACACATCATAGAAAAGGAAATAAATTGATAAAACTCATAAAGTAACTCAAATGACAATAAAGTCATAATACTGTAATAAATGTCAATGTGTTATTAATGTTTGCTGGAATGGTGATGGTAAGAATATGCCTATTGAAGAAGATGTCCGTACAAGTGTGTAATGATTGGCAGACTTTGATAGACATGGGAAAAGAGTTCCCGACAGTTTGTCCCAAATACGCAAAGCTTGACTTAAATAGTTCAATGCGAACAGGAGGTAGTATGTATTTGGATGAGTTGTAACGCTGTGTTGCTGCACGGATGAAGTTTGAAAGGTATTGGGGTGCAATACATGTATATGTATGAACCTTAAACATAAAGACCATTTTATTGCAGAGAAGGTGCTTGTGTAGTTGCAGCTTATTATGTTTCTGGTCAGTGGTTACAGTACTATCAGGGAGGATGGGCTTGGCGGCCCTTCTATGTAAAGAATCTAAACGGTTGATACGATGGCTACTTGCTCCGCTCCAGGCTGTAGAAGAATAGTCGATATGACTGAGACAGTGGGAGTTTGCCACTTTGAGTGTCGACGTAATGGCTAAGCTTTTTTTTTTGTAGAAACAGATTGCGGGCGACCTGCTTGCAACTATGGTTGATATGTGATTGCCATTTAAATTGGTTATCTATGATGACACCCAAGACACGATGTTCATCAAGAGAGAGAGAGAGAGAGAGAGAGAGAGAGAGAGAGAGAGAGAGAGAGAGAGAGAGAGAGAGAGAGAGAGAGAGGGTGAACGCCCACACCTCTAATCATTTAAAGGAAGGTGGCTTGATAGTTAAGACGTCTGCCTGCCCAGTCAGTGCATGAGTGACTGCGGTTCGAACCCTAGTCTTTCCAGTTCGATGGTAAAATCAAATTGAGCGCCCAGTCCTTCAGAGAGAGAATGAAGGCAAGTCTGACCCATGGGCTTTAGGCAGTAAAACATCGATAAGAGCAGGGAGAGTCCCGCCGCCTGGTATGACCCAAACTGACACCAAGGTTTCCAAACAAGGCAATCTACAAGCACACACAAAGGAAAACTAACCACTCACAACCACAAGAAGAAACACTCCAAGCATTGCGTTGACGTGACATTTTGTAGCACTTGAAACATGTTGTTGACATTTGTGACACTTCAAGCGTTTTGTTGGACATTTGTGACACTTCAAGCATTTTTTGACGTTTGTGACACTTCAAGCATGTTGTTGACATTTGTGACACTTCAAACATTTTGTTGACATTTGTGACACTTCAAGCATACTGTTGACATGTGTGACACTTCAAGCATGTTGTTGACATCTGTGCCACTTCAAGCATTGTGTTGACATTTGTGACACTTCAAGCATACTACTGTTGACATTTGTGACACTTCAAACATACTGTTGACATTTGTGACACTTCAAGCATACTGTTGACATTTGTGACACCTCAAGCATAATGTTGACATTTGTGACACTTCAAGCATGTTGTTGACATTTGTGACACTTCAAGCATACTGTTGACATTTGTGACACTTCAAGCATGTTGTTGACATTTGTGACACTTCAAGTATTGTCTTGACATTTGTGACACTTCAAGCATACTGTTGACATTTGTGACACTTCAAGCATACTGTTGACATTTGTGACACTTCAAGCATAATGTTGACATTTGTGACACTTCAAGCATGTTGTTGACATTTGTGACACTTCAAGCATGTTGTTGACATTTGTGACACTTCAAGCATACTGTTGACATTTGTGACACTTCAAGCATAGTATTGACATTTGTGACACTTCAAGCATGTTGTTGACATTTGTGACACTTCAAGCATTGTGTTGACATTTGTGACACTTCAAGCATAGTATTGACATTTGTGACACTTCAAGCATGTTGTTGACATTTGTGACACTTCAAGCATGCTGATGACATGTGTGACACTTCAAGTATTGTCTTGACATTTGTGACACATCAAGCATACTATTAACATTTGTGACAATTCAAGCATACTGTTGACATTTGTGACACTTCAAGCATGTTGTTGACATTTGTGACACTTCAAGCATAGTATTGACATTTGTGACACTTCAAGTATTGTCTTGACATTTGTGACACTTCAAGCATACTGTTGACATTTGTGACACTTCAAGCATACTGTTGACATGTGTGACACTTCAAGCATGTTGTTGACATTTGTGACATTTCAAGTATTGTCTTGATATTTGTGACACATCCAAGCATACTGTTGAGATTTGTGATACTTCAAGCATGTTGTTGACATTTGTGACACTTCAAGTATTGTCTTGACATTTGTGACACTTCAAGCATACTGTTGATATTTGTGACACTTCAAGCATACTGTTGACATTTGTGACACTTCAAGCATATTATTGACATTTTTGTGACACTTCAAGCATGTTGTTGACATTTGTAATACTTCAAGTATTGTCTTGACCTAATTATATTGAAAGTCACAGTACACTATCGTTATGCCAACTTTCAATATTAAAGCAATAGGCCAATTTGTGCTGAAATAGGCCGACAGCCACATTTCTCCTGAGCACCTTACAAATAAAAACAGTTCAGATGCATTCAAGTTTTGAATATTTACCAAATAAGTAGACTTGCAAAAATACATGCATAAAACCGAACTGAAAGGAGGGCTACCAACCGGAAGTGTCTTTGCTAAAGTCTTGCAGTTTTAAATTGGCCCCAAACCGGAAGTGACGTCATAATTTTCAGATTATGCTGCCCTTGCCCTTGTCCAGGTCTGAGTGGAGTTTGGGCAGTTATTTACATGTATGCTAATCAGGTTGTGTCACATTCATTTATTAAATGTTCGGGATTTCTTGTTTTTCTTCCGAATTTGCTGAGTTTTCAATAACAAAGAATTTTGTGAAAGATTATGGGCCAGATTTTCGCTCACCTACGGATGAAAAACGGCCAAACTGAAACGGCTGGACAAAAATGTTAACTTTTTTTTATAAATTAGCAAAAGTTGAAAAATATATAATCACGAATACGTAACAAGTAAAATTGACCCCAAAGTGGCAATTTATAGCAGACACCTCGAAATGATACCACAAACACCTACGGTATAATTAGCCTGGCCTTACCCTGGCAGTCTCCAAGGAGTTTAATGCTGATGTCTTCAATCGTGTGCCTGCTATCAAAGTCTGTGTCAATAAAGTAATTGTGTCAAAGTCATTGAAGTAAGTTTGGCTACAGGCTCTCTCTCCCCACTCCCCAAATTGTTCAAATGAAAACAGCCCAAAGGAGGCTTACTACAGTTAGGCGAAACCACACTTGCATGCAAAACACGCACATGAACATATGAACACACACACACACACACACACACACACACACACACACCCCCCCCCCCCCCCCCCACACACACACACACACACAGACACACACACACAGACAGACAGACAGACAGACACACACACACACACACACACACACACACACACACACACACACACACACACACACACACACACAGAGTGTTGTGCGGCAGTGTTTGTGAACCCCCGTGAAGCCCCTGGATCACTTTACTCATACGACGTCATGCTTCGCTGGTGGCCTGGGTTGTGGAGGAGTAAGTCTTGGACCCAGAACCAGAGGACGGACCTTCCTCTGAAGCCTGACTGCCCGCTCTCTCCTGGGAAGCCTGACTGCCCGCTGCCTTTTTACCCTACTCTCTTTTCCAAAACATGAACACGCCGACGATGGCCAGGGCGATGAACACGATGACCCCCAGTCCCGTGATGATCCAAATCGCAGCCCCTGTCTTGCCGCCTTCATGGTAAGCGGACATTGATTTCGCCTGGCCAGTGGCATTGAAGGAGGACTGGGCGAACAGATAGCCGGAATTCTTGCTGACATGGGACACGCGGCACTCGATGGTCCCTGTCCCTGGCAGCAGAACTATGGGGCAGGCCTTAGCCGACACCGTGTATATCCTCCCTGCATGGGTCTGTGAACATTGGGGGCAGCTGTCTGTGGGGAATCCTCCCAGGTTATTCCCGACAAAATCAAACTTCATTTCAGTCTTGTCAATGGACGATTCAGCCTGTCGTAACGGAGAAATCCAGAGCCATGTTCAAAAACGGCACTGGAAAAATGCATTCATCTCCCGAAAAAACATTTAAAGGTTTCGTAAATATGTGTCCATGTTTGTCATCAAATTACACCAAACGAAATTAAGAATCAGTTTTAACGGGATGTCAGTAAAGATTAGGTTATCACACTACTAGATCTACCATTCAGTTTTGACATTTGGAGTCAAGTTCACTTTGATTTGTTTCAGCAAAGGCCAACACATACATATCTAAATGAGTACTTCAAATATGTCTAGTGACATTCACTTGAATTAACCTTACTTGGACATGCTATATCTAGACGCCCGTTGTCGGGGGCCTATTCACGTTTCAATATAATATACAAAATAACACAGAAATGAGTGTGCAAGCACTGACGAAGCCGGACGATCGTCTGGTGAAATCTACGCGTGAGTATTAAACTTTAAGGTTGAGAGAAAGTGTTACAAATCTTCATTATAACACAAAATAACTAAGCCTGTGTGGAAAGCGCAGCAGTGCTGGCAGCTAATAAGACTGAAAGCCATCAGACTCCTGCACCGAGGAGAACCAGGTCCAGTGGTCACCCAGCCTTTGCTTAGAGAGTCACTGGATGGCGCGTTGACAGCCTGACCGGGGGGAAATGCCATGGATTCAAGATAAAGACGTTTACTTATTTCCTCTTATGTCAAGATGGTGCCTTGGTGTAGCAGACTTTGCGGCTCAAAACCAATAGTTAAAACATTAATGTTTTATAACTTATGTGTTTATATGTATGTCTGTATGTATCTGTTTGCATGCTCATGTTCTTCGACTCGTGTCCATTGGTCATTGTGGCTCAAACTAGTAGGCTATTGACTTTTCATATAATTTGATTCCTTAAATGTGCATTGTTTAGTTGTTCCTTTGTTTTTGTTTTCGTTTTCTTTTTCGTTTATATATCTTGTTCAAGTTGATGTTTACTTATTTACTTGTTCATTTATTTGCTCACACATTTATTCAATCATACCCATATATGTATTTATGTATTTGTAATCTGTTCATGATAAAACATGCAAAACATGGCTTAATAAACAAAGGAAAAAAAGAATTACTCTTCGTGTCTCCTTTCGTGTTCAAACCCGCATCAGGGGAAAGAACTATTTCAAGTCGACTTTGTCATCATCCAAGATAGTTATTATTCTGTACACTATTTAACACGATTCGGTTTGCTACAGTAGGGAATAGGTTTAGTCAGTTATAGTGGGGTTTTTCAAGACAAACAACAACGATTTATGCGCCGCGTGACTGATAGGATTGACCATAGCAGGAGGGGAGGGGCTGTGGGTTATGTTGCTTTACTTCATCATCTGCCTAATTAATTAGTTCGCTGCTTATTATAAAACATTTTAAATAAACTAGAATTCTAGTCTTCTACTCTTGATGTTACACACACACACAAAACCTGAAGCGATTCTATCCAGCTATACACTGCGAACAGACCGACACACACACACACACACACACACGCACACGCACGCACGCACGCACACGCACGCACGCGCGCGCACACACACACACACACAGTCACACACACACACACACACACACACACACACACACACATACTGCGACAAACGTAGCCTATATAATGATGTGGGACCAGATAATGTGTGTGGAAGATTGTTGAAAGCATGCTGTTCTCAATTGTGTGGTGTGGTCTGCTCTCTATTTAACTGGTCTTTACGTGATTGTGTTGTACCATGTATCTGGAAAAATTCTACAGTTACTCCTGTCCCTAAGAAAAAGAACCCTGCCACACTGAACGATTACCGCCCTGTTGCCTTAACGTCTATTGCCATGAAATGTTTTGAAAAGATCGTCCTTCATCGCCTTCTTTCTTTTACTAACCAACTCCTTGACCCCTTTCAGTTTGCCTACAAACGGTGTAGAGGAACAGACGATGCCATACTGACCCATCTTCACAATGCCTTTCTTCACTTAAATACCCCCAACTCTTTTGTTCGTATTTTATTAATCGATTTCACCTCTGCCTTCAATACAATACAGCCCCATTTACTGGCTCAGAAACTACTAGACCTGAAAGTTAACCCCAAGCTCATTCTCTGGATAACCAATTTCCTACGCAATAGAACTCAGTCTGTCCGCTTTCAATCTGCAATCTCCTCAGAACGTTCGACTTCTACAGGTGCCCCCCAATGAACAGTTTTGTCCCCAGTTATTTTTACATTGTACACAAATGACTGTAGAGGCACTGAAGAAACACCTGTCATTAAATATTCAGATGATTCTGCCATCGAAGATTTGTCAAACTCTGATTCTGTGTACTTCAGCGAAGTCAAAAGGTTTTGTTCATGGTGCAAAGATAATTATCTGGATTTAAATGTTGTTAAAACAAAATAACTGCTTGTAGATTTTCGTAGAAACCCAGTGCCAGTGCCACATTTGGAAATTGATGGTGAAACGGTTGAAAGAATTGATGAGTACAAATACCTAGGCACAGTTTTAGACAAGAAACTTACTTTTGATAAACACATTGAGCATATACATAAGAAGAGTCAGTCCAGGATCTTTTGTTTACAGAGGCTAAGGAATATTGGTGTCTGTTCAGATATTCTTCAAACCTACTACCGATGTTGCATTGAATCTGTTCTTACTGTGTCATTTATCTGTTGGTATGGAAGCTTGAGTGTAAAAAGTAAGCGTGTGTTGAGTGGTATGGTGAATGTGTGCAGTAAAGTTGTGGGTGCAAGGCAGAGTGGTATGCAAGAGTTGTATGACAGACAAGTAGTCAAGAAAGTCAGGAAAATTCTTAATGATAACAGTCATGTTCTGGCAAAATACTATGAAGTATTACCATCGGGCCGTCGATACAGAACTCTAAAACTGAAAATAAGAGCACAGAAAACTTTCTTACCAAGATCAATTCATCTGTTGAACTCTTAATGCACTGCATCGAGTGATTATTTTGCTGAGCAGCCTGTCCATCTCCTTGGGATTGAATTTGTATTCGTATTTGTGCAGTTTGTTAACTACAATATTGCAGTGTTATTAGTTATTAGTTTATATTCTTTAATTGTTGATAAATGTGTTTATTGTTGGTTGTTGTTTTTTGTTGTTGATAAATGTGTTTATTGTTGTTGTTTTTCTTATGCGCACCTGGCTGCAATTTCTCAGTTATGAGATAATAAAGATGATTTGATTTGATTTGATTTGATTTGATGTACCCTTTTGCCGACTACAAGGTCAGGTGAAGAACAAGAACCACAAAGGACAAGGAACACAGACTATAGCGATGACCGTATTTGTGCCAGTCTGACACAGAGTTACGTCCCTTTGTTTAAATTTAAGCGAATGAAAAAACCCAAAACTTTTCGAGTTTGCTAACTGGCCAATACTAAAAAGAAGATTTTTTTCTTGTCGATGCATATTTTTTACCTTAAAAGAAGTCGTGACGGGTGTAAAGAGGATTCATCTTCCTCGCTTTCAAGGTGAAATGTGCATCTTTCAGACAGATCACTGATCGGCGGTGCGGAGATTTACCGAGTTGAAAAGCGTTGACAGAATCAGTTGTCCGCTCGCTAATTAAGGCCACCTCACGCTAATTAAGAGTGCCGGATACTAGATGAAGCCTTCTAGTGATGTTCTCAAAGGTTTAAAAACAGTTCTACCGTGCCAAATTTTTCCTAAATCCCCCGTAATAAACGTGCCGATTTCTGATTTTGCCTGTTTTTTTGCGAAGTCCTGCGCATCGTTTTCGATTCACCGGAAGTGATTGCTTTGTTTCGGTTTATTTACATAGCTGTTGATTAGAGAGAACAAGAAGCTTCACTGAGCGCATCGATCGTTTAAAAGCTGTGCCCGAGGCGCGCTAACAAAGATAAGCTGCAGTAAGATTAATCATCGGTGTGAAGCTTGATCAATTTTCTATTTGGGTTAGATCTACTCCAGTCATAGAAATAGTTAAGTCAAAAATCGAGGCGTATTCGCCGTTTTATTTCCACATAGGAAACAACGCGTGTGAAAGGTCAAGGTCAAGGCCGATGACAACGCATGCGCACTTCTGTTTTCAAACTGAATGACGGTGTCACGATAAATAAGTAGTTGTATGAAATATTTACCTCTGCGCATGCGCATTAGAACAGTTACTTATCTCGCGTGATTACTACTAACCCTAACCCTATCCCTAACGAAGTTGAAGCAACGGAAAGAACCAAGAAATAGAGTAGGAGGGTGTAAATCTACATA
Source organism: Phymorhynchus buccinoides (assembly GCA_017654935.2). Lineage (NCBI taxonomy): Eukaryota > Metazoa > Mollusca > Gastropoda > Neogastropoda > Raphitomidae > Phymorhynchus > Phymorhynchus buccinoides. The sequence goes on along the minus strand of CM065680.1, from coordinate 3,204,727 downwards.
TTTGCAGAGAAATCGATGTACAAAGCCATGCACTTAGTTTCGTAATGATTCACAATGGCGGACAAACAAACGATTCTGATTAGCCAATCAGAATTTTTACCTCTATGAGATTTTTACCTCGAGGTAAAAATCTCATAGAGGTAAAAATACACTGCCACAACGGACTCAAAGACAACAATGCGATTCTTGCTTGTAAGCTTGTAAGCTTACAATATTTTAGTTCATTCGACCAGCGGCATCAGAAAATGACATTCGTTTGTTTCGATACTTAAAATGTAAGTGTTTAATGTTGCACATGTGTGGTTTTGAAACTTCCTAAAAATCTAGAGCGATGAAAGTTCGATTGTTTTTTGTTCGATCTATGCATGGACGACCGACGTATTGATGATCAATACGTCAGTTTGATGACGATTACACTAATAAATACGTCAATGCACGAGACGAGTGCATGGTAAGGTGGCGCCGGAAAGCCGAAATAAGAAGTTTTCTTCGACTGAAATATTTTTTTATGCAAAAACAAATATTGAAGAGCTTCTTTTCTGAAAAAAGCTACATGATAGTTTCTACAGACAATACACTATCTGTGAATACTGTTTTTCTAAAAAAAAATAGTGGAGTTTTGTTCAGCTTTCAATCATCTTGATTGTTGGAAGAAATATGTCACACATTTCTGTATTTGAGTCATGATTGAAAAATAGACCAATGTTTCAACAAAATCGTACCTATTTTTAAAAACTATTGACAAAAAACACATGTCTACTCCAATTTAGGTATTTTTCTTTCATTTTATTAGTACAACTCTGAGAATTACGTAAGTTTTTTTCTTTCTTGTCGTACCTACAGACTACTTACAGAGCAATTCCAGCAATTGAATTTGGTGAGCTTTGTTTCTTTCATTTTATCTTTGAAAGACATTGTGGGTTTTCTCAGCTCAAACGCAGTCAGTTTCTTCTCCCCCTTCAGCTGTGTCTCATTCCCATCCTCGCCACGGCACCGACCCCCACACTTGACAGTGATGTCAGTCTTCACAACCAAACGAGTACAGTGCTTGGTTCGGTATCTCTTGAGCTTGCCTGTCATACTAACGGCTTTGGAGTCCAGAAGAAACGTTTGGATTTCGCCGAATGATCCATCCTTTTCCTCCCTTGGTTCGCCCTTAAATTCGCAGCAAATACAAACAGTGCTACCTAGTCGTAATGCCGTAACTGCTAACGGGTCTTTGGTCCCTTCTCGTAATTCTTTGGCCGTAATGACGGGTTCCTTCCCTTCTGCTGAGCCCAGCATTTTGTGGCAGCAAGCCACAAAGAGAAGCACAAAATCTGCTGAGGTAAGCTTGTTTGGCTTCATCATGATGTAGTCTACAGTCTACACCAGTGTCATATTGCATAGATCTACCAAGAAAAAGAAGAATAGGGAGAGGAGCAGCAAGAAGGCAGAAATGACGTAAAAGAGGAAAAGATCATGACGTCATTTGTGGTCCCTATTGGCCACTGCAAATACTACCTTTTGCAAGAGAGAATGCCTTCCGTAGATGCTTGAGTACTGACAAAACAAGAGAGTAACTCTCACCAACAACCCTATTTGAGGCCACTAAATGGCTGCCATTTGCAACAGTGATTGCCCTTTTGGATACTGACCAGCAAGGGCTTAACTCTCACTGTCAATGGTGTTAATAACCATAGTTGCAGTGGCCAATTAATATGTCAATTTATTTAAATAGAACGAATAACGTATCCCCACCACCTCCCTCCCTAGCCTCGGAAACGTCCCCCTCCCCCACCTCCCCTCCTACCAACCCCATTGTGACGAGGGAATGGGCTAAAGGTAAAGTCTCTAGGGGAGGACTTTTTAAGTTAAATTTTCAATGAGGAAATTTTCCTTTAGCCCTCTTCTCTAGTGTGGGAGGTGAGCATTTTTTCCGGCCCCTTTTCATCAAATAGATTTATATTTTTGCCCGGGTTCTGGCTCGTATGATTGAAGGAAATACAAGTGGTATATTTGATCTAAATGACAGACAGACATAAGTAGATTTTTACATGAACATTACAAAACTTCCACTCTCATCAGTCTGACCAAAGGGTTCAGAATTATTTGTACACTTGTATTTTATTTACTCACAAATCTGCATAACATATTATGCAGCAATAAGAAAGCAGCTCAACGGCGCCAAAACAAAATATGTATGAAAAATGAAATCCAAAAGGATTATACAAGACTTTTGTCTGTCTAAAAAGTTTAGCTCCAAGCCAGAAGGGTCGCTAATATTATCAAGTGTCCGGGGTAGTTAGAATTATTTGCACTGTCCCAATGACTTAACTTAAGTAAGTTTCCTCTGTCGGGATCGGTGAGTGCTGGGGTGACTAGGCTGGCTCTTCAGGTGAGAGGTCGCCCAGTAGTCCTGGATGAGGCGTGCGGGATGGCACGGCACAGGCGTGGTCTCCTCACGGGTTCTGGGTGCGGTGGCGACTTGGTTGCAGCACCGTCTTGGTAGTCGTGAGTCAGGGGTTAGGCTTCCTGACCACGATGCCCTGCTGAGTATCACAGGGTGTAGATCTCTATGGATTAGAGATATAGGCTTCAGCTGGCGGGGATTAGTGAATCCCAACCGGCTAGAAGACCGCCCTTGTACAATAGCACTATGAAAAATAGCATGAATTTCAGTTGTCAAACGGAAATAAAACATAAAAGGTGTACTGGAATCAACTGCTATGATTCAGTAACAACTAACAGGCTATGTCAAAATCTATGATCAAGCCAACAAGCAAATATCATTGTCAGTCCAACACTTGGAAAGGAATGTAAAGTTAACAAACTTAGATGAAGCAAAAATATAGGTAAAAGCTGCAAGTTTGCACTCAAGTAGTTTTACACATACATGTATGTGTAAAAAGGATAAATAAAATTAGGCATTGAATCAGGATCTTGCACCAAAAGAGTTAAAGTCAAAATCAAACATAAGAATGAATATATGCACAGAATTGGACCAGCATATTTACCAAATCTTTTCACTGACACCTCTACTACTTACTCAACATGTAACATAGGATCTGGATACAAAATAGAATCAAACAAAAGTAAATATAAAGCAATTATTTGTCTCCCAAACACATCAATATTACTTACGAGTTGGGCTAATAGTATTACTGGCAGTTAACTGCAGAGGGTTTGTTCCTTCAGTGTTGACTCAGCCAGGTTTTAGTTTGCTTGTGACTAGACTAAGAGAATGTTATAAGTTTTGCCTGCCACTATGCATTTCCCACTTGATTTCAAATCTATTGTTTAAATTTATTGGCTGGGTAGTAGACACAACAGACAGCTACATATCATGCCCTTACAGTGACGTCATAGGCTTGTAGTGCTGCGTCGGTGTCAAGATCACATCAAAAGGCACCGATTGTAGTCGGGAATTCTGTGATGTCACCGATGGCAGGCTGACCCATAAGATTAAAGAGTGGCGGGGGAAATAGTAAGTAAGGGGGGGGGGGGGGGTAGAGGAGAAAGTGGGGCGCGCGTGACACATTCCATCACACCCATTTCCACCCCTCCTCCCCAACAAAAAACAAAGAAAACATGGAGAGAGAGAGAGAGAGAGAGAGAGAGTGTCAGTAAGGAGCCAGGACTAGTTTAGATATAATTGTTCAGACAGGCTCATACAATGGAGTGATAAAATACATTGCAGTGATAAAATACAAAGTCAAATATAACATTATAAAACGACACACAAATTATCTAAGTCTCTTTGCTTTATGTTTGAACATTTAAAATGAAATATTCAATTTTAACCATGCTTTTGTTTGCACAATAAAGTAATCATATTTCAACATAGACGGGTGGTTATAATACATTTTTGGAGTTGGTACAAGTTCTCTCTGAAGATCCCCAACTATCTTTGTATTCAACTACCATTGATATGGGAATAACGGATTGTAAACACCCTGTGTGGGACGATATAATATGTGGTGGATCCTCTGATATATGGATTCAGTGGTTTGTGGTACTGGACTGGACTGGACTGGAACCAATTTATTGTCAGATTAACTATAAAAGCTGAACTGACATTGACAAAAAAAGTAGAAATTTGACATCGAAAACGTACAATTCTTCTTGTGAACATATCTTTCACATCGTTTGACTTAAAATGTTCACATTTGGTATGCGATGCGTTGGACTAATGTAATTCCGAATATTTAGTACAATAAAGGTCAAGGTCAAGGTCACAATGGTTATAGTCTGTCGATATGACCATCTGTAACCGGTCATTTACAACCATACGTTTTTGCCACATTTACCTTTTTTCTTTTTTTTTGCACTTGATCAATTTTTTGTCACTGGAGCGCAGATGCGTCATACTGCTGTTATGTGCCCAAATTCGCCCGCTCGGTAACTTATCTGCAGCTATGCAATCCGCTTGTTTTCTTTTGTTGTTTGTTTCTGTCCTAGAAACGTCACTGCCCACTCATTTACCCTCACAATTACTACTCATACATGATACATCACACCTTATGTTCATTACCCTGTAATTACCCATTACCAATTACCGTAATTAGTGCATTACGTTTCAAATCCCGTGTTCGATTTTGCTGCATCCGCCCCAATTTCTGTAGAGATTTACCACTGAAGGCGAGACGAATTTCAAGCAGTTGATACATCTACCTCAATCCTCAAAGGATTATCTCTTCAGCATTTGTTTAATCCTTGAAGAATTATCTCTGGGAAGTGTCTTAATCTTCAAAGGATCATCTCATCTGCATAAACTGGCAGTATTCATAAACGGATTTAGGCTGGCGAAAGGGCGATATCCTTCCCTCCTTATCCACACCCCTCCCCATCCCTTCCCTCTATTCCATTCTGGGGCGGGAAGACAGGCAATTTAGTTCGTTTAGTCTCCACTGTTCCTCTTCCTAACGTGACCGGCAAACCAACGCCCTGTTTTTTTGTGGGGTGGACTAGGTGATCTCATTTGGCTTACGAGATTGAAGATGGGTTGAGAGAGAAACTGAAAGAGGGGAGGAGAGAGTAGAGGGGTTGATAATTATACTCGTGGAGGGAGGGTGGTGGTTATTGAGGGACTAGGTTATGAGATGATATAGAATGCTGACAAGAATGTCGTATGGTCGGATTGGGGAAATTGGTTTTGTTCAGAAGATGCTTTTTATGTGTGTTCTCTCTCGGTCTGTCTCGGTGTATTCAGTCTTCTTCTGTCTCTCTCTTTCGAGTTGTCTGTACCTTGTGTCGCTTTTTGTCTCTGTCTTTTTCTCTCTGTCTCTGTCTCTGTCACACACATGCACGCTTTCTTTCTTTCTTTCTTCTTCTTCCAATTACTGGACATGGCCCTATCGCGGGCGTTTGAAGTCCAACTAACTGGTCACATTAGGCAGGCAGCATTGCAAACAGGATTCTTTATCTGTCTCTTTCTCCCCTGTCTGTCTCTGTCTCTCTCTCTGGTACCAAATATTAATATGTGAGTTATTGTAACAAAGGAAATTAGATGTACAGAACTGAAGTATATTTATAACTTTTTGCTTTAAACAGCGATTGTATTTAATTGTGTTCTTAGTTTATTTCGTGTTCTCTCTCTCTCTCTCTCTCTCTCTCTCTCTCTCTCCCTCTCTCTTCTACTCATCAGACCTATTCATTGTCTCCAAAACAATAATATATGACGATTCCGCTTCAGTGTAGGATATTCCATTCCCAATCTGAAGGCATATAATCCCCACTTGGCCATTGTGAGAAGACTCCAGTAGTTGGGATCAATATTTATGCCGTTTATAGATCCCAACCTTTCCAACGAGGCTTTCTCCCTTTTCTAGTGTAATGTGTATACATGTGGAGTGGGGGTCGATGGATGCGTTTTGAACAAACTTCTATTCACAGAGCTGCCTGTTGTGCAAAGGCTGATGTGTAATACAACTTATTCTGAGGCCAGAGGAGCGGGGGAGGGGAAGGGGGTAGACAACCCTGGCTGTCTTGGAATACTTACACCTTGGTTCAAAATTATCCAGAGAAAATTGAAGCCTCTCCACTTTCTGCAAGCATTACAATTCAATGCAGAAGAGCGTCCTTCATTTGTAGAGTATTAGGTATTAGGTATTATTATTAGGTACTTTATAGTCACAGAGGCGTCTCTGTGAAATTCGGGTTGCTCCCACCTGGAGAGCGCGTACTCATTTAGGGTCACGTTTCTCCGGTGAATATTGGACCAGGAGGCAATGTTTTACAGAAGTCAGGTTTGTTTCTTTTTTGTTGTTTGTTTAATTTGTGTGATACCGACTTACTTCGGTGGGTTCAACAACGAGATTCGTCGAATTGAACTTATGGTTTTGGAAGATATTCTCAGTGAGCTGTACGTTATGCTTGATAAGTGCAAGAGCAAATTCAATTAGAGATAGAGATAATAGACTAAAATGATAATGAAATAGAAACATAGACACATTTCAATGCAGAAGAAGAGGGGGAGGGGAGACGAAGAAGAAGAGGAGTAGGAAGAAGAAGAAGAAGAAGAAGAAGAAGAAGAAGAAGAAGAAGAAGAAGAAGAAGAAGAAGAAGAAGAACAAAAAGAAGAAGACGGAGAAGGAGAGGACAAGAAGAAGGAGGAGGAGAAGAAGAAGATGAAGAGGCAGGAGGAGAAGAAGAAGAAGAAGAAGAAGAAGAAGAAGAAGAAGAAGAAAAAGAAGAAGAAGAAGAAAAGGGTGAAGAAGAAGAAGAAGAAGAAGAAGAAGAAGACAAGCGGTTCTGATCATCGCGGAAGACATTGCTTCTAATCCAGGCGGTCACGTGATGAATGCCGACGATGTGATTGGTGCACGACGTGTGCGGGGTTCACAAGGGCAATGTACCCCGACCCCCACCCTTCTTTTAACCCTTTTCCTTTATATTGCCCGTCCTTTCATCGCTACTGTTTTAACACAGAGAGATGGACAGAGACAGACAGACAGATAGACACAGTGACAGAGAGAGAGAGAGATTGAGAGAGAGAGAGAGAGAGAGAGAGAGAGAGAGAGAGAGAGAGAGAGAGAGAGAGAGAGAGAGAGAGAGCGTCAGAGGGAGAGATATAGACAGATAGACAGACATATAGACATACAGAAAGAGAGAGAGAGAGAGAGAGAGAGAGAGAGAGAGAGAGAGAGAGAGAGAGAGAGAGAGAGAGAGAGAGAGAGAGAGAGAGAGAGAGAGAGAGAGAGAGAGATGGTTCAGAGATTTTAGACAGAGACAGAGGCTGAGATAGAGAATATAAATAGCACGAATACGAATAGTTCTTTTCTATTGAGGAAAATGCCTGATTTGTTCAGAACTAATTGCTTGTTTTAATTTAAAAGAAAAATGTGTCACAGTGCATGCAGCAAACAAACAGCATTACAGAGAGAGAGAGAGAGAGAGAGAGAGAGAGAGAGAGAGAGAGAGAGAGAGACGCTTCAGAATCGTTTTTATTGACATTGACAAGTACAGTCCTTATGTCAAGGGGGATTACCATATTTGCAGCGTCAGGAATTCATGCAAAAAAACCGAAAAAGATTAAATGTATTATGAATAAATGCAAATTGAGTAAACGTTGGACACAATATAACAACATATAATACAATATATTCTATAAAGAAAGACCAATAACATTTATAGTGATAACAATTGTTGTCGTAATATACGAATACATGTACAAGTCTAAGAAGAAGAAAGAAAAAGTCAAACAAAAAACTGATCACCAAACTTATACACGTTATGTATATAAAGAACTAGAGCACTGTATTATTCGGAAATTGTAATCAACATTTTCTTTTCTCTGCTGTCATAAGCCTCAGCTATGTACTTAGCGAACAATCGAACAATATTTTCATCATTAGAAGATAATAATTCAAACAAAGTGTAAGATCTTGCTGGCATCATAGTAAACAATTTTGATTTCTTCCTCTTATCCTCATATGCTTTACAATGAAAAATGAAATGGACTTCATCTTCTTTGACATTACCTGAACATAAACATTATCAACAGTAACTTCATTACAAAACCAATTTGTGTTCGCTCTGAAACCAAGAGTTCTACTTCTAAATCTGGCTAACATGCTTCTGTGCCATTTGTTAGCGACAGACTTCAAAAACATTTCAGGCTGTAAAATTTTAAAAGAGAAAAACCATGAATACTTTTCGTTGTCTTCCATTTTAGAATGCCAATTCTGTGTGTAACAGGCTATCAAACGATCCTTGAATTCTAAGATAAATACCCTTTCATCCCCTACCTCTTTACTAAGCCATACAATACCAAACCCGTTAACAGTTAAAACTTGTTTTACCTTACTAACCCAATTATTGTGTCCTGATTCCATTTGGGAGAATAGCATGTCATACGCTTGTTTGCATAGCCTTGACGTTGGACGTTTTAAGAGATTTAACCAATATTTAATGCATTTAGAAAAGGTTTGAATATATAATGGATATCTTCCGGAATCGCCATAAGCCATAGTGTTAGATGAATGCAGAGGAATGTTCATGAATCTCTTAATAGCCATAGTGTGTACCTTTTCCATTTCTAAATTTTCATCCAATCCCCACACTTCTGCCGCATACGTTAGCATAGGTGCTATTTGAGTATCAAATAACTTCCAGAATAGAGATGGATCAACTGTGTTCAATTTCTTCATGCATCTTAAAATTTCTACCACTCCCTTTTTACCCTTTCTTCCCATTTCCCGCCATCCTACATTTAGACTTAAACGAGTTGTAAACATCATCCCCAAATACTTATAACTATTGGTTACTTTTACATGTATATTTCCATATGTCCATTTTTCATGCTGGGATAAGTGGCCACCCATACGAAAGACAATAATATTTGTTTTATCTAGATTAATAGACGACTGGAGTCTGTCTGCTTCATTTTTTAAGACATTTAGCTGGTTTTGTAAGCCAACAACAGTACTAGAAAGTAGAATTACATCGTCTGCAAATAAAAGCATAAACAGTTCAACAGCACCTGCAATCAGTTGTATGCCATGTCTGCCTTTTTGTGACATTTCTATAGCCAATTCGTTTATAAAAAATGCAAACATTTGAGGGCTCAATAAACAGCCTTGTTTCACTCCCCTTGGGCAATTGAATAAATCAGAATACAAACCTTTTTCTCGAATACATGCTAGAACTGAACATATATACCACGAAGAGCAAAATACAACTTTCCATTAACTCCTGTTTTTCTAAGAACATGCCACAACACGCTTCTATTTACTGAATAAAATGCTTTCTTAAAATCTACGAAAGCAACGTATAATTTATTATTTTTCTTAAGAAACTTTTGAACTAAAGCATACAAAGTAAAAATATGATCAACTGTGCTATGACCTGATCTAAACCCTGCTTGTTCCTCTACAATTTTCCCTTCCCTTTCAGCCCAACGAGTCAACCTTCTATTCACAATATGAGTATATACTTTACTAATTATACTTGTCAAAGATACACCTCTATTATTGTCTGGGTTATGTTGATCTCCTTTTTTATAAATGGGTACAATAATAGACTTAGACCAAGACAAGGGAAACAATCCATGGTTAAACAAATGATTAAACAAAGACACACAAAAATCAATCACATTTTCATTGGCATGCTTCAACATTTCACTTATTACTCTATCTGGTCCTGGGCTTTTACCTGTTTTCAAATTTCTAATACTCGCTCTCACTTCATCCGCTGTTATAGGGTCGTCAAACAAGGGCTCATCACTTTGTTCATCCTCTATTTCATCTACCAATGGATCATGCTGATTATTATCAAAGGAGTTGAAAACACTATGGAAATGGTCAAACCATTGCTGTGATGTTATTTCATTGTAGATTACTGATTTCCTGTTTACTGATCTTATTGTGCTCCAAAACAATTTAGGGTCATTTACGGATTGTTTGAGCTTTAATATCCTGTTTTCATCAAATTGTCTTTTCTTCTCTTTTCTTAAATGTACATAATTTTGTCTTTCCTTGGCAAATGTGTTTCCTTTTTTTTTTTTTTGTCTCTTTTGTTTTAGCCCTTCTAAATGTTGTAGTAATCTCTTTACTTCCCTCTTCTTGTTCTCACATTCATCGTCAAACCAATCTTCCTTTGATTTTGTTTTCCCTCCCACTTTCCTGACCATGCATGCCGCAGCCCCATACAAAGCATTAACAAAAACATCAACACATTTACTTACATCACCCATCATGTCGCTCATAGCTGTAACTAAACATTGTTTAAAATCATCAGAATTCAATTCATCTTTGAAGGTTTGTACATTTTCCTCTGTCCACACCACTCGCTCCTCACTCACTCTGGTAACTAACGGTACTTCTCTTTTAAAAGGACAATGATTCCTCCAAACAAGCTGGACAGGCAAATGCGAAGAAAAGAGACTATCGTTTACTTTTAACGTACAACATGAGCGTAGTTCTTTTGACACTAAAAAATAATCTATTACACTGTAGCCTTGAGATGAAACAAAAGTAAATTCTCCATCAGCATCAGTGTCACATGAACCGTTCATAATCAACAAATCAAACAAAAAACAAAAATCTAATAATGATCCACCAAACCTATTAATAATTGTATCTTTCGAGCATCGCTTCAGACACACATAATTAGTACTATCATCATTTTCATCGTCATGTTGCATATTAAACACATAATCATACATTTCCTCTTCCTTTGGCTGCTCACAAGCCTGTTCTGGCGTTCATATCGCCACAAACAATATAATAAACATTTTCCTCAGACATACACTGCAATAAACTATCCTCCAGCATAAGTACACCATCTGTCAAATTAGTCTGCCTATAAAGAGGCCCTCCCTCTGGGACAACATAGCACCCCACAAACACAATATCTTTATCTAAACCAAACACACATTTTTTTAATTTTAATAACAATAGCATTCTCACAGTCAATTTCAATTTTTTTTACAAACTGGGCTAACTGTTCATTTACAAGAACAACAACTCCTCCTGAAGCTCTTCCATGTAACGACAGTTTTTTTGCAGGGGCACTAAACGCGATATAATTTTTGAAATGAAAACTAAAATCAAATGCATGATCAATGAACGTTTCTGTCAAACAAATAATATCATAACCAGTAACAAAATTAAGAAAGGAAACATCAGCTAGTTTATTTTTCAAATTTTCCACATTATAATTTAGAAAGTTAAGTCTAGATGTTTGGTGATCGGCTTTATCCTATCTAGCGCTACTGGCACTCGAGCGTGACGAACGTCCGCCCCGCTGAGAGCCAGGTTTATTCACGTTACTACGCTGCCCGCCAAGGTAACTGTCAATGCCCATTTGTCCCGCCGACTGGTATGACCCAAACTGACACCCGTAGAAGTGGAGCCAGCGTTTGAACGCTGCCCCAATGACTGCCTGCTTGCACGTGAACTGCCTGCATTACCTGCGTGCTGTATGCCAGTGTCACTGGCCCCTTGTGCCATTTCCTGGTCTAGTGCACGTGAACCATTACGATGCACCGCACTGCGTGTCGTCACCTTGTGGTCGCCCTTTGCTGGTGCGGGGGGAGAACGAGGGGGTGACAAAGCACCCTCCTCTGCCTGGTCTCCTGGCTGGGAACTTCCCAGCGTGACGTCATCCGTAACCTGTGAAAGGGGCCGGGGGGAGGAGAGGAGTGCTGAAGGAGAGGGTTGTTTCTCATGGGGGTGAGGGGAAGGGTGGGAGTGGAGTTGGGGTTGGGATTAGAGGTGGGATTGGGGGTGGGCACATGCACATAATCAGACACATCATTTCTTTGCCCCAATTGTCTATCATTCTCTGACTTACGTGACTGGATGGTCAGACGGCCTTTAACAAACACTGCCACCTTCCCTTGGTCCTTTGCCATCGCTACAATGCTTTGTTGTCTGCGGGTTAAATCCGACGCTAATCTGACCCCCTTCCTTTCCAGTTTCCCCCTTCGCTCTTTATTCCAAAGCAATTCCATTTTGTGCTTCCACTGTGTGAACTTAACAATCATTGTCCGTGCCGCTCCTGGCCTAGCCTGCCCCACCCTGTGCGCCCGTACAATGTCCTCCTCTGTCCACTGAGAGAGAGAGAGAGAGAGAGAGAGAGAGAGAGAGAGAGAGAGAGAGAGAGAGAGAGAGAGAGAGAGAGAGAGAGAGAGAGAGAGAGGTGAACGCCCATACCTCTAATCATTTAAAGGAAGGTGGCTTGATAGTTAAGACGTCTGCCTGCCCAGTCAGTGCATGAGTGACTGCGGTTCGAACCCTAGTCTTTCCAGTTCGATGGTCAAATTAAACTGAACGCCCAGTCCTTCAGAGAGGGAATTAAGGCAAGTCCGATCCATGGGCTTTAGGCAGTAAAACATCGATAAGAGCAGGGAGAGTCCCGCCGACTGGTATGACCCAAACTGACACCAAGGTTTCCAAACAAGGCAATCTACAAGCACACACAAAGGAAAACTAACCACTCACAACCACAAGAAGAAATATACCCGGGTTTATTATTTTGATTTGACACTTCAAGCAGTTTGTTGACGTGACATTTTGTGAACACTTCAAACATGTTGTTGACATTTGTGACACTTCAAGCGTGTTGTAAACATTTGTGACACTTCAAGCGTGTTGTAAACATTTGTGACACTTCAAGCATTTTGCTAACATTTCAAGTATTATGTAGGACAGTCACACTACATTTTCCGTATGCCAAGCTTTCAATATTAAATCGATAAGGACAATTTGTGCTGAAATAGGCCTACGGCGACATATCTCTTGAACTGAAAAAAATTGGATGCATTCAAGTTTTGAATATTCACCGAATAAGTAGACTTGCAAAAATACAGGCATAAAACCGAACCGAAAGAAGGCCTACTAACCGTAAGTGCCTTAGCTAAAGTCTTGCAGTTTTAAGTTGGCCCAAAACCGGAAGTGACGTCATAATTGTCAGAGTATGTTGCCTTTGCCCGTGTCCAGGTGTGAGTTGAGTTTGATGCTTTGGGCAGTTACTTACAGGTATGCTCATCAAGTTGTGCCACATTCATTGATAAATGTTCAGGATTTCTGGTTTTTCTTCCGAGTTTGTTTCAATTAGCAGGAACATTACAGGTCACGTTCATCTTGCTCAGTTTCGAATAATAAAACTATTGGCCAAGTGTTTCAAAAGATTAATACGGATGAAAAACGGACAAACTCAGCCATTTTGTTTTTATATATCTCTTAAACGGGTGGTCAAACAAACGTTCATTTACTTTAAAAAAATGTTAGCAAATAAGCAAATAATAAACAATAAAAACGAATACGTAACAATTCCCAAGTCAAAGTGCCAATTGGAATACACCAACAATAACGTTGTGCAGTGTTCCGTGTGCTCACGGAATAGCACACACCTGGAAACCACGCCTCAAAACACCTTAGGAATTGGCCTCACCCTGGCCCCAGTCTCCACGGAGCTTAGTACCGTGTCTTCAGCCGTTTACCTGCTATTATTAGTCTTTCAAAGAAAGTTGATATTGTGTCAGTCATTGAAGGAAACTTGGCTATGTTGTAGATTAGCCTCTCTCCTACGCCCTCATTTTTATTCGAAAGAACATAGCCAAAATGCCATCATTTAGAGGTTTTCTACAGTTGGTCAAACCACACTTGCACGTACAAACACGCACACAAACACACATACACACGAACACACACACGAACACAAACACACACACGCATACAAACACACACGCACACAAACACACGAACACACACACACACAGACAGACAGACAGACACACACACACACACACACACACACACACACACACACACACACACACACACACGTGTTGCGCGGCCTATCAGTGTTTGTGAACCCGTGAAGCCCCTGGATCACTTTACTCCTACGACGTCATGCTTCGCTGGTGGACTGTCCTGTGGAGGATTCAGCCGCAGACGTTTCAGACTTGGACCCCGAGCCTGACGCCTGGCTGGCGGACGGACCCTCCTTGGACACCTGGCTGGTCGATCCCTCCTTGGACACCTGGCTGGTCGATCCCACCTTGGACACCTGATTGCCCGCTGCCGGCAGCACAGCCTGCCCCGCACCCTTCTGACCTGGCGCTTTTTGCCTCTTCCTAAGCATGGCCAAAAAGAAGATGCCCAGGGCGATCATCACGAGGACGGCCAGTCCTGTCACGGACCAGACCACCACCGCCGTCGTGCCGCCTCCCGAGTAGGCGGAGAGTTGGACCGGCTTGCCTGTGGCCGTGAAGTTGGTCTGGGCGAACAGGTAGTTGGCCCTGCTGCTCGCGTGGGCCACGCGGCACTCGATGATCCCTAGCCCTGGCTTCAGAACCCTGGGGCAGACCTCGGCCGTCACTGTGTACTTCCCGCCAGCCTGCTTCTGCTCGCAGCCCGGACAGCTACTTCTGGGCAATGCATCCACGTTTTGCCCCACAAACTTGAAGTACATTTCGGTTTTGGCCACAGACGATTTGGTCTGTCAGAACAGAGAAAGCCAGAACAACGTGAAATAAACGGCGCTGGAAATGCATTTGCCTCCCGCAAAACATTTAAAGTTCTGTCATTCTCAATCTATCTGTCTGTGAACAAATTACTCCAAACAAAATAATAATCTGTTTTAATTAACGATATTTCAGTAAGGGTTGGGTTATCACACAAATACTTGACATTTGGAGTCAGCTTCAAACTTTGACATTCGGAATCGGTGTCACCTTCAATTTGTTTCACAATAGGCCTAGACCTACATATGTAAATTAATATTTGTACGTGTTAGTCAATTAGCATTGACTTGGGGCTGCCAGTGTTAAGCCCGTCACTTCAGTCTCTGCCTAGCTAAGTAGTTCGCTGCCTTAAAAACAACATATACGTTCCCTCCATCATAGCACCCTTTGGGTAATACACCTCCACACAAAAGTTGAAGTGATTCCATACAGTGGTTACCGAGATATAGTAGGCAAGTTAATGTCTGGCACTGTTGGTATTACTAGTACATCCCACTACAACACTTGAAATGATGCCATGCCGTGGCTGGCAAGATATAGGTGGGTGACGACAAACTGAGGGAATGTCTGCCGCTCGACCGGGGGGGCACTCCACCTCCGGGCAGAATCTATGCACCAAAGCCTTTTATATTATTGATGTCATACATCCCAGCACAAACATTTGAAGCGATTTCTTCCAGCGATCCACAATATACGGTTACCCTCGGGACAGACAGTCACACACACACACACACACACACACACACACACACACACACAGAGATAACGAACTAACCAAATGAAGGAACGGACATCTTTTGTATGGATGGAAAAGAATAAGCACACAGCTTTTTGGCTCACTCGTGTCAACGGCACGAAGTGAATCTATGTTTTCATGCTTTTTCGGTTTTCGGGGTGTCCGTCTGTGTGTATGTATGTGTGCGTCTGTCCGTCTGTGCTAACGTTAACGTTGGTTTTTTTTATCGGGATCTAAAAGGCGTTCATCAATCAAACTTTGCATACATACATACATAGATGTTCATGCAAGTTTTCAAACAATAATTATTTGAATTATTCGCTCACTCGTTAAATACATAAATCAACACCATAAACACATAACATTTTAGATTAGTGGGTTTAGAGAGTACGGTATTAGAATGGGTTTAGAGAGTAAGTAGTATAAACCAGGTAGATCATCCCGCGTTGACCTTGGCACGTGCTCAAGGCCGTATGCAAATGAAGTCAAGGTCGAAGGTGACTGACATTAAAAGGTCATAGTGACCCGCAAGGATATGAACCTGTCCTTGGGTTGCTGTTTTTTCGCAAGAGCGAGTTCCTCCGGTGATAAGTGATACGCAAACGGTGCTGATTGACCTTTGCAGGAAGGGAGGTTTTCTTTTTTTTCTTTTTTTTCAATTATTTGTGGAACACCCCGGGTTGTATTACTGCTTTAAACAAATGTAGATAAAAGATGAGGTGGGTGGCCTTTTACTGCCACCCGCAGTAAAGAAAGGTTGAGTACATAATAAGGGGAAGACTTGGAAGGGAAGACAGGCCTTTTACTACCACCCGCAGTAAAGAAAGGTTCAGTACATAATAAGGGGAAGACTTGGAAGGGAAGACAGACAGAAAGCAAGATGATATCAATGTAAACAAACACTGACACACGCATGTGGACACAGTCTTTGACATAGGCACACACATTCTATCAAGAGAGAAGAGACAGAAAGACAGTCAAGGAATGAAACAAAAATAGACAGTCAGTGGAGTGAAGGTAGAGAAAGAAGAACATTCTAGTTTAAACTCAAACAAAGGTTGTTTATTCTTTATTCACATTTATTTGACTTTCTTAGGGGACATTAAAGAGATTTCTGCCAGCATGATGATGATAATAAGGAGAATAATGAGGAGGAGGATTGCTTGTAGTTACAAACACATTTTTGTTTATTTGTTTAATGCACTTTGAGGATGACTTTGTTACAAAAAATTCTCTTTGTTAAATTAGGTGAGAACATAGAGATGAAGATGTTGAATGTTGTTGCTGCTGCTTTCATTTACACGTTTTTAAATTGTCGGTTGATAGCAAACAAGTTATGATGATAGACACGGAAACATCAGGGTCTGTTTAAGCAACATTGAAGGTGACAGTATTGATTACTTCTCTTCCTACTAATAAGCTGACGGCTGTCAACGCTTCAGCATTTTCTACATCAGGCTCTTTAATATGCTTTATTGATTGCTTGGGAGAAGAAGAAGAACACTGTGTGCAGCAACCTTTGAGGAGTAGTGTTTTAGTTTACATAGTCTAAACTCCTGAATGGCTGATGACGATGATGATGTTCTTGGTAATGTTATCTTTACATAACCTACTTATGATGATGATGCTCTTGATGATGTTACCTTGAAATAGCCTAAACTACCGAACGGATGATGATGATGATGATGATACACAGCTATCTTTGAATAACAGCAGTGTTTTTGTTTACATAGCCTAAACTACTGATCAGCTGATGATAATGATGATGCTCTTGGCGATGTTGCCTTTTACAAAACCTAAGCCAATGAATGAATGGTAGGAGTGTGCAGGAGCCTTTGAGTAATAGTCATGTTTTAGTTTTCATAACCTAAACTAGTGAACGGATGATTTTGCTGCTGATGATGCTTTCGATGATGTCATCTTGACATAGATTAAACTAATGAACAGTGGATGATGATGTGCAGCAGTTTTTGAGTAGTAGTGTTTTAGGTTACATAGCCTAAACTAGTGAAAGGATGATTGATAATGACGATGCGCAGCAACCTTTGAGTGGTAGTAGTGTTTTAGGTTACATAGCCTAAACTAGTGAACGACTGCTGCTGCTGCTGCTGATGCTCTTGGTGATGTTACCTTTACAAAACCTAAACCAGTGAATGGATGATGATAATGCGCAGCAACATTTCAGTAGCGGTATTTGCATTTACATAGCCTACAGTACTGAATGACTGATGATGGTGATGATGCTCTTGATGATGTCCCCTTGATGTAGCCTAAACTACTGAACCGATAATGATGATGATGTTCAACAACCTTTGAGTAGCAGTAGTGTTTTAGTTTACATAGCCCTTAAACTAGTGAAAGGATGATGATGTGCAGCAGCCTTCGAGTGGTAGAAGTGTTTTTGTTTACATAGTTCAAACTTGTGAACGACTGCTGATGATTGATGATGCTCTTGGTGATGTTACCTTTACAAAACCTAATTTTTGTATAGCCTAAGCTAGTGAAAGGATTATGATGATGATGCGCAACAGCCTTTGAGTAGTAGTAGTGTTTTCGTTTACATAGCCTAAACTTGTGAACGACTGCCGCTGATGATGATGCTCTTGGTGATGTTACCTTTACAAAACCTAAACTAGCGAACGGATGATGATGAAGCGCAGGAGCTTTTGAGAAGTGGTGTTTATGTTGACATAGCCTAAACTACCGAATGACTGATGATGAGCTCTTGATGATGTAACCTTGACATATCCTAAACTACTGAACGGTTGATGATTATGATGATGATGATGCTTTTTGTGATGTTATCTTTACAAAAACCTAAACTACCAAACGGATGATGATAACGTGCAGCAGCCTTTGAGTAGTAGTGTTTTCGTTTACATTTCCTAAACTACTGAACGTATGGTGATGTACAACAGCCTTTGAGTTGTAGCGTTTTAGCTTACATAGCCTAAACTACTGAATTAATGATGATGAGAAGCAACCTTTGAGTAGTAGTGTTTTTGTTTACATAGCATAAAATGCAGAATGGATAATGGTGATGATGATTCTCTTAGCGATGTTATCTTTACATAGCCTAAATTAGTGAGCGGATGATGACGATGCACATCAGCCTTTAGTGTTTTAGTTTTCATAGCCTAACTACTGAACAGCTGGTGATGATGATGATGATGCTCTCGATGATGTCACCTTGACAAAGCCTAATCTACTGAACGGATTATGATGATGCTCTCGATGATGTCACCTTGATAAAACCTAAACTACTGAACAGATTATGATGATGCGCAGCAACAACCTTTGAGTCATAGTGTTTCAGTTTACATAACCTAAACTACTGAATGGATTATGATGAAGCGCAGCAACCTTTGAGTATTGGTGTTTACTTTACATAGCCTAAATTACTGAACAGTTGATGATGTGCAGCAACCTTTGAGTAGTAGTGTTTCAGTTTACATAACCTAAACTACTGAATGGATTATGATGAAGCGCAGCAACCTTTGAGTGTTAGTGTTTTATTTTACATAGCATAAACTACTGAACAGATTATGATGATGTGCAGCAGTTTTGAGTAGTACTATTGTTTCAGTTTAAACAACCTAAGCTACTGAATGGTTGTTGATGATGATAATGCTCTTGGTAATGTCATCTTGACATGGATGATGATGATGTGCAGCAGCATTTCAGCAGTAGTAGCGTTTTAGTTGACAGTCTAAACAACTGAACGGATGACGATGATGATGACGATTCTCTTGGTAATTTCATCTTGATATAGCCTAAACTACTGAATGGATGATGATGATGCGCAGCAGCCTTTGAGTAGTAGTAGTGTATTAGTTTACATAGCCTAATCATCTGAACGGATGATGTTGATGAGCAGTAATCTTTGAGAAATAGTAATGTTTTAGTTTACATAGCCTAAACTACTGAAAAGCTGATGATGATGATGCTTTTCGTAATGCCATCGCTTACATAACCCATACTATTGAATGACTGATGATGACAATGCTCTTGAAGATATGATCTTGACATAGCCTAATCTTCTGAACAGATGACAATGTTCAACAACCTTTGAGTAGTAGCGTTTTAGCTTACATAACCAATCACCTAAACTACCAAACGACTGATGAAGCAATCTTTGAGTAGTGGAGTTTCGTTTACAAAGCCTGAACTACCGAACGGCTGCTGCTGCTGCTGCTGATGCTCTTGGTGATGTTATTTTTGCATAGCCTACACTAGTGAAAGGATGATGATAATGCGCAGCAACCTTTGAGCAGTGGTGTTTTTGTTTACATAACATAAACTAATGAACGGCTGATGATGATGATGATGATGCTCTTGATGATGTCACTTTGACATAGCCTAAACAAGTGAACAAATGATGATAATGTGCAGCAACTTTGAGTAGCAGTGTTTTAGCTTACATAGTCTAATGTACTGAACAATTGATGATGATGACAATGCTCTTGGTAATTTTATCATTACATAGCCTAAACTACTAAATGGATATTGATGATGATGATAACGATGATGATGCTCTTGATGATATCATCTTTTCATAACCTAAACTATTGAACGGATGATGATAACGTGCAGCAGCCTTTGAGTGGTAGTAGTGTTTTCGTTTACATAGCCTAAACGACTGAACAGATGATGATAATGATGATGATGTTCTTGATTATGTCATATTTTCATAACCTAATCTATTGAACGGATGATGACAACGTGCAGCAGCCTTTGAGTGGTAGTAATGTTTTCGTTTACATAGCCTAATCTACTGAACGGCTGATGATAATGATGATGATGCTCTTGGTAATGTCATTTTGACAAAACCTAACCTACTGAATGGATGATAGTAGTGTGCATGAGCCTTTGAGTAATACTCGTGTTTTAGTTTTCATAGCCTAATCTAGTGAACGGATGATGTTGATGATGATGATGATGATGACGATGATGATGCTTTTAATTATGTTACCTTAACATAGCCTAAACTAATGAACGGATGATGATGATGTGCAGCAGGTTTTTAGTAGTACTATTTTAGTTTACATAGCCTAAACTATTGAACAGTTGATGATGACAATGCTCTTGTTTATGTCACTTGTACAAAGCCTTAACTACCGAACGGCTGATGATGATTACAATTCTTTTGATGATGTCACCTTGACATAATCTAAACTACTAAACGGATGATGATAATGCGAAGCAGCCTTTGAGTAGTAATAGTGTTTTAGTAGTATGTTTTAGTTTACCTAGCTTAAACAACTGAACGGCTTATGATGACAATCCTTTTGGTGATGTTACCTTTACAAAACCTAAACCACCTTGAGTAGCAGTAGTGCTTCAGTTTACGTAGTCTAAGTTAGCGAACGGATGATGATGATGTGCAGCAGCCTTTGGCTGGTAGTAGCATTTTCGTTTACATAGCCTAAACTATTGAACAGAGGATGATGACAATGCACTTGGTGATATCACCTTTACAAAACCCAAGCTACTGAATGGATGATGATGATGATGCGCAGCAGCCTTTGAGTAGTAGAAGTGTTTTCGTTTACATAGCCTAAACTACTGAACGGTTGATGATGAAGACGCTCTTGGTGTTGTCAATTCTGGCTCAAATTGGCGTTCACGGTTGGGTTCAGATTTGTATGGAAATGTTGATGTAAGATGTAATGACCGCTTCTTGAGCTGGTCGGTCATGTGACCGGTATCGTCTTCATAAGGGCCATATGCTCCTCTTTGGTTTTCCTGTACGGGTTTGCAGGGTGGGCGAGGATAATGTCGGTCCATTCACAATGACCGCTTCTTCATCCCGGGATGTTTTCATCCACACCTTCTCTCCATTCCCCAGGGGTTTCAGTGACTCTGCTCTGTGATGATGGCAAAGTATTAGAGGCGTAGCTCTGTAGTTCAGAAGAGCGATGTTTGCGGCTTCAGCCGTTTTCTTGACGGTGAAGAGGGCAGCTTTTCTTGTCACAATTCTCGGTTTCCTTCCCATCACGAGTATGAACGCGTTCACGAGTTGACTCGACAGGCATAAAGAGCCTGATGTAGAAAATGCTGAAGCGTTGACAGCCGTCAGCTTATTAGTAGGAAGAGAAGTAATCAATACTGTCACCTTCAATGTTGCTTAAACAGACCCTGATGTTTCCATGTTTCCATAACTTGTTTGCCATCAACCGATAATTTAAAAACATGTAAATGAAAGCAGCAGCAACAACATTCAACATCTTCATCTCTATGTTCTCACCTAATTTAACAAAGATAATTTTTTGTAACAAAGTCATCCTCAAAGTGCATTAAACAAACAAACAAAAATGTGTTTGTAACTACAAGCAATCCTCTTCCTCATTATTCTCCTTATTATCATCATCATGCTGGCAGAAATCTCTTTAATGTCCCCTAAAAAAGTCAAATAAACGTGAATAAAGAATAAAACAACCTTTGTTTGAGTTTAAACTAGAATGTTCTTCTTTCTCTACCTTCACTCCACTGACTGTCTATTTTTGTTTCATTCCTTGACTGTCTTTCTGTCTCTTCTCTCTTGATAGAATGTGTGTGCCTATGTCAAAGACTGTGTCCACATGCGTGTGTCAGTGTTTGTTTACATTGATATCATCTTGCTTTCTGTCTGTCTTCCCTTCCAAGTCTTCCCCTTATTATGTACTCAACCTTTCTTTACTACGGGTGGTAGCCTTGCGGGTCACTATGACCTTTTAATGTCAGTCACCTTTGACCTTGACTTCATTCGCATATGGCCTTGAGCACGTGCTAAGGTCAACGCGGGCCGATCTACCTGGTTTATACTACTAGAGTATTAGAGTAACCTACTCAATGAATATACAGCGGGACAAAGATGTTTGTGTGCATTAACCGTAACTCGTGTTAACAATTTTTCCAAAACAATTGAGTTCAAAAGCAACCTGAAACTGATTGGGGAGGTGCAGCTACTTACTCATGCATGTTGCGCTGACTTGGCACCAGCCTGACTTGGAAACGCACATACATACCTTCTATTGATGAGAGCTTAGCCATTTGATTATCAAGAACTAGAAGGTAGCAGCACCAGATATCATCACGATCAATTATTATTCCTCTTCAAAGACTGTTCTTCATGAATTTCGATGAAACATCGTGATATTTTCCTAATAGGCCTAACATCCACTCGATCAGGGCACTTCCGGAAGGGTTAAAATGCATACCACTTTTTGATTGGCTCAGACACATCAAATGATCGTAGGTGGAAAGCGCTGATTGGTTCCTCGCTATTTCACCTTGCTGGGTGCACTAGGCCTACAAGGCCTTTGTAAGCCTTGTCTACGCACTGCCCAGCCTTAGCTTGTAATCAGAAAACAAATCTCATGCTTCTTAAGTAAGAGAATAACATGTTTAAAGGTGGACCCTGACGGATGAGTCTTTGCAAGAAACACGTCGAGATCATCAGAAAGACAGCCTTTTCAAGGTGAAATTAAACCGTCAAAACGGCGATTCGTCCTTGGCGGAGATGCCGGAGAGAGTAGCCATTTTGGATGGGGTGGGTGGAGGACACTCATTGTGGTTGAAGCGTTTTCTTTTTTTGTAGTGCAGTAAAACAAATTGTAGCTATTTCCTTTGTTGTGAGCGAAACTCCTTTAGATAATCTGTATACAATTTAAAAAAGAAAGAAAAAAAGGCTTGTATTGCGACATTTTCGTGCAAACGATTAGACGGCCATTAGAAAAGAGACGGCACACGACTTCTCTTTGGGTGAAATAATTTGACTTCCAGCACCTCCGCCAAGGAGGAATCGCCGATTTGACGGTTTGATTTATAGGAAACCAGAGCAAAGTGAGTGTTGCAATCTCTGTAAAGGGTGTTTTCCTGGTGATCTCGACGTGTTTCTTACAAAACCTCATCCGTCATGGTGCCCCTTTAAGACTCAAACAATTTGCTTCAAAACTATGAATGGCAGTGTTTCAATGTGAACTGTTTCATGAGTGTAAATTGTAGTTCAGCAACTGAACAAGCCTAGAAGTGTTGCAGACGACAAACTTTCCGATTTCCGACTCCCTGACAAGCACATCAACCAAGTAAGGTTTTTATTAAGCGATATAACACTAACATTAGAAAATATTGTTTCACTAACAGAATTGCTAACCTATGGAATGATTTACCAATGGATCTAAAATGTGCACCCAATACTAATAGATTCAAAAGTCGTCTGGATAATCATCCAAATTTTATAAATATTGCATGATAGGAAAATTCAACCGTATTGCACCTTGACCAAAGAAACATTCAAGTTTGATGAAACGATGGGACTGCCAAAAAGCTTGACTACTACTACTACATAAATTACAGTAGATGAGGTTCGTGATGACTTTTGCAAAGTTTGTAATGAAATATCCAGTGGCTCCAGCTTCATTTTGTGCGACCAATACGAACTTTAGTATAATAAATAACAATCGGACCAAGTTTTTGCAGTTTGCATAACAAGCAAAATTCTGGATCTGGCATTTAGATCTATCTCCGAAACACAAAGTGAGTAAGGACAAGAAACAAAAACACAAACTACTTACAGAGCAAGTCCAACAGTCCATTTGCTTGGTGCTGCCGGTTTTTAGTACTTTAATTTTGCCTTTGAAGGACAATGTCGGTTTTGTCAGCTCAAACGCAGTCAGTTTCTTCTCCCCCTTCAGCTGTGCCTCATTCCCATCCTCGCCACGGCACCGACCCCCACACTTGACAGTGACGTTTGTCTTCACAACCAAACGAGTACAAAGCTTGGTTCGGTATCTCTTGAGCTTGCCTGTCATACTAACGGCTTTGGAGTTAAAAATAAACAATTGGATTTCGCCGAATGATCCATCGTTTTCCTTCCTTGGTTCGCCCTTAAATTCGCAGCAAACAGAAACAGTGCTACCTACTCGTAATGCCGTAACTGGTAACGGGTATTTGGTGCCTTCTCGTAATTCTTTGGCCATAATGATAGGCTCCTTTGCTTCCGCTGAGCTGGGTAGTTTGTAGCAGCAAGCCACAAAAAGCAGCACAAAATCTGCTGAGGTAAGCCGTTTTGGCTTCCTCATGATGACGTCTACTAGAGTCTAAATCAGTATCATCTTGCACAGACCTGCTAACGGAGAGGCGGGGCAAGGAGGGGAAAATTACGTAATAAAGAAAAGATCATGACGTCAAATGTCCTCACCATGGGATGATATCATGAATTGACTATCTCCTCGTCACTAAGTATATAGTATGGTGTTACTAATTCGTCCACCAAGTAATTTTGTCCAGTTTGCATGGCATTAGGTACTGTATTGTCACAGAGGCGTCTCTGTGAAATTCGGGTTGCTCCCACCTGGAGAGCGTGTCGCAGCCAGAGGCGCGCCACCCATTTATTTTTGTTTGCATGTGATTTGTGTGTGACTGATGAGGAAGGAAAGCGAGGGGGGGAAATGTTGAACAAATGAGAACTTTTTCGTTGCCACTGGGTTTGACGTGTGCAAAGTGCATGGGCACACGTGACCTCGGTTTATCGTCTCATCCGAAAGACTCCACGTTCAGACCAGTAAGGCCTAGTTTCTAGTGTAAAGTGAGAGGGAAAATCCCCTGTTCCCAGGTTCGAACTCGGGTTTACTTGACACAAGGCGAACGCTTTATCTCAGTTACTCAATAGACGATTTTCGGAGAGAAAAAAACCTAGGGGAGAGCACTTTGTGAAAATTAGAGTTGATTACCTCGACTTACTCGGACAAAACCACGACAGTCATGGCGTCGAAGCTTGAAACCGTAGGATGCCAGTCAGCGACTTGCAATTTTTTTTTATAGAAACATAAGTCACATGTCAAAGTCACACAATTTATTGTCCAAAAACATGGAAATACATCTGTGGTGGCACGTAAAAGATAAACAATGAATAAATAAGATCACAGCTCAAATATTAAAATAGAACATTCACGCAACTGAACACAAGCGCACACAAACCGCAGCCCCCCCCCCCCCCCCCCCACCACCCATCCACCCACCCCCCCCCCCCCCCCCCCCCTCACGCATAAGAGAGAGAGAGAGGTGGCCAGTTGCTATAAAGTGATAGAACTTGCAAACTGTGACGTAAACATATAAATTACATCAAATTTAGAATGACGCATTGTGTTCTGAATGTTGTGTGTCTCCTCAAACACATGAGGCGACGGCTGGGCATCTACCCGAAGGTAGAGCAACTTCCCCTGTTTGACCGATTGAATTAGGCGAGATCATTCTCACACAATGAAATTACTTCCCTTAATTATTTCCAAACAGTTCCTATTTCATACTGTGTTGAGTCTAGTCTACAGAATAATAAACACACATAGCTGTTGTAAACCCTAAAGGGAATCCCAATGATAAAAACAGTAGGCTTACTATTCATTAATTTATTCACTACAATTAAGTTTGTGTGATCTGCATGACACGCTGGATGTAAATCTGAGCAATTACTGCCTGGAGACTGTCACATACCATAAAGTAAAATCACGCCAGGTGCCTAAAAATAATTGTCCATTTTCCTTTGTTTTCACAACATGTATGATTTTATTATGCATGTATACGTTCGTAATAGGCACATTTTATGTTTTAATGTATGTTAATATATTTATGACAAATCAATTGGACGAATTTGAATTGTACAAATACAAGCATCCTTGCAATTGTGTCCAATGTCTCACTACTGAGGCACAGGTGCCACATTGGATTTTTGACCCTCTTGATAAAATGTACTGGAGGCCTTTTATTTTGTTTTCCCATCACACACAACATTATCTTACTAAAAAAAATAAAAAAATAAACACATATCCAGCTATTCTATTTATTTATTTCAAACTACAAGTCACTGTGCTTTGCTCTTTGTCTTTGGACGAAATTGCATGGGGTATGGATGGACGAAACTGCATGGGGTATGGATGGGCGAAACTGCATGGGGTATGGATGGACGAAACTGTATGGGGTATGGATGGACGAAACTGCATGGGGTATGGATGGACGAAACTGCATGGGGTATGGATGGACCAAACTGCATGGGGTATGGATGGACGAAACTGCATGGGGTATGGATGGACGAAACTGTATGGGGTATGGATGGACGAAACTGCATGGGGTATGGATGGACGAAACTGTATGGGGTATGGATGGACGAAACTGCATGGGGTATGGATGGACGAAACTGCATGGGGTATGGATGGACGAAACTGCATGGGGTATGGATGGACGAAACTGCATGGGGTATGGATGGACGAAACTGCATGGGGTATGGATGGACGAAACTGCATGGGGTATGGATGGACCAAACTGTATGGGGTATGGATGGACCAAACTGCATGGGGTATGGATGGACGAAACTGCATGGGGTATGGATGGACCAAACTGTATGGGGTATGGATGGACCAAACTGCATGGGGTATGGATGGACTGCATGGGGTATGGATGGACCAAACTGCATGGGGTATGGGGTATGGATGGACCAAACTGTATGGGGTATGGATGGACCAAACTGTATGGGGTATGGATGGACCAAACTGTATGGGGTATGGATGGACCAAACTGTATGGGGTATGGATGGACCAAACTGTATGGGGTATGGATGGACCAAACTGTATGGGGTATGGATGGACCAAACTGTATGGGGTATGGATGGACCAAACTGTATGGGGTATGGATGGACCAAACTGCATGAGATATGGATGGACCAAACTGCATGGGGTATGGATGGACCAAACTGTATGGGGTATGGATGGACCAAACTGTATGGGGTATGGATGGACCAAACTGTATGGGGTATGGATGGACCAAACTGCTTAATCATATGAAGGTACGTCAATAAACAGATACACACACAAAAATGAAGCATAAGCATCCAGAGTACAAAAAAGAAAAGAACTCAACAATAGATTATGACAACAATATTAAAATCATTGCATGCATAGCAAACACTGTTATGAACAAAACCAGACGAGAAGAAAGGAAGTTTAAACAGCAACAACAGTAAAACAAAGTCTTGAATAGCGCCGGCTAAAGGGTGACATGATAGAAACGTTTAAAATCTTACATAAGTACTATGACAGTCAAACTACTAACAATTTGTTCACAATTAATACTTCCATTACCAGAGGCCATCCCTTGAAGATTAACAAGCCATTTACCAGGACTAATACCTATGCAAACGTTTTCACAAACAGAGATATTAATCCTTGGAATTCCTTACCCAGTAATATAGTAACTAGCCTACAGGAACACTCAATAGTTTTAAAAACATGTTAGATAGACACTGGGAGGATTATAGCTTCCAAACAAACTTTACTATTATGTTAATATAAGAAGCAACACGGTGCCGCTGTCATAATGAATAAGTAGTCCTATGAAATATTTACCTCTGCGCATGCGCATTAGAAGTAGTCCTAGCGTAGCCAATCAGAATCGTTTGTTTGTCCGCCATTGTGAATTTTACGGATTATGGATTTATGGACTTGTACATCGATTTATCGGCAAATATGTAGATTTTCACCCTCCTGCTCTATTTTTTGGTTCTTTCCGTGGTTAGGGATAGGGTTAGGGTTAGGGTTAGGGTTAGGGATAGGGTTAGGGTTAGATGGGTACAGTTCTCATGCGAGAGGTAGATATTTAATGACAGGTACTTATTTATCATAACACCGCGCCTTGTTGCGCCCGGACTATTTATTAAAAAAACAACCAAACACGAATGAATTGAAAGAGCAGGCACAAGGTTATCTAAGCCTATAATGTTGTACCTCTGATATGATAACATTAGCAAAGCAAATAATAATTTAGACAAGAAAACGCAGAATAAAGCACACGAAGATACTAAGCAATATTCAAGAAGATACTCTCTCTCCCGGGATGTTTTCATCCACACCAGTCAAAGTTAAAATCAATAAATCACCTTGCACATGAGGTCACATCATAATAATGACAAATGGATGACTCATGAAAGGATAAGGAATGACAAAGTCGCGATGGCGCTTTGATATGGCGGTGAAACAACCAACCAACTACACAGCAAGTGTCAAAAGACGTTAGTGCATTCACAAGAGACAAAACAAAACGCACACACACACTCTTGTCTCTTGTAAATAAAATAACGTCACTTTGCACTTTTTGACTGAACTCCGAGTCTCCACCTTCAGTGTGCAAGCGCTGAGGAAGCCAGGCGGACGCTTGGCGAAAGCTACGAGTGAGTAGAAACTGTATGGGTTGAGAGAATAAGTTTACATTGTCTTCACAACATCTGAATGCTAAAGCTGTGAGTGAGTAGAAACTGTATGGGTTGAGAGAATAAGTTGACATTGTCTTCATAACATCTGAATGCTAAAGCTACGAGTGAGTAGAAACTGTATGGGTTGAGAGAATAAGTTGACATTGTCTTCGTTATATACAATAGAGTGATAAAATACAAAGTTAAATGTAACATTATAAAACGGCACGTACACTATCTAGACTAAGTATCTTGCCTTATGTTTAAAGTTTAAAATATGGAGAGAAACAAATCAATTTTGTACAATGCTTTAGTTTGTACAATAACGTAATCGCATTTCAACATAGAAGGGTGGTTATAATACATTTTTGGAGTTGGTCCAATTTCCTCTATGAAGGTCCTCAAGTGTCTCCATCTTCAACTACCCTTGATATAGGACTAACGGTATTGGATTGAAAGCACGCGTTGTGGGACTATGTGGATCCGCTGATATGTGGTACATGTGGTATGTGGGACCAATGACTGAAAACTTAATTTGGCATGTCCAGTAACCTACATACCTATGTTCCCATATATGGTAATGGCCCCAAATGTCCGGACGCAAAATAAATGTGTCAAAAGCTTGAAACTAAATAATGCAACACAATTTTCAAAGAATACATTGAATACAGAATACACATTTCTATGCTCCTGCTAATTGTGGTCTCATAATCTCAAAAAACCCAAAAGTTATTCGACTTTTAAAAAACACCTAAGCTGTTTGACATTGGACATTACGGGTCCACAGTCCGGACAGTGACAGCTACCCCTGGACAGCTTAACATGAAAGCAAATCAACGATTAGTTCACATCAACCAGAAGCATTAAGAAATGAAGAAGACATTAAATCACTGCACTGTCATGTTTTCTTTTGAAAAGCATTCTTATTCTTTCCAAACAAAATACTCAAAATAAAACCAACATTTGCTCATTTGCGTCATTTAGTGTTAGAAGATTGCATTTGGAAAATTGTTAACAGTTTTCGCTAGACGCCTTTCTAAGCCATCAGTTTTGACTCCATGAATTCATAGTACATCGATGCATTTTTGGAAGATATCATTTGACCACAGTACTTCGCCTTAAAAATAAAAACAAGCGCGGATTCGCAATCGTTTGTGGCGTGCGACAATTTTGGACCGACCGACAGACCGACAGACCGACAGACTGACAGACCGACAAAGTGAGGTTTGTGGCTTGTGCCACAAACAATACAAGGGCGTCGCCGAGCGGCAGACATGTCCGTCACCAGCAATGCCACGCACTTGCGACACCCCGTAGAGTGTCACATCCTGACACAAAATTGGAAGGGATTCTGTCTTCTAGTTCACGAGATACAGCTTGAAGAAGAAACATATAGCGCAAAGAAGGAAATTTCGGTTTTCAAGGTCACACTTCAAGGTCAAGGTCAGCATGGTGATAATTTATGCTCGGATGTTTTCTTCTCTAGGGTATACAGTACCACACACAATCTGAAGCGCTTCTGTCAAGTACCAATGTGGACAATATGGCTTAAAACCCAATGTGTAGACCCCTACCACTTTCAAGGCCTACTGATCGCCCGGTCCGTGACCTTGACCTTGATCGGTATGCCACCATCAGAACGGGCATAAGCCAAAGTACCTTCATGCCAAATTTGAAGACTCTAACACTAACGGTGTGGGAGTTATGGCCCCTGAAAGATTTTCGGTTTTCAAGGTCGTACGCCAAGGTCAAGGTCACGACGGCAACATGTGGGACTAACGGCATCAATAATAAGGGACAACCCTGTGGGACTAACAGTATCAATAATAATAAGGGACAACCCTGTGGGACTAACGGTATCAATAATAATAAGGGACAACCCTGTGGGACTAACGGTATCAATAATAAGGGACAACCCTGTGGGACTAACGGTATCAATAATAATAAGGGACAACCCTGTGGGACTAACGGTATCAATAATAATAAGGGACAACCCTGTGGGACTAACGGTATCAATAATAATAAGGGACAACCCTGTGGGACTAACGGTATCAATAATAATAAGGGACAACCCTGTGGGACTAACGGTATCAATAATAATAAGGGACAACCCTGTGGGACTAACGGTATCAATAATAATAAGGGACAACCCTGTGGGACTAACGGTATCAATAATAATAAGGGACAACCCTGTGGGACTAACGGTATCAATAATAATAAGGGACAACCCTGTGGGACTAACGGTATCAATAATAATAAGGGAGAACCCTGTGGGACTAACAGTATCAATAATAATAAGGGACAACCCTGTGGGACTAACAGTATCAATAATAATAAGGGACAACCCTGTGGGACTAACGGTATCAATAATAATAAGGGACAACCCTGTGGGACTAACGGTATCAATAATAATAATACAACCCTGGGACAACCCTGTGGGACTAACGGTATCAATAATAATAAGGGACAACCCTGTGGGACTAACGGTATCAATAATAATAAGGGACAACCCTGTGGGACTAACGGTATCAATAATAATAATGGACAACCCTGTGGGACTAACGGTATCAATAATAATAAATAATAATAAGGGACAACCCTGTGGACAACCCTGTGGGACTAACGGTATCAATAATAATAATGGACAACCCTGTGGGACTAACGGTATCAATAATAATAAGGGACAACCCTGTGGGACTAACGGTATCAATAATAATAAGGGACAACCCTGTGGGACTAACGGTATCAATAATAATAAG
Organism: Phymorhynchus buccinoides; assembly: GCA_017654935.2. Lineage (NCBI taxonomy): Eukaryota > Metazoa > Mollusca > Gastropoda > Neogastropoda > Raphitomidae > Phymorhynchus > Phymorhynchus buccinoides. Next base: position 3,173,561 of record CM065680.1, on the reverse strand, counting down.
GGACAACCCTGTGGGACTAACGGTATCAATAATAATAAGGGACAACCCTGTGGGACTAACGGTATCAATAATAATAATGGACAACCCTGTGGGACTAACGGTATCAATAATAATAAGGGACAACCCTGTGGGACTAACAGTATCAATAATAATAAGGGACAACCCTGTGGGACTAACGGTATCAATAATAATAAGGGACAACCCTGTGGGACTAACGGTATCAATAATAATAAGGGACAACCCTGTGGGACTAACAGTATCAATAATAATAAGGGACAACCCTGTGGGACTAACAGTATCAATAATAATAAGGGACAACCCTGTGGGACTAACGGTATCAATAATAATAAGGGACAACCCTGTGGGACTAACGGTATCAATAATAATAAGGGACAACCCTGTGGGACTAACAGTATCAATAATAATAAGGGACAACCCTGTGGGACTAACGGTATCAATAATAATAAGGGACAACCCTGTGGGACTAACGGTATCAATAATAATAAGGGACAACCCTGTGGGACTAACAGTATCAATAATAATAAGGGACAACCCTGTGGGACTAACGGTATCAATAATAATAAGGGACAACCCTGTGGGACTAACGGTATCAATAATAATAAGGGACAACACTAACGGTATCAATAATAATAAGGGACAACCCTGTGGGACTAACGGTATCAATAATAATAAGGGACAACCCTGTGGGACTAACGGTATCAATAATAATAAGGGACAACCCTGTGGGACTAACGGTATCAATAATAATAAGGGACAACCCTGTGGGACTAACAGTATCAATAATAATAAGGGACAACCCTGTGGGACTAACGGTATCAATAATAATAAGGGACAACCCTGTGGGACTAACGGTATCAATAATAATAAGGGACAACCCTGTGGGACTAACGGTATCAATAATAATAAGGGACAACCCTGTGGGACTAACGGTATCAATAATAATAAGGGACAACCCTGTGGGACTAACAGTATCAATAATAATAAGGGACAACCCTGTGGGACTAACAGTATCAATAATAATAAGGGACAACCCTGTGGGACTAACGGTATCAATAATAATAAGGGACAACCCTGTGGGACTAACGGTATCAATAATAATAAGGGACAACCCTGTGGGACTAACGGTATCAATAATAATAAGGGACAACCCTGTGGGACTAACAGTATCAATCAATAATAAGGGACAACCCTGTGGGACTAACGGTATCAATAATAATAAGGGACAACCCTGTGGGACTAACGGTATCAATAATAATAAGGGACAACCCTGTGGGACTAACGGTATCAATAATAATAAGGGACTAACCCTGTGGGACTAAACAGTATCAATAATAATAAGGGACAACCCTGTGGGACTAACAGTATCAATAATAATAAGGGACAACCCTGTGGGACTAACCCAATGGACAACCCTGTGGGACTAACGGTATCAATAATAATAAGGGACAACCCTGTGGGACTAACAGTATCAATAATAATAAGGGACAACCCTGTGGGACTAACGGTATCAATAATAATAAGGGACAACCCTGTGGGACTAACGGTATCAATAATAATAAGGGACAACCCTGTGGGACTAACGGTATCAATAATAATAAGGGACAACCCTGTGGGACTAACGGTATCAATAATAATAAGGGACAACCCTGTGGGACTAACAGTATCAATAATAATAAGGGACAACCCTGTGGGACTAACGGTATCAATAATAATAAGGGACAACCCTGTGGGACTAACGGTATCAATAATAATAAGGGACAACCCTGTGGGACTAACGGTATCAATAATAATAAGGGACAACCCTGTGGGACTAACAGTATCAATAATAATAAGGGACAACCCTGTGGGACTAACGGTATCAATAATAATAAGGGACAACCCTGTGGGACTAACGGTATCAATAATAATAAGGGACAACCCTGTGGGACTAACGTATCAATAATAATAAGGGATGTGGGACTAACAGTATCAATAATAATAAGGGACAACCCTGTGGGACTAACGGTATCAATAATAATAAGGGACAACCCTGTGGGACTAACGGTATCAATAATAATAAGGGACAACCCTGTGGGACTAACAGTATCAATAATAATAAGGGACAACCCTGTGGGACTAACAGTATCAATAATAATAAGGGACAACCCTGTGGGACTAACGGTATCAATAATAATAAGGGACAACCCTGTGGGACTAACGGTATCAATAATAATAAGGGACAACCCTGTGGGACTAACGGTATCAATAATAATAAGGGACAACCCTGTGGGACTAACGGTATCAATAATAATAAGGGACAACCCTGTGGGACTAACGGTATCAATAATAATAAGGGACAACCCTGTGGGACTAACAGTATCAATAATAATAAGGGACAACCCTGTGGGACTAACGGTATCAATAATAATAAGGGACAACCCTGTGGGACTAACAGTATCAATAATAATAAGGGACAACCCTGTGGGACTAACAGTATCAATAATAATAAGGGACAACCCTGTGGGACTAACGGTATCAATAATAATAAGGGACAACCCTGTGGGACTAACGGTATCAATAATAATAAGGGACAACCCTGTGGGACTAACAGTATCAATAATAATAAGGGACAACCCTGTGGGACTAACGGTATCAATAATAATAAGGGACAACCCTGTGGGACTAACGGTATCAATAATAATAAGGGACAACCCTGTGGGACTAACAGTATCAATAATAATAAGGGACAACCCTGTGGGACTAACGGTATCAATAATAATAAGGGACAACCCTGTGGGACTAACGGTATCAATAATAATAAGGGACAACCCTGTGGGACTAACGGTATCAATAATAATAAGGGACAACCCTGTGGGACTAACAGTCATCAATGTGGGACTAACAGTATCAATAATAATAAGGACAACCCTGTGGGACTAACGGTATCAATAATAATGTGGGACTAACGGGGACAACCCTGTGGGACTAACGGTATCAATAATAATAAGGGACAACCCTGTGGGACTAACGGTATCAATAATAATAAGGGACAACCCTGTGGGACTAACAGTATCAATAATAATAAGGGACAACCCTGTGGGACTAACGGTATCAATAATAATAAGGGACAACCCTGTGGGACTAACGGTATCAATAATAATAAGGGACAACCCTGTGGGACTAACGGTATCAATAATAATAAGGGACAACCCTGTGGGACTAACGGTATCAATAATAATAAGGGACAACCCTGTGGGACTAACGGTATCAATAATAATAAGGGACAACCCTGTGGGACTAACGGTATCAATAATAATAAGGGACAACCCTGTGGGACTAACAGTATCAATAATAATAAGGGACAACCCTGTGGGACTAACGGTATCAATAATAATAAGGGACAACCCTGTGGGACTAACGGTATCAATAATAATAAGGGACAACCCTGTGGGACTAACAGTATCAATAATAATAAGGGACAACCCTGTGGGACTAACGGTATCAATAATAATAAGGGACAACCCTGTGGGACTAACGGTATCAATAATAATAAGGGACAACCCTGTGGGACTAACGGTATCAATAATAATAAGGGACAACCCTGTGGGACTAACGGTATCAATAATAATAAGGGACAACCCTGTGGGACTAACGGTATCAATAATAATAAGGGACAACCCTGTGGGACTAACGGTATCAATAATAATAAGGGACAACCCTGTGGGACTAACAGTATCAATAATAATAAGGGACAACCCTGTGGGACTAACGGTATCAATAATAATAAGGGACAACCCTGTGGGACTAACGGGACATCAATAATAATAAGGGACAACCCTGTGGGACTAACGGTATCAATAATAATAAGGGACAACCCTGTGGGACTAACGGTATCAATAATAATAAGGGACAACCCTGTGGGACTAACGGTATCAATAATAATAAGGGACAACCCTGTGGGACTAACGGTATCAATAATAATAAGGGACAACCCTGTGGGACTAACGGTATCAATAATAATAAGGGACAACCCTGTGGGACTAACAGTATCAATAATAATAAGGGACAACCCTGTGGGACTAACAGTATCAATAATAATAAGGGACAACCCTGTGGGACTAACAGTATCAATAATAATAAGGGACAACCCTGTGGGACTAACAGTATCAATAATAATAAGGGACAACCCTGTGGGACTAACGGTATCAATAATAATAAGGGACAACCCTGTGGGACTAACGGTATCAATAATAATAAGGGACAACCCTGTGGGACTAACGGTATCAATAATAAATAATAATAAGGGACAACCCTGTGGGACTAACAGTATCAATAATAATAAGGGACAACCCTGTGGGACTAACGGTATCAATAATAATAAGGGACAACCCTGTGGGACTAACAGTATCAATAATAATAAGGGACAACCCTGTGGGACTAACAGTATCAATAATAATAAGGGACAACCCTGTGGGACTAACGGTATCAATAATAATAAGGGACAACCCTGTGGGACTAACGGTATCAATAATAATAAGGGACAACCCTGTGGGACTAACAGTATCAATAATAATAAGGGACAACCCTGTGGGACTAACAGTATCAATAATAATAAGGGACAACCCTGTGGGACTAACAGTATCAATAATAATAAGGGACAACCCTGTGGGACTAACAGTATCAATAATAATAAGGGACAACCCTGTGGGACTAACAGTATCAATAATAATAAGGGACAACCCTGTGGGACTAACGGTATCAATAATAATAAGGGACAACCCTGTGGGACTAACGGTATCAATAAGGGACAACCCTGTGGGACTAACGGTATCAATAATAATAAGGGACAACCCTGTGGGACTAACAGTATCAATAAGGGACAACCCTGTGGGACTAACTG
>CM065680.1:3153661-3161161 GCA_017654935.2 Phymorhynchus buccinoides | reverse complement strand
CACTGACACCGCTGCAATGTGTGAGCAATCACACCCACCCTCTCCTTCCCACCCACCTCCACTCAACTGTCACCATGTTGTCATGTCCACCCCTCCCCGTTCACCCTCTCTCTCTTACACCCGTGACGAGTTGCTGGCTGTGAAACCTGCGTCCCTCGACCCCGCCCTCAATCTGAAGTTGCGACAGTTTCGCATCGGCGTTAATCTTCCGCGTGTTCGGGGGTGTAGGGGAGGGAGGAGAAAGCAGAGAAAGATCGCCGTCATCAGCCATCCTCGCCCCTTTCCCCTTGACAAACCATCTCGCTCTGCTGTTGCTTCCAACCTGATCGCTGTGCCCCTGCTCAAGTCTCTCTCTGTCGCCGGTCGTAACAGCACACTGACTCTAGCATTGTTCAATGCTCAATCCGTTGGTGCCAAGGAGAAAAGGACCGCAATCAACGATTTTATCGTTCACAACGACGTCAACCTTATGTGCATCACGGAAACGTGGCTGCTACCCAGTGGTGACGAAGCCAAGTGTTGCGACCTTTCCCCTCCTGGCTACACCACCCTCAGCTTCCCTCGGCAAACCCGCGGTGGAGGCATCGCCTTTGTGGTGTCTGACGCTGTGTCCCCTTCAGTTTCTACTACCTCCGACTTCTCCTTTGTCTACTCCTCCTATGAACTGGTTCAGCTAACTGTGTCTTCACCCAAGTCCTCCCTTCACATATTCTGCCTTTACCGCCCCCCTCCCAGCAAGAAGAACCAGCTGAAAGACTCTGTCTTTCTGGAAGAGTTTCCGGATCTGCTGGAGTACATGAACTGTGTGAAAGGCCGTTCTGTACTGGTGGGCGACTTCAACTTCCACTGGGATAATCCTGCTAACAGCAACACAGCGCGACTGATGGATCTCTTTGAGTCCTTTGGTCTGAACCAGTCCGTCACCTCCCCCACTCACAGATCGGGTCACATCCTTGACTGGGTTGTCCATTCTGATGGTGACCTGGTTGAGCCAGCCACCACCAGTCTGACCCTGACCTCCGACCACCACGCTGTCCTGGCTAAGCTGAACGCCTCTGTTCCTGGCAAGCCTCACACGTACGTGGAGACCAGAGACTTCGCCTCCATCGACCTCGACGCCTTCAGAGCTGACTTGCTGTCCTCTCTCCAGTTGGTGCCTTTCCTGTCTGCGGAGCTGTTCCACGGCCTTCTCCAGGGCGCCCTTGACCGCCACGCCCCTGTGCTTCGACGCAGGATTTCCAGCCGTCCACGCTCGCCCTGGTTTCCAGCAGTCGGTTCACAAGTTCTTGACGCTAAACGTGTTAGGCGTAGGGCCGAGAGGCAGTGGCTAAAAACAAACCGCGAGGTTCACAAGCAAATTTTACGAATAGCTAATAACGCTGTGAATGAAATTGTTCAACAAGCGAAATCAGCCTTTTACAATGCAAAAATAGTAGCATGCACCACAACCAAGCAACTGTTTATGGTCACAGACGCACTCATGGGGAGAATAAAATCATCACCCCTTCCTTCATCTGTCTGTCTCTCTGATCTACCCCACAGATTTTGTGACTTTTTTACAGAAAAAATTAGTAACATTCGTGCAACCCTGGACGCTCAGTCAGAAACTGTGCCCAAAGTTCATTACAACTCTTTCTCTGGCATTCCATTGACTGACTTTGAACCTGTGACAGACGCTGTTGTCAAAGATGTCATCAAGAAGACTGCCATCAAAACATGCGTTCTTGATCCCCTCCCCTCCTCTTTATTGTCTGCATGCATTGATGATTTGTTGCCTTATATTACCTTTGTGGTAAATGAATCACTCACCTCTGGTTGTTTCCCATCTGCACTGAAAACTGCAGTTGTTCGACCTCTTTTGAAGAAACCCTCTCTTGACCCTGAAAACCTGAAAAACTACCGACCTGTCTCCAACTTGTCTTTCCTCTCTAAGATCATTGAAAAGATTGCACTTCTCCAACTCCAAAATCACCTCGACCGCAACAACCTACTCTATTCCTTGCAGTCTGCCTATCGCACTGGACACAGCACAGAAACCGCTCTGTTGAAGATAGTAAACGATCTTCTGTCTGCTCTTGATGGTGGTCAGGTTTCTCTGCTCTCTCTTCTAGACCTGTCTTCTGCCTTTGATACCATCGATCACTCCACCCTCCTCTCTAGACTTCAACATACTTTTGGCATCTCTTCTAATGCACTGACATGGTTTCACTCGTACCTCTCCGGTCGTACTCAAGTTGTCTCTGTCAACGGCTTCTCTTCAAGTTCAGCCGATTTGAAGCATGGAGTTCCCCAGGGATCTGTTCTGGGTCCCATTCTTTTTGTTCTATACACTCAACCTATTTCTGACATTGTGGCCCATCATGACATTTACCATCACTGCTTCTCTGATGACAACCAAATCTACACCTCTGGTGATATCTCTATACTCCCCTCCATCATTGAACGTACACAGCTATGTATTTCTGACATCAAGGCATGGATGACTTACAACAAGCTCCAGCTAAACAACGACAAAACTGAACTGATTTTCATTCTATCAAAAAGGCTCATGTCTACAATCTCTGTCCCTACTTCTGTCCAACTTGGAAACTCTCTCATTCAGACCTCTACTACCGTGCGCAATCTAGGCGTTGTACTGGACCAGACACTCTCTTTTCAAAGTCAAATTTCTTCTGTCTGCCGTGCTTGCTATTTGGAGCTTCGGCGCATCAGTTCTGTACGTCATCTTCTGTCTGAAGAAGCCACCAAAACCCTCATTTCTGCCTTTGTTCTTTCAAGACTTGATTACTGTAATTCTCTCCTTGCTGGCTGCCCACAAAATCTCCTGATTAAATTGCAGAAAGTCCAAAATAATGCTGCTCGCCTCGTCCTGAAATGCCCGAGGACCTCTCATGTTTCTCCTTTGCTTCAATCTCTCCACTGGCTCCCTGTTGAAAAGCGCATAGAGTATAAACTCTCTCTATTATGTTACAAGTCGCTGAATGGTTTGGCCCCATCATATCTCTCTGATCTTCTATCGATTTATACTCCCACTAGACTGCTTCGCTCCTCCTCTGACACTCACGTTCTGCAGATCCCCCGTTTCCGTGCCAGAACTCTTGGCGAACGTTCTTTTTCTTTCCAAGCTCCCTCCTCCTGGAATGGCCTCCCTTCTGCACTCCGAACCTCAAACAGCCTCTCTTCTTTCAAGTCCTCCCTCAAAACAACTCTCTTCAAAACATAATCTTTCTCATCCTCCTCCTGCAAAGGTTATCCGTTGAGTCATGTGTGTGTGTGCGTGTGCGTGCGTGTGTGTGTGTGTTTTGTTGGTGTGTGTGTGTGTGTGTGTGTGTGTGTGTGTGTGTGTGTGTGTGTGTGTGTGTGTGTGTGTGTGTGTGTGTGTGTGTGTGTGTTTGACCTTAAGTTCGTGTGAGTGTTTTGTGTGTTGTCCAGCTTTTCATTTTGTTAGTATTGTTTTTATCATGATTGTAAGCGCTTAGGGCTTTTGTTAAGATTAAGCGCCCTAAATATTCATTATTATTATTATTATGTAAAAAAGCTGTAATGCTTATTCCTTTTATCCTCAATATAGATCATTTTGACTTGACTTGACTTGACTTGACATGAAAACCCAGTGACGCATTTCATCACGATTGAGAAACCAAGCCTGTTTGATATGGTGGAATGCTGCCATTAGTGGGACACAGCGTTGACAGTGACACCAGGCAAAGAAAATGACACAAATATAACATGTGTTTAGAAATAAAGAAATAGCCTTGAAAACGGGTCTGTTAGGTCTTGGTTTTTTTTTAATGTTTGTTGTCAACAAATTAAAACAGAGTCGACATTGAAACCCCAAAGAAAAGATTTAATAATAGTTTTAAAAAGGTGGGTTTTTTTCAAGATTACAATTTGTGTGTCTTTTTTCAACCTTCATTTATTGTTGTTGGTCTGTTTGCCGGTTTGTGTATGTTATTATGTTTGTGTGTATGTTATCATGGTTTTGTGTATGTTATTATGGTTTTGTGTCTGTTATTATGTTTGTGTGTATGTTATTATGTTTGTGTGTATGTTATTATGTTTGTGTGTATGTTATTATGGTTTTGTGTATGTTATTATGGTTTTGTGCATGTTGTTATGTTTTTGTGTATGTTATTATGTGTTTGTGTGTGTTATTATGTTTTTGTGCATGTTGTTATGTTTGTGTGTATGTTATTATGTTTTTGTGTATGTTATTATGTGTTTGTGTGTGTTATTATGTTTTTGTGCATGTTGTTATGTTTGTGTGTATGTTATTACATTTTTGTGTATGTTATTATGGTTTTGTGTATGTTATTATGTTTGTGTGTATGTTATTACGTTTTTGTGTATGTTATTATGGTTTTGTGTATGTTATTATGTTTGTGTGTATGTTATTATGTTTTTGTGTATGTTATTATGGTTTTGTGTATGTTATTATGTTTGTGTGTATGTTATTATGTTTTTGTGTATGTTATTATGTTTTTGTGTATGTTATTATGTTTTTGTGTATGTTATTATGTTTTTGTGTATGTTATTATGTTTGTGTGTATGTTATTATGTTTTTGTGTATGTTATTATGGTTTTGTGTATGTTATTATGTTTTTGTGTATGTTATTATGTTTGTGTGTATGTTATTATGTTTTTGTGTATGTTATTATGGTTTTGTGTATGTTATTATGTTTTTGTGTATGTTATTATGTTTTTGTGTATGTTATTATGTTTTTGTGTATGTTATTATGTTTTTGTGTATGTTATTATGTTTTTGTGTATGTTATTATGGTTTTGTGTATGTTATTATGTTTTTGTGTATGTTATTATGTTTTTGTGTATGTTATTATGTTTTTGTGTATGTTATTATGTTTTTGTGTATGTTATTATGGTTTTGTGTATGTTATTATGTTTTTGTGTATGTTATTATGTTTTTGTGTATGTTATTATGGTTTTGTGTATGTTATTATGGTTTTGTGTATGTTATTATGTTTTGTGTATGTTATTATGTTTTGTGTATGTTATTATGTTTTTGTGTATGTTATTATGTTTTTGTGTATGTTATTATGTTTTTGTGTATGTTATTATGTTTTTGTGTATGTTATTATGTTTTTGTGTATGTTATTATGGTTTTGTGTATGTTATTATGTTTTTGTGTATGTTATTATGTTTGTGTGTATGTTATTATGGTTTTGTGTATGTTATTATGGTTTTGTGTATGTTATTATGTTTTTGTGTATGTTATTATGTTTTGTGTATGTTATTATGTTTTTGTGTATGTTATTATGTTTTTGTGTATGTTATTATGTTTTTGTGTATGTTATTATGTTTTTGTGTATGTTATTATGTTTTTGTGTATGTTATTATGTTTTTGTATGTTATTATGTTTTGTGTATGTTATTATGTTTGTGTGTATGTTATTATGTTTTTGTGTATGTTGTTATGTTTTTGTGTATGTTATTATGTTTTTGTGTATGTTATTATGTTTTTGTGTATGTTATTATGTTTTTGTGTATGTTATTATGTTTTTGTGTATGTTATTATGTTTTTGTGTGTTATTATGTTTTTGTGTATGTTATTATGTTTGTGTGTATGTTATTATGTTTTTGTGTGTGTTGTTATGTTTTTGTGTATGTTATTATGTTTTTGTGTATGTTATTATGGTTTTGTGTGTATGTTATTATGTTTTTGTGTATGTTATTATGTTTTGTGTATGTTATTATGTTTTTGTGTATGTTATTATGTTTTTGTGTATGTTATTATGGTTTTGTGTATGTTATTATGTTTTTGTGTATGTTATTATGTTTTGTGTGTTATGTTATTATGTTTTTGTGTATGTTATTATGTTTTTGTGTGTTATTATGTTTTTGTGTATGTTATTATGTTTTTGTGTATGTTATTATGGTTTTGTGTATGTTATTATGTTTTTGTGTATGTTGTTATGTTTTTGTGTATGTTATTATGTTTTTGTATGTTATTATGGTTTTGTGTATGTTATTATGTTTTTGTGTATGTTATTATGTTTTTGTGTATGTTATTATGGTTTTGTGTATGTTATTATGTTTTTGTGTATGTTATTATGTTTTTGTGTATGTTATTATGTTTTTGTGTATGTTATTATGTTTTTGTGTATGTTATTATGGTTTTGTGTATGTTATTATGTTTTTGTGTATGTTATTATGTTTTTGTGTATGTTATTATGTTTTTGTGTATGTTATTATGTTTTTGTGTATGTTATTATGTTTTTGTGTATGTTATTATGTTTTTGTGTATGTTATTATGTTTTTGTGTATGTTATTATGTTTTTGTGTATGTTATTATGTTTTTGTGTATGTTATTATGTTTTTGTGTGTGTTATTATGGTTTTGTGTATGTTATTATGTTTGTGTGTATGTTATTATGTTTTTGTGTATGTTATTATGTTTTTGTGTATGTTGTTATGTTTTTGTGTATGTTATTATGTTTTTGTGTATGTTATTATGGTTTTGTGTATGTTATTATGTTTTTGTGTATGTTATTATGTTTTTGTGTATGTTATTATGGTTTTGTGTATGTTATTATGTTTTTGTGTATGTTATTATGTTTTTGTGTGTTATTATGGTTTTGTGTATGTTATTATGTTTGTGTGTATGTTATTATGTTTTTGTGTGTTATTATGTTTTTGTGTATGTTATTATGTTTTTGTGTATGTTATTATGTTTTTGTGTGTTATTATGGTTTTGTGTATGTTATTATGTTTTTGTGTATGTTATTATGTTTTTGTGTATGTTGTTATGTTTTTGTGTATGTTATTATGTTTTTGTGTATGTTATTATGTTTTTGTGTATGTTATTATGTTTTTGTGTATGTTATTATGGTTTTGTGTATGTTGTTATGTTTGTGTGTATGTTATTATGTTTTTGTGTATGTTATTATGTTTTTGTGTCTGTTATTATGTTTTTGTGTATGTTATTATGTTTTTGTGTATGTTATTATGGTTTTGTGTATGTTATTATGTTTTTGTGTATGTTATTATGTTTTTGTGTATGTTATTATGTTTTTGTGTATGTTATTATGTTTTTGTGTATGTTATTATGTTTTTGTGTATGTTATTATGTTTTTGTGTGTTATTATGTTTTTGTGTATGTTATTATGTTTTTGTGTATGTTATTATGTTTTTGTGTATGTTATTATGTTTTTGTGTATGTTATTATGTTTTTGTGTATGTTATTATGTTTTTGTGTATGTTATTATGGTTTTGTGTATGTTATTATGTTTTTGTGTATGTTATTATGTTTTTGTGTATGTTATTATGTTTTTGTGTATGTTATTATGTTTTTGTGTATGTTATTATGTTTTTGTGTGTTATTATGTTTTTGTGTATGTTATTATGTTTTTGTGTGTTATTATGGTTTTGTGTATGTTATTATGTTTTTGTGTATGTTATTATGGTTTTGTGTATGTTATTATGTTTTTGTGTATGTTATTATGTTTTTGTGTGTTATTATGTTTTTGTGTATGTTATTATGTTTT
>CM065680.1:3123661-3146161 GCA_017654935.2 Phymorhynchus buccinoides | reverse complement strand
ATTGTGGCCTGTCATTTTACATCCTGGTATATTGTGGCCTGTCATTTTACATCCTGGTATATTGTGGCCTGTCATTTTATCCTGGTATATTGTGGCATCCTGGTATATTGTGGCCTGTCATTTTACATCCTGGTATATTGTGGCCTGTCATTTTACATCCTGGTATATTGTGGCCTGTCATTTTACATCCTGGTATATTGTGGCCTGTCATTTTACATCCTGGTATATTGTGGCCTGTCATTTTACATCCTGGTATATTGTGGCCTGTCATTTTACATCCTGGTATATTGTGGCCTGTCATTTTACATCCTGGTATATTGTGGCCTGTCATTTTACATCCTGGTATATTGTGGCCTGTCATTTTACATCCTGGTATATTGTGGCCTGTCATTTTACATCCTGGTATATTGTGGCCTGTCATTTTACATCCTGGTATATTGTGGCCTGTCATTTTACATCCTGGTATATTGTGGCCTGTCATTTTACATCCTGGTATATTGTGGCCTGTCATTTTACATCCTGGTATATTGTGGCCTACATCCTGTCATTTTACATCCTGGTATATTGTGGCATTTTACATCCTGGTATATTGTGGCCTGTCATTTTACATCCTGGTATATTGTGGCCTGTCATTTTACATCCTGGTATATTGTGGCCTGTCATTTTACATCCTGGTATATTGTGGCCTGTCATTTTACATCCTGGTATATTGTGGCCTGTCATTTTACATCCTGGTATATTGTGGCCTGTCATTTTACATCCTGGTATATTGTGGCCTGTCATTTTACATCCTGGTATATTGTGGCCTGTCATTTTACATCCTGGTATATTGTGGCATTTTACATCCTGGTATATTGTGGCCTGTCATTTTACATCCTGGTATATTGTGGCCTGTCATTTTACATCCTGGTATATTGTGGCCTGTCATTTTACACCCTGGTATATTGTGGCCTGTCATTTTACATCCTGGTATATTGTGGCCTGTCATTTTACATCCTGGTATATTGTGGCCTGTCATTTTACATCCTGGTATATTGTGGCCTGTCATTTTACATCCTGGTATATTGTGGCCTGTCATTTTACATCCTGGTATATTGTGGCCTGTCATTTTACATCCTGGTATATTGTGGCCTGTCATTTTACATCCTGGTATATTGTGGCCTGTCATTTTACATCCTGGTATATTGTGGCCTGTCATTTTACATCCTGGTATATTGTGGCCTGTCATTTTACATCCTGGTATATTGTGGTCCTGTCATTTTATAAAAATCCTGCCTGTCATTTTACATCCTGGTATATTGTGGCCTGTCATTTTACATCCTGGTATATTGTGGCCTGTCATTTTACATCCTGGTATATTGTGGCCTGTCATTTTACATCCTGGTATATTGTGGCCTGTCATTTTACATCCTGGTATATTGTGGCCTGTCATTTTACATCCTGGTATATTGTGGCCTGTCATTTTACATCCTGGTATATTGTGGCCTGTCATTTTACATCCTGGTATATTGTGGCCTGTCATTTTACATCCTGGTATATTGTGGCCTGTCATTTTACATCCTGGTATATTGTGGCCTGTCATTTTACATCCTGGTATATTGTGGCCTGTCATTTTACATCCTGGTATATTGTGGCCTGTCATTTTACATCCTGGTATATTGTGGCCTGTCATTTTACATCCTGGTATATTGTGGCCTGTCATTTTACATCCTGGTATATTGTGGCCTGTCATTTTACATCCTGGTATATTGTGGCCTGTCATTTTACATCCTGGTATATTGTGGCCTGTCATTTTACATCCTGGTATATTGTGGCCTGTCATTTTACATCCTGGTATATTGTGGCCTGTCATTTTACATCCTGGTATATTGTGGCCTGTCATTTTACATCCTGGTATATTGTGGCCTGTCATTTTACATCCTGGTATATTGTGGCCTGTCATTTTACATCCTGGTATATTGTGGCATTTTACATCCTGGTATATTGTGGCATTTTACATCCTGGTATATTGTGGCCTGTCATTTTACATCCTGGTATATTGTGGCCTGTCATTTTACATCCTGGTATATTGTGGCCTGTCATTTTACATCCTGGTATATTGTGGCCTGTCATTTTACATCCTGGTATATTGTGGCCTGGTATATTGTGGCCTGTCATTTTACATCCTGGTATATTGTGGCCTGTCATTTTACATCCTGGTATATTGTGGCCTGTCATTTTACATCCTGGTATATTGTGGCCTGTCATTTTACATCCTGGTATATTGTGGCCTGTCATTTTACATCCTGGTATATTGTGGCCTGTCATTTTACATCCTGGTATATTGTGGCCTGTCATTTTACATCCTGGTATATTGTGGCCTGTCATTTTACATCCTGGTATATTGTGGCCTGTCATTTTACATCCTGGTATATTGTGGCCTGTCATTTTACATCCTGGTATATTGTGGCCTGTCATTTTACATCCTGGTATATTGTGGCCTGTCATTTTACATCCTGGTATATTGTGGCATTTTACATCCTGGTATATTGTGGCCTGTCATTTTACATCCTGGTATATTGTGGCCTGTCATTTTACATCCTGGTATATTGTGGCCTGTCATTTTACATCCTGGTATATTGTGGCCTGTCATTTTACATCCTGGTATATTGTGGCCTGTCATTTTACATCCTGGTATATTGTGGCCTGTCATTTTACATCCTGGTATATTGTGGCCTGTCATTTTACATCCTGGTATATTGTGGCCATTTTACATCCTGGTATATTGTGGCATTTTACATCCTGGTATATTGTGGCCTGTCATTTTACATCCTGGTATATTGTGGCCTGTCATTTTACATCCTGGTATATTGTGGCATTTTACATCCTGGTATATTGTGGCCTGTCATTTTACATCCTGGTATATTGTGGCCTGTCATTTTACATCCTGGTATATTGTGGCCTGTCATTTTACATCCTGGTATATTGTGGCCTGTCATTTTACATCCTGGTATATTGTGGCCTGTCATTTTACATCCTGGTATATTGTGGCCTGTCATTTTACATCCTGGTATATTGTGGCCTGTCATTTTACATCCTGGTATATTGTGGCCTGTCATTTTACATCCTGGTATATTGTGGCCTGTCATTTTACATCCTGGTATATTGTGGCCTGTCATTTTACATCCTGGTATATTGTGGCCTGTCATTTTACATCCTGGTATATTGTGGCCTGTCATTTTACATCCTGGTATATTGTGGCCTGTCATTTTACATCCTGGTATATTGTGGCCTGTCATTTTACATCCTGGTATATTGTGGCCTGTCATTTTACATCCTGGTATATTGTGGCCTGTCATTTTACATCCTGGTATATTGTGGCATTTTACATCCTGGTATACATTTTACATCCTGGTATATTGTGGCCTGTCATTTTACATCCTGGTATATTGTGGCCTGTCATTTTACATCCTGGTATATTGTGGCCTGGTCATTTTACATCCTGGTATATTGTGGCCTGTCATTTTACATCCTGGTATATTGTGGCCTGTCATTTTACATCCTGGTATATTGTGGCATTTTACATCCTGGTATATTGTGGCCTGTCATTTTACATCCTGGTATATTGTGGCCTGGTCATTTTACATCCTGGTATATTGTGGCCTGTCATTTTACATCCTGGTATATTGTGGCCTGTCATTTTACATCCTGGTATATTGTGGCCATCCTGGTATATTGTGGCATTTTACATCCTGGTATATTGTGGCCTGGTATATTGTGGCCTGTCATTTTACATCCTGGTATATTGTGGCCTGTCATTTTACATCCTGGTATATTGTGGCCTGTCATTTTACATCCTGGTATATTGTGGCCTGTCATTTTACATCCTGGTATATTGTGGCATTTTACATCCTGGTATATTGTGGCCTGTCATTTTACATCCTGGTATATTGTGGCCTGTCATTTTACATCCTGGTATATTGTGGCCTGTCATTTTACATCCTGGTATATTGTGGCCTGTCATTTTACATCCTGGTATATTGTGGCCTGTCATTTTACATCCTGGTATATTGTGGCCTGTCATTTTACATCCTGGTATATTGTGGCATTTTACATCCTGGTATATTGTGGCCTGTCATTTTACATCCTGGTATATTGTGGCCTGTCATTTTACATCCTGGTATATTGTGGCCTGGATGGTATGTCATTTTACATCCTGGTATATTGTGGCCTGTCATTTTACATCCTGGTATATTGTGGCCTGTCATTTTACATCCTGGTATATTGTGGCCTGTCATTTTACATCCTGGTATATTGTGGCCTGTCATTTTACATCCTGGTATATTGTGGCCTGTCATTTTACATCCTGGTATATTGTGGCCTGTCATTTTACATCCTGGTATATTGTGGCCTGTCATTTTACATCCTGGTATATTGTGGCATTTTACATGGTATATTGTGGCCTGTCATTTTACATCCTGGTATATTGTGGCCTGTCATTTTACATCCTGGTATATTGTGGCCTGTTTACATTTTACATCCTGGTATATTGTGGCCTGTCATTTTACATCCTGGTATATTGTGGCCTGTCATTTTACATCCTGGTATATTGTGGCCTGTCATTTTACATCCTGGTATATTGTGGCCTGTCATTTTACATCCTGGTATATTGTGGCCTGTCATTTTACATCCTGGTATATTGTGGCCTGTCATTTTACATCCTGGTATATTGTGGCCTGTCATTTTACATCCTGGTATATTGTGGCCTGTCATTTTACATCCTGGTATATTGTGGCCTGTCATTTTACATCCTGGTATATTGTGGCCTGTCATTTTACATCCTGGTATATTGTGGCCTGTCATTTTACATCCTGGTATATTGTGGCCTGTCATTTTACATCCTGGTATATTGTGGCCTGTCATTTTACATCCTGGTATATTGTGGCCTGTCATTTTACATCCTGGTATATTGTGGCCTGTCATTTTACATCCTGGTATATTGTGGCCTGTCATTTTACATCCTGGTATATTGTGGCCTGTCATTTTACATCCTGGTATATTGTGGCCTGTCATTTTACATCCTGGTATATTGTGGCCTGTCATTTTACATCCTGGTATATTGTGGCCTGTCATTTTACATCCTGGTATATTGTGGCCTGTCATTTTACATCCTGGTATATTGTGGCCTGTCATTTTACATCCTGGTATATTGTGGCCTGTCATTTTACATCCTGGTATATTGTGGCCTGTCATTTTACATCCTGGTATATTGTGGCCTGTCATTTTACATCCTGGTATATTGTGGCCTGTCATTTTACATCCTGGTATATTGTGGCCTGTCATTTTACATCCTGGTATATTGTGGCCTGTCATTTTACATCCTGGTATATTGTGGCCTGTCATTTTACATCCTGGTATATTGTGGCCTGTCATTTTACATCCTGGTATATTGTGGCCTGTCATTTTACATCCTGGTATATTGTGGCCTGTCATTTTACATCCTGGTATATTGTGGCCTGTATATTGTGGCCTGTCATTTTACATCCTGGTATATTGTGGCCTGTCATTTTACATCCTGGTATATTGTGGCCTGTCATTTTACATCCTGGTATATTGTGGCCTGTCATTTTACATCCTGGTATATTGTGGCCTGTTACATCCCTGGTATATTGTGGCCTGTCATTTTACATCCTGGTATATTGTGGCCTGTCATTTTACATCCTGGTATATTGTGGCCTGTCATTTTACATCCTGGTATATTGTGGGTATATTGTGGCCTGTCATTTTACATCCTGGTATATTGTGGCCTGTCATTTTACATCCTGGTATATTGTGGCCTGTCATTTTACATATATTGTGGCTGTCATTATATGGTGTTGTGGCCTGTCATGTTATTGTGGCCTGTCATTTTATCCTGGTATATTGTGGCCTGTCATTTTACCTGGTATATTGTGGCCTGTCATTTTACATCCTGGTATATTGTGGCCTGTCATTTTACATCCTGGTATATTGTGGCCTGTCATTTTACATCCTGGTATATTGTGGCCTGTCATTTTACATCCTGGTATATTGTGGCCTATCCCTGGTATATTGTGGCCTGTCATTTACATCCTGGTATATTGTGGCCTAAGTCATTTTACATCCTGGTATATTGTGGCCTAAGTCATTTTACATCCTGGTATATTGTGGCCTGTCATTTTATATCCTGGTATATTGTGGCCTGTCATTTTATCCTGGTATATTGTGGCCTGTCATTTTACATCCTGGTATATTGTGGCCTGTCATTTTACATCCTGGTATATTGTGGCCTGTCATTTTACATCCTGGTATATTGTGGCCTGTCATTTATATTGTGGCCTAAGTCATTTTACCTGGTATATTGTGGCCTGTCATTTTACATCCTGGTATATTGTGGCTCATTTTACATCCTGGTATATTGTGGCCTGTCATTTTACATCCTGGTATATTGTGGCATCATCCTGGTATATTGTGGCCTGTCATTTTACATCCTGGTATATTGTGGCCTGGTATATTGTGGCATTTTACATCCTGGTATATTGTGGCCTGTCATTTTACATCCTGGTATATTGTGGCCTGTCATTTTACATCCTGGTATATTGTGGCCTGTCATTTTACATGGTATATTGTGGCCTGTCATTTTACATCCTGGTATATTGTGGCCTGTCATTTTACATTGGTATATTGTGGCATTTTACTGGTATATTGTGGCCTGTCATTTTACATCCTGGTATATTGTGGCCTGTCATTTTACATCCTGGTATATTGTGGCCTGTCATTTTACATCCTGGTATATTGTGGCCTGTCATTTTACATCCTGGTATATTGTGGCCTGTCATTTTACCCTGGTATATTGTGGCCTGTCATTTTACATCCTGGTATATTGTGGCCTGTCATTTTACATCCTGGTATATTGTGGCCTGTCATTTTACATCCTGGTATATTGTGGCCTGTCATTTTACATCCTGGTATATTGTGGCCTGTCATTTTACATCCTGGTATATTGTGGCCTGTCATTTTACATCCTGGTATATTGTGGCCTGTCATTTTACATCCTGGTATATTGTGGCCTGTCATTTTACATCCTGGTATATTGTGGCCTGTCATTTTACATCCTGGTATATTGTGGCCTGTCATTTTACATCCTGGTATATTGTGGCCTGTCATTTTACATCCTGGTATATTGTGGCCTGTCATTTTACATTGGTCATATTTCCTGGTATATTGTGGCCTGTCATTTTACATCCTGGTATATTGTGGCCTGTCATTTTACATCCTGGTATATTGTGGCCTGTCATTTTACATCCTGGTATATTGTGGCCTGTCATTTTACATCCTGGTATATTGTGGCCTGTCATTTTACATCCTGGTATATTGTGGCCTGTCATTTTACATCTGGTATATTGTGGCCTGTCGTTTTACATCTGGTATATTGTGGCTTGTCATGCTATGCCCTGGTATATTGTGGCCTGTCGTTTTATTCCTGGGTATATTGTGGTATTTTATGACCTGGAATTATATTCTGGCCTAAGTCATTTTATGCCCGGATATATTGTACCCTAAGTGAATATACCCTGGTGCATTTCGGCTGAATCATTTTTACCCCATGTATATTGTGTCCTAGGTCATTTTACACCCTGGTATATTGTGTGCTAGGTCATTTTACACCCTGGTATATTGTGTTCTAAGTCATTTTATGCCCAGTGTATGTTGTGGCCTAAGTCAGTTTATACCCTGGTGTATTCTGGCCTAAGTCATGTTATATCAGGTATGTTGTGGCCTAAGTCATTTAATAACCTGGTGTATTGTAGCATAAGTCATGTTATATCAGGTATGTTGTGGCCTAAGTCATTTAATACACTGGTGTATTGTAGCATAAGTCATGTTATACCCTGGTATGTTGTGACCTAAGTCATGTTATACCCGGGTATGTTGTGGCATCAGTCATGTTATACCCTGGTGTATTGTAGCATAAGTCATGCTATACCCGGGTATGTTGTGGCCTAAGTCATGCTATACCCTGGTGTATTGTAGCATAAGTCATGCTATACCCTGGTGTATTGTAGCATAAGTCATGTTATACCCGGGTATGTTGTGGCCTAAGTCATTTTATACCCTGGTGTATTGTAGCATAAGTCATGCTCCACCCTGGTGTATTGTAGCATAAGTCATGTTATACCCTGGTGTATTGTAGCATAAGTCATGCTATACCCGGGTATGTTGTGGCCTAAGTCATGCTATACCCTGGTGTATTGTAGCATAAGTCATGCTATACCCTGGTGTATTGTAGCATAAGTCATGTTATACCCGGGTATGTTGTGGCCTAAGTCATGCTATACCCTGGTGTATTGTAGCATAAGTCATGCTATACCCTGGTGTATTGTAGCATAAGTCATGTTATACCCGGGTATGTTGTGGCCTAGGGCCTTTTTTCCTGTGATGTATTTCTTTGTTCCGGTGTGTGTGTGTGTGTGGTGGTGGTGGTGGTGGGGGGGGGGGGGGGGGGGGTATGTTGGCCTGTTACACCGGCAGTGTTGTTTGCCGGTTGACTTGTAGTAAGGTGAAAAATGAAAACGGAAGAAAAGGGAAGAAACGGTTGACGTACGTTTTCACTCGAACGCCAATGACTGAGCGCTTCTGAACGCACAAATAGAGATTACTCTCTCTGATTACATTATTTATTTTTTGTGAAATAAGAGGCAAATTCTATTTTTGCAACGCGACAGCGAGAGAGGGCGACACAGAGAGAAAGAGAGCGTGTCTGGTGTTGCTAAGAAAAAGGAAAGCCACCTGGTGTGAAGTGCTAAACACAATGACTCCATCTGAACACCCTGATAGTGTGTGTGTGTGTGTGTGTGTGTGGGGGGGGGGGGGGTGTCTGTGTGTGTGTGTGTGTGTGTGTGTGTGTGCGTGCGTGTGCGTGTGTGTGCGTGTGCGTGCGTGTGGGTGTGCGTGCGTGCGTGTGTGTGTGTGTGTGGGTGTGCGTGCGTGCGTGTGGGTGTGCGTGTGGGTGCGCGTGCGTTCGTGCGTGCGCGCGTGCGTGCTTGTGTGTGTGTGTGTGCCATGCTTGTTCTATTTCCATCTCATTTTTTGTTGTTCTATTTCTTGCTATCAATATTTGTTTGTTTATTGGTTTATGTGTTTGTTTGTTTTCCTATCTTATCTGTCATTCTGTCATTCCATCAAACCTCTTAACCCAAACATTGTGTTTCTGGGGGGGGGGGGGGTTTCTGGGTTTTTTTTCCTTTTTTAATTCTTGTTTCTGAAATACTCATTCACTTTATTGCTTACACTTTCATTTTTGGGGGCAATCTTTTATCATTCATTCTCACTCTCAAGATGTATTATTTTCTTTTTCTTTTTTTTCCCTTTGTTTGCAAACATTTGATCCTATCTTTTATTGTTTTATCTTTTTCTTTCAGTAGTTTTGTCGTGTAAGCATCCTTTGTTTTATTTCTCCGTTTCTGTTGTGGTTTCGTTATTTTTGTTTTTCAGTTGTGGTTGATTGGAGGGTTGTCGGTTGTCATTTGTCACGTGTGTGTGTGTCTGGGTTTTCATTTTTCACTCCACTGTTTTTCCATCTTCCATGTTTGTGTGGAAAGCAAGGTCCTCTCCCAGGAGACCCCCCCCCCCCCCCCTTCATTTGTAAATGACGACCATGGAACGACAAACTATGCAGTCAGAAAGAGAGAGGGGAGAAAGAAAGGGAACACTGAACACTGGACAACTTTATTTAACAAGGATGAAGATTTTAGGCAATGCCTATTCTTACAATGTGTCCTTGGATAAAACAAAACAATTAACATTGGACTACAAACGGGAAAGAAAAAACATCCCTTCAAGCAAGAAACGCAAGGGAGGGAGGGAGGGGGGAGAGAGAGAGAGAGAGAGAGAGAGAGAGAGAGAGAGAGAGAGAGAGAGAGAGAGAGAGAGAGAGAGAGGAGAGAGAGAGGGGGGGGGCAGAAGAGAGGGAGGGAGATGGGAGAGGGAGAGAGAGAGGGAGAGAGAAGAGAGGAGAGAGAGAGAGGGAGAGGGAGCGGGAGCGAGAGGGAGAGAGAAGAGGGAGAGGGAGAGAGAGAGAAAGAGGGAGAGAGCGAGAGAGAGAGAGGGAGAGGGAGAGAGAGAGAGAGAAGAGGGAGAGAGAGAGAGAGAGAGGGAGATAGAGAGAGAGAGAGAGAAGAGAGAGAGAGAGAGGGAGAGAGAGAGAGTGAGGGGGGAGAGGGAGAGAGACGTGGATCGGGGTGGACAGAAAAGAAAAGAGACAGAGACAAAGAGGGTCAGAGAGACACATAGAGAGAGCTGAAAGGAAAGATAAAAACAGACAGACATCCAGACAGTCAGACAGGGACAGAAAGTCACAGACAGAGAGAGAGGTAGAAAAAACAGACAGAAATCCAGACAGTCAGACAGAGACAGAAAGTCACAGACAGAGAGAGGCAGAGATAACAGACATACATCCAGACAGTCAGACAGAGCCAGAAAGTCACAGACAGAGAGAGGCAGAGATAACAGACAGACATCCAGACAGTCAGACAGAGCCAGAAAGTCACAGACAGAGAGAGGCAGAGATAACAGACAGACATCCAGACAGTCAGACAGAGACAGAAAGTCACAGACAGAGAGAGGCAGAGATAACAGACAGACATCCAGACAGACAGAGCCAGAAAGTCACAGACAGAGAGAGGCAGAGATAACAGACAGACATCCAGACAGTCAGACAGAGCCAGAAAGTCACAGACAGAGAGAGGCAGAGATAACAGACATACATCCAGACAGTCAGACAGAGCCAGAAAGTCACAGACAGAGAGAGGCAGAGATAACAGACAGACATCCAGACAGACAGAGCCAGAAAGTCACAGACAGAGAGAGGCAGAGATAACAGACAGACATCCAGACAGTCAGACAGAGACAGAAAGTCACAGACAGAGAGAGGCAGAGATAACAGACAGACATCCAGACAGACAGAGCCAGAAAGTCACAGACAGAGAGAGGCAGAGATAACAGACAGACATCCAGACAGACAGAGCCAGAAAGTCACAGACAGAGAGAGGCAGAGATAACAGACAGACATCCAGACAGACAGAGCCAGAAAGTCACAGACAGAGAGAGGCAGAGATAACAGACAGACATCCAGACAGACAGAGCCAGAAAGTCACAGACAGAGAGAGGCAGAGATAACAGACAGACATCCAGACAGTCAGACAGAGACAGAAAGTCACAGACAGAGATATAACAGACAGATACAGAGACAACACGGAGACAGGTGCTGAGCAGTTCAATGGTTCCAGACAACACAAAAGGGGTTGGAAAGTTCCAGGACTTTGAGTGACGTCATTGTGTGGTAAGAACACCAGTGTCTGTGGGTGACGTGCAGCGGTCCTGTAAGTCACACTGCGCAACAATGGGGAGAGATATATGGGGGGGGGGGGGGGGGGGGGGGGGGGGGGGGGGGGGGGGGGGGGGGGGAGGGGGGGTGGGGGCGGGGGAGAGGGGGGGGGGGGGGGGGGGGGGTGGGGGGGAGGGGGGGGGGGGGGGGGGGGGGGGGGGGGGGGGGGGGGGTGGGGGGGAGGGGGAGGGGAACTCGTGAACTCATTAATTTTAAACATGAAGCCACCGGCCTATCCACATGAGGACATAATAAATATGATTTATGTTACACAAAAAACACTGCATACATTTGAGTGAACACAACATTTCATATTTGTCTTTGGTGACAATGAATCTTCACTTAGAAAAACAAAGAAACAATATTGGCAATATTAAAGGCAGACTGTCAGCCATTAAGGATATATTCGGGGATGTGGGTTGGCTGTCCAAAATGGGTAGGCGAAAACTGTTGACGTTTAGAGGGGAACAGGCAAAAAGACCACATTATTACATTGGTGAGATAGTCATCAAAAATAGCACGATTTAGCATTACAATCAATTTTAAAAAATTGAGAACCGATTTAATTAAAACTGTATCGCGCATTTTGATACTGTTATCTACAAAACAGTACCTGCCCAGATTCATTTGGAAGAGTATAAAACAAGGTTTGGTGTGCTATATACATGCTGCGTTCGTTGAACAATACAGCAACATAACAGATATCAATGGGAAACATGTTGGTTTTGGTCTCGATTTACAAATACTTTAAATGCTAAGGATCATCGATTCCAGAGCAACATAGACCAGATAATGAATGAATGCAGTAAAGCACTAGACCAGATGTTTGGCGAGAGACAATCAATCCACAGATTGCGTACTTCGCGAATCTTGCTCACGTTGAAGAAATCCGCAAAACACTGAAGTTGTCAGTGATCAACATTTACATTTTCTCTCCACATGGAATGTTTAGCAACATAACTTTGAAATGCATGCGTCTCGTAATACTACTATTACTAAACCAGAGCACGTTGGAAGCTACAGCTATGCACCACACTCATCGTACAGCACGTTGGAAGCTACAGCCATGAACCACACTCATTGCACAGCACGTTGGAAGCTACAGCCACACCACACTCATTGTACAGCACGTTGGAAGCTACAGCCACACCACACTCATTGTACAGCACGTTGGAAGCTACAGCCACACCACACTCATTGTACAGCACGTTGGAAGCTACAGCCACACCACACTCATTGCACAGCGTGTTGCACGATGGAAGCTACAGCCACACCACACTCATTGCACAGCACGTTGGAAGCTACAGCCACACCACACTCATTGCACAGCACGTTGGAAGCTACAGCCACACCACACTCATTGTACAGCACGTTGGAAGCTACAGCCACACCACACTCATTGTACAGCACGTTGGAAGCTACAGCCACACCACACTCATTGCACAGCACGTTGGAAGCTACAGCCACACCACACTCATTGTACATCACGTTGGAAGCTACAGCCACACCACACTCATTGTACAGCACGTTGGAAGCTACAGCCACACCACACTCATTGTACAGCACGTTGGAAGCTACAGCCACACCACACTCATTGCACAGCACGTTGGAAGCTACAGCCACACCACACTCATTGCACAGCACGTTGGAAGCTACAGCCACACCACACTCATTGCACAGCACGTTGGAAGCTACAGCCACACCACACTCATCGTACAGCACGTTGGAAGCTACAGCCACACCACACTCATTGTACAGCACGTTGGAAGCTACAGCCACACCACACTCATTGTACAGCACGTTGGAAGCTACAGCCACACCACACTCATTGTACAGCACGTTGGAAGCTACAGCCACACCACACTCATTGTACAGCACGTTGGAAGCTACAGCCACACCACACTCATTGTACAGCACGTTGGAAGCTACAGCCACACCACACTCATTGCACAGCACGTTGGAAGCTACAGCCACACCACACTCATGGTACAGCACGTTGGAAGCTACAGCCACACCACACTCATTGTACATCACGTTGGAAGCTACAGCCACACCACACTCATTGTACAGCACGTTGGAAGCTACAGCCACACCACACTCATCGTACAGCACGTTGGAAGCTACAGCCACACCACACTCATTGTACAGCACGTTGGAAGCTACAGCCACACCACACTCATTGTACAGCACGTTGGAAGCTACAGCCACACCACACTCATTGCACAGCACGTTGGAAGCTACAGCCACACCACACTCATTGTACAGCACGTTGGAAGCTACAGCCACACCACACTCATTGCACAGCACGTTGGAAGCTACAGCCACACCACACTCATTGCACAGCACGTTGGAAGCTACAGCCACACCACACTCATTGTACAGCACGTTGGAAGCTACAGCCACACCACACTCATTGTACAGCACGTTGGAAGCTACAGCCACACCACACTCATTGTACAGCACGTTGGAAGCTACAGCCACACCACACTCATTGTACAGCACGTTGGAAGCTACAGCCACACCACACTCATTGCACAGCACGTTGGAAGCTACAGCCACACCACACTCATTGTACAGCACGTTGGAAGCTACAGCCACACCACACTCATTGTACATCACGTTGGAAGCTACAGCCACACCACACTCATTGTACAGCACGTTGGAAGCTACAGCCACACCACACTCATTGTACAGCACGTTGGAAGCTACAGCCACACCACACTCATTGTACATCACGTTGGAAGCTACAGCCACACCACACTCATTGTACAGCACGTTGGAAGCTACAGCCACACCACACTCATTGTACAGCACGTTGGAAGCTACAGCCACACCACACTCATTGTACAGCACGTTGGAAGCTACAGCCACACCACACTCATTGTACAGCACGTTGGAAGCTACAGCCACACCACACACATTGCATAGCACGTTGGAAGCTACAGCCACACCACACTCATTGTACAGCACGTTGGAAGCTACAGCCACACCACACTCATTGTACATCACGTTGGAAGCTACAGCCACACCACACTCATTGTACATCACGTTGGAAGCTACAGCCACACCACACTCATTGTACAGCACGTTGGAAGCTACAGCCACACCACACTCATTGCACAGCACGTTGGAAGCTACAGCCACACCACACTCATTGTACAGCACGTTGGAAGCTACAGCCACACCACACTCATTGTACAGCACGTTGGAAGCTACAGCCACACCACACTCATTGTACAGCACGTTGGAAGCTACAGCCACACCACACTCATTGTACAGCACGTTGGAAGCTACAGCCACACCACACTCATTGTACATCACGTTGGAAGCTACAGCCACACCACACTCATTGTACAGCACGTTGGAAGCTACAGCCACACCACACTCATTGCACAGCACGTTGGAAGCTACAGCCACACCACACTCATTGCACAGCACGTTGGAAGCTACAGCCACACCACACTCATTGTACAGCACGTTGGAAGCTACAGCCACACCACACTCATTGTACAGCACGCTGGAAGCTACACCCACACCACACTCATTGCACAGCGTGTTGCACGATGGACGCTACAGCCACACCACACTCATTGCACAGCATGTTGGAAGCTACAGCCACACCACACTCATTGCACAGCACGTTGGAAGCTACAGCCACACCACACTCATTGCACAGCACGTTGGAAGCTACAGCCACACCACACTCATTGTACAGCACGTTGGAAGCTACAGCCACACCACACTCATTGCACAGCGTGATGCAGAAGCTGAAGGCAACGGTGCGAATGTCGGTGGTCCACAAATCAGGGTCTGGTGTTGTTTTACTACATGAGTCAATTTCTTACATGTTAGCAAACGTGATGCAGAATGTTGATCTAGGACCCCCCCAACAAGGACTGGTGGCGATATCACAGACCCTTTCTGTGGCTGCGCAAAGTGGATTGACTGGACCGAGAGCTGAAGGCAGAGTGACCGGTGATGAGCTTACTGCCTATACCCCCCACTGTCTCTGGGGCCCCGGGTAACTTTATTAGGCCGCTCTCTGTCTCTCCATTAGGCCGGTGTCTGTCTCTGTGTCCCCCCCCCCCCCCCCCTCTCTCTCTCTCTCTCTGCCAACACGACAGTACCAATTTCCTCACCGTCTCTCCTCACCGCTGAAAGGTCACTCATCGAGACGGGGGTAGGGGTGGGTGGGTGTAAAAGGGGGGGGTGGGGGGGTTGAGAGAGAGACAGTGAGTGTGTGCGTGCGCGCGCGCGCGCGCGCGCGGTTGCGTGTGTGTGGTGTGTGTGTGTGTGTGTGTGTGTTGTGTGTGTGTGTCTGTCTGTCTGTCTGTCTGTCTGTCTATGTGTGTATGTCTGTCTGTCTGTGTGTGTGTGTGTGTGCGCGCGCGCGCGTGCGTTGCACGTGTTTGTGTTTCTGTGTCTGTGTGTGTGCATAGAGGAGAGATAGAGAGATAAGGAGGAAGAGAGGGGGGGAAGAGGAAAACAGAGAGGAGGGACAGAGAGTTTTGCTCTGGTTCCAAAGAGGTCCGGTTGTCATTTGTAATAAAGAGACAGGAGGGAAAAAATACGGAAAGGCAATCTTACACAATGTCGTCTTTAATTGGTGAAAAAAATCAAAACAATGGTGAATTTAATCAGCTTTGTGTTTGTGGTTATTTTTGCCACTCTCTCTCTCTCTCTCTCTCTCTCTCTCTCTCTCTCTCTCTCTCTCTCTCTCTCTCTCTCTCTCTCTCTCTCTCTCCTCTCTCTCTCTCTCTCTCTCTCTCTCTCTCTCTCTCCCTCTCTTCTCATCTCTCTCTCTCTCTCTCTCTCTCTCTCTGTCCTCTCTCTCCCCCCTCTACTCTCTCTCTCTCTCTCCCCACCTCTCTCTCTCTCCCTCTCTCTCTCTCTCTCTCTCCTCTCCCCACACCTCTCTCTCTCTCCCTCTTCTCTCTCTCTCCTCCCTCTCTCCTCCCTCTCTCTCCATCTCCTCCCTCTCTCTCTCTCCTCTTCTCTTCTCTCTCTCTCTCTGCTCTCTCTCTCTCTCTCTCTTCTCCCCATCTCTCTCTCTCTCTCTCTCTCTCTCTCTCTCCGTCTCTCTCTCTCTCTCTCGTCTCTTCCTCCTCTCTCTCTCTCTCTCTCTCTCTCTCTCTCTTCTCTCTCTCTCTCTCTCTCTCTCTCTCTCTCTCCCCACCCATCTCTCTCTCTCTCTCTCTCCCTCTCCCCTCACTCTCCCTCTCTCTCTCTCTCTCTCTCTCTCTCTCTCTCCCCACCTCTCTCTCTCTCTCTCTCTCTCTCCCCCACCTCTCTCTCTCTCTCTCTCTCGTCTCTCTCTCTCTCTCTCAAAAGATATCTCTCTCTCTCTCTCTCCTCACCCCTCTCTCTCTCTCTCTCTGTCCCTCTTCATCTCTCTCTCTCTCTCTCTCTCTCTCTCTCTCTCTCTCTCTCTCTCTTCTCTATCTCTCTCTCTCTCTCTCTCTCCTCTCTCTCTCTCTCTCTCTCTCCCCCACACCCCCCCCTCTCTCTCTCTCTCTCTCTCTCTCTCTCTCTCTCTCTCTCTCTCTCTCCCCCTCCTCTCTCTCTCTCTCTCTCTTCTCTCTCTCTCTCCCCCCCCCCACCTCTCTCTCTCTCTCTCTCTCTCTCTCTCTCTCTCTCTCTCTCTCTCTCTCTCTCTCTCTCTCTCTCTCTCTCTCTCTCTCTCTCTCTCTCTCTCTCTCTCTCAAAGCAAATCACTCACAGTGGGGCGTAAGCTAAAGCACCCCATTGCGGCACCCTGATTAATGCAACAAAACAAAATGAACTATTTCCCATAAAAGCTGGATTCGGAAAGACGTTGGAAGTGACCCTTTCCAAAAAGGTGATTCTGCGTGAGAGAACCCCGTCCTTTTGCATTACACCCCTGAACACACCGCGAGAAAGGAACTGTTACTGGAGAAACTGTGGGGAATTGACGCTCATTGTGTTAATGCTTAAATAGGATTAGTATGTGTGTGTGTGGGGTGGGGGGTGGGGGGTGGACAGCAAGAAGGGATAAAAATGGTTGTGGGTGTTGAAAGCGCGCACGCATGTATGTGTGTGTGTGTGTTTGTTTGTGTGTAAGTGTATGTGTGTTTGTTTGTGTGTATGTGTGTGTACGTGCGCGCGCGCATGTGTGTGTGTATGTGTGTGCGTGAGTGTGAGTGTGTATGAACGTGTAGCAGTACTGCTCGGAGCATATGAGCTTGCTTTCAAGCGTGTATGTTGTATGTGTATGCGTGTGAGTATGAGTATCAGAGCGTGTGTATGTGCGTGTGCGCGTACGTGCATGCGCACGCATGCAACACTCCTTTTTAGATTATTCCTTATATGTAGGGAAGTGTGTGTGTGTCTATGCTTGTTAATCAGATAGTCTCCATATAATGCCTTAAATAAATAACATTTTGCATATCAATTGATTTTATTCTTTGAATGGTTGACCATTGATCTTGATTGGTAGCTTCCCCCCTGTTTTAATGGTAGAAACGACACCGAGCAATACCTAGCACTTAACGCGCGCAATACTACTCTAATGGCCTGCGTGCTGTTTGAATGGTTGACCTTGGTCTTGATTGGTAGCTTCCCCCCTGTTTTAATGGTAGAAACGACACCGAGCAATACCTAGCACTTAACGCGCGCAATACTACTCTAATGGCCTGCGTGCTGTTTGAATGGTTGACCATTGATCTTGATTGATAGCTTCCCCCCTGTTTTAATGGTAGAAACGACACCGAGCAATACCTAGCACTTAACGCGCGCAATACTACTCTAATGGCCTGCGTGCTGTTTGAATGGTTGACCATTGATCTTGATTGGTAGCTTCCCCCCTGTTTTAATGGTAGAAACGACACCGAGCAATACCTAGCACTTAACGCGCGCAATACTACTCTAATGGCCTGCGTGCTGTTTGAATGGTTGACCTTGGTCTTGATTGGTAGCTTCCCCCCTGTTTTAATGGTAGAAACGACACCGAGCAATACCTCGCACTTAACGCGCGCAATACTACTCTAATGGCCTGCGTGCTGTTTGAATGGTTGACCTTGGTCTTGATTGGTAGCTTCCCCCCTGTTTTAATGGTAGAAACGACACCGAGCAATACCTAGCACTTAACGCGCGCAATACTACTCTAATGGCCTGCGTGCTGTTTGAATGGTTGACCTTGGTCTTGATTGGTAGCTTCCCCCCTGTTTTAATGGTAGAAACGACACCGAGCAATACCTCGCACTTAACGCGCGCAATACTACTCTAATGGCCTGCGTGCTGTTTGAATGGTTGACCTTGGTCTTGATTGGTAGCTTCCCCCCTGTTTTAATGGTAGAAACGACACCGAGCAATACCTAGCACTTAACGCGCGCAATACTACTCTAATGGCCTGCGTGCTGTTTGAATGGTTGACCTTGGTCTTGATTGGTAGCTTCCCCCCTGTTTTAATGGTAGAAACGACACCGAGCAATACCTCGCACTTAACGCGCGCAATACTACTCTAATGGCCTGCGTGCTGTTTGAATGGTTGACCTTGGTCTTGATTGGTAGCTTCCCCCCTGTTTTAATGGTAGAAACGACACCGAGCAATACCTAGCACTTAACGCGCGCAATACTACTCTAATGGCCTGCGTGCTGTTTGAATGGTTGACCTTGGTCTTGATTGGTAGCTTCCCCCCTGTTTTAATGGTAGAAACGACATCGAGCAATACCTCGCACTTAACGCGCGCAATACTACTCTAATGGCCTGTGTGCTGTTTGAATGGTTGACCTTGGTCTTGATTGGTAGCTTCCCCCCTGTTTTAATGGTAGAAACGACACCGAGCAATACCTCGCACTTAACGCGCGCAATACTACTCTAATGGCCTGTGTGCTGTTTGAATGGTTGACCTTGGTCTTGATTGGTAGCTTCCCCCCTGTTTTAATGGTAGAAACGACACCGAGCAATACCTCGCACTTAACGCGCGCAATACTACTCTAATGGCCTGCGTGCTGTTTGTCCTTTCTGGTTGTCTTGACCCTTTGCTCAGCATATTAATGTAGACCGTGATGCCGCAGAGGCAATGCATTGCCATTCACAAAGTCTGCAGCTGGTACTGGAAGGAATCCTATGGCTTTTACTCTCTTTCTGCTGCTGAACCATTCTCCAAGTGGAGGCAGGTACCCACCCATTCACAGGTAGCTGGAAACAGAGAAACAGAAATAAAGTGTCTTTCCTCCGCGCTGGTGGGGGTTCAGACCCCAGATCTTTGCGATACCAGCTAGCCAAAGGACCCACGGGAAAGCGGACTTCCGCCCAATGTACACTGGAGCCCAATGTACACTGGAGCCCAATGACACTGGAGCCCAATGTACACTGGAGCCCAATGTACACTGGAGCCCAATGTACACTGGAGCCCAATGTACACTGGAGCCCAATACACACTGGAGCCCAATGTACACTGGAGCCCAATGTACACTGGAGCCCAATGTACACTGGAGCCCAATGTACACAGGAGCCCAATGTACACTGGAGCCCAATGTACACTGGAGCCCAATGTACACAGGAGCCCAATGTACACTGGAGCCCAATGTACACTGGAGCCCAATGAACACTGGAGCCCAATGTACACTGGAGCCCAATACACACTGGAGCCCAATGTACACTGGAGCCCAATGTACACTGGAGCCCAATGTACCCTGGAGCCCAATGTACCCTGGAGCCCAATGTACACTGGAGCCCAATGTACACTGGAGCCCAATGTACACTGGAGCCCAATACACAATGCAGCCTTAAAGGGTCACCCTGAGGGATGAGGTTTGGCAAGAAACACGTCGAGATCATCAGAAAGACAGCCTATTCAAGGATCGGAACACTCACTTTGCTCTGGTTTCCTAGAAATCAAACCATCAAAACGGTGATTCCTCCTTGGCGGAGTTGCCGGAGAGAGAAGCTATTTTGGACGGGGTGGGTGGAGGACACTCAGAGTGGTTGAAGCTTTTTTTTTCTTTATAGTGCAGTAAAACAAAATTGGAACTATTTCCTTTTTGAGCGAAACTCTTTTTGGTAAGCTGTAAATAAAAAGGCTTGTATTGTAGAAATGTCATGATTTTTGTCTAAGCGACTCAGGCGGCCATTAGAGTGAAATAATTTGACTTCCAGCACTTCCGCCAAGGAGGAATCGCCGATTTGGCGGTTTGATTTCATGGAAGCCAGAGCAAAGTGAGAGTTGCGATCTCTGTAAAGGGTGTTTTCCTGGTGATCTCAACGTCTTTCTTGCAAACAACTCATCCATCCTTTATACGATGCAGTCTACAGGCTCCTCACACAGACGACTATGTAAGCCTATGCGTGTCCCATTCCCTTTCCGTTTCATCCTCCATGAAGGGATTTTTCTTCAGCTTTTGCATTTCCGGCCTTTTCTTCTAGCCAGTAAAAATAGTTTTTTGTGACGTGTGTGTGACAGTCTGCAACAGTGGAAGCCATTGGCGCCAATTCACAGTCAGACCCTGCATCTGTGTTCCTCACTGACACAGATAACATAGGCAATGCAACTTTCAAACTTTTCTGAAAACGCCTTTTTGGAGTCTGTTTAAGCACACATGTGTATGCATGTGCTTGCACACGACTTTAGAAAATCCCCCACCTCCTACCCGCAACCCATTCTTTGTCTCTGTCTCCCTCTACCACTATCCGTCTTTGTCTCTGTCTCTGTCTCCCTCTACCACTGTCCGTCTTTGTCTCTGTCTCTCTCTCGCTCTCTCTCTCTCTCTCTCTCTCTCTCTCTCTCTCTCTCTCTCTCTCTCTCTCTCTCTCTCTCTCTCTCTCTCTCTCTCTCTCTCTCTCTCTCTCTCTCTCTCTCTCTCTCTCTCTCTCTCTCTCTCTCTCTCTCTCTCTCTCTCTCTCTCTCTCTCTCTCTCTCTCTCTCTCTCTCTCTCTCTCTCTCTCTCTCTCTCTCTCTGTCAGCTGCAGGTAGTTAGTATTCCAATGCAGGCCCACCCTCTGTTCAGCATTTATCGGTCTCTCTCTCTCTCTCTCTCTCTCTCTCTCTCTCTCTCTCTCTCTCTCTCTCTCTCTCTCTCTCTCTCTCTCTCTCTCTCTCTCTCTCTCTCTCCTCTCTCTCTCTCTCTCTCTCTCTCTCTCTCTCTCTCTCTCTCTCTCTCTCTCTCTCTCTCTCTCTCTCTCTCTCTCTTCTCTCTCTGTCAGTGGCAGGTAGTTGATATTCCAGTCCAGGCCCTCCCTCTGTTCAGCATTGTCGGTCTCTCTCTCTCTCTCTCTCTCTCTCTCTCTCTCTCTCTCTCTCTCTCTCTCTCTCTCTCTCTCTCTCTCTCTCTCTCTCTCTCTCTCTCTCTCTCTCTCTCTCTCTCTGTCAGTGGCAGGTAGTTGATATTCCAGTCCAGGCCCTCCCTCTGTTCAGCATTCTCTCGCTCCCGCACTGAGCCACTCATAGCCAAGGGAAGAAACTCCAGGGAGCCCAATGTCCAAGGGAGGAAACTGTAAGGGTGCAAATGTCCAGGGGAGATCATTTGAGGGAGATGCCAGCGCCAACGTCGGAATCAGACAGCAAAATGGACTGCAATCTTCAATGGAATTGACTCTTTTTGTACGTATATGTTCTATTTGTATGTCCCCCTTCTTGGAGCTGAGGTTCCATGAGAATGAAGGTACGATGGAATGCCAAAAGGGGAAATGAGCGTTTCTCTGACAGTCTGTTAGCCTGACTGCGTATCACACAATATGTGCCATCCCGTTGAGGCTAATTACTGTGTCAGCCTTATGAAACATTGCCACATTTGTTCAGTATATTGCGGCAATGGACCCATTAATTCTGTGCAGTTTCACGCACATTCATTCTTCCGAAGACGGAGTGTGGCTGCCCACGAAGCTGGGTAATATTTAAAAAAAACGGTCACATACGTAATGTTCTCATCCCTAGCTGATGCGATTTTACCGTAGTGTTTAGGTGCCTCGGCTGTTGGGATGATCCCTGGAGTCTTTTAGCCAACGACAACGACAACAACAACATCAACATGTACACTCACAAATAATTAAGTATACAAAAAATATTTCTGCAAAAAGTTGTGTATGAGGATGGACCTCAAATTAAGAATTGATGAGAATCAGTCCATGATAAGACTGTGCTTTCCAATGTAAGAAG
>CM065680.1:3116161-3118661 GCA_017654935.2 Phymorhynchus buccinoides | reverse complement strand
ACACACACACACACACACCAAAAATCACATAAACTAAATGGAAATAACAGACAATCAAGAAATACACATTATAACATAACATCGAGAAAAACATACATGACAGACAATCAAACATCTTTAAGAGAGAACAATGAACAATGAACAACGATTTACTGAACTGGGCCAATGCCCATGTCAAACGGAACAGTGGGGTAGGGGCGATATCAACTGAACTGGGCCATCTGCCCATGTCAAACGGAACAGTGGGGTAGGGGCGATATCAAATAAGATAAAGAACATAAATCAAAGTAAATTCAGAATAGGCCGAACAAATCATGCAAAAGTTGACAAGCAATATACCAGAAAATGTTGTAAACATTATTTATTTATTTATTTATTAAGACAACTTTTATAGCGCCTAATCTTTAAGCTCTAAGCGCTTTACAGAAATCACTAAAAATGAATAGTAAACACAATGAACAAAAAGTATATATCAAACATTGACCAACACCCCCCTTCCCTGATCCCTCAGTCAATTTCTCAATCACGCCCAAATAATGAATGACATAATCTACAGTACACTTTCGCAACCAACTTGAAACACTCACACTGATGGACACTTAAAGACGCCCAGGCCACACTATTAACAAATCACACTCACACTTATAACGATAGAGAGAGAAAGAGAACGAGAGAGAAAGAGAAAGAGACAGACACACAGACAGACAGAGAAAGACAGAGACGGAGACACAGAGAGTCAGACAGAGGGACAGACAGAGAAAGAGAGAAGAGAGAGACACACAAACAGAGACAGAGATATATTATAGGACTGAAATACAGTTGCATGCATCATAAAATAACAACTTACTATAATTTGTACATACAATAGTCACAAAAAAGGCACATTATATTCAATATTAATAAACATTCACACACACACACACACACACACACACACACACACACACACACACCTACACACACACACACACACACACACACACACACACACACACACACACACACACACACACACACACACACACACACACACACACACACGACACGCACACACGCACACACACGCACACACACACAAAACACACACAGACACACACGATTAGTGGAGACATTAAATGAATGACACTCACACACATACTAATAAAATAGCATTTTAAAACACTTATAATGTAAAATCATTTTAAAACAGTGAGACAAAATGGATAAATAAATAAAAATACACAAGTACATAAAATGTTCACAACATTAAAATACACCCATCCAGCCCATCCTTTCACACACACACACACACACACACACACACACACACACACACACACACACACACACACACACACACACACACGCACGCACGACGCACGCACGCACTTAAACGGTCTTTAAGAGAGAGAGACACAGAGAGAGAGAGAGAGAGAGAGAGAGAGAGAGAGAGAGAAGAGAGAGAGAGAGAGAGAGAGAGAGAGAGAGACTTGACACTTGACACTTGAAAACTTTATTACGCAAGGATTGAGATTTTAGGCCAGGCCTATTCTTACAATCTGTCCTTGAGACAGAAACAAGACTTATACAAAACGATAAGGCAAACAGATAATAATAATATGAACATGCATGATGATACAAAACATCAAAGTGAACAAAATTAGAGAGAAATAATACAAACAAGAAATGTTGTGAAAAAAACCTGCATTGAAATACATGCACAACTTCGCGAGATATTAGCGATTATGTGTATCGGGGTTTGAACCCCGTAACTGGCGCGACCTTGACCTTAATGTAAAACTAAATACATCAGTGGATAGCTTGCATCTTGGCAAACTAGTATACCAAATTTGATGATGATAGACTGAATAGTTTTTTTAGAAAAACGGACGAATAGCCGGACGGACGGAGGCACGCCGGACGGACGGACACCCGGACGGACGGACACCGGACGGACGGACGGACCAGACAAAAACAATAGCTCCCCGAACCTTCGGCTCGGGGACTAACAAATAACTAACAAGTAGGGGGGGGGGGGGTAGGGGGAGAGAGAGAGAGAGAGAGAGAGAGAGAGAGAGAGAGAGAGAGAGAGAGAGAGAGAGAGAGAGAGAGAGAGAGAGAGAGAGAGAGAGGGAGAGAGAGAGAGAGAGAGAGAGAGGGGAGAGAGAGAGAGAGAGAGAGAGAGGGGAGAGAGAGAGGGAGAGAGAGAGAGAGAGAGAGAGGAGAGAGAGAGAGAGAGAGAGAGAGAGGGGAGAGAGAGAGAGAGAGAGAGAGAGAGAGAGAGAGAGAGAGAGAGAGAGAGAGAGAGAGAGAGAGAGAGAGAGAGAGAGAGGGGGGAGAGAGAGAGAGAGAGAGAGAGAGAGAGAGAGAGAGAGAGAGAGAGAGATAGAGAGACAGATAGATATACAAAGACAGACATTGAGGGCCGGCCGGCCACAGGGCATGAGACCTACCTGACGGAATGAGGCACTAAGCTGATCTACCGTCCATAAGGGTCTCTGACCGATTGGCCGCTAATCTC
>CM065680.1:3096161-3108661 GCA_017654935.2 Phymorhynchus buccinoides | reverse complement strand
AAAATAAGAGAAAGAAAGCTAGCACTGGAGACAATCCGTGCTGTAAGGGTCGACACAGGTGGACAATCCGTGCAGCGGAGACAATCCGTTCCGTCTAGGCGGCACGATTGTCTCCCTGCACGGATTGTCTCGGAGACAATGTGTGCAGCGGAGATAATCCGTGCCGCCACAGATGCCTTGCATCATGTGGTATGCCCATATCTGTTGGCTGATCACTGTTTACTGTGATGCCTTGCATCATGTGGTATGCCCATATCTGTTGGCTGATCACTGTTTACTGTGATGCCTTGCATCATGTGGTATGCCCATGTCTGTGGGCTGATCTCTGTTTGTTGTGATGCCTTGCATCATGTGGTATGCCCATATCTGTTGGCTGATCACTGTTTGCTGTGATGCCTTGCATCATGTGGTATGCCCATATCTGTTGGCGGATCACTGTTTGCTGTGATGCCTTGCATCATGTGGTATGCCCATATCTGTTGGCTGATCACTGTTTACTGTGATGCCTTGCATCATGTGGAATGCCCATATCTGTTGGCTATCTCTGTTTACTGTGATGCCTTGCATCATGTGGTATGCCCATATCTGTTGGCTGATCACTGTTTACTGTGATGCCTTGCATCATGTGGTATGCCCATATCTGTTGGCTGATCTCTGTTTACTGTGATGCCTTGCATCATGTGGTATGCCCATATCTGTGGGCTGATCACTGTTTGCTGTGATGCCTTGCATCATGTGGTATGCCCATATCTGTTGGCTGATCACTGTTTGCTGTGATGCCTTGCATCATGTGGTATGCCCATATCTGTTGGCTGATCACTGTTTACTGTGATGCCTTGCATCATGTGGTATGCCCATATCTGTTGGCTGATCTCTGTTTACTGTGATGCCTTGCATCATGTGGTATGCCCATATCTGTTGGCTGATCTCTGTTTGCTGTGATGCCTTGCATCATGTGGTATGCCCATATCTGTTGGCTGATCACTGTTTACTGTGATGCCTTGCATCATGTGGTATGCCCATATCTGTTGGCTGATCACTGTTTGCTGTGATGCCTTGCATCATGTGGTATGCCCATATCTGTTGGCTGATCTCTGTTTGTTGTGATGCCTTGCATCATGTGGTATGCCCATATCTGTGGGCTGATCACTGTTTGCTGTGATGCCTTGCATCATGTGGTATGCCCATATCTGTGGCCTGATCTCTGTTTGTTGTGATGCCTTGCATCATGTGGTATGCCCATATCTGTGGGCTGATCACTGTTTGCTGTGATGCCTTGCATCATGTGGTATGCCCATATCTGTGGCCTGATCACTGTTTGCTGTGATGCCTTGCATCATGTGGTATGCCCATATCTGTGGCCTGATCTCTGTTTGCTGTGATGCCTTGCATCATTGGGCATGCCCATATCTGTTGGATGATCACTGTTTACTGTGATGCCTTGCATCATGTGGTATGCCCATATCTGTTGACTGATCACTGTTTACTGTGATGCCTTGCATCATGTGGTATGCCCATATCTGTTGACTGATCACTGTTTGCTGTGATGCCTTGCATCATTGGGCATGCCCATATCTGTTGGATGATCTCTGTTTACTGTGATGCCTTGCATCATGTGGTATGCCCATATCTGTGGGCTGATCACTGTTTGCTGTGATGCCTTGCATCATGTGGTATGCCCATATCTGTTGGCTGATCTCTGTTTGCTGCGATGCCTTGCATCATGTGGTATGCCCATATCTGTTGACGGATCACTGTTTGCTGTGATGCCTTGCATCATGTGGTATGCCCATATCTGTTGGCTGATCTCTGTTTGCTGTGATGCCTTGCATCATGTGGTATGCCCATATCTGTGGCCTGATCACTGTTTGCTGTGATGCCTTGCATCATGTGGTATGCCCATATCTGTTGGCTGATCACTGTTTGCTGTGATGCCTTGCATCATGTGGTATGCCCATATCTGTGGGCTGATCTCTGTTTGCTGTGATGCCTTGCATCATGTGGTATGCCCATATCTGTTGGCTGATCACTGTTTGCTGTGATGCCTTGCATCATGTGGTATGCCCATATCTGTTGGCTGATCACTGTTTGCTGTGATGCCTTGCATCATGTGGTATGCCCATATCTGTTGGCTGATCACTGTTTGCTGTGATGCCTTGCATCATGTGGTATGCCCATATCTGTTGGCTGATCACTGTTTACTGTGATGCCTTGCATCATGTGGTATGCCCATATCTGTTGGCTGATCACTGTTTACTGTGATGCCTTGCATCATGTGGTATGCCCATATCTGTTGGCTGATCACTGTTTACTGTGATGCCTTGCATCATGTGGTATGCCCATATCTGTTGGCTGATCACTGTTTACTGTGATGCCTTGCATCATGTGGTATGCCCATATCTGTGGGCTGATCACTGTTTACTGTGATGCCTTGCATCATGTGGTATGCCCATATCTGTTGGCTGATCACTGTTTGCTGTGATGCCTTGCATCATGTGGTATGCCCATATCTGTTGGCTGATCACTGTTTACTGTGATGCCTTGCATCATGTGGTATGCCCATATCTGTTGGCTGATCACTGTTTACTGTGATGCCTTGCATCATGTGGTATGCCCATATCTGTTGGCTGATCACTGTTTACTGTGATGCCTTGCATCATGTGGTATGCCCATATCTGTTGGCTGATCACTGTTTACTGTGATGCCTTGCATCATGTGGTATGCCCATATCTGTTGGCTGATCACTGTTTGCTGTGATGCCTTGCATCATGTGGTATGCCCATATCTGTTGGCTGATCTCTGTTTGCTGTGATGCCTTGCATCATGTGGTATGCCCATATCTGTGGGCTGATCACTGTTTGCTGTGATGCCTTGCATCATGTGGTATGCCCATATCTGTGGCCTGATCACTGTTTGCTGTGATGCCTTGCATCATGTGGTATGCCCATATCTGTTGGCTGATCACTGTTTGCTGTGATGCCTTGCATCATGTGGTATGCCCATATCTGTGGCCTGATCACTGTTTGCTGTGATGCCTTGCATCATGTGGTATGCCCATATCTGTTGACTGATCACTGTTTGCTGTGATGCCTTGCATCATTGGGTATGCCCATATCTGTTGGATGATCACTGTTTACTGTGATGCCTTGCATCATGTGGTATGCCCATATCTGTTGACTGATCACTGTTTACTGTGATGCCTTGCATCATGTGGTATGCCCATATCTGTTGACTGATCACTGTTTGCTGTGATGCCTTGCATCATTGGGTATGCCCATATCTGTTGACTGATCACTGATCACTTTTACTGTGATGCCTTGCATCATGTGGTATGCCCATATCTGTGGGCTGATCACTGTTTGCTGTGATGCCTTGCATCATGTGGTATGCCCATATCTGTGGGCTGATCACTGTTTGCTGTGATGCCTTGCATCATGTGGTATGCCCATATCTGTTGACTGATCACTGTTTGCTGTGATGCCTTGCATCATGTGGTATGCCCATATCTGTTGGCTGATCACTGTTTGCTGTGATGCCTTGCATCATGTGGTATGCCCATATCTGTGGGCTGATCACTGTTTGCTGTGATGCCTTGCATCATGTGGTATGCCCATATCTGTTGGCTGATCACTGTTTGCTGTGATGCCTTGCATCATTGGGTATGCCCATATCTGTTGGCTGATCACTGTTTGCTGTGATGCCTTGCATCATGTGGTATGCCCATATCTGTTGGCTGATCACTGTTTACTGTGATGCCTTGCATCATTGGGTATGCCCATATCTGTTGGCTGATCACTGTTTGCTGTGATGCCTTGCATCATGTGGTATGCCCATATCTGTTGGCTGATCACTGTTTGCTGTGATGCCTTGCATCATGTGGTATGCCCATATCTGTGGCCTGATCACTGTTTGCTGTGATGCCTTGCATCATGTGGTATGCCCATATCTGTTGGCTGATCTCTGTTTGCTGTGATGCCTTGCATCATGTGGTATGCCCATATCTGTGGACTGATCACTGTTTGCTGTGATGCCTTGCATCATGTGGTATGCCCATATCTGTTGGCTGATCACTGTTTGCTGTGATGCCTTGCATCATGTGGTATGCCCATATCTGTTGGCTGATCACTGTTTGCTGTGATGCCTTGCATCATGTGGTATGCCCATATCTGTGGCTGATCACTGTTTGCTGTGATGCCTTGCATCATGTGGTATGC
Organism: Phymorhynchus buccinoides; assembly: GCA_017654935.2. Taxonomy (NCBI): domain Eukaryota; kingdom Metazoa; phylum Mollusca; class Gastropoda; order Neogastropoda; family Raphitomidae; genus Phymorhynchus; species Phymorhynchus buccinoides. The sequence goes on along the minus strand of CM065680.1, from coordinate 3,104,447 downwards.
CCATATCTGTTGGCTGATCACTGTTTACTGTGATGCCTTGCATCATGTGGTATGCCCATATCTGTTGGCTGATCACTGTTTACTGTGATGCCTTGCATCATGTGGTATGCCCATATCTGTGGGCTGATCACTGTTTGCTGTGATGCCTTGCATCATGTGGTATGCCCATATCTGTTGGCTGATCACTGTTTGCTGTGATGCCTTGCATCATTGGGTATGCCCATATCTGTTGGGCTGATCACTGTTTGCTGTGATGCCTTGCATCATGTGGTATGCCCATATCTGTTGACTGATCTCTGTTTGGTGTGATGCCTTGCATCATTGGGTATGCCCATATCTGTTGGCTGATCACTGTTTACTGTGATGCCTTGCATCATGTGGTATGCCCATATCTGTGGGCTGATCACTGTTTGCTGTGATGCCTTGCATCATGTGGTATGCCCATATCTGTGGGCTGATCACTGTTTGCTGTGATGCCTTGCATCATGTGGTATGCCCATATCTGTTGACTGATCTCTGTTTGGTGTGATGCCTTGCATCATTGGGTATGCCCATATCTGTTGGCTGATCACTGTTTGCTGTGATGCCTTGCATCATGTGGTATGCCCATATCTGTTGACTGATCACTGTTTGCTGTGATGCCTTGCATCATGTGGTATGCCCATATCTGTTGGCTGATCACTGTTTACTGTGATGCCTTGCATCATGTGGTATGCCCATATCTGTTGGCTGATCACTGTTTACTGTGATGCCTTGCATCATGTGGTATGCCCATATCTGTTGGCTGATCACTGTTTACTGTGATGCCTTGCATCATGTGGTATGCCCATATCTGTTGGCTGATCACTGTTTACTGTGATGCCTTGCATCATGTGGTATGCCCATATCTGTTGGCTGATCACTGTTTGCTGTGATGCCTTGCATCATGTGGTATGCCCATATCTGTTGGCTGATCACTGTTTGCTGTGATGCCTTGCATCATGTGGTATGCCCATATCTGTTGGCTGATCACTGTTTGCTGTGATGCCTTGCATCATGTGGTATGCCCATATCTGTTGGCTGATCACTGTTTACTGTGATGCCTTGCATCATGTGGTATGCCCATATCTGTTGGCTGATCACTGTTTGCTGTGATGCCTTGCATCATGTGGTATGCCCATATCTGTTGGCTGATCACTGTTTGCTGTGATGCCTTGCATCATGTGGTATGCCCATATCTGTTGGCTGATCACTGTTTGCTGTGATGCCTTGCATCATGTGGTATGCCCATATCTGTTGGCTGATCACTGTTTACTGTGATGCCTTGCATCATGTGGTATGCCCATATCTGTTGGCTGATCACTGTTTGCTGTGATGCCTTGCATCATGTGGTATGCCCATATCTGTGGGCTGATCACTGTTTGCTGTGATGCCTTGCATCATGTGGTATGCCCATATCTGTTGGCTGATCACTGTTTACTGTGATGCCTTGCATCATTGGGTATGCCCATATCTGTTGGCTGATCACTGTTTACTGTGATGCCTTGCATCATGTGGTATGCCCATATCTGTTGGCTGATCACTGTTTGCTGTGATGCCTTGCATCATTGGGTATGCCCATATCTGTTGGCTGATCACTGTTTGCTGTGATGCCTTGCATCATGTGGTATGCCCATATCTGTGGACTGATCACTGTTTGCTGTGATGCCTTGCATCATGTGGTATGCCCATATCTGTTGACTGATCACTGTTTGCTGTGATGCCTTGCATCATGTGGTATGCCCATATCTGTGGGCTGATCACTGTTTGCTGTGATGCCTTGCATCATGTGGTATGCCCATATCTGTTGGCTGATCACTGTTTACTGTGATGCCTTGCATCATGTGGTATGCCCATATCTGTGGACTGATCACTGTTTGCTGTGATGCCTTGCATCATGTGGTATGCCCATATCTGTTGGCTGATCACTGTTTACTGTGATGCCTTGCATCATGTGGTATGCCCATATCTGTTGACTGATCACTGTTTGCTGTGATGCCTTGCATCATGTGGTATGCCCATATCTGTTGGCTGATCACTGTTTACTGTGATGCCTTGCATCATGTGGTATGCCCATATCTGTTGGCTGATCACTGTTTACTGTGATGCCTTGCATCATGTGGTATGCCCATATCTGTTGACTGATCACTGTTTGCTGTGATGCCTTGCATCATGTGGTATGCCCATATCTGTGGGCTGATCACTGTTTACTGTGATGCCTTGCATCATGTGGTATGCCCATATCTGTTGGCTGATCACTGTTTGCTGTGATGCCTTGCATCATGTGGTATGCCCATATCTGTTGGCTGATCACTGTTTGCTGTGATGCCTTGCATCATGTGGTATGCCCATATCTGTTGGCTGATCACTGTTTACTGTGATGCCTTGCATCATGTGGTATGCCCATATCTGTTGACTGATCACTGTTTGCTGTGATGCCTTGCATCATGTGGTATGCCCATATCTGTTGACTGATCACTGTTTACTGTGATGCCTTGCATCATGTGGTATGCCCATATCTGTTGGCTGATCACTGTTTACTGTGATGCCTTGCATCATGTGGTATGCCCATATCTGTTGGCTGATCACTGTTTACTGTGATGCCTTGCATCATGTGGTATGCCCATATCTGTTGGCTGATCACTGTTTGCTGTGATGCCTTGCATCATGTGGTATGCCCATATCTGTGGGCTGATCACTGTTTACTGTGATGCCTTGCATCATGTGGTATGCCCATATCTGTTGGCTGATCTCTGTTTGCTGTGATGCCTTGCATCATGTGGTATGCCCATATCTGTGGGCTGATCACTGTTTACTGTGATGCCTTGCATCATGTGGTATGCCCATATCTGTTGGCTGATCACTGTTTACTGTGATGCCTTGCATCATGTGGTATGCCCATATCTGTTGACTGATCACTGTTTGCTGTGATGCCTTGCATCATGTGGTATGCCCATATCTGTTGACTGATCACTGTTTGCTGTGATGCCTTGCATCATGTGGTATGCCCATATCTGTTGGCTGATCACTGTTTACTGTGATGCCTTGCATCATGTGGTATGCCCATATCTGTTGGCTGATCACTGTTTGCTGTGATGCCTTGCATCATGTGGTATGCCCATATCTGTTGGCTGATCACTGTTTACTGTGATGCCTTGCATCATGTGGTATGCCCATATCTGTTGGCTGATCACTGTTTACTGTGATGCCTTGCATCATGTGGTATGCCCATATCTGTTGACTGATCACTGTTTGCTGTGATGCCTTGCATCATGTGGTATGCCCATATCTGTTGGCTGATCACTGTTTGCTGTGATGCCTTGCATCATGTGGTATGCCCATATCTGTTGGCTGATCACTGTTTACTGTGATGCCTTGCATCATGTGGTATGCCCATATCTGTTGGCTGATCACTGTTTGCTGTGATGCCTTGCATCATGTGGTATGCCCATATCTGTGGGCTGATCACTGTTTGCTGTGATGCCTTGCATCATGTGGTATGCCCATATCTGTTTACTGATCACTGTTTACTGTGATGCCTTGCATCATGTGGTATGCCCATATCTGTTGGCTGATCACTGTTTACTGTGATGCCTTGCATCATGTGGTATGCCCATATCTGTTGGCTGATCACTGTTTGCTGTGATGCCTTGCATCATGTGGTATGCCCATATCTGTTGGCTGATCACTGTTTACTGTGATGCCTTGCATCATGTGGTATGCCCATATCTGTTGGCTGATCACTGTTTGCTGTGATGCCTTGCATCATGTGGTATGCCCATATCTGTTGGCTGATCACTGTTTGCTGTGATGCCTTGCATCATGTGGTATGCCCATATCTGTTGGCTGATCACTGTTTACTGTGATGCCTTGCATCATGTGGTATGCCCATATCTGTGGCCTGATCACTGTTTGCTGTGATGCCTTGCATCATGTGGTATGCCCATATCTGTGGGCTGATCACTGTTTGCTGTGATGCCTTGCATCATGTGGTATGCCCATATCTGTTGGCTGATCACTGTTTGCTGTGATGCCTTGCATCATGTGGTATGCCCATATCTGTTGGCTGATCTCTGTTTGCTGTGATGCCTTGCATCATGTGGTATGCCCATATCTGTTGGCTGATCACTGTTTGCTGTGATGCCTTGCATCATGTGGTATGCCCATATCTGTTGGCTGATCACTGTTTGCTGTGATGCCTTGCATCATGTGGTATGCCCATATCTGTTGACTGATCACTGTTTGGTGTGATGCCTTGCATCATGTGGTATGCCCATATCTGTGGGCTGATCACTGTTTACTGTGATGCCTTGCATCATGTGGTATGCCCATATCTGTTGGCTGATCACTGTTTACTGTGATGCCTTGCATCATGTGGTATGCCCATATCTGTTGGCTGATCACTGTTTACTGTGATGCCTTGCATCATTGGGTATGCCCATATCTGTTGGCTGATCACTGTTTACTGTGATGCCTTGCATCATGTGGTATGCCCATATCTGTTGGCTGATCACTGTTTGCTGTGATGCCTTGCATCATGTGGTATGCCCATATCTGTTGGCTGATCACTGTTTACTGTGATGCCTTGCATCATTGGGTATGCCCATATCTGTTGGCTGATCACTGTTTGCTGTGATGCCTTGCATCATGTGGTATGCCCATATCTGTGGACTGATCACTGTTTGCTGTGATGCCTTGCATCATTGGGTATGCCCATATCTGTTGGCTGATCACTGTTTGCTGTGATGCCTTGCATCATGTGGTATGCCCATATCTGTTGGCTGATCACTGTTTGCTGTGATGCCTTGCATCATGTGGTATGCCCATATCTGTTGGCTGATCACTGTTTGCTGTGATGCCTTGCATCATGTGGTATGCCCATATCTGTGGGCTGATCACTGTTTGCTGTGATGCCTTGCATCATGTGGTATGCCCATATCTGTTGGCTGATCACTGTTTACTGTGATGCCTTGCATCATGTGGTATGCCCATATCTGTTGGCTGATCACTGTTTGCTGTGATGCCTTGCATCATGTGGTATGCCCATATCTGTTGGCTGATCACTGTTTACTGTGATGCCTTGCATCATGTGGTATGCCCATATCTGTTGACTGATCACTGTTTACTGTGATGCCTTGCATCATGTGGTATGCCCATATCTGTTGACTGATCACTGTTTACTGTGATGCCTTGCATCATGTGGTATGCCCATATCTGTTGGCTGATCACTGTTTACTGTGATGCCTTGCATCATGTGGTATGCCCATATCTGTTGGCTGATCACTGTTTGCTGTGATGCCTTGCATCATGTGGTATGCCCATATCTGTGGGCTGATCACTGTTTACTGTGATGCCTTGCATCATGTGGTATGCCCATATCTGTTGGCTGATCACTGTTTACTGTGATGCCTTGCATCATGTGGTATGCCCATATCTGTTGACTGATCACTGTTTGCTGTGATGCCTTGCATCATGTGGTATGCCCATATCTGTTGGCTGATCACTGTTTACTGTGATGCCTTGCATCATGTGGTATGCCCATATCTGTTGGCTGATCACTGTTTGCTGTGATGCCTTGCATCATGTGGTATGCCCATATCTGTGGGCTGATCACTGTTTACTGTGATGCCTTGCATCATGTGGTATGCCCATATCTGTTGGCTGATCACTGTTTACTGTGATGCCTTGCATCATGTGGTATGCCCATATCTGTTGGCTGATCACTGTTTACTGTGATGCCTTGCATCATGTGGTATGCCCATATCTGTTGGCTGATCACTGTTTGCTGTGATGCCTTGCATCATGTGGTATGCCCATATCTGTTGGCTGATCACTGTTTGCTGTGATGCCTTGCATCATGTGGTATGCCCATATCTGTTGGCTGATCTCTGTTTGCTGTGATGCCTTGCATCATGTGGTATGCCCATATCTGTTGGCTGATCACTGTTTACTGTGATGCCTTGCATCATGTGGTATGCCCATATCTGTTGGCTGATCACTGTTTACTGTGATGCCTTGCATCATGTGGTATGCCCATATCTGTTGACTGATCACTGTTTGCTGTGATGCCTTGCATCATGTGGTATGCCCATATCTGTTGACTGATCACTGTTTGCTGTGATGCCTTGCATCATGTGGTATGCCCATATCTGTTTACTGATCACTGTTTACTGTGATGCCTTGCATCATGTGGTATGCCCATATCTGTTGGCTGATCACTGTTTGCTGTGATGCCTTGCATCATGTGGTATGCCCATATCTGTTGGCTGATCACTGTTTACTGTGATGCCTTGCATCATGTGGTATGCCCATATCTGTTGGCTGATCACTGTTTACTGTGATGCCTTGCATCATGTGGTATGCCCATATCTGTTGGCTGATCACTGTTTACTGTGATGCCTTGCATCATGTGGTATGCCCATATCTGTGGGCTGATCACTGTTTACTGTGATGCCTTGCATCATGTGGTATGCCCATATCTGTTGGCTGATCTCTGTTTGCTGTGATGCCTTGCATCATGTGGTATGCCCATATCTGTTGGCTGATCACTGTTTGCTGTGATGCCTTGCATCATGTGGTATGCCCATATCTGTTGGCTGATCACTGTTTACTGTGATGCCTTGCATCATGTGGTATGCCCATATCTGTTGGCTGATCACTGTTTGCTGTGATGCCTTGCATCATGTGGTATGCCCATATCTGTTGGCTGATCACTGTTTGCTGTGATGCCTTGCATCATGTGGTATGCCCATATCTGTTGGCTGATCACTGTTTGCTGTGATGCCTTGCATCATGTGGTATGCCCATATCTGTTGGCTGATCTCTGTTTGCTGTGATGCCTTGCATCATGTGGTATGCCCATATCTGTTGGCTGATCACTGTTTGCTGTGATGCCTTGCATCATGTGGTATGCCCATATCTGTTGGCTGATCACTGTTTGCTGTGATGCCTTGCATCATGTGGTATGCCCATATCTGTTGGCTGATCTCTGTTTGGTGTGATGCCTTGCATCATGTGGTATGCCCATATCTGTTGACTGATCACTGTTTGCTGTGATGCCTTGCATCATGTGGTATGCCCATATCTGTGGGCTGATCACTGTTTGCTGTGATGCCTTGCATCATGTGGTATGCCCATATCTGTGGGCTGATCACTGTTTGCTGTGATGCCTTGCATCATGTGGTATGCCCATATCTGTTGGCTGATCACTGTTTGCTGTGATGCCTTGCATCATGTGGTATGCCCATATCTGTTGGTTGATCACTGTTTACTGTGATGCCTTGCATCATGTGGTATGCCCATATCTGTTGGTTGATCACTGTTTACTGTGATGCCTTGCATCATGTGGTATGCCCATATCTGTGGGCTGATCACTGTTTGTATTATCACTGACTGTCTTACCTACTGTGATGCCTTGCATCATTGGGTATGCCCATATCTGTTGGCTGATCACTGTTTGCTGTGATGCCTTGCATCATGTGGTATGCCCATGTCTGTGGGTTGATCACTGTTTGGTGTGATGCCTTGCATCATGTGGTATGCCCATATCTATTGGCTGATCTCTGTTTGGTCTTAATCTTGTTTTCCAAGGACATATTAGAAGAATAGGCTTGGCCTAAAATCTTAATCCTTGAGTAGTAAAGTTTTTCAGTTTCAGTTTTAGTTTCCCTCCCTCTTTCTCAAAGTCTCTCTGTCTGTCTGTCTGTCTGTCTCTCTCTCTGCTTCTTGTAAATCTCTATCTCTCTCTCTCTCTCTCTCTCTCTCTCTCTCTCTCTCTCTCTCTCTCTCTTTGTTTCTCTCTCTCTGTCTCTCTCTCTCTCTCTCTCTCTCTCTCTCTCTCCTCTCCCTCAATAAAACATTCGTATTCTCTCTCGTATTCTCTCTCTCTCTCTCTCTTTCGCATGTATGCATTCTTTGTAGTTATCACCCTTCCTTTACATATTTTTGAATGACAATTTGCTCAATGCTAACCCTCTATGGTACAGTGCTGTGTATGTTGATTCAAGTTGAGTTACCGCTATTGTTTGTGTTGAGTCACTAATGCTTTTTCACATTACCTACCTTTACAAAATTGAGTGTCTATGCATAGTATTACCTTGTATTTCTAATCAGATGCTTGATTTTGACCGTTTGGTTGATATAATTATTGACCACTCTGTTGATGGTTTATCTGGTACATTTGTTGATTAATGGTGGTTTGTTGAATTAGTTTGGTGCATTTATTAATTATCGGTGGCTGATTGATGTGGGACTGCTTACTTGATTATT
>CM065680.1:3081161-3091161 GCA_017654935.2 Phymorhynchus buccinoides | reverse complement strand
TTTTTTCGTGCAATACTTATAATATGTGAATATACTGATTTGCCACGCTTTCTTAAAGAGATACATGTATAATTAATTATTCATTATTTGTAATATTTGTGATACAGTGATCTTAACTTGAATGCTTCTAATGTAATCCCATTTTAAAGAGATGCATACGGTAATTTATTCATGATGTGCAGCGAGATTCTGTGATATGGTGGTCTGGGTTGATAATTGTAGTCTTGGTTTGAATGCTCATAATCTGATCCCATGTATCTTAATGTTACTATCTTAATATTAGGCCTATGTTATTATGCTTCTGTTGATTGTGTTGTTGATTGTTTTAAATGTTCCTAATTTAATCCCATGTGTCGTAATGTTATCGTGCTTTCTGCGATTGTTTTGTGATATGTTTTTAAAATGAGTTGATGTTGCACCTGAATGTAATTTCTCTGTTGAAATAATAAAGTATACTTGACTTGACTTGACAGCGCTTGCACACACATACGTACACACTCGCAAATCTCTTGTTTCAAATCTGTCTGAATGGCCTATATTAGTTGAACTGTAATAAATGGAGTCGATGGCCACTAGAACTAAGAAGAAAGTATTAGTGATGCCACTACTTCAAGCATACAGCAAAGTTAAATAGACCAAAATATGACATCCACACAGACACAGACAGACAGACACACACACACACGCACGCGCACGCACACACACACACACACACACACATACACACACACACACACACAGACACACACACACACACACACACACACACACACACAGACACACACACACACACACACACGCGCGCGCGCGCGCGCGCGCACGCGCACGCACACGCACGCACACACACACACACACACACACACACACACACACACACACACACACACACACACACACACACACACACACACACACACACACACACACACACACACACAGTGTGACTGTGTGACATTTGCACCGTGTGTGGTCTTTAGTGGTGCCCTTTGCGTACAGTCCCCATCTTTGTTTCTTTCCAATACGATCACAACAGAGGCTTTTTATGCAGCTGCCATCTAAAAACAGAAAGATGTGCTTGCCCCCCCTCCCCTTTTACTCAGCCTCTCCCCCCACCCCTTTCTTTCCCTCCCCCTCCCCACCCCACTTTTTTTTTATCCCTCTCTGTCCGTGGTATCCTAGCGAGTTGTATGAAGAGATGGACTCTTTTCCCTGAAAGATGTGTTCCTGCATACCCGCTGTGTCATCACTGCACCGTTGCATTCTTCGTTCCGCGTTTTGTTTTTGATCTTATGAGATTGTTTTACAGTTATTGTTTCAGTGGAACAGTTCTTTTTTAATCTTGGACATTCTAAGTATGTACAGGAGAATAGAGTGAAGAAGCTGTGTTCGTAGCTGGGAACACTCGTATTTGGTCAAAGCCTCTAAACAGCGGCTGGAATGTACGTAATTTAAACAAATCTCTCTCTCTCTCTCTCTCTCTCTCTCTCTCTCTCTCTCTCTCTCTCTCTCTCTCTCTCTCTCTCTCTCTCTCTCTCTCTCTCTCTCTCTCTCCTCTCTCTCTCTCTCTCTCTCAGTCTCTCTCTCTCTCTCTCTCTCTCTCTCTCTCTCTCTCTCTCTCTCTCCCTCTCTCTCTCTCTCTCTCTCTCTCTCTCTCTCTCTCTCTCTCTCTCTCTCTCTCTCTCTCTCTCTCTCTCTCTCTCTCTCTCTCTCTCTCTCTCTCTCTCTCTCTCTCTCTCTCTCTCTCTCTCTCTCCGTAAATAGAAGTGATGATGACATGACTTGTTTTACTGCACAGACTAATCCTGTACCGTTTAATTAGGCCCAGCAGTTAATCCACATCGGTCGATGACATAACTACAGTTACATCTGCCGCACCAAGCAAAGAACGCAAGTGATATAAAATTAGGTTCTAGTATGCACATGTAGGTGTGAGACACATACAAACATTATATATAAATATGTATATGTAGAGTAAACAGCAAGCCCTCCAGCTGACCTTTGAACATGACTGGGCTAACATTCACTAAAGGACAGAAACACTGCCTACGATGCGATCAGAATGTGACATTTGTGAGGGACGATTCTGGTGAAATTCTACTGTTTAAGTAAATCTGATGAAACCCTACCAGTGTTGTTCACTATGTATGTAGCCCCCCGTACACGACGAGTCTGGTCAAACATCTGTGTTTCAGCATCAGACAGTTGAGGGCAGTCGTGTGTTGGGGTGTACCTGGGCAAAGTGAACGTAAACAGTAGAATTGGATTTAGGCGGAAGTATTTCACGTGACTCATGACTCACAGACATCGTCACACTCGGATCGCATCGTATGAAGTGTGTCTGTCCCTTTAGCCAGAACTGGAGAAACTTGTAATGTTCAAACACCAAACATGCATGCAGGCCAGGGCCGGTATTCACATCGAGATAGTACGAGACGTATCATCGTGATATCGTAGAGGTCCTTCTAAAGTCCTATTGAATCCCACTACTTTAGAAGGACTTAGCATCATTATATCGTAGAGGTCCTTCTAAAGTCCTATTGAATCCTACTACTTTAGAAGGACTTAGCATCATGATATCTTAGAGGTCCTTCTAAAGTCTTATTGAATCCTACTACTTTAGAAGGACTTAGCATCATGATATCTTAGAGGTCCTTCTAAAGTCCTATTGAATCCCACTACTTTAGAAGGACTTAGCATCATGATATCTTAGAGGTCCTTCTAAAGTCCTATTGAATCCCACTACTTTAGGACTTCTAAGATATTATGATGATAAGTTTCATATTGTCTCAATGTGAATACCGGCCCTGATCAACATTTTAGCACCACATATTTTCATGGACTGGAAGTATAAACGTCTCAAATGTCATCGGTGTTTCAATAATTCTTCAGTGTTTTGTCTTTTATTCGATTTGACATATATCTCAGGATTGTCTTTTACGCGGATATATGCTGATGAAATAATTACCTACATTATATTTTGTGAAAGAATGAGCACAACTAAGCCTTCCGTTGCCAAACTCCAGCAAAGATTTAAGCCATTTTACAAAATAACGTCAGCAATGGTTTTAGATCAACGCACGTGTCCACACTTTTGACAGAAGACCTATTATTGTTGTGAGTTAAGCAATAACCCTATAACCAAGATGACATCTGTACTGTTTTCAACTTTGGGGTTCAGGTATTAGTTTCTGACATCATAATGATTAAAGATATGACAGAGAACACGATTCGTATCAATGATAGTGGCTTCCACTGTTCATCGTCAATTCAGCCCACAACGCAGTGAACTGTTTATCCACTTTATAAATATAACCCCTCTTTCTTTTCTCCACCCTCTGCTCGCATCAGTCGGTTTGTTTTACCATGACGCAGTAGTCTTACTGTATTGCGCCTAGTCATTTCTGGTTTAGTGTAGTTCCTGTTTCTCATTGCAATACAGGTTCATAAAGGTTTGCTTCTCATCCCTAGCTGGTGCATTTGTACCATAGTGATCGAGTGCTTCGGCTGTTGGGATGATCTCTGGAGTCTTTAAGCCAGGGCACGACAACAACAACAACAACAACAAGTGAGTCGCCGAGCGGCGGGAAGTTCCCGAGCTCTTTACGCCCCCTCCCCTCCCCATCACATCTTATCCCCCACCCTGTTGCGTTATTTGGGTGATATTGAACTATATGCACACTTTATTGACTGTAGTGTTTCTTCTATGGCTTCAGTCTCAAAGTCAAAGATCAAGGTCAAGTTTTAAAAAAAAGCTTCCAATATCACCACTGCATTCCTTAAGTCATGCTGATCAAGCATATAAGATGATGTGGGTGTATGGTGTTGAACTATAGCCACTGCTTCAAGAGATTAGTTCAAAAGTCAAGGTCAAGGTCATGCATCTAAACGATACTCCGCACCACACATGACCTTGACCCTGTCTACCAGGCTGCCGAATTTGGAGTCTATAACTGCACAAATGTGAAATATATAGCTACAACACCGATTTCACGCCTCCAAGCCTATGGCATTAACCTTGACCTTGACTTTGATTAATACTCAAAATCAGACTTGCAATAAACTAGCGAACCTGCATATGAAGTTTCAACATTGTAAGTTCAACCGTGTGAAAAATATGTCCACAAGAAGAAATTTCGATTTTCAATGTCAAGCCTCAAGGTAAAGGTTAGCATGGTTATATTTTTTATGGAACCATCCCTGCGCAGTGATGCACCACCATGCAATATTTGATTAATACTCAAAATCAGACTTGCAATAAACTAGCGAACCTGCATATGAAGTTTCAACATTGTAAGTTCAACCGTGTGAAAAATATGTCCACAAGAAGAAATTTCGATTTTCAATGTCAAGCCTCAAGGTAAAGGTCAGCATGGTTATATTTTTTATGGAACCATCCCTGCGCAGTGATGCACCACCATGCAATATTTGATTAATACTCAAAATCAGACTTGCAATAAACTAGCGAACCTGCATATGAAGTTTCAACATTGTAAGTTCAACCGTGTGAAAAATATGTCCACAAGAAGAAATTTCGATTTTCAATGTCAAGCCTCAAGGTAAAGGTCAGCATGGTTATATTTTTTATGGAACCATCCCTGCGCAGTGATGCACCACCATGCAATATTTGATTAATACTCAAAATCAGACTTGCAATAAACTAGCGAACCTGCATATGAAGTTTCAACATTGTAAGTTCAACCGTATGAAAAATATGTCCACAAGAAGAAATTTCGATTTTCAATGTCAAGCCTCAAGGTAAAGGTCAGCATGGTTATATTTTTTATGGAACCATCCCTGCGCAGTGATGCACCACCATGCAATATTTGAAGCGATTCTGTTCACTGGTTCATTAGATACAGTTCAGAAATAAAATATACGGCCCAAAGAAGGAAATTTCGATTTTCAAGGTCAAACTTCAAGGTCAAGGTCCGCAGAATCATGGATATCGAAATGAACCTTCCTTTTGAAGATACATGCCCCTCTACCAAATTTGATTAAAGTCCTTCTAGTAGTTGTTTTGAGAAAATCGACTTATAGACAGACAGACAGACAGACACAGACAGACACAGACAGACACACACACACACACACACACACACACACACACACACACACACACACACACACACACACACACACACACACACACACACACACACACACACACACACACACACAGAGACACGGCCTCGATCACAATAGTTCCCACTCGGGGACTAATAAAGATTGCTTCAAACCTATGACATACGCGAGTGAGACTTAGGCCGGGTTCACATTAGACGCGTAAGTTCCGTACGAAAAAAGCCCTAAATAAGTGGAAGAAAGAAGGATGAAAGTTTACGCAGATAGGGGAAATTCGGACACGTGCGCAAATCTCTTCCCTTCTTTGTTTCACTTATTTATGGATTGCGCACGGGTTTCCGTATGGAATATCCGCTTATGTGTGTACACGGCCTTAGTTCTCTTCTATGGTGATCTAAGAGGTTTGGTGCGCGCGTGTGTGTGTGTGTGTGTGTGTGTGTGTGTGTGTGTGTGTGTGTGTGTGTGTGTGTGTGTGTGTGTGTGTGTGTGTGTGTGTGTGCGTGCGTGCGTGCGTGCGTGCGTGTGTGTGCGTTCCTCTGTGTGTGCGTGTGTGTGTGTGTGCGCGCGTGCGTGCACGTGCGCGCGTGTGTGTGTGTGCGTGCGCGCTCTCTCTCTCTCTCTTGGCTGCTTGGTTTATGTTCCAACTGTACCGTAGTGTTAACGTCTAGAGGTTTTGTTGTTGTTGTTGTTGTGGTTGTTGTTGTTGTTGTTGTTGTTGTTGTTGGAAACTGTATTAACACAAGATAGGAGCCAAAGACTACTGAATGTCTGAGAGATGTATGATGATTGTTATTCTAATTAAATGCTAAATTATGCAACACTTTCCTTTCAGAGAAAGGTCTATGCCTCGTAACCCATGTCATTTTCATTTTCGTCCATTGTGTCACAACAACAACAACACAGTACATCACTTCAGTTACAGATTTATGTTGAAGTCACTTCGTACTGACTGAGCCAATGTCTTTGTCTGAAGAAGAACCGCCTTCATAACCTGTCAGTGACTATTCAGCCATTGTGCCCAGTGTGTGTGAGGAGAAGAACAGGACGGTACAGCCATATGAACGAACTGTCAGTGACTATTCACAGCCATTGTGCCCAGTGTGTGTGAGGAGAAAAACAGGACGGTACAGCCATATGAACGAACTGTCAGTGACTATTCACAGCCATTGTGCCCAGTGTGTGTGAGGAGAAGAACAGGACGGTACAGCCATATGAACGAACTGTCAGTGACTATTCAGCCATTGTGCCCAGTGTGTGTGAGGAGAAGAACAGGACGGTACAGCCATATGAACGAACTGTCAGTGACTATTCAGCCATTGTGCCCAGTGTGTGTGAGGAGAAGAACAGGACGGTACAGCCATATGAACGAACTGTCAGTGACTATTCAGCCATTGTGCCCAGTGTGTGTGAGGAGAAGAACAGGACGGTACAGCCATATGAACGAACTGTCAGTGACTATTCACAGCCATTGTGCCCAGTGTGTGTGAGGAGAAAAACAGGACGGTACAGCCATATGAACGAACTGTCAGTGACTATTCACAGCCATTGTGCCCAGTGATGACTATAGATGATGATGTTAGGATGGATGATTATGCAGAGGAAGAAAACAAGGAGGAGGAGGAGGAGGAGGAGGAACAGGAGAACAAGAAGACTTACACAAACAACAAGAAGAAACTCCAATGGCAATGACAACGACAATAATGATGATAATGCCAATGACAACGACAATAATGATGATAATGACAACGACAATAATGATGATAATGACAATGACAACGACAATAATGATGATAATGGCAATGACAACGACAATAGTGATGATAATGGCAATGACAACGACAATAATGATGATAATGGCAATGACAACGACAATAATGATGATAATGGCAATGACAACGACAATAATGATGATAATGGCAATGACAACGACAATAATGATGATAATGGCAATGACAACGACAATAATGATGATAATGGCAATGACAACGACAATAATGATGATAATGGCAATGACAACGACAATAATGATGATAATGGTAATGACAACGACAATAATGATGATAATGGCAATGACAGCGACAATAATAATTGAAAAAGTATCGGCCAGTCTCCAACCTCCCTTTTATTTCTAAGATCCTTGAAAAAGTTGTTCTCACACAACTCCAAAAACACCTCTCTGAGAATAATCTGTTAGAAATCCGCCAGTCAGCTTACAGAGCAAACCATAGCACAGAAACAACCCTTCTCTCTGTCACTGACAATCTCCTCACTAACCAGGATGACAGACTAGTGTCAATAACAGCCTTTCTAGACCTAACAGCTGCGTTCGACACTCTTGATCATGAAATACTGATACAGCGTCTCTCTGCAGTCTATGGCATTGGCTCAACTGCTCTCGAGTGGTTCAGATCCTATCTGTCAAACCGCAAACATTCTGTCTCTGTTGCTGGCAATACTTCAAAGCTTGCTGATCTTTCATGTGGTGTGCCTCAGGGGTCTGTCTTAGGCCCCATTCTTTTCACCCTCTACACTCAGCCACTTTCTTCTATCATCGAGGACCACAACCTGGTGTTTGAAAAATCTGCAGACGATACCGAAATACAGACAGGTGCTCCTCCTACAGACTTTCCTCTTATCTCTCAGAACATAACTTCTTGCATTGCTGATGTAAAAACCTGGATGAGTGAAAACAATGTAAAACTCAATGAAGATAAAACAGAACTCTTGGCTACTGCTGACTCTCTCCGATTAAAACGAGTAAAGAAAGAACCACTGTTCCTAGGCTCTAGTTCTGTCTCATTTAAGACCTCTGTCAAGTATCTCGGTGTTCGTCTTGATGAAACTCTGTCCATGGACTCTCAAATATCTGCTCTCTGTCGTACTTCCAACTTTCACTTGCGGCGGATTGCAGCAATCAGACCATATCTCTCAGAAGAAAGCACAGCACACCTTGTTCGCTCACTGATTCTCTCTAGATTAGACTACTGTAATAGCATTCTTGCTGGTCTTCCTTCTTCATCTGTCTCTAGAATACAAAAAGTGCAAAACAATGCTGCTAGGCTCGTACTGCGAAAGAAAAAACGCGACCACATTACGCCTCTTCTCAAACAGCTACACTGGCTTCCTATCGCAGCACGTATTGAGTACAATATGGCCACCCTAGCTTTCAAATTTCACGACGATTCTCTCCCTGCTTATCTTTCAAGTACGCTCTTGCCATATGTACCCTCTCGGTCTCTTCGCTCTAGCAGTCAAAACTTCCTAAAGATCCCAAACTACGATCTAAAATCAGCTGGGCAGAGAGCCTTTCGCTTCCAGTGCGCAAAGGTGTGGAATAGCCTGCCCGACAGTCTTCGCAACAGCCCATCTATCCCCACTTTCAAGAAGAACTGAAAACCTATCTCTTCAGAAAATCCTACTGCACTTCTTTTGTTGAGTGATTCTCCTTTCTTCTCATTCTCCCCTCATTCTCCCCTCTAATGAAGGCCGACGTGTTGGAGCGAAATAGGGAGATGGTGCCTTGGCCTTGATGCGTACACTATGTTTGAGATAGAGAACTCCAAGGTGTGTGTGTGTGTGTGTGTGTGTGTGTGTGTGTGTGTGTGTGTGTGTGTGTGTGTGTGTGTGTGTGTGTGTGTGTGTGTGTGTGTGTGTGTGTGTGTGTGTGTGTGTGTGTGTGTGTGTGTGTGTGTGTGTGTGTGTGTGTGTGTGTGTGTGTGTGCGTGTGCGTGTGCGTGTGCGTGTGCGTGCGTGCGCGTGTGTGCGTGTGCGTGCGTGCGCGTGTGTGTGCATGCGCGTGTATGTCTCTCTGTGTGTGTGCTTGCGTGCGTGCGTGCGTGTGTGCATGCGCATGCGTGTGTGTTGTGTGTGTGAATCCCCCCCTCCCCTCTCCATTTCTTACTTTATTATTGACTTATGTCATTTTGTTGACTGGAGCGGATTAGTGGGTGGGGTGGGGATTTGATTTTGATTTGATTTTGGGTTTAATTTTTTATGTGTGCATGGGCATACGCGAGTGTGTGTCGTTTCTCTTCATTTACATTCATTTTCAATTATTTTTTAACGACGTCAATATGTTGGCCTTAAGCTGGCGAGTGCGTGTGTTTTCATTTTTACTTCCGTTTGCATCTGTTATTATCTCTTATTGTGCATGTGTATATTTATATGTATCTTATATGATCTGTATGTCCTGGTATTCTATTGTGTATTTAAATAATAGTATTACGTGCCTGTATTATCATGTTCATGTGTGTTTTGTATATGCGTTGTATCTGTTGCTGTTGTCAGGATACTGCGCCATATAAATGTTATTAATTATTATTATTATTAATGATGATAATGGCAATGACAACGACAATAATGATGATAATGGCAATGACAATGATAATAATGATGATAATGGCAATGACAACGACAATAATGATGATAATAACAATGACAACTACTGTATAATCCGCTGATAAGGAAGTGGAGGGGACACATTTGTTTTTTGCTCCTTATAACCGAAGTTCCTTATATCCGACCATTGGTTATAAGGAAGCTAATTTTATTTACTTACTTATAACCGATGTTGAGCAAAAGAAGGAATAATATTATATGAATTGCAGAAAAACAAAAACACATGCACATTCCTTTGATGTTTTAATCAACAATAAATAAATAAG
Organism: Phymorhynchus buccinoides; assembly: GCA_017654935.2. Taxonomy (NCBI): domain Eukaryota; kingdom Metazoa; phylum Mollusca; class Gastropoda; order Neogastropoda; family Raphitomidae; genus Phymorhynchus; species Phymorhynchus buccinoides. The sequence goes on along the minus strand of CM065680.1, from coordinate 3,081,415 downwards.
TAAAGGAGAATATTTGGTGATTACTGTAAACTTGCTGAACAAATACAATTATGTCCAATAAAGGAAACCTGCACACATCTTAAAATTAAAAACCAGCCTTTGTTGCTTCCATCTGGTTTGTTCTGATTAAAACAAAGGGGGGGGGGGGGGGGAAGCAATGCAGACATGAAGTTAGAAGTAAAACAGCACTAAGGTAAAGAAAGAAATATGGCACTGAAGAAAAGTGCATAAAACAAACCCAAACCCCAAAATAT
>CM065680.1:3073661-3076161 GCA_017654935.2 Phymorhynchus buccinoides | reverse complement strand
GTCTTTCAATCTCATTTTCGTATTCATCTATCCTGTTATTTTGTGGCGTGGTTTTGCGAACACACAAACACATACTCTCACTCTCTCTCTCTCTCTCTCTCTCTCTCTCTCTCTCTCTCTCTCTCTCTCTCTCTCTCTCTCTCTCTCTCTCTCTCTCTCTACTCTCTTTACTCTCTCTCTCTCTCTCTCTCTCTCTCTCTCTCTCTCTCTCTCTCTCTCTCTCTCTCTTCTCTCTCTCTCTCTCTCTCTCTCTCTCTCTCTCTCTGATTAGCGATTACCCATCTTTGGTCCCTATAGTTAGTGAAGTCGAGGCAGTGACCTGATGATTTGACCTCAAGGGACAGCACTCTACAATTACGTGGCAGCACGGGTCAGGACGTACAGGCAACCAACCCAAATATTGACCGTCTTCAAGGCACACGGGTCTTCTGGTTCCTGAAACTGGACCAACAACTCGGCTGAAAGGCCACTCACACACCGTCTTCAAGGCACACGGGTCTTCTGGTTCCTGAAACTGGACCAACAACTCGGCTGAAAGGCCACTCACACACCGTCTTCAAGGCACACGGGTCTGCTGGTTCCTGAAGCTGGACCAACAACTCGGCTGAAAGGCCACTCACACACCGTCTTCAAGGCACACGGGTCTGCTGGTTCCTGAAACTGGACCAACACCTCGGCTGAAAGGCCACTCACACACCGTCTTCAAGGCACACGGGTCTTCTGGTTCCTGAAACTGGACCAACAACTCGGCTGAAAGGCCACTCACACACCGTCTTCAAGGCACACGGGTCTGCTGGTTCCTGAAACTGGACCAACAACTCGGCTGAAAGGCCACTCACACACCGTCTTCAAGGCACACGGGTCTGCTGGTTCCTGAAGCTGGACCAACAACTCGGCTGAAAGGCCACTCACACACCGTCTTCAAGGCACACGGGTCTGCTGGTTCCTGAAACTGGACCAACAACTCGGCTGAAAGGCCACTCACACACCGTCTTCAAACCACCCGGGTCTGCTGGTTCCTAAAACTGGACCAACACCTCGGCTGAAAGGCCACTCACACACCGTCTTCAAGGCACACGGGTCTGCTGGTTCCTGAAACTGGACCAACAACTCGGCTGAAAGGCCACTCACACACCGTCTTCAAGCCACCCGGGTCTGCTGGTTCCTAAAGCTGGATCAACACCTCGGCTGAAAGGCCACGCATACACCGTCTTCAAGGCACACGGGTCTGCTGGAGTTGGTTCCTAAAACTGGACCAACACCTCGGCTGAAAGGCCACTCACACACCGTCTTCAAACCACACGGGTCTGCTGGTTCCTGAAACTGGACCAACAACTCGGCTGAAAGGCCACTCACACACCGTCTTCAAACCACACGGGTCTGCTGGTTCCTGAAACTGGACCAACACCTCGGTTGAAAGGCCACTCACACACCGTCTTCAAACCACACGGGTCTGCTGGTTCCTGAAACTGGACCAACAACGCGGCTGAAAGGCCACTCACACACCGTCTTCAAGCCACCCGGGTCTTCTGGAGTTGGTTCCTGAAACTGGACCAACAACGCGGCTGAAGACTCACACATCTAACTCTGTCCACCGTCAGTCTACGACTGTCCAGGACAGAAGGTGGCACAGTGGTTAACACGTTCGCCTGCCAAATTCCACGCGTGACTGCAGCGTGAGTGACCCGGGTTCGAATCCCGGCCTCTCCCTTTCTTTCTAGTTCGACAGGAAAATCGAACTGAACGTCGAGCCATTCGGGTGGGGACTTAAAGCTAGTCTGACCCGTGCGCTTTACGCACGTAAAAATCCCACGGCAGTTGAAAGTCAGTAAGAGCAGGGAGGAAGTCTGCCCCCACCCCCCAAACAAAATGGGTAGGCGCTGCGTTTGCGGCGATGTGCTCTCCGGGGGAGAACATCCCGAATGTCACAGAGATAAGTCTGACTACAATATACAACATACCAACTGTGATATCTGTGAGGCGTGACTGTCATGAAATACTACTGTCTGAATGAATCTGCTGAAATACCAACTGTGATATCTGTGACAAGTCTGGACTGTAAGGTGGATGTGGAAGAACTTGGACAGATTGCTCTTCTAGATAGGTCATGGTGACTTTGGCTTTGTGAGCACTGGCATTGTCATGCAGGAGCATTGTTTTGCTGGTACCAACGGTTGGGCGCTGCTCACAGACAGACCCAGCCACTTTTGGCAAAACTGTTCCAACATAATAGCTGGCAGTGAGTGTGCATTTCTCTGGAAGTATGTCGACTGTAATACTACTGTCTGAATGAATCTGCTGAAATCCTACTTGCATCGTTCATTATAATGTGTAATCCCCCGTACACGAATCTGACGAAATAGCAATAGGTGTGTACATGCGCAGCACACGTGTGTTTATCTAGGTGTGTACATGCGCAGCACACGTGTGTTTATCTAGGTGTGTACATGCGCAGCACACGTGTGTTTATCTAGGTGTGTACATGCGCAGCACACGTGTG
>CM065680.1:3066161-3071161 GCA_017654935.2 Phymorhynchus buccinoides | reverse complement strand
TTCCTCTTCCTAGTATCACCCTTTATAAATCAAGCTTTGTCTACTCTGGAAGCTGGCTGTGGAATAGACTTCCTATGTCCTTGAAACATGAATCAAATTTTAAGAGATTTAAACAAATATTTTACGATTTTCTGATGAATAACTCTAATACCTCAATATTGTCCCCTGAAATGTTTTGAAAAAGTTTAAAACTTTATCAATTATTTTGCTTTAAAATATACCATGTTTGCACACATGTGCTACTATATAATTATATTTTATGTCAATTGTGGCTAGATATTTGACATAATTTGTGTGTGCATAACTGTATGAAGGAATATATTTACATACAATATGCATATCTCTCCAACATTCTCGTATACCTTTTTTTTTATAACTTATTTTTTATATTTATGACACTTTTGATATTGTTCTATTTTATATGTGAAATGCAATGAGATTCTCTCTCTCTCTCTCTCTCTCTCTCTCTCTCTCTCTCTCTCTCTCTCTCTCTCTCTCTCTCTCTCTCTCTCTCTCTCTCTCTCTCTCTCTCTCTCTCTCTCTCTCTCTCTCTCTCTCTCTCTCTTTAATTGTTCCGAGTTTATTTTTATCTTCATGTTTATATGCTTATGATACCTTGTGTATAGAGGGGTGGTGGGAGGTGGTGTGTGTGTGTGTGTGTGTGTGTGTGTGTGTGTGTGTGTGTGTGTGTGTGTGTGTGTGTGTGTGTGTGTGTGTGTGTGTGTGTGTGTGTGTGTGTGTGTGTGTGTGTGTGCCTAAAAGAAGGATGGGGCAGACAATTGTTTAGTTTAAGATTGTATTTTCTCCACTCATTTGTTTTCTTTTGGTTGTTCTTTGTATTTATGTTTGATTTCTTTTCTTCAGTTTCTATTTTTTTGGCATGAGGACTGGACGAAAAAAAAGCAATGTTGCTTAATCTATTATCCTCAATAAAGAAAACTTATCATTCATCTCTCTTCTCTCTCTTCTCTCTCTCTCTCTCTCTCTCTCTCTCTCTCTCTCTCTCTCTCTCTCTCTCTCTCTCTCTCTCTCTCTCTCTCTCTCTCTCTCTCTCTCTCTCTCTCTCTCTCTCTCTCTCTCTCTCTCTCTCTCTCTCTCTCTCTCTCTCTCTCCTCATCTATCTCTCTCTCGTCTCTCTCTCTCTCTCTCCTCTCTCTCCTCTCTCTCTCTCTCTCTCTCTCTCACCACACACAGAAGGCAGGCCCACGGGCTAAGGCAGTGACAGTGCACAGAGGGGAAGATGGGTGGCTCTCTCTCTCGCTCTCTCTCTCTCTCTCTCTCTCTCTCTCTCTCTCTCTCTCTCTCTCTCTCTCTCTCTCTCTCTCTCTCTCTCTCTCTTAGCAAATAAATTTGGTTAATTCTATTAAACGATCTGCAAAGAGAACATACTTTAAAAATCTTATATCTACTAAATCTGATAGTAAATCAATTTGGAAAGCAATAAATCAATTAACCAATAAAAATGTAAAGACTAAGAACCCATCTGTTAAATTATCGGCAGAAGACATGAATAAACATTTTTGTGACATGGCCACCACAATAATAACATCAAATAGAACTTCAGAAAAAAATCTAATTATTCTGCAGAAATTCTGTTATACTAAAACAGTTAAAGAGTGTACTGATATTCCGCTATTGAGTGTACACGAGGTTTTCAACACTCTTACCCACTTGAAACAGACAAACACGCGAGGCATTGATGGAATTGATGCTAAGATACTGAAGTTATCTGCCCATGTAATTGCTGAAACACTCACATATGTCTACAACCTATGTATTTCAAAAAATCGTATTCCCAAAGCTTTTAAAGTAGCCAAAATAATACCAATCCACAAGTCAGGTGATTGCGAAGATCCTTCCAATTACAGGCCCATTTCTATTTTATCTACCCTATCTAAGCCTTTGGAAATGCACATAAATAAACATATTCTGAATCATTTCAATTCCTTTGACTTATTTCATCAAAACCAATCAGGGTTTAGAGCTAACCATTCGTGCCACACCGCTTTAACCAACCTGGTAGATCAGTGGCTTATTAATATTAACAACGATGAAATTACAGGTGTTCTTGCTGTTGATTTCATGAAAGCCTTTGATGTTGTTGATCGTAGCCTCTTGCTAAAAAAACTAAAAATGTATGGTATTACTAATAACACCTTAGAATTCCTATCGTCCTTTTTATCAGATCGAAAGCAAAGAGTCTTTCTAAATGAATCTGAATCCTGTATAATGCCTGTTGATTTTGGTGTTCCCCAAGGTTCAGTCCTTGGCCCCATCTTATTTTCAATATACATTAATGATCTGCCTCTTTTTCTTACAACTCCCACTGAAATGTTTGCAGATGATACGACTATACATACTAGTGATAGTAAAGTAGATAAGGTTTTTACTTGTTTACAGGACAATGTTGACAAACTAATTGAATGGTCTGAAATTAACCATATGAAACTACATCCAAAAAAATCTAAATACTTACTTATCATTACTAGACAAAAACGTCAAAATCTCTGCCTTGGTTCTTATTCGCTCTATATCAATGGTGAAATCATGGAAGAAGTTGACCATCACAAGATACTCGGAGTTATTGTTGATAACAATCTCTCGTGGTCCTACCAAATATCTATGCTTTGCAAGCAAATATCTAAAAAAGTCTATCAGCTTTCCAGAATTAAACATTTTCTTGATTTCGACAGCCGTAAATTGTTTTTCAATTCTTATATCCAATCACATATTAACTATGCTTCTACACTATGGGATTCAGCTAGTGGAAAGAATCTAAAACCTTTATTTAGTTTGTACAGGCGTGGTCTTAAGTTGATCCTTCTGAAATCCTCGTCCATTACTCATACAGACTATCAGCACCTAGGAATACTGCCTCTACAATGGAAACTTGAATATAACAAAGCCATTTTCATGTTTAAAATAATGTCTGATCGCGCTCCTCCTGCTTTAAAACAAAAATTTGATTTAAACCTCGTCCGCAATGTTCTTAAAAATCAAAGTACCTCTTCCAAGAGTTGATCTCTTCAAGACTAGTCTGTTGTATTCGGGCGGTTGTTTGTGGAATACGATTTTAGCTTCTTTTAATGTTCATTCAAGTCTCAATGTTTTCAAGAAAAACTACCATAAGCACCTTATGATCAAACATATAAACAACATCACATATTAATCTCTTATGTAGCTTCTGTTTTAAACGTTTATTCATGACATGGTTAATTTGTACATAAATCTTGTTTCTAAACATGAGGTTTTTGTTGTTTGTTTGTTTTTTGTTCACTTTAAGGGGGGGGGGGGGAAGGAGGAAGACAGTAATTCCTTGTGTTTTGATGATGTCATACTCATAATACATTTGTTTAGATTGATTTTTTTTTTTCTTCTTCCTCCACAATGTATTTCCTGATTCTTGTGAATTCAATTTATATTAGTTCATATGATTACTGTGCTGTGTGCGAGGTTGGTGGTGGGTGGGGGGAGGGTGGATGGGTGTATGAATGTGTAGTTGTTGGTGGGTTTTTTGGGGGTGTTTTTGGGGGGGTGTTTGTTGGTTTTTTTTGGGGGGTTCCCCTTGTTGCTTTTGTTCATTAATTGAAGTTTAATCATGCTTTTCTTCTTTTGTTTCGAGGGCAAGATGTAAACAAGCCCATTGTGTGCTTATTCTTTTCCCTCAATAAACAAATGTTTCAAATGTTTCAAATGTTGTTTCAAATGTTTCAAATGTCTCTCTCTCTCTCTCTCTCTCTCTCTCTCTCTCTCTCTCTCTCTCTCTCTCTCTCTCTCTCTCTCTCTCTCTCTCTCTTTCAGCCATACAGAAGGCAGGCCCACGGGCTAAGGCAGTGACAGTGCACAGAGGGGAAGATGGGTGGCTCTCTCTCTCTCTCTCTCTCTCTCTCTCTCTCTCTCTCTCTCTCTCTCTCTCTCTCTCTCTCTCTCTCTCTCTCTCTCTCTCTCTCTCTCTCTCTCTTTCAGCCATACAGAAGGCAGGCCCACGGGCTAAGGCAGTGACAGTGCACAGAGGGGAAGATGGGTGGCTCTCTTAAAGCCAGTTACATGGCCACACTCCATCAATAACCCACTGAACAAACAGACCGACAGGCCATATCAAATGACTGCCAGACGTTACGTTTAAATGTAAAACAATTTGAAACACTTAAATAAGGATTTGGTTTTTTTAAAGAAAAAAACAATCAAATAAACAGAAGTTGGCAACTCTTTTTTTTGTGGCAATAGGTACAAAACTCCCATTAGAGTTCTTCCATAACTATTAGACAATAATGAAATCAACATAGATGGTCAACGGTAGATATCTGTTGGTTTTCAAACGGTTAGAGATGCATACAGCACCACTTGGCCTAGCTCTTTGCGGGTGAAAGGCACAGAGATAGCCACCCAGAAACTAACTAAAAAAACTGACAAGCTGCGTCGTCACGAAGAACCGATCTGACTGGGTGTCACGAGGACACAAAAATGTGCCTGTGAACTGCACGTGCCAGGAAGCTGTCCGCGAGACAGCGAGGATTCCTGACTGGAAACAGGCAGTCAATGGAGAGACGTCACGGGGAGATTGTGAAGTTTCTCTCTACCCATGTGACAAATCGGAACATCTAATGTTCGGTTTAGTTACAAATACCAACATTTATGTCCTTAATAGTATATATTTTGGTACATTTAATTAATGGGCATCATCATCGATAGGGCATGAACAAATCTGCCAATTTCCATTACGGTCGGTTCATAAATGTGGCTGCGGCGATTGGAACATATTATGTGTCATTTTGCTCACAGACGGACAGACAGACAGGAAAAAACCACACATGCCCTTTGTCCCAGTTCTGACGAACCTCCCTTCTTTAAAAAACCATTGACCACTTTCTAAAAAAACCCGGTTTGGCAACAAACTGCCTTTCCTGCAGGAAAAAAGTACAGTGATTACGACACTGAGGAGGAGAGGGGGACAGTGGGAGGGGCGAATCAAGGGGGTGGGGGTGGGTTTTTTTTATAGT
>CM065680.1:3051161-3061161 GCA_017654935.2 Phymorhynchus buccinoides | reverse complement strand
TTCGGTAATATCGCTCTGTGTCGATGATGTTGTGCAATGCAATACAGTAAGGTACAATACAACACAATGCAATACGGTATAATACAACACAATACAACACTGTACAATACAACGCAATGCAACATCTTTCCAGACATCGCTGCGTTGTGTCTAAGACAAATACAAACATTACCGTTCCACGCATTGTGCTAACACATTTTGGCCAACCAAAGTTTGTTACGTTTCTAGAAGAAACTTAGAAATCCAGTTAGAAACGTCACGTGGTTTGGACTGGTAACGTTAGAGTTATGCGTCTGAAGAAACTCACCAGGGGGCGTAATGAAGTTACGATCATATCCAGTTGAAATAGACCCCAGATAGCGTGGCCATCGTATCGTTTTGAGGTCATTGCAGTGCAACTGTCTGCGGAAACCCCCAGGCAAACTGCGTTGGGCAGCAGACTATTTGCTGGGGTCTATTCCCCCAAAGGATCAACACTATTGGGAAGATGATATCAGGAAAGAGATGTATGCGAAACTGATCTCCTTTTGTGGCGTGGTTGGTCCAATGAGATAACGTTACACCCTGTGTATTATTGTTTTACGAATAGTTCGTGGTTTTATGTTAGTTCCTTTCCTTTATTAGCTGCATATTTGTGATAGCTACTCACTAGAAAGTTATGAATGGAGTTAAAAAGGTCATGGTAGGCCTGTTATCTAACGATTTATATATTTCATTAAAATAAATCGATATGTCCATCAGACGCAACTATTTCAAGTGTATGTTGGTGGGGGTTCCCCCCAGTATTTGCCTCTTTTCTTATCATTTACCAGCATCTATGCAGCGTTTATTACAAGATGTTCATAACAATTTGCTTATGATTAACATGCCATGTGAATGAAAACCTACCACACTTAGCCGGTCAACCCTTTGCCCAAACGAATATTGCTTGACGAGTATAAAATAATACTTTTAAAGCATGAAATTACAATTTATTTTGTTCTTTTATAAATTGTTTGTTTTCTTGTGTGTATATTTGACGTGTCCGCAAGAAAAATATCCTTGTTTTTATGAGGACAAAATAAAAGTTGAGTTGAGTTGAGTAAGAAAAGAAAAAAAAACACGCTTGCGTCAGCTATTCGGATACTAAATTCAATCGCACTCTAGCTTAGGTTTGCATAATATCACTTTCCTCATGGGAGGTAAAAACGGTATCAGGCCACTTCTCCCCCGGCTATTTGCCCCCGGACACTTCCCCCCTACCCATTTCACCCCCGAACATTTGCCCCCCTGTCCATTTGCCCCCTGGTCACTTGCCCACTGGTACTTTTGCACCCCGGACACTTGCCCCCCATTCTTTGGCGGACATTTCCCCCCTGGACCCCCCCCCCCCCCCCCCCCGCCCTTCTCTGTGTGTGTGCGTGTGGGTGCCTATTCTAATGTCTCTTTCTCTGTGTGTGTGCGTGTGGCCTATGTCTATGTCTCTTTCTACATGTCCGTCCGTCTGTCTGTCCGTCTGTCTGTCTGTCTGTCTGTCTGTCTGTCTGTCTGTCTGTCTGTCTGTCTCTCTCTCTCTCTCTCTCTCTCTCTCTCTCTCTCTCTCTCTCTCTCTCTCTCTCTCTCTCTCTCTCTCTCTCTCTCTCTCTCTCTCTCTCTCTCTCTCTCTCTCTCTCTCTCTCTCCTCTCCCTCTCTCTCTGTCTCTCTCTCTCTCTCTCTCTCTCTCTCTCTCTCTCTCTCTCTCTCTCTCTCTCTCTCTCTCTCTCTCTCTCTCTCTCTCTCTCTCTTTCTCTCTCTCTCTCTCTCTCTCTCTCTCTCTCTCTCTCTCTCTCTCTCTCTCTCTCTCTCTCTCTCTCTCTCTCTCTCTCTCTCTCTCTATCCTGTCTCTACCCTCTCTGTCTGGGTGTGTAGGTGCACGTCTTTGTCTAGTGTCTCTGTCTCTCCGTCCATCCCTGGTCTATAATGTGTCTCAAACATTAGAAGCTTCTGCTACCACTTACCCTACCTCACGCCTCTCAAGCCAACATACCTATAGACCTACACCTATACACGCAGACACGCACACGCAAGTGCGCGCGCACGAACTCATAATTCTATAGAGGCCCACGCAAAACACACTATGCCCATCCCTCTTTACACGATTACTGTCTTAAAGGAACGGATGATTTCTTGCAAGAAACACATCGAGATCACCAGGAAAACATACTTTACAGAGATCGCAACACTCACCTTGCTCTAGTTTCCCAAAACTCAAACCGCCGATTCCTCCTTGGCGGAGGTTCTGGAAGTCAACTTATTTCAGTGAAAGAGAAATGTGCCTTCTCTTTTTAAATTGCCGCCTGCTGAGCTTAGACCAACTGGTTTGCACGAAATGTTCACAATTCAAGTCTTTTTATTTTGTTTTTATTTTATTTTATACAGTTTACCTAAAGGAGTTTCGTTCACAACAAAGAAAATAGCTCCAATTTTTATTACTGCATTACGAAAAAGAAAAAGCTTCAACCACAATGAGTGACCTCCACCCACCCCATCCAAAAAGGCTTCTCTCTCGGGTATCTCCACCAAGGAGGAATCGCCGTTTTGACAGTTTGATTTCAAGAAAATCAGAGCAAAGTGAGTGTTCCGATCCTTGAAAAGGCTGTCTTTATGGTGATCTTGACGTGTTTCTTGTAACAAAACTCATCCGTCAGGGTCCACCTTTAACGGATAGGCCTACTGCAGAAGAAGACGAAGAAGAAGAAGAAGAGGCGGTGCCCATGGTGCGGTCAGTTCTGTAGTGTTGACAGTCCATTTGGCTCACCCTGAAGCAGTCCATTGGACACTGTTCTATGACCATCGTGCGGTCAGTTCTGAAGTGTTGACAGTCCATTTGGCTCACCCTGAAGCAGTCCACTGGACACTGTTCTATGACCATGGTGCGGTCAGTTATGAAGTGTTGACAGTCCATTTGGCTCACCCTGAAGCAGTCCACTGGACACTGTTCTATGACCATGGTGCGGTCAGTTCTGAAGTGTTGACAGTCCATTTGGCTCACCCTGAAGCAGTCCACTGGACACTGTTCTATGACCATGGTGCGGTCAGTTCTGTAGTGTTGACAGTCCATTTGGCTCACCCCTGAAGCAGTCCACTGGTCAGACAGGAAGACCATTGTGCAAGCCCACTGTGATGATCCTAATACGAAGAATGCTCTACACTTTATGTGAAGAGAAAGAGAGAGGGAGACAGACAGAGAGAGTAAGACAGACAGACAGACAGACAGATATATAGAGATACAGACAGACACAGAGAGAGAGGCAGACACAGAGAGACAGAGACGATTTGATAATAGGAAAAGTACCAGGGCTAGTCATGCTTTCCTGACTGAAATAGGGACAGGAACGAAAATGAGAGGCTGAAAGAGAGAGAGAGAGAGAGAGAGAGAGAGAGAGAGAGAGAGAGAGAGAGAGAGAGAGAGAGAGAGAGAGAGAGAGAGAGAGAGAGAGAGACGAATACGAATACGAATACGAATACGAATGTTTATTGAGGGTTAATAGATAAGCATAAGCTTTTTTACACAATGCCCTCGAAAATATAAACACAAATCCAAATGAAAAAGAAAGAAAATTGAAAAAAGGAGAGGAAAAGGGGGTAGGGGTTAGTAATATCATAACAATTTAGGAAACATAAAAAACCATGAAACATTTCAAAGCACATGCATAGAATAAATAACAAATTATAAGAAACAATATTGTATTGATCATACACACACACGCGCGCGCGCGCGCACAAACACACACACACACACACACGCGCACACACGCACACGCACACACACACACACACACACACGCACGCACACGCACACGCACACACACACACACACACATATTATATATATATATATATATATATATATATATATATATATATATATATACACACACACAATATGACTGGCATATATTAAGAGTTTACAGTTTCATGTGCTTTACACATACTAGTCTTAGGCATGCAAAAAATGTTTAGACTTTATTGCTGACATACTTATAATTTATCTATGAGATGTTTGATTGTAAGCTCTTTTAAAAGATGAAACGGTGTTAAGGTTTTTAAATGAATCTTTTAGATCGTTCCAAAGTTTACCCCCAGAATAGGTGAGAGATGTCATAAAAAGATTGGTTCTGGGACGAGGAATAAAAACTGTACATTTGCTACGCATATTTAAAGTAGGGAATCTTTTACAAAGATAAGTTGGGGTCACTTGTTTCATTATCTTGTACATAAAAACAGCTTTGTTTAAATGACATTTTTTATCCAGGGGAAGAATACCTAGTTCTTTATAATCACTGATTAAAGGTGAGGACGACTTGAGAAGAACAATTTTGATAGCACGTTTATAGAGGCTTTTTAGTTTTTTTAAGCTATTTTCACTGGCAAGATCCCAACAAGTGGAAGCATAATCTATTTCTGGTTGAATATATGCATTAAAGAAGAGTTTGCGAGTATGACTATCTAGGAAATGCTTAATTCTGAGAGAGAGAGAGAGAGAGAGAGAGAGAGAGAGAGAGAGAGAGAGAGAGAGAAGAGAGAGAGAGAGAGAGAGAGAGAGAGAGAGAGAGAGAGAGAGAGAGTGAGAGAGAGAGAGAGAGAGAGAGAGAGAGAGAGAGAGAGAGAGAGAGAGAGAGAATACGAATACGAATACGAATACGAATTTTTATTGAGGGTAAAAAGGATAAGCTACAATAGCTTCTTTACACCTTGCCCTCTCTCTCACACATTCATACCATGCATCAAGCAAAGAAAATTTGACATAAAACAATCAAGTCAAGAAAATGGAACAAAAATTGGCACATGAAATAATTGAAAAAGAAATCAAAAATGGGATTTAAAGCAAACATGGATAATACTTAACAATGGTGAACTTGAATTGGTAGTTTAAATTGAGTACGAAAAAAGGGAAACCATTTTGAGACAATGACAATTTTTCAGAATAAACCCAATTTTAAGGAAGAAAAAAAAAAAAACAAAAAACAAAAAAAACCATATGATAACATGGGAATATGAGAGAGAGGACAGAGAGAGAGAGAGAGAGAGAGAGAGAGAGAGAGAGAGAGAGAGAGAGAGAGAGAGAGAGAGAGAGAGAGAGAGAGAGAGAGAGAGAGAGAGAGAGAGAGAGAGAGAGAGAGAGAGAGAGAGAGAGAGAGAGAGAGAGAGAGAGAGATTTATAAGAATCTAGACATAGCTGATGGCATTAGTAACGTTTGAAGTAAAACTCATTAATTAGCATTACTAATAAACAAGATTGTCTATTAGGAGCTTGTGATAAGATTTTCGAAAGGAAAAGACGCTAGTTCTATTTTTTAGATAATCAGGGAGGTCGTTCCACAGTTTACCACCAGAGAATGTAAGGGATGATTTATATAGATCTGTCCTGGGGCGGGGCATTGTTAATTTGGTTTTGCTTCGAATTGTATGGACTTTAAATTTAGTAATAAGATATTTTGGTGCTAGCTTATTTATGATCTTGTACATAAGGGTACCTTTATTTAGTAGGCATTTCAAATCAAATGGTAGAATGTTAAGTTCTTTATAGTCATTGGTTTCTAGGGATGACGATTTAAGGAGTATGAGTTTAAGAGAGCGTTTATATAGTCTTTCAACATGTTTGAGTGTGTTTTTACTAGCTGAATCCCAACATGTTGATGCATAATCAATATCAGGTTGGATATAGGCATGGAAAAAAAGTCTACGAGTATGTTGATCTAAAAAGTGTTTAATTCTATTGAGCTGAAATACTTTTTTTGAAATTTTCTTGGACAGAATGTCCATGTGTTTTGACCAGGATAAGTTGTTGTCAATGTATACGCCGAGTAATTTGTGTGAAGTAACTTCTTCTAGAGGCTTTTCATAGATAGTCGGTGTTCTTAATTGATTTTTAAAGTTTTGCCTCTTTTGTCTTGTTGTGATTAACATGAATTTAGACTTTTTGGGGTGTAAGGCCATATGATTTTGCTCTGCCCAGTCAACTAGATTATTAATGTCACTCTGCAATCCAGAACAGATTGAATCAGCATTTTTGCCATTTTTATACACTGTGGTGTCGTCTGCAAAAAGCTCACACGATGAAGTAAGATGAAGGGGGAGGTCATTTATATAAACGGTGAAGAGTATAGGTCCTAAGACTGAGCCTTGGGGAACTCCATAATTGACTGATTGAAATGAAGATGTAATAGTGTCTTTTGAGACGGTTTGTCGTCTGTCAGATAGAAAGGACGAAACGAGGGCGATAGAATCTTGAGTTAAACCATACAATGATAGTTTTTTCAATAGAAGGCCATGATCAATAACATCAAAGGCCTTAGCAAAGTCGACGAGAATGGCACCGGTGAGAAGGTCATTGTTAATATTGGAATGCCACTGTTCGATTAGATTAGTGAGTACTGTTTGGCAGGAATGGTTTTCTCTAAAGCCACTTTGGTTACAATGGAAAAGATCATGTGTGGTAAAGTATGTTTGAAGGTTACGTTTTAAATGCTTTTCTAGAGGTTTGGAGAGGTTAGACAAGATAGAGATAGGTCGGTAGTTTGACGGATCTTGGGGGTCACCAGATTTATATAGTGGTATCACCTTGGCATCTTTAAATAATTGGGGATAACAGCATTTCTCAATACAAAGGTTATAAATATAGGTAAGACAGTCAGTGATAATAGGCGCAGATAGCTTTAATATATAGTTATCAATATGATCTAAACCGCAACATTTAGAATGCTTGAGTTGAATTAATTCTTGGTATACCTCATGTACAGCCATAAACTGGAAACTGAGTTTAGGACCTAATTTTTTGGAGTCACAGTACTCTTTCAGTAACAATAGATCGTTAGAGCCAGTTCGATCGGCTAGTATCGTTTTATCAGCTATGGTACAGAAATGATTGTTGAGTTCTTCAACAGATAGATCGTTTGACAAGGGCGTACTGTGTGTTGAAGATTTGCAGGATAATTGGTTAATTGCTTTCCAGATAGATTTTGAGTCTTTTTTAGATTGAATAAGATCGCCAAAGTACTTTTTTTTTGGCAACTCGCTTCATGTTTGTTATTTTGTTTCGCTGCTTTTTAAAAGCTACATCCTTACCAGTTGTTTGTACTAAACTTTCACGAGTCTTTATTTCCGCATTTATATTATCGTTTAACCATGGGGGTTTACCTTCAGGCTTGACACGTTTGGTTATAAAAGGGGCATGTTTATCGTATATTGGGATGAAGGTATTATACCACTTTTCAAGGGCTTTATTTGGGTCATTGTACTGAAAAACAATAGAAAAGTCGGCCATACATAAATCATATAAGAATTGCTCAGGGTTAAAGGATTTATAGCTACGAAATGCTACACATCTATGAGAACATTTGGGGATTCTGATGCCTTTTTTTGACCACGTTAAGCATATGGGGAAGTGATCGCTTAACCCGAAGACAGGAACAGACGTTTCAACTATGTGACCAGGATTGGTGACGTATATATGGTCAATGAGTGTTTGGGTCTGTAGTGTTATTCTTGTGGGGTTATTAAGTAATTGAGACATATTATAAGATTCATAGAGACGTTTCCAGTTATCATGGATTTTAAGAAGATCAATATTCAAATCACCTAGCAATATGATGTCGGTATAGGATAAGGAAACATTGTCCATCATAGATGAAAATCGGTTAAACCACTCCACACGTTCATCGGGATTTCTATATAAAAATCCCACAATAATTGGTGTGTGGCCCTTTAAGCGAATTTCAATCCAAATACCTTCTATGTTGTACTTATCGAAGTCATGTACCTGTCTATAGTTCACTGACTGGTGAATGTATGCAACCATGCCTGTGTGTAGCTTACTTGAAGCATCTTTTCTAATAACATTGTACCCTGGTACAGAAATTAGATTGTCAGACACAACATCAGATAACCTAGACTCGGCAAAGGCAAAACAATGAAAACAAGTATTAGAATTTGACAAGACAGAAGGCACATCAGACATTTTGTTTAAAAGATGACATGCATTTAAATAACCTATTTTAAAACCCGGTTTCGATAACCATCTAGAATTACTGGTAACATTGGCCATTTTAACGTAATTGCTTAAAACAATCACCAACTCAAGAGGAAACCAGCGAAATGTATATCAATATAAAAGAAAAATCAGGCCTTTAGGCGAAAGAGTGAACAACTTAAAACAAAACAAACTTATTCAAATGAATCAACAATGGTATAAAGTAAGTGTGGTCGCAATAAAAGGTAGAGTTAGAAGAGCAAATAAACGAATAAAACAGTAGTATGGAGAGAAAATAAGCCAATTAGGCCTACAAACTAGCAACGCGTCTGCGATTTTTTCCCACGAATAGAGAAAAAAGAGAGAATAATCCACTGGTTTGCTACACAGAGGAGCAGTTCAGGACACCGTAGCACAGAGTTTCTCTAATAACATGCACCGGGTCTTCGTTTATGAAAAGTCAGGCAGGCGCAGTGAGAAAATGGTTAATAGTCAATCCAATCACTGCTTTGAGGCCCTGTCACGAGTTGACAGAATTAAAATAGTATACTGTTCATATCAGTACAGGGCAGGCAGAGGCAGAAGTGTCCAACACGAGAATATCAGGTTCTACCAGTACAACAACGATCCGTGATCACCGAGTGATCTTCACAGTCAATGCACAGAGGTAGAAGTGTCCAACACGAGTATAACATGTTCTACCAGTAGAACCAACGATTCGTGATCACTGAGTGATATTCACAGTCAGTGCATAGCACTCTGTCCACAGTCCGTAAGGAAATTATTCACTGTCCAGTAGCACAAAGTCCATAATAGACATCAAGCACAGTCAGTTCAGAGTCGATTCACCATCTATTCACAATACACTGTTTATAATAACACCGAAGGCGTAGTAGCCGAAGTAGAAGTCCACACAGTTCTGTACGAGAGAGAGAGAGAGAGAGAGAGAGAGAGAGAGAGAGAGAGAGAGAGAGAGAGAGAGAGAGAGAGAGAGAGAGAGAGAGAGAGAGAGAGAGAGAGAGAGAGAGAGAGAGAGAGAGAGAGAGAGAGAGAGAGAGAGAGAGAGAGAGAGAGAGAGAGAGAGAGAGAGAGAGTAAAGAGAGAGAGAGAGAGAGAGAGAGAGAGAGAGAGAGAGAGAGAGAGAGAGAGAGAGAGAGAGAGAGAGAGAGAGAGAGAGAGAGAGAGAGAGAGAGAGAGAGAGAGAGAGAGAGAGAGAGAGAGAGAGAGAGAGAGAGAGAGAGAGAGAGAGAGAGAGAGAGAGAGAGAGAGAGAGAGAGAGAGAGAGAGAGAGAGAGAGAGAGAGAGAGAGAGAGAGAGAGAGAGAGAGAGAGAGAGAGAGAGAGAGAGAGAGAGAGAGAGAGAGAGAGAGAGAGAGAGAGAGAGAGAGAGAGAGAGAGAGAGAGAGAGAGAGAGAGAGAGAGAGAGAGAGAGAGAGAGAGAGAGAGAGAGAGAGAGAGAGGAGAGAGATGCTGTTCTAATGGGAAGAGTACCAGAGCTAGTCACGCCTTCCTGATCTGAAGATAATTTGGGCAGGGACAAGACAGAGTGAGGGAGAGAAGATGAAGAGGAAGAAGAAGAAGAAGAGAAGAAGAAGATGATGATGATGATGTTGAAGAAGAAGAAGAAGAAGAAGAAGAAGAAGAAGAAGAAGAAGAAGAAGAAGAAGAAGAAGAAGAAGAAGAAGAAGAAGAACAACAACAACAACAAGAAGAACAAGAAGAACAAGAAGAACAAGAAAAAGAACAAGAAGAAGAACAAGAACAAGAATAACAAGAAGAACAAGAACAAGAACAAGAAGAACAAGAAGAAGAACAAGAAGAAGAACAAGAAGAAGAACAAGAAGAAGAACAAGAAAAAGAACAAGAAGAAGAACAAGAACAAGAATAACAAGAAGAACAAGAACAAGAACAAGAAGAACAAGAAGAAGAACAAGAAGAAGAACAAGAAGAAGAACAAGAAGAAGAACAAGAAGAAGAACAAGAAGAAAGGGAGAAAGATGAGGCAAGTGG
>CM065680.1:3026161-3041161 GCA_017654935.2 Phymorhynchus buccinoides | reverse complement strand
TTGGTTTAATTCGGCTTGAAGATCCGGAGTTATTCAGGAGGTAATAGCAAACGATGCTGCTTTGGCCTACGTACACGTTAACACTATTCACAAATATTGCTATTTCCCCATGGCAGCACAATGAGCTGTAAGTCATATAAAGAGTGGGCTAACGCTGTGTTGCCATGGGGAAATTGAAATATCTCGTGAATAATGTTAACGTGTACGCAGACCTTTAGGTATAACTCAGTTGTTTATTTATTAGTTCGTCTTCTGACTCAGGATCTATACAAGATAAAATAGCTCTGTAATTCATTGTTGTTTCGTGAGTATACTTATTGTTTCTTTGTTATTTAAATGACGATGTTTTAGGTAATCTCATGACACATGAGTTACGTTATACGTTGATGACTTTCAAACAATGTAATGTTGTAAAAATGACCTACAACGCAGACTATTGGATTGTCTTGTAGTTGTAGATCATATAGTGTATTCAATATGCATTATTACCACAATACGTGTAAAAATAATTTCAATTATGTCTTAACATGTTCTGTAATTAACTATTTAAATAATGCCCCCCCCCCCCGGCCTCCCCCACGCGCGCCCGCGTGTATGTGTGTGTGTGTGTGTGTGTGTGTGTGTGTGTGTGTGTGAGCACGGGGGGGGGGGGGGGGGGGGGGAGGGCGGGGGGGGGGGGGGTGTTGTGGTTGATGAAACAGAAAGAAGGAGAAAGATGGAGAGAGAGAAGTTGGGGTAGATTAGGAGAGTGTCTGAGACAGATACGAGAGACAGACAGACAAACAGACAGACAGACAAATACAGAGATATATAATATATTCATACACAAAGAGACA
Source organism: Phymorhynchus buccinoides (assembly GCA_017654935.2). NCBI lineage: Eukaryota > Metazoa > Mollusca > Gastropoda > Neogastropoda > Raphitomidae > Phymorhynchus > Phymorhynchus buccinoides. The sequence continues at coordinate 3,040,325 of CM065680.1, read as the reverse complement.
GATAGATCAAGACTGAAAAATATATTCTAAAAGAGGAGTTGTGTTGATACCATGTTAATTAGATATGCTTTAATTCATAAAACGCCCAGTAAATTTCTCCAGCGTTCTAAAAATAACATTGAATTCGAATTTGCAGCTCAGAATATTATTAAAAAACAACTTGTATTCCTTTTAAGCAACTTAGCATGTCTGTTCCTTCAACATATAAAGATGTGTCTGCATCACACACACACACACACACACACACACACACACACACGTCCTCTGATTGCTTTATATTTTAAACAAAAACGATGCTCTAGTCCATGTCTTGTCCTGATCCTTTTCTTTTCTTTCTTGTTTTCCTGTTCCTTTCTTTCTATTTATCATGCATCCAAATGTTTCGTGTGCATGTATTTATTGTGTGTTCCGTGTGTATTTTCGTGTTTCGTGTGTATTTTGTTTTTTCAAATAAAATATTTAACCTTTTTGAATCTTGAATACATTGTGCGCGAATAACGCATCATAATGACCCAGAGAATGAGATGAAAGGAAGAGTGGAAGTGAAAACATCAAGTGATGGGTGATGTGGGAATGAGGGCAAAGTGTGTGACACATGAACGATAGGAACAGAATGAGACACATTGCTGACAGACTGTTAGACACATTGCTGACAGACTGTTAGACACATTGCTGACAGACTGTTAGACACATTGCTGACAGACTGTTAGACACATTGCTGACAGACTGTTAGACACATTGCTGACAGACTGTTAGACACATTGCTGACAGACTGTTAGACACATTGCTGACAGACTGTTAGACACATTGCTGACAGACTGTTAGACACATTGCTGACAGACTGTTAGACACATTGCTGACAGACTGTTAGACACATTGCTGACAGACTATCAGCTGTACCTACCTCTGTGTGTCCTATGTACAGACATGACTACTAGAGTTGAGAACCGGTTAAAAAAACCGAACCGGTTTTAAACCGGTCTTACCGAACCGTTTTTTAACCAGTACTCGCATCACTAGTTTCACCTATGCAAACACATATTTATTTGTCAGAATATCCACACACACGTACGTACGTGCACACATACACAATAAAGAAACTTATGACGCACACACACTCAACTTAACACTCGGTCAAAGTCAAAGCCATACACCACCACAAACTAGAAACAGCTGCTCTTGGTTTTCAAACACCCAATCTGCGCTGATAATCAGTGTTGTTCTTCGACAAGAATGCGTTATTCTAAGAAAAACTTACTTTCAGTTTGCAGTTAAAAAACCGGTTCACAGTAAATCGAACCGGTTTTTCGAACCGCGAAAGTTTAGCACCATTTGTTTTGTTCAAACCGGTTTTTCCCCACCTCTAATGACTACACGGCCAGCCAGGTACGTGTGCCTTGAATTGTAGTGAATGTACACCCAGCGCCCTGGGTGTCGAGTGACAGAAGACAGAGATGGTAGCCAGGAGCTGTGTAGTGCCTTGAATTGTAGTGAATGTACGCCCAGTGCCCTGGGTGTCGAGTGACAGAAGACAGAGATGGTAGCCAGGAGCTGTGTAGTGCCTTGAATTGTAGTGAATGTACGCCCAGTGCCCTGGGTGTCGAGTGACAGAAGACAGAGATGGTAGCCAGGAGCTGTGTAGTGCCTTGAATTGTAGTGAATGTACGCCCAGTGCCCTGGGTGTCGAGTGACAGAAGACAGAGATGGTAGCCAGGAGCTGTGTAGTGCCTTGAATTGTAGTGAATGTACGCCCAGTGCCCTGGGTGTCGAGTGACAGAAGACAGAGATGGTAGCCAGGAGCTGTGTAATGCCTTGAATTGTAGTGAATGTACGCCCAGTGCCCTGGTTGTCGAGTGACAGACAGAGATGGTAGCCAGGAGCTGTGTAATGCCTTGAATTGTAGTGAATGTACGCCCAGTGCTCTGGGTGTCCAGTGACAGACAGAGATGGTAGCCAGGAGCTGTGTAATGCCTTGAATTGTAGTGAATGTACGCCCAGTGCCCTGGGTGTCGAGTGACAGAAGACAGAGATGGTAGCCAGGAGCTGTGTAATGCCTTGAATTGTAGTGAATGTACGCCCAGTGCCCTGGGTGTCGAGTGACAGAAGACAGAGATGGCAGCCAGGAGCTGTGTAATGCCTTGAATTGTAGTGAATGTACGCCCAGTGCCCTGGGTGTCGAGTGACAGAAGACAGAGATGGTAGCCAGGAGCTGTGTAATGCCTTGAATTGTAGTGAATGTACGCCCAGTGCCCTGGGTGTCGAGTGACAGAAGACAGAGATGGCAGCCAGGAGCTGTGTAATGCCTTGAATTGTAGTGAATGTACGCCCAGTGCCCTGGGTGTCGAGTGACAGACAGAGATGATAGCCAGGAGCTGTGTATGCCTTGAATTGTAGTGAATGTACGCCCATCGCCCTGGGTGTCCAGTGACAGACAGAGATGGTAGTAGGAGCTGTGTAATGCCTTGAATTGTAGTGAATGTACGCCCAGTGCCCTGGGTGTCGAGTGACAGAAGACAGAGATGGTAGCCAGGAGCTGTGTAATGCCTTGAATTGTAGTGAATGTACGCCCAGTGCCCTGGTTGTCGAGTGACAGACAGAGATGGTAGCCAGGAGCTGTGTAATGCCTTGAATTGTAGTGAATGTACGCCCATCGCCCTGGGTGTCCAGTGACAGACAGAGATGGTAGTCAGGAGCTGTGTAATGCCTTGAATTGTAGTGAATGTACGCCCAGTGCCCTGGGTGTCGAGTGACAGAAGACAGAGATGGTAGCCAGGAGCTGTGTAATGCCTTGAATTGTAGTGAATGTACGCCCAGTGTCCTGGGTGTCGAGTGACAGATGACAGAGATGGCAGCCAGGAGTTGTGTAATGCCACAGGGACCACAGCAGGCACACACATTCAAGAAAGATGAAGGGGGAAGGCAGGACATCATAATTGCAAATATGCTTTCTAGCCCCTCTACCGCCATATATTTCAGTTTTCTTTCACATTTTCCCCTTTTGCCTTTGCTTCAAGTTTTGTTGGTCATTTTATTGTACTGAAGCCATTGGACTGTTCAAAACGAATTTAGCTTGGTTGCCGCCCCATTCCCCCATGGCAACACAGTGTTAGGCCACTCATTATATGACTTACAACTCACTGTGTTGCCATGGGGAAGTAGTGATATTTTGTGAATGGTGTTAACGTGTATACAGACCTTTAGTCACATTTTCTGTTCTACAACATCAGGAGTAAGGCGCGCTTCTGGTCGCCCTGCTAGAAATCACTCTCCAGCATTATATTACTTCCCTTTCCCAAGTACGAGGCCCACTCTACCGCTCGCGAGCGAAACAGAGTGACACAGAGAGAAAAAGAGAGAGTGAGTGAGTTGTGCGTTGCTAAGAAGTGGTCTATAAAAGGAACGGCATCTGGTAGCAAAGGCTCAGGCCAATAACTCCAATAAACAGCCCATTAGCTGGCAGGCTTCTCTGTCTACTATTATACCTTGCTTACTGCGCTAAAGCCGTGCTTAGGTCGTGCCAGCCTTGCAATCACCGCATAATCGCCTTGATGTATGCTGTGCTTAAACTTTATATGAGATCCATTTTAAAAAGATTACTTAACACATTGATTGCAACATTCACCAGACGAAATCTAACGTAATAACCTAAAAGTATGTACTTTGTAGCAGCTTACATAGCAGAGAAGCCACGCCAAATCATCTCAAGTTCGCTGAAAAGTTTTCCCGAAGAAGTTCATCAATAAATTGTACTTTTGCAAAAGAGTTTGTTATATTAAGGTATGATTCAAAATAAAACATAAACATACGATATTATTTTGTTCACTTTTTCACTTCTTCTCTTATGTACATACGATTAATGTGGGTTAAATTAATGTTTTGGAGATGACTCAATGAACGGATCTGTTTCTAATGCCATCGGATCTTATATAGTCTGTCTAAAGTTTATTGTTTTTCTTCAAATGGAATAAATATTTGTGTTGGATTGCTAACAATTTGGGGCAGAGTGATTCGGCAGGCTTCATTTTAATAGTTATCACTTTGCACACTTATCTCAATGATAACATTAGTTTGATCAAAATATTCCTAGGAAAATTCCTGAAACTTACGCCTAATTTTCCCAAAACTTTTATTAAAATCAGGTCAGAATACGTCTTCAGTCATTTACTGACGGACCGGAAGAAAGGCAGGTAAACACAAAAGTCACACAAACTAACCAAGGCAACAAATATAACAGTTTGGGGAAAGTTACCAAAAATAACCCTCTGACGATGCCAACACCAACTCAGAGCTAAGCGGGTCAACTTCTACAGACTGAAAGGAAAAACCACAAGCCTACTTTTCTGAAACTAAAGCCGATGTCACAAGAGCGACTCACTCGCACCAATGCCAGAGTGAGCGAGTGCTTGCTAAAGCTGACTATGTGTTGTGCAACATGCCTGGTAAGAAAGCAAAGCCGTGAAAACTGCAGGCAGTTGGGAAATAGGAATTGAATCCATTCTATCCCGATACTTGTGGCTCCTGCATCCTCTCCATGATCAGCCTCAGCTGCTGGGGTTCCTTCCCTTGCAGTGAAGAAGCCTCGTTGGAACAAAGGTGGAAGGCAGGTCACTCCGCTGGTTGGATTCTCTCCCTTGCAGTGGAGAAGCCTCTTTGGAACAAAGGTGGAAGGCAGGTCACTCCGCTGGTTGGGTTCTCTCCCTTGCAGTGAAGAAGCCTCGTTGGAACAAAGGTGGAAGGCAGGTCACTCCGCTGGTGGGGTTCCTTCCCTTGCAGTGAAGAAGCCTCCTTGGAACAAAGGTGGAAGGCAGGTCACTCCGCTGGTGGGGTTCCTTCCCTTGCAGTGAAGAAGCCTCGTTGGAACAAAGGTGGAAGGCAGGTCACTCCGCTGGTGGGAGTCATTCCTGTGCAGTGGAGAAGCCTCGTTGGAACAAAGGTGGAAGGCAGGTCACTCCGCTGGTGGGGTTCCTTCCCTTGCAGTGAAGAAGCCTCGTTGGAACAACGGTGGAAGGCAGGTCACTCCGCTGGTGGGGTTCCTTCCCTTGCAGTGAAGAAGCCTCGTTGGAACAAAGGTGGAAGGCAGGTCACTCCGCTGGTGGGGTTCCTTCCCTTGTAGTAAAGAAGCCTCGTTGGAACAAAGGTGGAAGGCAGGTCACTCCGCTGTGGAAAATACAAAGCAAGTCAACTCTAGCTCTGCTTTGAATGTAGCAGGCTCCAGAACATGTGACGTAACAATTGCATACTATATCTATCTGCACGAAAGGAACCCTACGACGTAACGAGTTTCATTTTCTGCACCTACTGTAGCACACGTTCTAAAATCATATGACCAATTTGCATTATCTGCATTATCATTATCTGCACTGAATGCAGTTAATGAAGCTAAGAATAATATAACATAACCATTAGCATACTATCTCTGCATTAAATGAAGCATGGTCTAAAATTACATGACTTAGCAACTTAATGAAGCATGTTCTAAAATCATATGACTTAGCAATGCAATGAAGCACGTCTTAAAATCATATGACTTAACAATGCAATGAAGCACGTCCTAAAATCATATGACTTAACAATGCAATGAAGCACGTCCTAAAATCATATGACTTAACAATGCAATGAAGCACGTTCTAACATCATATGACTTAACAATGCAATGAAGCACGTTCTAAAATCATATGACTTAACAATGCAATGAAGCACGTTCTAACATCATATGACTTAACAATGCAATGAAGCATGTTCTAAAATCATATGGCTTAATAATGCAATGAAGCACGTTCTAACATCATATGACTTAACAATGCAATGAAGCACGTCCTAAAATCATATGACTTAGCAATGCAATGAAGCACGTTCTAAAATCATATGACTTAACAATGCAATGAAGCACGTCCTAAAATCATATGACTTAACAATGCAATGAAGCACGTTCTAAAATCATATGACTTAACAATGCAATGAAGCACGTCCTAAAATCATATGACTTAACAATGCAATGAAGCACGTTCTAAAATCATATGACTTAACAATGCAATGAAGCAGGTTCTAACATCATATGACTTAGCAATGCAATGAAACATGTTCTAACATCATATGACTTAACAATGCAATGAAGCACGTTCTAAAATCATATGGCTTAATAATGCAATGAAGCACGTTCTAACATCATATGACTTAACAATGCAATGAAGCATGTTCTAAAATCATATGACTTAATAATGCAATGAAGCACGTTCTAAAATCATATGACTTAACAATGCAATGAAGCATGTTCTAAAATCATATGACTTAATAATGCAATGAAGCACGTTCTAACATCATATGACTTAGCAATGCAATGAAACATGTTCTAACATCATATGACTTAACAATGCAATGAAGCACGTCCTAAAATCATATGACTTAGCAATGCAATGAAGCATGTTCTAACATCATATGACTTAACAATGCAATGAAGCAGGTTCTAAAATCATATGACTTAGCAATGCAATGAAGCACGTTCTAACATCATATGGCTTAATAATGCAATGAAACACGTTCTAAAATCATATGACTTAACAATACAATGAAGCACGTTCTAAAATCATATGACTTAGCAATGCAATGAAGCACGTTCTAAAATCATATGACTTAACAATACAATGAAGCACGTTCTAAAATCATATGACTTAGCAATGCAATGAAGCACGTTCTAACATCATATGGCTTAATAATGCAATGAAACACGTTCTAAAATCATATGACTTAACAATGCATTGAAGCACGTTCTAACATCATATGACTTAGCAATGCAATGAAGCACGTTCTAAAATCATATGACTTAGCAATGCAATGAAGCACGTTCTAACATCATATGGCTTAATAATGCAATGAAACACGTTCTAAAATCATATGACTTAGCAATGCAATGAAGCACGTTCTAAAATCATATGACTTAGCAATGCAATGAAGCACGTTCTAACATCATATGACTTAGCAATGCAATGAAACACGTTCTAAAATCATATGACTTAGCAATGCAATGAAGCACGTTCTAACATCATATGACTTAACAATTTGCATATCTGTTCCCCACCAGTTGCCCGACACTAATGAAGGCAATATAAAGTGTGCCAGTGAACGTGTCGGAGAAACAGCAAGCACGTATTTCTGACAGAGTGAGTTTTCTAGTGTGACATAGGCTTTAGGGGGAAAACCAACTAAAGGTCGGCGCCCATCCTGGCATCGACGTTGCTGTCACGGTGGTATGTCAACGACCATTGGGTCAATAGGCTGACACCGCTGTTTCCTGCCACAGGTCCGCAGCTACAGACAGCAATTCAAGTTGAGCACTAGTCCCACCAGGGTACTATTTAAAACAAGACAAACAACAAAGTGCAACAACAACAACACAACTATATAAAAAAAAACATGTTAACATTATCAAAATAATATTATTGTATGCTGTGCTAATGAAGCGTTACAACTTAACACCATTGAAGATGTATTTTCTGTGCAAAATATCTGCAACGAAGGACGTGCTGAGTACGCTTGAACACTTCTGAAAATGTCCCTGTTTTACATTACACCGTGGGCACAACTTAATAATATAGGATATTGACCACTAACACAAATGGACATGGACATGCGAAACATAGACCTACACATGTCATCACACTATTGACCGCTAACACAAATGGACATGGACACGCGAAACATAGACCTTCACATGTCATCACACTATTGACCACTAACACAAATGGACATGGACATGCACAACATAGATCTACACATGTCATCACACTATTGACCACTAACACAAATGGACATGGACATGCACAACGTAGATCTACACATGTCATCACACTATTGACCACTAACACAAATGGACATGGACACGCGAAACATAGACCTACACATGTCATCACACTATTGACCACTAACACAAATGGACATGGACACGCGAAACATAGACCTACACATGTCATCACACTATTGACCACTAACACAAATGGACATGGACATGCACAACGTAGATCTACACATGTCATCACACTATTGACCACTAACACAAATGGACATGGACACGCGAAACATAGACCTACACATGTCATCACACTATTGACCACTAACACAAATGGACATGGACACGCGCAACATAGACCTACACATGTTATCACACACTCTTGGCTGCACAGGGTTATTTTCCCCTCACAATTGACCGCCTCTTCCAGATCATCTTTACAGAACGTCGTGCAACGTTGACCAGCAGTCCTTCACATTTGTTACTGCTTATAGAACACACAACGGAATGGTAGTGATTACCTGCGGGAAAGTGGTCAATAAACCAATGCTGGATCGTGGGGACTTTGTCTGTGGGTATGTCTCTGTGTACTGTGTCTGTGTGGCTGGCCAGCTAGCTAACTGGCTGGTTACCCCCCCCCCCCCCCCCCCCCTCCCTCACTCACACACACACACACACACACACACACACCACCACCAACACTCTCTCTCTCTCTCTCTCTCTCTCTCTCTCTCTCTCTCTCTCTCTCTCTCTCTCTCTCTCTCTCTCTCTCTCTCTCTCTCTCTCTCTCTCTCTCTCTCTCTCTCTCTCTCTCTCTCTCTCTCTGCTTAACTTGGCATAAAAAGGGTGTGAAAATTGAGGGAGCCAAACCATGTAATTCACATTCTAGAAAAGAACCAATATGTTCCAGTAAATTAATGAAATATTACATCACACTTATGAAAGCATTACAATTGCATCAATATACTGGTCACATGCATTACCAGTAACCACTTTTTGTTTGATGTATGAAGTGACAACAAACCAAGCAACATGCATTCTTCAATGATGTTTTCCCCAAGGAAATAAATGAAGGGGGAAAAAAAGAAAAAAGAAACACATCAAATATAACGAATCAGAAACTGGCCACATGCATTACCAATTACCATTAGGCCTCTGATGGTCACGCTGTGACATCAACTGGGAAGCCGGGGACATTAGGTGCTGAGCACACTCTCCTGCTGAGGCAGGTTGTGGCCAGCTACAGGGATTTGGGTTATGGCCCTGTGACATGGGGCTAAAGCCTGGGGGAGCTGACCCAAGAGGAAACTGGGTTGGTAGCTGAGCAGTGTCTCCACTATGCTGGATTCCATGAGGGGGGTAGGGGTATGGGACTGGGACTCTGTGGAAGAAGGACTCGGGAACAGAGTAACCCGGAAAAGGAAATGGGGGTGGGTACATTGGAAATGCTGGGATGGAACTAGAAGGAGCACGTGCATTACCACCAGCATGTGTCTGAACATTTTGTGCAGACTCTGGCACTGCGCCATTGGAATCGTTCAGAGAAGGGGGTTGTCTTACAGCAGATGAACTCTCCTCAGGGTGACCCGTGCCATTCAGTCCTGGCTGAGTGGCATTGGAACGTAGCAAAGGTAACTCTGTTGTGGACGACAACAGAGGAACGGCTACAGATTCAGAACCGTTTGCTAGGTGGGTGGAGGTTCTAGACAGAGAGTTAGTTTATCTGTACTTCCTTATGGTTAGGGGGGCCCCTACGTAGAAAAGCTGGGTTACTAGATGAACTATTGTAGCCCGTGGTATTTTCTAACATGACAGTTTTAACTGGGGGAAGCACCTGTTTAAAGTTAATTGCTAGTGAGGCAGTTCCCCTATCACTGGGGTGGATATTGTCTTTGTACAGGGCTTTACGCGGGAAGCCTTTTTGGGTAACGAAGGAGAAATAGTTATCTAACATGTCTACTTGAAGGTCGGTACAGCAGTCATACAAGTTTCTGTTAGAAGGGGCTATCGCATTATTTAACTGATGGCGACCAAAAGCAGGTACGATGGAGCTTATGGCAACGTAAGCAGAGGGAAATCGTTTTTTGCACATGGTGATCAGTTCTTTCCATGTTTGAGAGGATATGGGCCCGGCTGGACAGTCATTGACTCCTACATGGATAATGAGTGTATGTACATGTGACTGTGTTTCTAACTGTTCTAACCATTGGATAACGTCTACCACTGTTAGGCCTGGAACACATGTTTTGAATAAAGGATCCCTTTGTGACCCCAGCCGTTTCGGATTTATTAACCTTATCGTAGAATCACCCACAAGGACTGACGAGGTTTCTCTGGGAATACGTAAATCACTAAGAACCTGCTGTGGTGTACGTTTGTTTTCCCTGTCAGTGTCAGAGTAGTAGTTGGGATTGTGATACTCTCCAAGATGATTATTGTTTGCTTTAGCAGACTGTGACTTTGGTTGCTCCCTTTCGATAGTATTCTGCTCCTGATCTAGTTGGGAAAGTACATCATAGCTATTATGAAGGGACACAGTGGGGCTTTGACGGAAACTGTCTCCCCTTGGTGCTGGGCACTGAGCGGAGTTGTCAGCACTGTCGTCACGTTTCTCCTGACCAGGGGGTTTGGGAGAGTCAGACAGACCAGAGCCCAAAGTGATAGTGCCAGCTGAAGGAGGGGAGAGTGAGCTCGCCTGGGGAGGGGACATGGGGTGGGGGGCATTATCGTCATTTTTATTTTCAACAACTACTACTACTACTACTACTACTACTACTACTACTACTACTACTACTACTACTACTACTACTACTACTACTACTACTACTACTACTACTACTACTACTACTACTACTACTACTACTACTACTACTACTACTACTACTACTACTACCACCACCACTACTATTACTACTAGTAGGCCTACTTCTTCTTCTCAAATTTTTATTTTCCTCACACCTGGTGGGGAAATCAAACTGTGTGGAGACAGTCTGTATCTCTTCACACCTAGCGGGGAAATCACACTGTGTGGAGACAGTTTTGATCTCTTCACACCTAGCGGGGAAATCACACTGTGTGGAGACAGTTTTAATGTCCTCACACCTAGTGAGGAGATCACATTGTGTAGAAACAGATTGTACTATACAAGGTTGTTTCTTTAAATGTTTTAGATCAGATTGGATTGTGCCAAGGCACGTCTTCAGGGAGTGATTATCCTTTACAAGAGTATTGACAGTGGAGTCAATTTTGGTCATCATTGTCTTAAGATTATCAATGGAAGAATGGATAGTGTTTTGCTTTTGATCATTTGTATATTTGAATCTGTCACACACACATACACACACACACACACACACACACATACACACACACACACACACACACACACACACACACACACACACACACACACACACACACACACACACACACACACACACACACACACACACACACACACACACACACACACACACACACACACACACACACACACACACACACACACACACACACACACACACACACAACACACACACACATCTCTACACCCGACCGCCCCCCCCCCCCTAAACTGAGTCCTGTTAACGCGTTATCACTTGGCGGGAAGTGGCAGCTGCAGCGATGGTCTCTTGGTTGTTTCATTTTCTTGTCCTCCACCACTTGTGGCACACTTCAAAAAGAAAACCGTTCTCTGTAGATTTACAGCCACCTGACAGAAAATGATGGCAAGCAGAGCTTGTTACTGCTGCTTTCTAGCGTAGTAGTAGTAGTAGTAGTAGTAGTAGTAGTAGTAGTAGTAGTAGTAGTAGTAGTAGTAGTAGTAGTAGTAGTAGTAGTAGTAGTAGTAGTAGTAACAGTAACAGTAGTACTAATAGTAGTAGTAGTTGTTGATGCTGCTGCAGTAGTAGTAATGTCTGTTGTTGTTGTGTTGTTGTTAGTAGTTGTTGCTGCTGTTTGTGTAGTCATATTTGAGAAGAAGAAGTAGGCCTACTAGTAGTAATAGTAGTGGTGGTGGTAGTAGTAGTAGTAGTAGTAGTAGTAGTAGTAGTAGTAGTAGTAGTAGTAGTAGTAGTAGTAGTAGTAGTAGTAGTAGTAGTAGTAGTAGTAGTAGTAGTAGTAGTAGTAGTAGTAGTAGTAGTAGTAGTAGTAGTAGTAGTAGTAGTAGTAGTAGTAGTAGTAGTAGTAGTAGTAGTAGTAGTAGTAGTAGTAGTAGTAGTAGTAGTAGTAGTTGTTGTTGTTGTTGTTGTAGTAGTAGTAGCAGTAGTTGTTGTTGTTGTAGTAGTAGCAGTAGTTGTTGTTGTTGTTGAAAGTGGGTGGAGTGGGTTTAATATCAGTCTAGGCCACGTGGTCTTTAGATTGTTGATTTTTTCCCTAGTATGCCATATTATACTTGTGCTTATTCTTTCTCTCCGTCCTTAATATCACTTTTAAAAACAGTTCTTTACACATTTGGATGATTGTCTGGGAGGTTTTAAGACATCTATGTTTGTGTATCTCAGTCATCCTGTTCAGTGTTTCAGGCATATGTCATCCTGTTCAGTGCTTGAGGCATATGTCATCCTGTTCAGTGTTTCAGGCATATGTCGCCTGTTCAGTATTTCAGGCATATGTCATCCTGTTCAGTGTTTCAGGCATATGTCATCCTGTTCAGTATTTCAGGCATATGTCGCCTGTTCAGTATTTCAGGCATATGTCATCCTGTTCAGTATTTCAGGCATATGTCATCCTGTTCAGTGTTTCAGGCATATGTCATCCTGTTCAGTGTTTCAGGCATATGTCATCCTGTTCAGTATTTCAGGCATATGTCATCCTGTTCAGTGTTTCAGGCATATGTCATCCTGTTCAGTTTTTCAGGCATATGTCATCCTGTTCAGTGTTTCAGGCATATGTCATCCTGTTCAGTGTTTCAGGCATATGTCATCCTGTTCAGTATTTCAGGCATATGTCATCCTGTTCAGTATTTCAGGCATATGTCATCCTGTTCAGTATTTCAGGCATATGTCATCCTGTTCAGTTTTTCAGGCATATGTCATCCTGTTCAGTGCTTCAGGCATATGTCATCCTGTTCAGTGTTTCAGGCATATGTCATCCTGTTCAGTATTTCAGGCATATGTCATCCTGTTCAGTGTTTCAGGCATATGTCATCCTGTTCAGTGTTTCAGGCATATGTCATCCTGTTCAGTATTTCAAGCATATGTCATCCTGTTCAGTGTTTCAGGCATTATGCAATCGTGTTAGATTTTCCAAAACAGGTATTGCTGCTTTTTTTCTTCTTAGAAATGTCCTGCGAGATAGTTTAATTGTGTTTTAACTAGTTGGAAGAAAAAATATCATTACATTTTATTTTGTACTATTTACATTGTGAAGGCCATTAAGTATCTTAATTTTTCAATCAATTTACTTAATTCTACTGCGCTTGATTGAGCTTAAATAAAGACAATAAATTATGTCTTTCATAATAGTCATTCCATGCATTTTTCAGAAGTTTTCTCTCTCTTCTTCTTCCCCCCCCCCCCCCCCCCCCCCACATCACGCATGAGAAACAATGTGGATGCAGTAATGGAGTTAGCAAGATGACAGATAAAGAGTGAGAACCTGCAATGATACATGATCATCTTACATATAATGAGAATGATGGAACATGTACAACTTGGCCTGACAATAACCCGCCAATCACCCATCCTGGGGGTGGAATAATGGATTGGTTGTGTCCCTATAACAATACACTAAAACCAAATCCCCAGGGTGGGCTACTGACAGGCAACGGTCTAAATGGTGAAGGAAACAAGGGTTAACAATGGACAAACCTAACGTACAAAAGAAAAGCAAAATGCACAGAGTTCGTTAAAACCCCATTTACATTGAATTATATACTAACACCAAGGTGACCAACCGATGCACCCAAGCCTCTTACTCACCCCCCACCCCCCACCCCCACCCCACACCAGAGACAATCGCCCTTGTGTACGCGAGGCTTACAGTATTGAATTTAAAAAACACACTTCAGTTATTGTTTTCTGTCTTATACATTTAACACAAAAACAGATTTTGGGCACATTCCAATCCTGTTCTTCATTTTCCAATCCATTTTCCTTACATCAGGGACTATAACTGTTCGTGTTTGGGCACTGTCCATAGGAGTTGCCGTTCCTTGCAGCTGGCTTCTGGTCCAGCAGGGATTGAATTTCCTCCCATGAACAAGACCAAAGCGCCCCCTTTCCGCTGCCTCCAAGGGAAGCAATCCAAACCCGGAAGTGTAGGGGCTGAGTCAATGGGCAAGTGCTTTGGCGCACTGCAATGTCCTCTGTCTGTGCGTTCGTCTGTCTGTCTGTCTATACGTCTGATTTGCTCTGTCTTTCTGTTTGTCTGTCTGTTTAT
>CM065680.1:3001161-3006161 GCA_017654935.2 Phymorhynchus buccinoides | reverse complement strand
GCTGGATGCCTTTTGCTGATCTTTCACAAAATGCCGTATCGATTACACAGGAACACGCCTCACACCGCTTCCACCGGTTGTTGGCTGTGTCTGTGGTAGATTCGTGAAGTTGAGCGATAATTGCTGTCAAATAGCTTATTATTATGACTGGTGTGCACTTAAATAAACAAAGCCATCCTATTATATATTAGGTTTTGCCTGTCTGTCTGTCTGTCTGTCTCTCTGTCGGTCGGTCGGTCTTAATGCAAAAAACACGACACAGTTATGAAACCGTTGTCTGTAACTGCTCATAGCCCTACCACCAATGCAATGGTGTTATTCTATGCATACGTATGCGGGGATTGCCCTTAGCGATGACAAGCTCCTGGCATAACATCACCAGTCTCCAAACTCCCCTGAAGACGGATTGTGGCTACCTACATGGCGGGGTAATCAAAAACGGTCACTCGCGTAATGTTCTCATCCCTAGCTGGTGCATTTGTACCATAGTGTTAAAGCGCTTCGGCTGTTGGGATGATCCATGGAGTCTTTTAGCCAGGGTACGTCAACAACAACACCATTATTCTTGATCAGCATCACGCCAGTAGCGCAGTGAGGCACATTGTGACAGCACAAACCTCCATCAAGGAGACATCAGCGTTGACTGAAGACCACAGACCCTCAATCGGCATCACCCAAACAGTGCACTAAAGGAGTGTCAAGGAGCCGTGGAAACACCCACAGTACAGTGAGAGCTGGCAGAGGGGGGGGGGGGGGGGGCAAGCCAGCCAGAGCGGGTGGAGGGGCCGGTGTACCGCAAAATCCCTCTGTCCTAATCTGGGACTGTGTGTATGCTTACCACAGCTGTGTGCGAAAGGGCAATTTGCAAATAAGTCAAACAAAGTAAGAAATATGCTAATAGGGCCTGCTGATGGGCTTCCGCGTGAACTGTGCACACGCCTTGCCGGTTACCGATGGGTTTCCTTGCGATATTAAATATATATTAAAAACGTCAAATCAAATACAAAGCCAAACATTTATCAAGAAAAATGGCATGTTTTAGTGCAGTCTGGAAGGCTGTGTAGCTCGATTCAGTAGCCTCATGCGTTCTGTAGCCTGATTCAGTAGCCTCATACGTTCTGTAGCCTGATTCAGTGGCCTCATACGTTCTGTCGCCTGATTCAGTAGCCTCATGCGTTCTGTAGCCTGATTCAGTAGCCTCATGCGTTCTGTAGCCTGATTCAGTAGCCTCATGCGTTCTGTAGCCTGATTCAGTAGCCTCATACGTTCTGTAGCCTGATTCAGTGGCCTCATGCGTTCTGTAGCCTGATTCAGTAGCCTCATGCGTTCTGTAGCCTGATTCAGTAGCCTCATACGTTCTGTAGCCTGATTCAGTGGCCTCATACGTTCTGTAGCCTGATTCAGTGGCCTCATACGTTCTGTAGCCTGATTCAGTGGCCTCATACGTTCTGTAGCCTGATTCAGTGGCCTCATACGTTCTGTAGCCTGATTCAGTGGCCTCATACGTTCTGTAGCCTGATTCAGTGGCCTCATACGTTCTGTAGCCTGATTCAGTGGCCTCATACGTTCTGTAGCCTGATTCAGTGGCCTCATACGTTCTGTAGCCTGATTCAGTGGCCTCATACGTTCTGTAGCCTGATTCAGTGGCCTCATACGTTCTGTAGCCTGATTCAGTGGCCTCATACGTTCTGTAGCCTGATTCAGTGGCCTCATACGTTCTGTAGCCTGATTCAGTGGCCTCATACGTTCTGTAGCCTGATTCAGTGGCCTCATACGGTCTCAAAACACTCATGTGGCCAGACATAAAAGCACCGAGTCACAGACGTATTAATTGCTCTTTGATTACAATGATCAACTTCTGTTTGATGACCTTATCGTTACGGTTTGTAGGCATTTAGGAGTTGTGCCAATTGTGCAGAAGTCTGTTGCCGAGTGTTATGAATGGTTGTAGACTTTCCCATTGCTGCTATGTATTGATCAGAGTGTTAGTCTAAGCAGGGGAGCAAACTCCGTGCCTTCTAGTGTTGTAGATTGTCGATAAGACTCCGCTCTTGTGCCACCTTCCCACCTTCCCATCTTACTTCGACGGGGACGTCTCCTTTCCTCAGATCTTGTTTCACCTTTCCCCTTTTTGTCCTTACCCCTTTCAGCACATCTCGCATTGTCTTTTCTTTTCAGTTGAACAGTTACTTTGATAGGCTGACAGAGTGACAAAATCTTCGTCTATTCTTCAAATAGACGCGCTAAACATAAAGCAGAGCATAATGCAAAGTCATTACAGACCCCCCACGTCACGTGTCGCATTCCCTCTTATGTTAGGAAGATTTGTTAAGATGTCTTAAAAAATACGTGAAAACCGTAGTATTTTGACACGTGACGTGGTGGGTCTTTAGCTTATCTTAGCAAAACAACACTGCCAAAAAATGGCAAACATTGGGCTGACAGGACGAAATGACAGTGAGAGACAGGATAATATGACAGTGAGAGACAGGATAATATGACAGTGAGAGACAGGACGAAATGACAGTGAGAGACAGGATAATATGACAGTGAGAGACAGGACGATATGACAGTGAGAGACAGGATAATATGACAGTGAGAGACAGGACGATATGACAGTGAGAGACAGGACGATATGACAGTGAGAGACAGGACGATATGACAGTGAGAGACAGGATAATATGACAGTGAGAGACAGGACGAAATGACAGTGAGAGACAGGACGAAATGACAGTGAGAGACAGGACGATATGACAGTGAGAGACAGGATAATATGACAGTGAGAGACAGGACGATATGACAGTGAGAGACAGGACGAAATGACAGTGAGAGACAGGATAATATGACAGTGAGAGACAGGACGAAATGACAGTGAGAGACAGGATAATATGACAGTGAGAGACAGGACGAAATGACAGTGAGAGACAGGACAGTGAAGACAGGACGATATGACAGTGAGAGACAGGACGATATGACAGTGAGAGACAGGACGAAATGACAGTGAGAGACAGGACGATATGACAGTGAGAGACAGGACGATATGACAGTGAGAGACAGGACGATATGACAGTGAGAGACAGGATAATATGACAGTGAGAGACAGGACGAAATGACAGTGAGAGACAGGATAATATGACAGTGAGAGACAGGACGAAATGACAGTGAGAGACAGGATAATATGACAGTGAGAGACAGGACGAAATGACAGTGAGAGACAGGACGATATGACAGTGAGAGACAGGACGAAATGACAGTGAGAGACAGGACGAAATGACAGTGAGAGACAGGACGATATGACAGTGAGAGACAGGACGATATGACAGTGAGAGACAGGACGAAATGACAGTGAGAGACAGGACGATATGACAGTGAGAGACAGGATAATATGACAGTGAGAGACAGGACGATATGACAGTGAGAGACAGGACGATATGACAGTGAGAGACAGGAAATGACATATGACAGTGAGAGACAGGATAATATGACAGTGAGAGACAGGACGAAATGACAGTGAGAGACAGGATAATATGACAGTGAGAGACAGGACGATATGACAGTGAGAGACAGGATAATATGACAGTGAGAGACAGGACGAAATGACAGTGAGAGACAGGACGATATGACAGTGAGAGACAGGACGAAATGACAGTGAGAGACAGGACGATATGACAGTGAGAGACAGGATAATATGACAGTGAGAGACAGGACGATATGACAGTGAGAGACAGGACGATATGACAGTGAGAGACAGGACGATAAATGACAGTGAGAGACAGGATAATATGACAGTGAGAGACAGGACGATATGACAGTGAGAGACAGGATAATATGACAGTGAGAGACAGGACGATATGACAGTGAGAGACAGGACGATATGACAGTGAGAGACAGGACGAAATGACAGTGAGAGACAGGATAATATGACAGTGAGAGACAGGACGATATGACAGTGAGAGACAGGATAATATGACAGTGAGAGACAGGACGATATGACAGTGAGAGACAGGATAATATGACAGTGAGAGACAGGACGATATGACAGTGAGAGACAGGATAATATGACAGTGAGAGACAGGACGATATGACAGTGAGAGACAGGACGATATGACAGTGAGAGACAGGACGATATGACAGTGAGAGACAGGACGATATGACAGTGAGAGACAGGACGAAATGACAGTGAGAGACAGGATAATATGACAGTGAGAGACAGGACGATATGACAGTGAGAGACAGGACGATATGACAGTGAGAGACAGGACGATATGACAGTGAGAGACAGGACGATATGACAGTGAGAGACAGGACGAAATGACAGTGAGAGACAGGACGAAATGACAGTGAGAGACAGGATAATATGACAGTGAGAGACAGGACGAAATGACAGTGAGAGACAGGACGATATGACAGTGAGAGACAGGACGATATGACAGTGAGAGACAGGACGAAATGACAGTGAGAGACAGGACGATATGACAGTGAGAGACAGGACGATATGACAGTGAGAGACAGGACGAAATGACAGTGAGAGACAGGATAATATGACAGTGAGAGACAGGACGATATGACAGTGAGAGACAGGACGAAATGACAGTGAGAGACAGGACGATATGACAGTGAGAGACAGGATAATATGACAGTGAGAGACAGGACGAAATGACAGTGAGAGACAGGATAATATGACAGTGAGAGACAGGACGAAATGACAGTGAGAGACAGGACGAAATGACAGTGAGAGACAGGACGAAATGACAGTGAGAGACAGGACGATATGACAGTGAGAGACAGGATAATATGACAGTGAGAGACAGGACGAAATGACAGTGAGAGACAGGACGATATGACAGTGAGAGACAGGACGATGATGACAGTGAGAGACAGGACGATATGACAGTGAGAGACAGGACGAAATGACAGTGAGAGACAGGACGATATGACAGTGAGAGACAGGATAATACAGTGACAGTGAGAGACAGGACGATATGACAGTGAGAGACAGG
>CM065680.1:2968661-2993661 GCA_017654935.2 Phymorhynchus buccinoides | reverse complement strand
GAGAGAGAGAGAGAGAGAGAGAGAGAGAGAGAGAGAGAGAGAGAGAGAGAGAGAGAGAGAGAGAGAGAGAGAGAGAGAGAGAGAGAGAGAGAGAGAGAGAGAGAGAGAGAGAGAGAGCAGCGTATCCATGAGAAAAGTAGAGAAAAATAGATGAATACACACAGGAGACGAAGTAAAAAATGACTACAAAGAAACACTACGTCTGCTAGTGTCAGAGACGCCCCCCTCTCCCACCCCCTCCCATCCATTCACGTAAAACACCTTTCCTTTGTCCCCCTACATCGTCTAATTGATGACAGTTGTGGCCCACACACCTATCTCTGTCTCTCCGTGAAGTCACCCACAGGTTACACTATTCTTGTATGTGTCTCTCTCTGCCTGACACCTTTCTGTCTCTCTCTCCGCTCTTCAATCTTGCTCGCTTCGTTGCGCATGCGCCAAATAGCGACAACTTCCTCCGCAACGTAATCGTCTGTGGAGCTCGCTTGGCTGACTGTTCTGGAATTGGTCACCGAAAGAATTACACACAAAAGAGGAGAGAGAGAGAGAGAGAGAGAGAGAGAGAGAGAGAGAGAGAGAGAGAGAGAGAGAGAGAGAGAGAGAGAGAGAGAGAGAGAGAGAGAGAGAGTTGGACATTAATGTAATATGTCAGAAGCAAAGGTGTCTGTGGAGACAATAGAAACGGTGAAGAGATGAGTTTAATGTAGGTGCGTGGGTGTAAAAACACGACGAGCACAGACTTTGTGAGGAATGGTATTGTACAGTCATTCTAAGGACAGTATGCTTTTGTCTGTGGCTGGTGTTTTTTAAGTTATTGTAAAACCTATGAAAGATGTTTATGATAGAAAAAGGTTTGTATATTACCTAAGAAACATACTCGCTTTTACATTTGGGCTTACATTTTGGATAACTTGTCATTCGAGAAGAGGGATTACATATCTCAGTTTGCTATGAACGTTATTGTTGTGGTGGTAAAATAAATGTAGGTGTTCTAGTTTTCAGAGACAGTTAATGCTTGTAACATTTCCATTTTAATGCCATAAAAACACGCGTTCGAGGCAGAAGGGAAGAAACTCTTCCCGTTGTGGCTGGTTCGCCTCGAATTGTTTCCCCTAGCTGCTTGCTGCTTGCTGCTCCTACTGTATCAGTGAGACTTTGTAAAATTAACAGAACAGAAGAGCGTCGTCGACTGTGCTGAAAGCCAGTTAACATTTCATTGTCTCTCTAAGCTAAGGTTTTCTTTTTTTCTGTCCTTTTTTTAACAAACGTTTTGTTGCATTCGTAAGTTTGATTTTGTTTTCTCTGCAGACCTACTGTTGACCCATTCTCCATATCATGTCTTGTTCCAGAGTTCCCCTGTCGTGGCCCACTACAGCATTGTGTGGAGTCCATGCAGTGCATGTAATGCAGGTGCTGATGTGTTCCATAGTTCCCCTGTCGTGGTCCACTACAGCATTGTGTGGAGTCCATGCAGTGCATGTAATGCAGGTGGTGATGTGTTCAAGAGTTCCCCTGTCGTGGCCCACTACAGCATTGTGTGGAGTCCATGCAGTGCATGTAATACAGGTGCTGATGTGTTCCATAGTTCCCCTGTCGTGGTCCACTACAGCATTGTGTGGAGTCCATGCAGTGCATGTAATACAGGTGCTGATGTGTTCCAGAGTTCCCCTGTCGTGGCCCACTACAGCATTGTGTGGAGTCCATGCAGAGCATGTAATACAGGTGCTGATGTGTTCCAGAGTTCCCCTGTCGTGGTCCACTACAGCATTGTGTGGAGTCCATGCAGTGCATGTAATGCAGGTGGTGATGTGTTCCAGAGTTCCTCTGTCGTGGTCCACTACAGCATTGTGTGGAGTCCATGCAGTGCATGTAATGCAGGTGCTGATGTGTTCCAGAGTTCCCCTGTCGTGGTCCACTACAGCATTGTGTGGAGTCCATGCAGTGCATGTAATGCAGGTGGTGATGTGTTCCAGAGTTCCCCTGTCGTGGCCCACTACAGCATTGTGTGGAGTCCATGCAGTGCATGTAATGCAGGTGGTGATGTGTTCCAGAGTTCCCCTGTCGTGGTCCACTACAGCATTGTGTGGAGTCCATGCAGTGCATGTAATGCAGGTGCTGATGTGTTCCAGAGTTCCCCTGTCGTGGCCCACTACAGCATTGTGTGGAGGCCATGCAGTGCATGTAATGCAGGTGCTGATGTGTTCCAGAGTTCCCCTGTCGTGGTCCACTACAGCATTGTGTGGAGTCCATGCAGTGTATGTAATGCAGGTGGTGATGTGTTCCAGAGTTCCCCTGTCGTGGCCCACTACAGCATTGTGTGGAGTCCATGCAGTGCATGTAATGCAGGTGGTGATGTGTTCCAGAGTTCCCCTGTTGTGGCCCACTACAGCATTGTGTGGAGTCCATGCAGTGCATGTAATGCAGGTGGTGATGTGTTCCAGAGTTCCCCTGTCGTGGCCCACTACAGCATTGTGTGGAGTCCATGCAGTGTATGTAATGCAGGTGGTGATGTGTTCCAGAGTTCCACTGTCGTGGTCCACTAATGCATTGTGTGGAGTCCATGCATTGCATGTAATGCAGGTGGTGATGTGTTCCAGAGTTCCCCTGTCGTGGCCCACTACAGCATTGTGTGGAGTCCATGCAGTGCATGTAATGCAGGTGGTGATGTGTTCCAGAGTTCCCCTGTCGTGGCCCACTACAGCATTGTGTGGAGTCCATGCAGTGCATGTAATGCAGTGCATGTAATGCAGTGCATGTAATGCAGGTGATGTGTTCCAGAGTTCCCCTGTCGTGGTCCACTACAGCATTGTGTGGAGTCCATGCAGTGCATGTAATGCAGGTGGTGATGTGTTCCAGAGTTCCCCTGTCGTGGTCCACTACAGCATTGTGTGGAGTCCATGCAGTGCATGTAATGCAGGTGGTGATGTGTTCCAGAGTTCCCCTGTCGTGGCCCACTACAGCATTGTGTGGAGTCCATGCAGTGCATGTAATGCAGGTGGTGATGTGTTCCAGAGTTCCCCTGTCGTGGTCCACTACAGCATTGTGTGGAGTCCATGCAGTGCATGTAATGCAGGTGGTGATGTGTTCCAGAGTTCCCCTGTCGTGGTCCACTACAGCATTGTGTGGAGTCCATGCAGTGCATGTAATGCAGGTGGTGATGTGTTCCAGAGTTCCCCTGTCGTGGCCCACTACAGCATTGTGTGGAGTCCATGCAGTGCATGTAATGCAGGTGGTGATGTGTTCCAGAGTTCCCCTGTCGTGGTCCACTACAGCATTGTGTGGAGTCCATGCAGTGCATGTAATGCAGGTGGTGATGTGTTCCAGAGTTCCCCTGTCGTGGTCCACTACAGCATTGTGTGGAGTCCATGCAGTGCATGTAATGCAGGTGCTGATGTGTTCCAGAGTTCCCCTGTCGTGGTCCACTACAGCATTGTGTGGAGTCCATGCAGTGTATGTAATGCAGGTGGTGATGTGTTCCAGAGTTCCCCTGTCGTGGTCCACTACAGCATTGTGTGGAGTCCATGCAGTGCATGTAATGCAGGTGGTGATGTGTTCCAGAGTTCCCCTGTCGTGGCCCACTACAGCATTGTGTGGAGTCCATGCAGTGCATGTAATGCAGGTGCTGATGTGTTCCAGAGTTCCACTGTCGTGGTCCACTACAGCATTGTGTGGAGTCCATGCAGTGCATGTAATGCAGGTGGTGATGTGTTCCAGAGTTCCCCTGTCGTGGCCCACTACAGCATTGTGTGGAGTCCATGCAGTGCATGTAATGCAGGTGGTGATGTGTTCCAGAGTTCCCCTGTCGTGGTCCACTACAGCATTGTGTGGAGTCCATGCAGTGCATGTAATGCAGGTGGTGATGTGTTCCAGAGTTCCTCTGTCGTGGTCCACTACAGCATTGTGTGGAGTCCATGCAGTGCATGTAATGCAGGTGCTGATGTGTTCCAGAGTTCCCCTGTCGTGGCCCACTACAGCATTGTGTGGAGTCCATGCAGTGTATGTAATGCAGGTGGTGATGTGTTCCAGAGTTCCCCTGTCGTGGTCCACTACAGCATTGTGTGGAGTCCATGCATTGCATGTAATGCAGGTGGTGATGTGTTCCAGAGTTCCCCTGTCGTGGCCCACTACAGCATTGTGTGGAGTCCATGCAGTGCATGTAATGCAGGTGGTGATGTGTTCCAGAGTTCCCCTGTCGTGGTCCACTACAGCATTGTGTGGAGTCCATGCAGTGCATGTAATGCAGTGCATGTAATGCAGTGCATGTAATGCAGTGCATGTAATGCAGGTGGTGATGTGTTCCAGAGTTCCCCTGTCGTGGTCCACTACAGCATTGTGTGGAGTCCATGCAGTGCATGTAATGCAGGTGGTGATGTGTTCCAGAGTTCCCCTGTCGTGGTCCACTACAGCATTGTGTGGAGTCCATGCAGTGCATGTAATGCAGGTGGTGATGTGTTCCAGAGTTCCCCTGTCGTGGTCCACTACAGCATTGTGTGGAGTCCATGCAGTGTATGTAATGCAGGTGGTGATGTGTTCCAGAGTTCCACTGTCGTGGTCCACTACAGCATTGTGTGGAGTCCATGCAGTGCATGTAATGCAGGTGGTGATGTGTTCCAGAGTTCCCCTGTCGTGGCCCACTACAGCATTGTGTGGAGTCCATGCAGTGCATGTAATGCAGGTGCTGATGTGTTCCAGAGTTCCCCTGTCGTGGCCCACTACAGCATTGTGTGGAGTCCATGCAGTGCATGTAATGCAGGTGGTGATGTGTTCCAGAGTTCCCCTGTCGTGGCCCACTACAGCATTGTGTGGAGTCCATGCAGTGCATGTAATGCAGGTGGTGATGTGTTCCAGAGTTCCCCTGTTGTGGCCCACTACAGCATTGTGTGGAGTCCATGCAGTGCATGTAATGCAGGTGCTGATGTGTTCCAGAGTTCCCCTGTCGTGGTCCACTACAGCATTGTGTGGAGTCCATGCAGTGTATGTAATGCAGATGATGATGTGTTCCAGAGTTCCCCTGTCGTGGTCCACTACAGCATTGTGTGGAGTCCATGCAGTGCATGTAATGCAGGTGGTGATGTGTTCCAGAGTTCCCCTGTCGTGGCCCACTACAGCATTGTGTGGAGTCCATGCAGTGTATGTAATGCAGGTGCTGATGTGTTCCAGAGTTCCACTGTCGTGGTCCACTACAGCATTGTGTGGAGTCCATGCAGTGCATGTAATGCAGGTGGTGATGTGTTCCAGAGTTCCCCTGTTGTGGCCCACTACAGCATTGTGTGGAGTCCATGCAGTGCATGTAATGCAGGTGGTGATGTGTTCCAGAGTTCCCCTGTCGTGGTCCACTACAGCATTGTGTGGAGTCCATGCAGTGCATGTAATGCAGGTGGTGATGTGTTCCAGAGTTCCTCTGTCGTGGTCCACTACAGCATTGTGTGGAGTCCATGCAGTGCATGTAATGCAGGTGCTGATGTGTTCCAGAGTTCCCCTGTCGTGGCCCACTACAGCATTGTGTGGAGTCCATGCAGTGTATGTAATGCAGGTGCTGATGTGTTCCAGAGTTCCACTGTCGTGGTCCACTACAGCATTGTGTGGAGTCCATGCATTGCATGTAATGCAGGTGGTGATGTGTTCCAGAGTTCCCCTGTCGTGGCCCACTACAGCATTGTGTGGAGTCCATGCAGTGCATGTAATGCAGGTGGTGATGTGTTCCAGAGTTCCCCTGTCGTGGTCCACTACAGCATTGTGTGGAGTCCATGCATTGCATGTAATGCAGGTGGTGATGTGTTCCAGAGTTCCCCTGTCGTGGCCCACTACAGCATTGTGTGGAGTCCATGCAGTGTATGTAATGCAGGTGCTGATGTGTTCCAGAGTTCCCCTGTCGTGGTCCACTACAGCATTGTGTGGAGTCCATGCAGTGCATGTAATGCAGGTGGTGATGTGTTCCAGAGTTCCCCTGTCGTGGCCCACTACAGCATTGTGTGGAGTCCATGCAGTGCATGTAATGCAGGTGCTGATGTGTTCCAGAGTTCCCCTGTCGTGGTCCACTACAGCATTGTGTGGAGTCCATGCAGTGCATGTAATGCAGGTGGTGATGTGTTCCAGAGTTCCCCTGTCGTGGCCCACTACAGCATTGTGTGGAGTCCATGCAGTGCATGTAATGCAGGTGGTGATGTGTTCCAGAGTTCCCCTGTCGTGGTCCACTACAGCATTGTGTGGAGTCCATGCAGTGCATGTAATGCAGGTGGTGATGTGTTCCAGAGTTCCCCTGTCGTGGTCCACTACAGCATTGTGTGGAGTCCATGCAGTGCATGTAATGCAGGTGCTGATGTGTTCCAGAGTTCCCCTGTCGTGGCCCACTACAGCATTGTGTGGAGTCCATGCAGTGCATGTAATGCAGGTGGTGATGTGTTCCAGAGTTCCACTGTCGTGGTCCACTACAGCATTGTGTGGAGTCCATGCAGTGCATGTAATGCAGGTGGTGATGTGTTCCAGAGTTCCCCTGTCGTGGTCCACTACAGCATTGTGTGGAGTCCATGCAGTGCATGTAATGCAGTGCATGTAATGCAGTGCATGTAATGCAGTGCATGTACTACAGCATTGTGTGGAGTCCATGCAGTGCATGTAATGCAGGTGGTGATGTGTTCCAGAGTTCCCCTGTCGTGGTCCACTACAGCATTGTGTGGAGTCCATGCAGTGCATGTAATGCAGGTGGTGATGTGTTCCAGAGTTCCCCTGTCGTGGTCCACTACAGCATTGTGTGGAGTCCATGCAGTGCATGTAATGCAGGTGTAATGCAGTGCATGTAATGCAGTGCATGTAATGCAGTGCATGTAATGCAGGTGGTGATGTGTTCCAGAGTTCCCCTGTCGTGGTCCACTACAGCATTGTGTGGAGTCCATGCAGTGCATGTAATGCAGGTGGTGATGTGTTCCAGAGTTCCCCTGTCGTGGTCCACTACAGCATTGTGTGGAGTCCATGCAGTGCATGTAATGCAGGTGGTGATGTGTTCCAGAGTTCCCCTGTCGTGGCCCACTACAGCATTGTGTGGAGTCCATGCAGTGTATGTAATGCAGGTGGTGATGTGTTCCAGAGTTCCCCTGTCGTGGTCCACTACAGCATTGTGTGGAGTCCATGCAGTGCATGTAATGCAGGTGGTGATGTGTTCCAGAGTTCCCCTGTCGTGGCCCACTACAGCATTGTGTGGAGTCCATGCAGTGCATGTAATGCAGGTGGTGATGTGTTCCAGAGTTCCCCTGTCGTGGTCCACTACAGCATTGTGTGGAGTCCATGCAGTGCATGTAATGCAGGTGGTGATGTGTTCCAGAGTTCCCCTGTCGTGGTCCACTACAGCATTGTGTGGAGTCCATGCAGTGCATGTAATGCAGGTGGTGATGTGTTCCAGAGTTCCCCTGTCGTGGCCCACTACAGCATTGTGTGGAGTCCATGCAGTGCATGTAATGCAGGTGGTGATGTGTTCCAGAGTTCCCCTGTCGTGGTCCACTACAGCATTGTGTGGAGTCCATGCAGTGCATGTAATGCAGGTGGTGATGTGTTCCAGAGTTCCCCTGTCGTGGTCCACTACAGCATTGTGTGGAGTCCATGCAGTGCATGTAATGCAGGTGGTGATGTGTTCCAGAGTTCCCCTGTCGTGGTCCACTACAGCATTGTGTGGAGTCCATGCAGTGCATGTAATGCAGGTGGTGATGTGTTCCAGAGTTCCCCTGTCGTGGTCCACTACAGCATTGTGTGGAGTCCATGCAGTGCATGTAATGCAGGTGGTGATGTGTTCCAGAGTTCCCCTGTCGTGGCCCACTACAGCATTGTGTGGAGTCCATGCAGTGCATGTAATGCAGGTGCTGATGTGTTCCAGAGTTCCCCTGTCGTGGCCCACTACAGCATTGTGTGGAGTCCATGCAGTGCATGTAATGCAGGTGGTGATGTGTTCCAGAGTTCCCCTGTCGTGGTCCACTACAGCATTGTGTGGAGTCCATGCAGTGCATGTAATGCAGGTGGTGATGTGTTCCAGAGTTCCCCTGTCGTGGTCCACTACAGCATTGTGTGGAGTCCATGCAGTGCATGTAATGCAGGTGGTGATGTGTTCCAGAGTTCCCCTGTCGTGGTCCACTACAGCATTGTGTGGAGTCCATGCAGTGCATGTAATGCAGGTGGTGATGTGTTCCAGAGTTCCCCTGTCGTGGCCCACTACAGCATTGTGTGGAGTCCATGCAGTGCATGTAATGCAGGTGCTGATGTGTTCCAGAGTTCCCCTGTCGTGGTCCACTAAAGCATTGTGTGGAGTCCATGCAGTGCATGTAATGCAGGTGGTGATGTGTTCCAGAGTTCCCCTGTCGTGGCCCACTACAGCATTGTGTGGAGTCCATGCAGTGCATGTAATGCAGGTGCTGATGTGTTCCAGAGTTCCCCTGTCGTGGCCCACTACAGCATTGTGTGGAGTCCATGCAGTGCATGTAATGCAGGTGGTGATGTGTTCCAGAGTTCCCCTGTCGTGGTCCACTACAGCATTGTGTGGAGGATGCAGTGCATCGTGCATGTAATGCAGTGCATGTAATGCAGTGCATGTAATGCAGTGCATGTAATGCAGGTGGTGATGTGTTCCAGAGTTCCCCTGTCGTGGTCCACTACAGCATTGTGTGGAGTCCATGCAGTGCATGTAATGCAGGTGGTGATGTGTTCCAGAGTTCCCCTGTCGTGGCCCACTACAGCATTGTGTGGAGTCCATGCAGTGCATGTAATGCAGTGCATGTAATGCAGTGCATGTAATGCAGTGCATGTAATGCAGGTGGTGATGTGTTCCAGAGTTCCCCTGTCGAGGTCCACTACAGCATTGTGTGGAGTCCATGCAGTGCATGTAATGCAGGTGGTGATGTGTTCCAGAGTTCCCCTGTCGTGGTCCACTACAGCATTGTGTGGAGTCCATGCAGTGCATGTAATGCAGGTGGTGATGTGTTCCAGAGTTCCCCTGTCGTGGTCCACTACAGCATTGTGTGGAGTCCATGCAGTGTATGTAATGCAGGTGGTGATGTGTTCCAGAGTTCCCCTGTCGTGGTCCACTACAGCATTGTGTGGAGTCCATGCAGTGCATGTAATGCAGGTGGTGATGTGTTCCAGAGTTCCCCTGTCGTGGTCCACTACAGCATTGTGTGGAGTCCATGCAGTGCATGTAATGCAGGTGGTGATGTGTTCCAGAGTTCCCCTGTCGTGGTCCACTACAGCATTGTGTGGAGTCCATGCAGTGCATGTAATGCAGGTGGTGATGTGTTCCAGAGTTCCCCTGTCGTGGCCCACTACAGCATTGTGTGGAGTCCATGCAGTGCATGTAATGCAGGTGGTGATGTGTTCCAGAGTTCCCCTGTCGTGGCCCACTACAGCATTGTGTGGAGTCCATGCAGTGCATGTAATGCAGGTGGTGATGTGTTCCAGAGTTCCCCTGTCGTGGCCCACTACAGCATTGTGTGGAGTCCATGCAGTGCATGTAATGCAGGTGCTGATGTGTTCCAGAGTTCCCCTGTCGTGGTCCACTACAGCATTGTGTGGAGTCCATGCAGTGTATGTAATGCAGGTGGTGATGTGTTCCAGAGTTCCCCTGTCGTGGTCCACTACAGCATTGTGTGGAGTCCATGCAGTGCATGTAATGCAGGTGGTGATGTGTTCCAGAGTTCCCCTGTCGTGGTCCACTACAGCATTGTGTGGAGTCCATGCAGTGCATGTAATGCAGGTGGTGATGTGTTCCAGAGTTCCCCTGTCGTGGCCCACTACAGCATTGTGTGGAGTCCATGCAGTGCATGTAATGCAGGTGCTGATGTGTTCCAGAGTTCCCCTGTCGTGGCCCACTACAGCATTGTGTGGAGTCCATGCAGTGCATGTAATGCAGGTGGTGATGTGTTCCAGAGTTCCCCTGTCGTGGCCCACTACAGCATTGTGTGGAGTCCATGCAGTGCATGTAATGCAGGTGGTGATGTGTTCCAGAGTTCCCCTGTCGTGGTCCACTACAGCATTGTGTGGAGTCCATGCAGTGCATGTAATGCAGGTGGTGATGTGTTCCAGAGTTCCCCTGTCGTGGTCCACTACAGCATTGTGTGGAGTCCATGCAGTGCATGTAATGCAGGTGGTGATGTGTTCCAGAGTTCCCCTGTCGTGGCCCACTACAGCATTGTGTGGAGTCCATGCAGTGCATGTAATGCAGGTGCTGATGTGTTCCAGAGTTCCCCTGTCGTGGCCCACTACAGCATTGTGTGGAGTCCATGCAGTGCATGTAATGCAGGTGGTGATGTGTTCCAGAGTTCCCCTGTCGTGGCCCACTACAGCATTGTGTGGAGTCCATGCAGTGCATGTAATGCAGGTGCTGATGTGTTCCAGAGTTCCCCTGTCGTGGTCCACTACAGCATTGTGTGGAGTCCATGCAGTGCATGTAATGCAGGTGGTGATGTGTTCCAGAGTTCCCCTGTCGTGGCCCACTACAGCATTGTGTGGAGTCCATGCAGTGCATGTAATGCAGTGCATTCCCCTGTACATGCAGTGCATGTAATGCAGGTGGTGATGTGTTCCAGAGTTCCCCTGTCGTGGTCCACTACAGCATTGTGTGGAGTCCATGCAGTGCATGTAATGCAGGTGGTGATGTGTTCCAGAGTTCCCCTGTCATGGTCCACTACAGCATTGTGTGGAGTCCATGCAGTGCATGTAATGCAGGTGGTGATGTGTTCCAGAGTTCCCCTGTCGTGGTCCACTACAGCATTGTGTGGAGTCCATGCAGTGCATGTAATGCAGGTGCTGATGTGTTCCAGAGTTCCCCTGTCGTGGCCCACTACAGCATTGTGTGGAGTCCATGCAGTGCATGTAATGCAGGTGCTGATGTGTTCCGCAAAGCTAGACGCCCAGCTCATGGCTATGATTCCCAATCAAAGTCTGGCTCTGTCAGTTTTATGGCAATAACTTTACGCTGATCCTACCCCTATTCTTTGTTTCTCCGAAAAATAGCAAAATGCTGCTTCCCAACAAAACTTCACCGGAGGTTGTGTAAACGACAACCACCTCGCCGTGTTGTCTGTCACTGCTCGCTTAGCAATAGCTACATGAAAGTGACCTGGGTATGGTGCTTGTAAACAACCACCTTGCCGTGTTGTCTGTCACTGCTCGCTTAGCAATAGCTACATGAAAGTGACCTGGGTATGGTGCCTGTAAACAACCACCTTGCCGTGTTGTCTACCACTGCTCGCTTAGCAATAGCTACATCAAAGTGACCTGGGTATGGTGCCTGTAAACACCCACCTCGCCGTGTTGTCTATCACTGCTCGCTTAGCAATAGCTACATGAAAGTGACCTGGGTATGGTGCCTGTAAACACCCACCTCGCCGTGTTGTCTATCACTGCTCGCTTAGCAATAGCTACATGAAAGTGACCTGGGTATGGTGCCTGTAAACACCCACCTCGCCGTGTTGTCTATCACTGCTCGCTTAGCAATAGCTACATGAAAGTGACCTGGGTATGGTGCCTGTAAACACCCACCTCGCCGTGTTGTCTATCACTGCTCGCTTAGCAATAGCTACATGAAAGTGACCTGGGTATGGTGCCTGTAAACACCCACCTCGCCGTGTTGTCTATCACTGCTCGCTTAGCAATAGCTACATGAAAGTGACCTGGGTATGGTGCCTGTAAACACCCACCTCGCCGTGTTGTCTATCACTGCTCGCTTAGCAATAGCTACATGAAAGTGACCTGGGTATGGTGCCTGTAAACAACCACCTTGCCGTGTTGTCTGTCACTACTCGCTTAGCAATAGCTATGAAAGTGACCTGGGTATGGTGCCTGTAAACAACCACCTCGCCGTGTTGTCTGTCACTGCTCGCTTAGCAATAGCTACATGAAAGTGACCTGGGTATGGTGCCTGTAAACAACCACCTTGCCGTGTTGTCTGTCACTGCTCGCTTAGCAATAGCTACATGAAAGTGACCCCATACATGAGGGTAGGGTGCCTGTAAACATTATTATAAATCACAGACTATTTTTTCTTAATCGAAATACTAAGAATATATCACGACCATTCCACAATGAAAATGTCAGCCCTACAGGCTGTGTTACTGTTAGCTTCATGGTCCAATGATGACACCATTCCACAACGGACATGTCAGCCCTATAGGCTGTGTTAGCTCCATGGTCCAATGTCACCATTCCACAATGAACATGTCAGCCCTACAGGCTGTGTTCGCTGCATGGTCCAATGATGACACCATTCCACAACGAACATGTCAGCCCTCCAGGCTGTGTTAGCTCCATGGTCCAATGTCACCATTCCACAATGAACATGTCAGCCCTACAGGCTGTGTTAGCTTCATGGTCCAATGTCACCATTCCACAATGAACATGTCAGCCCTACAGGCTGTGTTAGCTTCATGGTCCAATGATGACACCATTCCACAATGAACATGTCAGCCCTACAGGCTGTGTTAGCTTCATGGTCCAATGATGACACCATTCCACAATGAACATGTCAGCCCTACAGGCTGTGTTAGCTTCATGGTCCAATGATGACACCATTCCACAATGAACATGTCAACATGTCAGCCCTACAGGCTGTGTTAGCTTCATGGTCCAATGATGACACCATTCCACAATGAACATGTCAGCCCTACAGGCTGTGTTAGCTTCATGGTCCAATGATGACACCATTCCACAATGAACATGTCAGCCCTACAGGCTGTGTTAGCTTCATGGTCCAATGATGACACCATTCCACAATGAACATGTCAGCCCTACAGGCTGTGTTAGCTTCATGGTCCAATGATGACACCATTCCACAATGAACATGTCAGCCCTACAGGCTGTGTTAGCTTGGTCCAATGGAACATGTCAGCCCTACATGCTGTGTTAGCTTCATGGTCCAATGATGACACCATTCCACAATGAACATGTCAGCCCTACAGGCTGTGTTAGCTTCATGGTCCAATGATGACACCATTCCACAATGAACATGTCAGCCCTACAGGCTGTGTTAGCTTCATGGTCCAATGATGACACCATTCCACAATGAACATGTCAGCCCTACAGGCTGTGTTAGCTTCATGGTCCAATGATGACACCATTCCACAATGAACATGTCAGCCTACAGGCTGTGTTACTACAGGCTGTGTTAGCTTCATGGTCCAATGATGACACCATTCCACAATGAACATGTCAGCCCTACAGGCTGTGTTAGCTTCATGGTCCAATGATGACACCATTCCACAATGAACATGTCAGCCCTACAGGCTGTGTTAGCTTCATGGTCCAATGATGACACCATTCCACAATGAACATGTCAGCCCTACAGGCTGTGTTAGCTTCATGGTCCAATGATGACACCATTCCACAATGAACATGTCAGCCCTACAGGCTGTGTTAGCTTCATGGTCCAATGATGACACCATTCCACAATGAACATGTCAGCCCTACAGGCTGTGTTAGCTTCATGGTCCAATGATGACACCATTCCACAATGAACATGTCAGCCCTACAGGCTGTGTTAGCTTCATGGTCCAATGATGACACCATTCCACAATGAACATGTCAGCCCTACAGGGTGTGTTAGCTTCATGGTCCAATGATGACACCATTCCACAATGAACATGTCAGCCCTACAGGCTGTGTTAGCTTCATGGTCCAATGATGACACCATTCCACAATGAACATGTCAGCCCTACAGGCTGTGTTAGCTTCATGGTCCAATGATGACACCATTCCACAATGAACATGTCAGCCCTACAGGCTGTGTTAGCTTCATGGTCCAATGATGACACCATTCCACAATGAACATGTCAGCCCTACAGGCTGTGTTAGCTTCATGGTCCAATGATGACACCATTCCACAATGAACATGTCAGCCCTACAGGCTGTGTTAGCTTCATGGTCCAATGATGACACCATTCCACAATGAACATGTCAGCCCTACAGGCTGTTAGCTTCATGGTCCAATGATGACACCATTCCACAATGAACATGTCAGCCCTACAGGCTGTGTTAGCTTCATGGTCCAATGATGACACCATTCCACAATGAACATGTCAGCCCTACAGGCTGTGTTAGCCGCTGGAAGAATTACAAGAACAAAAATGTTGTTAGAAATGAGAGAGAATACGAATACGAATACGAATACGAATGTTTTATTGAGGGTAAAAAGGATAAGCTACAATAGCTTCTTTACACCTGGCCCTCTCACTCACACACTCACACCATGCATCAGGCAATGCAACATTGACATAAAAACAATCAAGTCAAGAAAATGAAACAAAAATTGGCACATGAAATAAATGACAGAGAATCAAATTGGAACATTAAACAGATATACAGAGAGACATACAAAATTTACAAGAATCTTGGCATAAGTTGATAATTGCAGTAAAACTCATTAACATAACTGGTGGACAAGATTGTCCATTATGTACTTGTGATAAGATTTGCGAAAGGAAGATACGCTAGTTTTATTTTTGAAATTATCATGGATGTCGTTCCACAGTTTACCACCTGAGTATGTAAGGGATGCTTTATATAGATCTGTTCTGGGGCGGGGCATTATTAATTTGGTTTTGCTTCGAATTGCATGGACTTTAAATTTAGTAATAAGATATTTTGGTACTAACTTATTTATGATCTTGTACATAAGGGTACCTTTGTTTAGTAGACATTTCAAATCAAATGGTAGAATGTTGAGTTCCTTATAGTCAATGGTTTCAAGGGAGAACGATTTAAGGAGTATGAGTTTAAGAGAACGTTTATATAATCTTTCAACGTGTTTGAGTGTGTTTTTACTAGCTGAATCCCAACATGTTGATGCATAATCAATGTCAGGCTGAATATAGGCATGGAAAAAAAGTTTACGGGTATGTTGATCCAAAAAGTGCTTTATTCTATTAAGCTGGAATACTTTTTTTGATATTTTCTTGGCCAGTATTTGCATGTGTTTTGACCATGATAAGTTGTTGTCAATGTATAGGCCGAGTAATTTGTGTGAAGTAACTTCTTCTAGAGACTTTTCATAGATAGTTGGTGTACTTAATTGATTTTTAAAGTTTTGCCTCTTTTGTCTTGTTGTGATTAACATGAATTTAGATTTTTTTGGATGTAATGCCATATGATTTTGCTCTGACCAGTCAACTAAATTATTAATGTCACTCTGCAATTCAGAACAGATTGAGTCAGCATCATAACCGTTTTTATGGATTGTGGTGTCGTCTGCAAAAAGTTCACATGGTGAAGTAAGATGAAGCGGGAGGTCATTTATATAAATGGTGAAGAGCATAGGTCCTAAGACAGAGCCTTGGGGAACTCCATAATAGACTGATTGCAATGAAGATGTAATAATATCTTTGGAGACGGTTTGTCGTCTGTCAGATAGAAAGGACGAAACGAGGGCGATAGAATCTTGGGTTAAACCGTACAATGATAGTTTTTTTTAATAGAAGGGCATGGTCAATAACATCAAAGGCTTTAGCAAAGTCAACGAAAATAACACCGGTGAGAAGGTCATTGTTAATATTAGAATGCCACTGTTCGACTAGATTAGTGAGTACTGTTTGGCAGGAATGATTTTCTCTAAAGCCACTTTGGTTACAATGGAAAAGATCATGTGTAGTAAAGTATGTCTGAAGATTACGCTTTAAGTGCTTTTCTAGAGGTTTGGAGAGGTTAGACAAAATAGATATAGGTCGGTAGTTAGACGGGTCTTGGGGGTCACCAGATTTATATAGTGGTATCACCTTCGCGTCTTTAAATAATTGGGGATAACAGCCTTTCTCAATGCAAAGGTTATATATATAGGTAAGACAGTCAGTGATAATAGGCGCAGATAACTTTAAGATATAATTATCAATATGATCTAAGCCGCAACATTTAGAATGCTTGAGTTGAAGTAATTCTTGGTACACCTCATGTACAGCCATATACTGAAAACTGAGTTTAGGGCCTAGTTTTTTGGAGTCACAGTACTCCTTCAGTAACAAAAGATCGTTAGAACTAGTTCGGTCAGCTAGTATAGTTTTATCGGCTATGGTACAGAAATGATTGTTGAGTTCTTCTACAGAGAGATCGTTAGCCAAGGGCGCGCTATGAGTTGAAGATTTACAGGATAATTGGTTAATTGCTTTCCAGATAGATTTTGAGTCTTTTTTAGATTGTATAAGATCACCAAAATACTTTTTCTTTGCAACTCGCTTCATATTTGTTATTTTGTTTCGCTGCTTTTTAAAAGCCACGTCCTTACCAGTTGTTTGTACTAAATTTTCACGAGTCTTTATTTCCGCATTTATATTATCGTTTAACCATGGGGGTTTACCTTCAGGCTTGACACGTTTGGTTATAAAAGGGGCATGTTTATCATATATTTGGATGAAGGTATTATACCATTTTTCAAGGGCTTTATTGGGGTCAGTGTACTGAAACACTGTGGAAAAGTCGGTCGTACATAGATCGTATAAGAAATGCTCAGGGTTAAAGGATTTGTAGCTACGAAATGATACACACCTATGAGAGCATTTAGGGATTTTGACGCCTTTTTTTGACCATGTTAAACATATAGGGAAGTGATCGCTTAATCCGAAGACAGGAACAGAAGTTTCCACAATGTGCTTTGGATTAGTGACGTATATATGATCAATGAGTGTTTGAGTCTGTAGTGTTATTCTGGTGGGATTATTAAGAAGTTGTGATAAATTGTAAGATTCATAGATATGTTTCCAGTTATCATGGGGTTTGAGTAAATCAAAGTTTAAATCACCAAGCAATATGATATCAGTATAGGATAAGGAAACATTGTCCATCATAGATGAAAAACGATTAAACCACTCCACTCGTTCATCAGGGTTTCTATATAAAAATCCCACAATAATTGGTGTGTGACCCTTTATGCGAATTTCAATCCAGATACCTTCTATGTTGTACCTATCGAAGTCATGCACTTGTCTATAGTTCACTGATTTGTGGATGTATGCCACCATGCCTGTGTGTAACTTACTTGAAGCATCTTTTCTAATAACATTATACCCAGGCACAGAAATTAGATTGTCAGACACAACATCAGATAACCTAGACTCGGCAAAAGCGAAACAATGAAAACAAGTATTAGAGTTTGACAAGATAGAAGGCACATCAGACATTTTATTTAACAGATGGCATGCATTTAAATAACCGATTTTAAAACCCGGTTTCGATAACCATTTTGGATTGTTGGTTACATTAGCCATGGTAACACAAGTACCTAAAAACAACAATCACCAACAAAAGATAAAACAAACAATCACTAACAAAAGATAAGACCAACAATATGAAGGGAAAAGCCAATAATAATATTTTTAACAAATCAATTAAAAAATAAGTAATTTGTGTGGATGAATTAAACTTAAGGAGAGAAAAGTGAACACCTTAAAACAAAAACAAACGTGTTCAAATTAATCAATGATGGGAAACTTAAGCGAGGTAATAATAAAAGGTAGAGCTAGAAAGGTAATTAAACAATAAAATTGTAAAATAAAAATAAATCAAGCCAATAAAGCGTCCACAATTTGTTCCACAAAATAAGGAAAACACAATACAGTCAAGACGCTAGTAAGCTGCACAAGGGAGACAATAACAGATCAGGTCAGGCAGCACAATGTTTCTGTTATTGTAGCACAAAGCCTGCAAACCAATTAAGAGCAGAATCAGTTCAAATGAGGTAGAAAACTCAGCAAGGCAGGCAAGCGCAGGAGAAATAGTGGTTAACAGTCAAGATCTAAACACACTGTTTTGATATCAACGACGAATCGAGAGCACTGTAAATATACAGTTCAGCACAGTTTTTAGGGCAGGCAAAATCAGTAGTGTCCAACACGTATAAACCGGGCCCTACCAGCAGATTTGAGTGATCTTCACAGTCAATGCTTAGCACGCAGCTGGGGAACACAACACTGCAAATACACAACAGATTTCACTGACGAGAAGTTGAGATTTGCACAAGTTATATAATGGACCTCGGGCGCAGGCAGTTTAGAATGTCACCATTCGCTTATGATGAGTCCAAAGGTGTGAGAGAGAGAGAGAGAGAGAGAGAGAGAGAGAGAGAGAGAGAGAGAGAGAGAGAGAGAGAGAGAGAGAGAGAGAGAGAGAGATACAGACAGATACAGACAGATACAGACAGACAAATAGAGAGAGACAGCTAGTCGGAGAGAATCAGCAACAGGGGGTGACACTGAACAGAAAGGTGACACAGAGAGAGACAGAGACACAGAGAGAGACAGAGAGACAGGTGACATCGAACGATGATATAAACGATGGTGTCGTAATGAGAAGTGTTAGTGTATATGATATGTTTTGCAGTGTGACATTTCGCTCTGTATATTAATTAACGCCAAACCCAACTTTTGTATACAGACTAAATCCCATGGGGAAATTCACAGATGCAAAAATACACCGACAACTAAAGACACACTTATTTGCAAACAGACAGTGGAAATACTGACAGATAGACATAAAGAGGCAGGCAGACAGACAGACAGACAGACTGACAGACAGACAGACAGACTCACAAAATGGAAATGAAAGGGGGAATAAATTTGGCGAGAAGCCAATGGAGAGGTTATTTCGCCATTTCTTGACGAAGTCGTCTGACCAAGTCACTCCCGCGCCGTTCATCTTGTCTACGATAGTCATAACTGGCACATTTGTAGCTTCTATCATCCCACCTCTTCTTTTTCTTCTTCTTCTTCTTCTTCTTCTTCTTTTTCTTCTTCTTCTTCTTCTTCTTCTTCTTCTTCTTCTTCTTCTTCTTCTTCTTCTTCTTCTTCTTCTTCTTCTTCTTCTTCTTCTTCTTCTTCTTCTCGGTCTCTCTTTCTTTCTCTTTCTATCATTTTGCAAGACACATTTTGTCGTGTGTTGATATGATCTAACATGATGATTGCTGTAATTTGCATCGATTTTCTTCTCGGGGGCTGGAATAATAATGAAAGAGAGAGAGACAGAAATATACACATAGGACTTACAGACAGACAGATAGACAGACAAGCAGGCAAGCCCGGAAACAGAGAGAGAGACAGAGACTGAGAAGGGGAGAGAGAGAGAGAGAGAGAGAGAGAGAGAGAGAGAGAGAGAGAGAGAGAGAGAGAGAGAGAGAGAGAGAGAGAGAGAGAGAGAGAGGAGAGAGAGAGAGAGAGAGAGAGAGAATACGAATACGAATACGAACTTTTTTTAATAAGGGAAATTGGATATGCTGAAATAGAGGGAGAGAGACAGAGAGAGGGAGAGAGACAGGGCCGGAGAGAGAAAGAGATAGAGAGAGAGGGAGAGAGAGAGAGAGAGAGAGAGAGAGAGAGAGAGAGAGAGAGAGAGAGAGAGAGAGAGAGAGAGAGAGAGAGAGAGAGAGAGAGAGAGAGAGAGAGAGAGAGAGAGAGAGAGAGACTGGCGAAGACACAGAGAGAGAGAGAGACTGACAGACAGCGGCAGAGATGGAGGTGGGGAGACAGAGTTAGACTAAAGTTCTCATGCTCATACCCCACCGCACGCTCCCCCACCCCACACCCAGCCTACTATCTCCCCATTTTCTTCTACTGATTCAATAAGCAAAAGTCTAGTGAGGTGTTAGCTCCCCTTTTCCTCTATTTTTGGCTCACTTGGAAATGGGGGGGGGGGGGGGGCTATAGATTAGGACAGGGGGGTAGAGATAGAGGGAGAGGGGAGGGGGGTGATGTTGGGTGGAAGGGCAGACAATCAACTTGGAATTGGAAACAAAGTGGCGAGCACATGAACAGAGTTCTGGAAAGTGGTGTGTTTTGTTCCACTGTGTTAGTGCTGTTTAGTGTACTATCATTCCTACACACATTCAGATATGATCATTGCTATATTAGGGCCAGACCAGTGTAAGGAGAGTATATTTATCTACCAGGGATATCACGTGATAAGCTTAGTATTCATTATGTCTCAGTTAGTAACTCCCTTTCAAAGCATGATGTGCATAGATTCCTTTTATATTTTCAAGTTCAAGTTCAAGTTCAAGTATACTTTAATATCTCCAAAAGAGAAATTCAGGTTACGTGCAACAACATGACAGAGATACAACATAAATTAAAGAACATTAATCAAACGTGTGAAACAAAATTATGCCAATCAAATAATTATTCAAATTCATTACATGAACTTAGAAATGTGCACATTTAAAACAGACAGAGAGAGAGAGAGAGAGAGAGAGAGAGAGAGAGAGAGAGAGAGAGAGAGAGAGACGGAGAGAGAGAGAGAGAGAGAGAGAGAGAGAGAGAGAGAGAGAGAGAGAGAGAGAAAGAGAGAGAGAGAGAGAGAGAGAGAGAGAGAGAGAGAGTAACCATTATTAACTTAAAGCATTGAATCAAATAACAACATTTGGAATACTTCTCGTCATTAACAATCAATACACACACATCAATACACATGATAATAGTATCTCTACACATTAATATTTAACAATTACTGCAGTCAACTAGCTGTTTCAATCAGAACAAGATAGAATAAGGACTGAGAGAGAGAGAGAGAGAGAAGGAGAGAAGAGAGAGAGTGAGAGAGAGAGAGAGAGAGAGAGAGAGAGAGAGAGGGAGAGAGAGACGGAGAGAGAGAGAGAGAGAGATGGAGAGAGAGAGAGAGAGAGAGAGAGAGAGAGAGAGAGAGAGAGAGAGAGAGAGAGAGAGAGAGAGAGAGAGAGAGAGAGAGAGGAGAGAGAGAGAGGAGAGAGAGAGAGAGAGAGAGAGAGAGAGAGAGAGAGAGAGAGAGAGAGAGATAGAACGTGGTATGCAAGTATTTTGTGCCCATGATTTCAGTTTGAGAGTTCGATACTTGCGTTCTGATGGCAAAAATTCATAATGGTGGGCAAGAACATGACTATCATCAGTCGCTATCTGCTTGGCCTTTCGCACCACTCGCTCAGCATACAACACTTCCAGACACTTTTGCCTTTCACTCACAATCTTGCTACACACATTCACCATGTCACTCAGCACTCGCTTACTCCTTACATTCAGACTTCCAAACCAGCACATAAAAGAAACGGTGAGAACAGATTCAATACAGCATCGATAATAAGTTTTCAAGACACTTGTGTTAACACCGATGTTTCGTAGCCTTTGCAAACAGAAAATCCGAGATTGACATTTTTTATGCAGGAATTCAACATGTCTGTCAAAGCTGAAAAGGTGAGCTTTTTGTCGAGGACTGTACCCATATATCGGTACTCCTCCACTCTCTCAACACTCTCACCATCAATCACAAACTGTGGTACAGGCAATGAATCTTTACGAAAATCAATTAGAATCTCTTTGGTTTTGACAACATTTAGATCTAAGTAATTCTGTTTACACCAGGAGCAGAACTTTTGTACTTCGTTAAAGTAGACTGAATCAGAGTTGGACATATCTTCAATTGCAGTCATCTGAGTACTTTATAACAGGAGTTGTTTCTGTGCCTCTGCAGTCATTAGTGTATAATGTGAAAAGGACTGTGAATAACACTGCACCTTGGGGGGCACCGGTAGAAGTGGCACGTTCTGAGGAAGTTACAGACTGAAAACGGACTGACTGTGTTCTGTTGAGTAAGAAATTGACTATCCAGAGAGTGAGTTTGGGATCCACGTTTAGTTCTAACAGTTTGAGGGCCAAAAGGTGTGGTTGTATTGTGTTGAAGGCAGATGAGAAGTCAATAAACAGAATGCGAACAAAGGAGTTGGTGTTATTTAGATGAACAAAGGCATTGTGAAGAAGTGTTAGGATGGCATCATCGGTGCTTCTGCGAGCTTCATAGGCAAACTGAAAGGGGTCAAGGTGCTATTAGTAAAAGAAAGAAGGCGCTGAAGGACAATCTTTTCAAAACATTTCATGGCAATAGACGTTAAGGCAACAGGGCGGTAATCATTCAGTGTGACAGGGTTCTTTTTCTTGGGGACAGGAGTGATAGTAGAGTTTTTCCAGAGACATGGTGCAGCACAGTCACGTAAAGACCAGTTAAACAGAGAACAAAACACACCACACAATTGAGAACAGCATGCTTTCAACAACCTTCCACACACACTATCTGGTCCTACAGCCTTCCTCACATTCAATTTCTGAAATTCCTGTCGCAGACAGAATTGAGTATAAACTAAACACCCTTTGCTATAAATCTATCCATAAAGCTGCTCCATCTTACCTCTGCGACAATATTTCCATTTATACCCCAGCTCACACATTACGTTCAGTCTCCGACCCTCTATCTCTCCAGATCCCCAGGTATAAGCTTTCAACTGTTGGTCGGCGCTCTTTTGCTGTTTCAGTACCAATCTCCTGGAACAAACTTCCTCTCTTCCTCCGTCAGCGACCGACCCTCTCTGCTTTCAAATCAAACCTCAACCCCCCCCCCCCCCATGTTTCCCCGTCATTGAAGCTCTTTCTCTCTTTCCCTCCTCTTTCTTGCCTTTAGGACCATTTCTCAAACGAGTGTGTGTGTGTTATCTTCTTGTTCATCTTTGTTTAACTGCGTTATGAATGTTTAACGTGTGTGTGCGCGCTTCAATTTGATTTCTATCACAATTTAGCGCCGTATAAATACTGTATGTTGTAGGCCAAGTTGTTGTTATATACGTGTGCGAGCGTGCGTGCGTGCGTGTGTGTGTGTGTGTGTGTGTGTGTGTGTGTGTGTGTGTGTGTGTGTGTGTGTGTGTGTGTGTGTGTGTGTGTGTGTTGTGTGTGTGTGTGTGTATGTGTGTGTGTGTGTGTGTGTGCGTGCGTGTGAGTGTGTGTGTGTGGTGTATGTGTATGTGTGTGTGTGTGTGTGTGTGTGTGTGTGTGTGTGTGTGTGTGTGTGTGTGTGTGTGTGTGTGTATGTGTGGTGTATGTGTGTGTATGTGTGGTGTTGGTCTTTTCATTTTAAAAGTGATATTAGACATGAAAGTGTGTGTGTGAGTGTGCGCGCGCGGATATGTGCATGACATTGTGTATCTGTGTGTGCTTAAAGTGCATGTTGAAATAGTTGAGATAGTGAAGAAAACAAA
The DNA here is from genome assembly GCA_017654935.2 of Phymorhynchus buccinoides. NCBI lineage: Eukaryota > Metazoa > Mollusca > Gastropoda > Neogastropoda > Raphitomidae > Phymorhynchus > Phymorhynchus buccinoides. Next base: position 2,970,665 of record CM065680.1, on the reverse strand, counting down.
CCAGGGGTATGTCAATATTATAAAAAAACAAAATTAGAAAACACCGAAAAACATAGGAAAGTAACTTCAACTTTGTATTCCGACTTAAACGTCGGGTGTTCTTATCTATTTTCAATGTTAACCCTAAATTACTCCTATTTAATATCTAAAAGGAGTATGTCGAGTTAACCCTTTCGCCACCAGCCATTTTTCAGCCAAAAAATACCATTAAACTTGTCTGGGTAGAGAAAAATATTATTTGCAATATTGAGAATTCATCTCTGACATGTATAACATTAGGTCTATCCTTACCTCCCAAAATTAAGAAAATGGGGTCTTCGGATAACCGGTCCGAAGTGGATGCCTTTTAGTGACATGGGTGTTAAACCATTGTGGTGGATAAATGCGACATTGGCGGTGAAAGGGTTAAGAAAAAATAAGAAAACAAGCAGAGGTGCATGAAACGTACAGTATCCATGGTCATGAAATCATTTTCATGAGAAAGCGAAAGTAGGTTTCCACCGTTATAAGTCAGCTCTGATTGGCTTAGCCACAGGAAGTAGTGGTCACTCAACGGTTGTGTCAGACTAGAGTGCCCAGTTACGGCATTGAGCTAGCTGGTAAATATTTTAATTTTGTATATTCAAATTGTTGTGTTAAATGATTTTTCACCAAGAGCCTGGATACATCCATGAAATGCTTCATGAACATCGTTTCAAATCGGCTCTCAGCAAAATAATTATGTGCTTTTGTTGATTACTGTAGTTTGAAGAATACGGTTTTCTCACCTGTGTGTGCAGTATCTTTTTTGTCTCCAACTCAATTGAAATATTATTTTATATTTCTGGCCACGCTCGGCGAAGAAGAGATCGAGAGAACAAAGAAAGGAAATAAAATTAACGGGAAAACCCACTATACAGCATTCTGTATACATTTTATAGCACAATCAAGTTTTATTTTAACACTATACAGCATTCTCTATACATTTTATAAATAGAATATTTTTACAAGGCAAACCTCCACTGTAGCAGCTGTGAGCAGGAGTCTGCCATGGCAGGAAGTTCACAGCAGGAGTCTGCCATGGCAGGAAGTTCACAGCAGGAGTCTGCCATGGCAAGAAGTTCACAGCAGGAGTCTGTCATGGCAGGAAGTTCACAGCAGGAGTCTGTCATGGCAGAAAGTTCACAGCAGGAGTCTGCCATGGCAGGGAGTTCACAGCAGGAGTCTGCCATGGCAGGAAGCTCACAGCAGGAGTCTGTCATGGCAGGGAGTTCACAGCAGGAGTCTGTCTTGGCAGGGAGTTCACAGCAGGAGTCTGTCATGGCAGGGAGTTCACAGCAGGAGTCTGTCTTGGCAGGGAGTTCACAGCAGGAGTCTGTCTTGGCAGGGAGTTCACAGCAGGAGTCTGCCATGGCAGGGAGTTCACAGCAGGAGTCTGTCTTGGCAGGGAGTTCACAGCAGGAGTCTGCCATGGCAGGGAGTTCACAGCAGGAGTCTGTCATGGCAGGGAGTTCACAGCAGGAGTCTGTCTTGGCAGGGAGTTCACAGCAGGAGTCTGTCTTGGCAGGGAGTTCACAGCAGGAGTCTGTCTTGGCAGGGAGTTCACAGCAGGAGTCTGTCTTGGCAGGGAGTTCACAGCAGGAGTCTGTCATGGCAGGGAGTTCACAGCAGGAGTCTGTCTTGGCAGGGAGTTCACAGCAGGAGTCTGCCATGGCAGGGAGTTCACAGCAGGAGTCTGCCATGGCAGGAAGTTAACAGCAGGAGTCTACCATGGCAGGAAGTTCGGAGCAGATTTTCTTAGAATTGCAGAAACTGAATGGTGCATAGTGGAACCTCCATGTTAAGACCTTGACAAATCATCCAAAATAAAGTCTTAAATGGGAGGGAGTTGTATAAGGGAACTAATGTTAATACTTACAAAGGAGGGCAATGTCTCAGAGAAGTAGGTCTTAAGTGTGGGGGGGGGGGGGGTCTTATAGGGGGGAGGGGGGGTCTTATACGGAGGTTCTGCTGTATTTCAAAGTG